>JABVCE010000013.1:600000-1182092 GCA_014905635.1 Scenedesmus sp. PABB004
CGATCAGAGCAGGGGCCGCAGCCGCGGCGGCGGCCCACGCGTGTGCAGCCACCTCTGCCGCCGCCGGCGCCACCGCCCGCGCCTCCAGCGCCCGGGCGGGCCGGCCCGCGCGCGCAGCAGCGCCGCCGGTCGGTGACGCCGCCGCCGAGGCGCGGCGAGGCGAACCTGGATGCGGTGTGTGATGCGCTTGCCCAGCCGCGCTCGGAGGTGGTGGCCTGAGCCCATCTTGCCCGCGGTGGGTGCGTGCACCAGGCGCGGGCGCTGGCGCCGCGTCCAGGCCGCGTCGGGGGCGCGCCGAGCCGCTCCCACACGCCTCAGGCTGGATGCAGCAGCTGGGCGCGATCGGCGGGCAGCTGCGAGCTGGACAAGTGCACAAGTGACGGCGCGCCAGTTGAGTGTGTTCAGCGGCGCCGCGGTGGTTGCTGAGACGCCCAGCGACAGGCGAGTGTCAGGGGCGCTGTTGAGCTGGGTCGCAGCGGTTGGAACCCCGGCGCCGACGGTTGACGCTCGCGGCGGAGCCGAGCCCGCCGCCAAAACCCCGCTGCTCCCGTCGCGGCCAGGGGAATTCAGCTCGCTCAGCTGCAACTCACTTGCAACAACAGCACGCCGCACGGCCACCCCTCACCCACAAGAGAACTACAGGTCACCGTAGTCGAGCAGCGCGCGGCCGGGGGCGGCGCCGGGCGGCGCGGCGGCCGCACCGAGCAGGTGGTGCACGGCGGCGGCCTGCAGATGGTGGTGCGCGACAGCATACGTCGCAGGCCCAGCGCCGCCTCCGCCGCCGCCGCCGCCGCCGCCGCCGCCGCCGGCGCCGCGCTTCCAGCCCGGCAGCGCGCCGCGCGCCCAGGCGGCGCGGATGGGCCCGCTGCCGGGCAGCACAAAGCCGGGATCGCCCGCGCGCACCAGCTCAAGCGCCTGCTCCGCGTCGGCGGCTGCGCCAAACTCTACAAAGCCGTACGACTGCCCCGGCTGGACCCGCGCGCCCGTGACGCGCCAGCCGTACGCCTCAAACAGGCCGCGCAGGTCGGCGCTGGTGAAGCCGGCCGGCGGCAGGTCGCCCAGGAAGAGCGTGTGCGGCGACTGCTGCGGCTGCTGCTGCTGCGGCGCGCCGCCGCCCGGGCCCCACGCGCGCGCGCGCCGCGCGCGGGGCTGCTGCTGGCGCTGCGCCCGCGCCGGCGGCCTTGGCTGTCGCCGGGGCTCGCGCTGCGACGCGGGCCGGGGCTGGCGCGGCCGCTGGCGCCGCCAGGGCCATAGTCGGGGCTCGCCCGCCGCCGCGCGCCGCGCCAGGCGGGCGAGCGGCTGCGGCTGTAGCTGCGGCTGTGCCGCCGCCGGCTGCGGCTGTGCCGCTGTCGACTGCGGCTGCGGCTGCGGCTCCGGCTGCGGCTGCGGCTGCGGCTGCGGCTGCGGCTGCGGCTGCGGCTCCCGCTCGCGCTACGCCTGCGCAACGCAGCAGCGGCGGAGCCGCGGCGCAGCTCAGAGGGCGCCGTGGCTGGCTGCCGCTGGCCGTGCGCGCCGTCGGCGCCGCTGTCGCCGCCGCGGCGCGACGAGCGCCGCTCGGGCGGCTCGGGCGTGCCCAGTGGTGGCGGCGGTGGCGGCGGCGGCGGCGGCGTGCCGGCGGCCGCCTCTCCGCACGTGCCGCCGCCGCCCCCGCCGCGGGCGCCGCTGGGCGCCGGCGAGGCGGGCCGACTCACATCAAACTCCGGGCTGCTGACTGCGTCATAGTCTGGCTCATCAAAGTCGGGGCTGCTGACCGCGCCATAGTCAACCTCGCCAGCCGCCGGCGGGCTGCGGGCGGGCGCCGGGCGGGGCGCGCGAGGGCCGTGGGCGGCGGCGCGGGAGGGCGGTGGGCGGCGGCGCGGCGGGCGCCGGGGCGGGGCGCGCCGGCGGCGGCGCGCGCACCCGCCCGCGTCGGCCATGGCCACGTCGCGCCCCGGCGTGGGCGCGCCGGGGACGGGGAGCTTGGGGAAGGGCTTGCCCTCGCGCCCGCCGGCCGCGGCGGGCGCCGCCGGCGCGGGCTGCTGCGCCGCTGGCGCGGCGTGCCCCAGCGGCGGCGGGTCCTCTGCCAGCGCCGCGAGCTGCGCCTCGCGCTCCTTCTTGCGCTTCAGCAGCAGCGCCGCGAGCTCCGCGCGCGAGACGGTCGCCTGCACCTGCTCAGCGCTGCTGCCGCCGCCGGGCGTCGGTGGCTGTCGCGTCGGTGGCGACGTCGGCGGCGGCGAGCTGGGCGTGCCGGCGGCCTGGCCCTGCTTGGACGCCTTGAGCTTGATGCGCGCCGGCTTGGGGGCGCCCGCGCCGGCGGCCGGCGGCCGCTGCGCGGCAGGCAGCGGCGGCGGCGCTGCTGCCGGCGCCGCCGCGGGCTGCTGGGGCTTGCGCCGGCCCTCCTGCGGCGCCGGGAGGCACCGGGCGGCGGCGGGGGCGGTGTCAAGGGCGCTGCCTGGGAGCGGTGCCGCCGGGCAGGCGCCGGTTGCGGCCGAGCCGCCCGGCGCAGCGCCGCACCTTGAGGTCGGCGAGGTACGCAAATTGGTCAAGCAGCCGCTCCTCGGACTCGGTCAGCTGCTCGCCCGGCATGCGCCTGCTGCTGCGGCGGCAGCGAGCAGCGGGCACTATGACGACGGCGCCCGGGCAGCGAGCAGCGGCGGCGAGCAGCGGCGGCGGCAGGCCGGCGGCGGCAGCCAACAGCGGGGCGTGCGTCCTCCCCACCGGGAGCGGCGGCTGTGGGGGGCGCGGCAAAAGAGCGGCCGCAGCGGCATGCCGGGGCGCAGCAGCAGAAGCGCCGCCGTTTGACGCCAGCGTGCGCGAGCGGGCTGCAGCGCACCGGGGGGCCCGTGCCCCGGCCCGCTCCATCTCCAGCCCCGGAGTCTTCCGCGAAGCCGGCGGCCCATCAACCCGCGCGCCCGCAGCGCCGCGCCGCCGCCGGTCCACGCCGCCCGCTCCGCTGAACGCGGCGCCAGCATGCCGGAGCAGTACCTGCCCGCCGCCGACGTGCAGCGGCGCTACGGCCGCTGGCGCCCGCCCGACGAGGACAAGGCGGCGTGAGCGCGCCGTCCGGGCGGGCGCACCAGCAGCGGCGGCTGGCCGCGCACGTCGCCGAGCGCCCACTGGCGCCCGCCGCCGCGCGCGCGCAGGCTGGCGCACCGCGCGGAGCACGCGCACCACAGCTTCTTCGACGTCTGGTCGAGCCGCGCGCGCGAGTTCAAGGAGTTTGGTGCGCCGGCGCGCCGCACGCGGGCCGCCGCGTCGCGCGCAGCGCTGCGAGCGCGCCCGCGCGCGCCCGTCCGCCCGTCCGCCGTCCGTCCGGGCAGGCGTGGGGCACATGATGTACTTCCACTTCCTCGCCTGGATGGCGTGGCTCTTTGGCCTGCTCGCGCTGCTCGCGGGCGCGCCAAACATGGCGCTCTGCTTCTTCGGCCGGTGCGCGGCCGCGGCGGCGCCCGGCCGGCGGCGCGCCCGGCCAGGAGCCCGGTCCCGCCCTGCCAGCAACGCGCGCGCGCACACGCGCGCGGCTGTGCCAGGTACTACGACTCGGGCCTCGTCGAGCTGACGAGCCTCGGCAACTTTGGGCGCGTCGGCGTCGCGCACAGCAACGACGGCGCGGGGGTCATGGCCGCCGCGCTCAACGCCACGCTCGACGGTGACCGCGCAGCAGCGCCCCGCCGCCAGCGGGCGCGCCCGCGCCCCGCGCCCACCGGGCGCCGCGCCCCACAGGCTGGGAGCGCGAGGCGGCCGTCTCGGCGGCCTTCCTCGCCGACGCGGGCGCGGCGCCCGCGACGGCGCCGTTCAACAAGGCCGCCGCGGTGACCGCGATGTCGGCGATCGACTGCGTCGCCGCGCTGGCCTACTTTGCCGCGACGCTCGCGCTCGGCGCGCGCGCGCGCACGCTCGCGCGGCAGGCCGACGTGCACACCGTGACCGCGCACGACTACTCGGTCCGGGTGTCGCGCCTCCCGCGCGACGCGGGCGCGGTGGAGCTGGCAGAGTTCTGCGGGCAGTACGGCGAGGCACGGCGCGCGGCGGCAGCGCGGGGGCGGGGCAGCTGTAGGGAGGGGCGGGCCGGCCGTGGCCTGCGGCGGGCCCCGCCGACGCCAGCGGCGCTCCACGCACCCCGCCGCCCCGGCAGGTGGTTCGCGTTGAGGTCGTGCGCGCGTACGGGCGGCTCGTGCGCCTCGTGCTGCGCCGCGGCAAGCTGCTGCGCCGCCTGCAGGCGGCGACCACGGGTGCGCCGGCGCTGCGGCGCGCGGCCGGTCGCGCGCGCGAGCGCCGCCGCTCAGCCCCGCGCGCGCCCTCCGCGCTGCGCTGCAGCGCTGCAGAAGGAGGCGCAGACGTGGGAGGTCGTGCCGGCGAGCCGCGAGGCGGCGTGCTACACAATCAAGGCCCAGATCGAGCAGCTCAGTGCTGAGATTCAGGCGAGCCGCCGCAGGGTTCAACGGCACCGCTATGCCGCCGCCGCCGCCGCCGGGCACCATGCCGAGCGCAAGCAATTGTGCTTGCGCGCGCGCAGGCGGAGCAGGCCCTCGCGGACAGCCACCGCGTGGTCGGCGCGTTTGTCACGTTCCGGCACGAGGCGGGGAAGCTCGCATGCCTCCAGGCGCAGCCGCACAGCCGCATGCGGCAGTGGCTCACGCTCAAGCCGCAGCACAAGCTGCGCGGCCGGTGCGCGCCCGCGCGCCGGCTCTGCGCGTGCTGCGCGTGCCGGCCACGCCGCGCCGCCGCCATGCCTCACCCCCCTCGCCCGCGCACTGGTGCAGGCACGCGCTTGACATCAGCGACGCGCCGGAGCCGTCGGACGTGCAGTTTGAGAACATGGAGCACGGCGCCTGCAGCCGCGCCGCGCGCGCGGGCCTCGGCGCGTGCGCCGCGTACTCGTGCCTCGCCGCCGGCTTTGCCGCGATCAGCCTGGCCAGCGCGACGCGCTTCAACTTTGGCAAGGCCGCCGGCGTGAGCGCGGCGCAGTGCGCCGCGAGCTGCCGGCTCACGGTCGGCGGCGCGCTCGGGCTGGACCCGGCCGACCGCGAGCGCTACGCGGCCTGCGCCGCGGCGGGGCCGGGCCTCTTCTCGCTCGTCACCGGCGGCGGCGGCGCTGCCAGCGGCGGCGCCGACCCCGCCGCGGGCTGCGGGGCGGGCGAGGACGCCTGCTATCGCTGCTACTGCCTCAAAGCCATCACCGCGGGCATGCTGGAGTGAGCCAGCCACTGCAGCCGCTGGGCCCGCGCCGCCGACGCGCTCGCCCGTACGCGCGCGCAGCCCCACCCCCGCGCCCGCCGCCGCTCACCGCCGCCGCGCAGGGAGACGCTCTTCTGCCGGGGGTCGGCCAACCTGCTGCTGCTGGAGTGGGGCAGCCAGGCGGCGGTTGTGCTCGTCATCCTGGCCATCAACAGCCTGCTCAGCGTGACGTCGCGCCTGCTCAGCCAGTTTGAGAAGCACCACACGCGCAGCGCCGAGGCGCGCTCGCTCGCGCACAAGCTCTTCCTCGCCCAGGCGCGGCGGTGGCGGCGCGCGGCGCGGCGCGGCGGCGGCGCTGCCCCCGCGGCAGCCCCTTGACGCCGCCGTCACCTGGCTGAACACCGCCGCCGCCCGCGGCCGCCCCGCCCCTGCCGCCGCCGCCGGCAGTTCCTGAACAGCGCGCTGTCGACGATCATCGCCAACGCGCACCTGCCCTTCCTGTCGGGCGCGCTCGACGGCACTGCGCTGGGCGGGCTCTTCTTTCAGGGCAACTTTCCAGACCTCACGCCCAGCTGGCGCGGCGGGCGCGCGGGCCCCGGGCCGCCCGCCAGCCGGGCGGCGCTCGCTGGGCCAGCCAGGGCGGGGGCCGACCGTCCGCGGCGGCGCGGCGCGCTGCGGGGCGCGGCGCGCGCAGGTACAAGGCGGTCGGGCGCTCGCTGATCATCTCGCAGTTCGTCGCGGCGCTGCTGCGCGGCGTCACGCTGGCCACGCGGCTCGCGCGGCGCCGCTACCGCATGTGGCGCCGCGGGCGCTGCCTCACGCAGCACCAGCTGCAGAAGGCGATGCGCGGCCCGCGCTTCGAGCTGGACCAGCGCTACGGTGCGGCCGCCGCCGCGCGCCAGCCTGCTGGCGTCGCCGCAGCGCTCGCAGCGCGCCGACGCGCGGCGCGCCGACGCGCAGAGCGCCCCGCCGCGCCCCCGCCGCCCCGCCGCCCCCCCCCCCCCCCCGCCGCCGCCAGGCGAGCACCTGAACGTCATCTACGTCTGCCTCCTGCTCTCGGGCGGCCTGCCGGCCGCGTACGGCGCGGCGGCGCTGTGGTTTGCCGCAGCCTACTGGTGCGGCCGGGGGCGGCCGAGGCTGGGGGCCGAGGGTTGCGGCCGCCGAGGGCTGGCCCCGCGCCGCACCGGCCCGCGCCGAGCCCGTCGTCGCCGCTGCGGGCGCGCTGCCCCCCGGCGCCCTCACCGGCCGCGCAGGTGTGACAAGTACGAGCTGCTCACGCTCAGCCGCCGCCCGACCGCGTACGGCGCCGACCTGTCCAACATGGTCATGGGCATGCTGCCCTTTGCAGCGGCGCGTGGCGGGTCGAGCTCGGCGGGCTGCTCGCGCGGAGGGCGCTGGGCTGCGGCGCGCGCGCGCCCACGTGCCACCGCCGCCGCCGCGCGCGCGTGCGCAGGTGTGGCACGTGATCTTTGCGCTGTGGGCGTTCAGCCTCTTCGGCCTGCCGCGCAGCGGCCTCATCACGCAGGGCTTTGCAGGGCTGATGCTCCGTGTCTGCGCCGCGGCGCGCCGCGTGTGGGCGAGCACCGCGGGCATGGCGCCCGAGGCCGCGGCCGCGCGGCTGCTGTCCGCGAGCGCGGCGCACCTGCTCGTTGCGCTCGTGGTGCTGGTGGGCGTGCTGCTCATACAGGTCTCGACCACCACCTGGATGAGGGTGCGCGGCCACGACGCGCCGCAGCGCGGCGCCGGCACGGCGCCGGCGGGGCTGGCGCAGCACGCCGGCACGCGCGCGCGCCCACGCGCGCCGCATCCGCCCGCCGCCGGCGCCGCGCCGTGCAGGCGGGCCGCGCGCTGCTGTCGGCGGTCGGCGTCATCGCGGACAGCGAGGGCGGCGAGGCGTCGGGCGTGCCCGAGTTTGGCGTCGCCGTGCGCACGCAGCTGCTGGTCGGCGAGAGCAGCTACGCGATCCAGGACCAGCCCAGCTACGCCGCCGCGTTTGCCCGCGACGACGGCGTGGTCGGCGACGTGCTGGTGCAGGTGGTGATGCGCACCGGCGCGGAGAAGCTGACGGGCAGCCGCGCAAAGCCGCCGGCGACGCCGCCGCCGCAGCAGGCGGCCAGCCCGCGCGCGCCGTCGGAGCTCGCAGCGGGCGGGCCGGCCTGCCCGCCGTCCGGCTCGCTGGCGGCCTCCGCGGCGGCCGCCCTCGCGCGCGACGCCGGCCCGCAGCAGGCGGCGCGCGAGGCGGGCGAGCCGCGGCAGCGGCGCAGCAGGGCCAGCGCCAGCACCGCGAGCGAGGGCTGGGCACCAGGGGCGGGGGAGCGAGCCGACGAACCGGGCGGCAGCGTGGCCGCCGGCGACGTGCCGCCTGGCCCGGAGCCGCCGCCAGCGTGGGAGCAACCGCAGCCGCAGCCGCAGCCGCAGCCGCAGCGCGCGGGGCTGTCGGCCCAGTATCGCGCGGCGCGGGCCAACCAGGTGCTGCCGCTGCCGCCGGAGTACCTGGCGGCTGCGCGCGCCGGCGGCGCGGCGGCGCCGCCAGCAGCGGACGACTGCGGCGGGCGAGAGGACGGCGGTTGGTCGTGACGCCCGCGAGCAGTTGGCGTGACGATCGAGGGTTCAGCTTGTGTCAGTTCAGCTTGAAAAGGCTGTGCCTGAGCTTACTGCGACCGCCTTGTGTCCCCAGGCAGCTCAATCTGCTGCGCGCGCTGCCCCGCAGACAGCGGCAGCGTCGACCGCTGACGCTGCAGACACGCCGCCGCCGCACACGCGCTGCCGCGCACCGTTCGCCGGCCGTTCGCCGCCAGAGGCTCCATGTCGCTGGCCTCGAGCTCTCCCGCGCCGCTGCGCTCGGCCCGCGCGGCGCTGCTCGTGACGGCGCACCCGGACGACGAGGCGATGTTTTTCGCGCCCTGCCTCCACGCCCTGGTGCGGCAGGGCACGGACGTGCGGCTGCTGTGCCTCTCCAACGGTGCGGTCGCTGGGAGCCCCGTCCTGCAAGCAGCAACCTCGCGGCCTGGCCGCGGCGCCCCGCCAACCGACGGCGCCGGCGCTGCTGCCACCGCACGCGCGCGCGCAGGCAACGGCGCGGGCCTGGGCGCGGTGCGGGAGAAGGAGCTGGTGGCGGCGGCCCGCGTGCTGGGGGTCCCGGCCAGCCGCGTGGCCGTGCTCGACCACCCGCAGCTGCAGGCGCGCGCGCGGTCTCGGGCCAGGCTGGCGCAGCGCGGCGGCACGGCGGCGGCGGCTGAGCCCCGCGCCGGCCCGGCCCGCAGGACGGCATGACGATCGCCTGGCCGCCCGAGGCGGTGGCGGCGGCGGTGGAGGCCCACCTGCGGCGCCACCCGAGCGACACGGTGCGCGCCTGGCGCACGGCGGACCGGCGGACCGGGCTGCGCCGCCCCGCCCGACGCGGCCGACCCAGGGGCGCCGCGTGGGCGCAGGTGCTGACGTTTGACGCGCACGGCGTGTCGGGGCACATAAACCACCGCGGCGTGCACGCGGGCGTCGCAGCGCTGCTCGCGACCAGGGGCACCGCGCTGGGCGTGTGCGCCGCGTGGCAGCTGGTGCGGCGCCGCCGCGCCTGCGCGCGCACGCGCCTGCGTGAGCCCAGCGCGCCGCGCCGGGATGACCCCAGCGCGCCGCGCCGGGATGACCCCAGCGCGCCGCGCCTGCCTGCCGCAGGTGAGCGAGTGCCTGGCGGTCAAGTTCAGCTGCGCCGCCGCGGTGCCGCTGGCCGCGGCGCTCGCGCGGCGCGCGCCCGGCCACGCGCTCGTGCGGGGCGGCGACGTCGCGGCCAGCGTGCGCGCCATGGCCGCGCACGGCAGCCAGTGGGTGTGGTGAGCGCCGCGCCGTGCCGCGCCGCGCCGTGTGTGCCGCGTGCCGCGCGGCGCCCCCGCGCGCGCTCGCTGCCGAGCGTTGCGGCCGCGGCGTGGGCCGCGGCGTGAACCGCGGCGTGGACCGCGGCGTGAACCGCGGCGTGGACCGCGGCGTGAACCGCGGCGTGAACCGCGGCGTGCACCGCGGCGTGTACCGCGCCGCCCCGGCCAGGTACCGCAAGCTGTTTGTGCTGCTCTCCAGCTACACCTACGTCAACCGCGTCGCGCCGCTCGAGGTCGGCTGAGGCGGCGGCCGCGCCGCTCACGAACCGGCTCATCGGCCTCCCGGCGCGGCGGCGCTGCGCGGTGCGGCGCAGCGCAGCGGCTCCCCCCTCCTCCCTCCCGGTGCGGGCGGCGCGAGGTGTGCGGCCCGCGGCTGTTGCCGGGCGCGGGTCCGCGGCGCAACTTGTCACCCTCCGATACGCGCCCCGCCTGCTGCTGCCCGCACCACAGGCTGCATCGCTCACGCCTCGAGCGGCGCGGCCTGGCCGTCGCCGCCGCTGCTGCGCGACTCGCACACCTCGTCCTGCGGGCGGCGGCGGGCGCCGTGCAGGGCCAGCGCTGGCACAGCGCAGCGGGGCGGCGTGCGGCGCAGCCCGCGCCCCCGGCGGCCGCGCGCGCACCAGGATGCTGCGCGGGCGGGGCTCGCCCCAGGCGCGGCGAGGCGAGCGGTGGATGTAGATGCTGCGGCAGTCGGCGGCGGTCGGCGCACGCTGCGCGCGGTTGGCGGCGGGCGGCGCGCGCTGCGCCCGCGCGGCCGCTCACTTGGCAAAGTGCTGCACGCCGGCGCGCCCTTGGCCACCCTGGCGGTGCCGCGGCGCGTGAGCGGCGCGCGCGGCGGCGGCGCTCGCGCGCGGCGCGCCGCGCTCACGTCTTCGCGCGGCCTCGCGCCATCTTGGGCAGCGGCCGCGCCAGCGCCCAGGGCGGCCGCACGCCGTACGCGGCGCGCGGCGCGGCGCCCGGCTCGGCGCCGGCGCGCCCCTCCTCCTCCGCGGGGGGCAGCGCCACGGCGTCGCCGCGCGTCGCGAGCCCGCCCGAGGGCGCCTTGACGGTGGTCGTGAAGGCGGGGCGCGCCTGGCCGCCGCGCGGCGCGTCCTCTGCGGGCGCCGGCGAGCCCTCCTCCCGCGCCTGCGCCGGCTCGGCGTCGGGCGTGCCCGGCCCCTGGTCGCGCTCGTGCACGCGCGCCGTGTCCGGCGGCGCGGCCTTGGCGTCGCCCGCGGCGCCCTTGCTGCTGGGCGCCACGGCCTCGGCCGCGTCGCCCACCGCCTGCGCGATCGCGGAGAGCATTGTCGCTGCGGCGGCGGAGGGCGAGCGAGCGTGGGCAGCGCCGGCACGCGGGGGCGAGCGAGGGCGGCAGCGCGGGGGGGGGGGGGGGGGGGGGCGGGTCGGGGCGAGCGAGTGCAGGGGCGGGGGTGGAGAGGCAGCCTGCAGGTGGGTGCGGCGCGGCCACATGTGCCTCTCAGGAAACTCGGCGATTTTGGCCGAGTTTCACGTTCGCGAATCACGGCGCGCGCCGCCGTGTTTCCCTGAATCTCGGCAATCCCCGCCGCGTTTCGTGGCCTGCCGGCGCGCCTGCAGCGCCGGCCGCGGCCCCGAATCGGCGCCCCGCGCGCCCCCCGCGCTGCACAGCGTCAGCGGCGGGCCCTCCCGACGCAAAGTCGTCCCCGCCGCCCGGAGAGCGGCAGCCCGCGCCCCCTGCGCCTCTGGGCGGCCGCAGCAGCAGCCCGGATCAGCTGGAATCAGCGCCCCGGCCCTCCCGCGCGCCGCCCGCGCTGCACAGCGTCAGCGGCGGGCCCTCCCGACGCAAAGTCGTCCCCGCCGCCCGGAGAGCGGCAGCCCGCGCCCCCTGCGCCTCTGGGCGGCCGCAGCAGCAGCCCGGATCAGCTGGAATCAGCGCCCCGGCCCTCCCGCGCGCCGCCCGCGCTGCACAGCGTCAGCGGCGGGCCCTCCCGACGCAAAGTCGTCCCCGCCGCCCGGAGAGCGGCAGCCCGCGCCCCCTGCGCCTCTGAGCCGCACAGCAGCGGCAGCAGCGGCGGCAGCAGTTGCGGCAGCAGCTCGGGCGCCTGAGATGGAGGCTCCAAAGGAGGAGCCACCAAGCTCGCCACGCACGGCTGGCGAGGCCAACAGCAGCCGCCAGCGCGCAAGCAAGCACCGGCGGCAGATCGGCCTGTCCCTTGCGCAGTGGAAGAAGGCGGCGCGCGCCCTGCGCTTGGACCTGCCGGAGCAGCTGCTGGCTGGCGTGACCATGCTGTGCGTGCTGAACGCATGCCTGCTGGCCCTACACGGGCTGGGCCTGGGCGACGAACAGCTGGCGACGTTCTCTAGGCCTGCGTGCCCGGAGCACATTCAGGTGCGCGCGCCGCTGCTGTTGTGCCGCGCGCTGCGGCCGGCTGCGGCGCGCACGCGCTGCCGCCGGCCTGCTGACAGCAGCTGCTGCTCTCGCGCCGCGCAGGTCTTTGCCGCAGCGATTGCCGCGGCGACGGCGGCGCGCTGCGCAGCCAAGGCAGGGCCAGCAGGAGACAAAGCGCAGTGCTTGAACGAAGCTGCTGTCACGGCGAGCCTGCTGCCCCTCCTGGACATAAACATCTGGAGCATCATCAAGGTGGGCATGACCATTTGGAACGGCGAGGCAGATCGCTCCGACTGCTCGGCCCCCCCCACTGTGAAGCCGTGCCCCAAGTGCGGCACCGTCATCGCCAACGGGTGCGCGCGCGCGCGCGCAGGCGGGCGGGCGTCGCGCCGCGCCCCAGCATGCCCGCAGCGCCCACGGCGCCGCCGCGCATGCACCTCAGGGCAACAAAGTGCCCGGACTGCAAGCACGACATGGTCAAGGAGAAGCGCAAGGAACAGCGGCGACAGCATGTGGAGCAGCTCGCGGAGGACATGGGCATTCAGCTCCTGCTGGCGGGCTTGGATGGCGTCGAAGACGCGCAGCTGCCCGGATGGGGCAACCGCAAGTCTGAGTCAAATATGTGCAAGGACGCAATGGCACGATTTCACACCACGGTGAGGCGGCGCACATACGCGCGGGTGCGCGCCGGCGGGCGGGCAGGGCGGGCGCGCGCCGGCGCGCGCTCGCGGGCGGGCGGGCGTATGTGCGCTGCCTCACCGTGGTGTGAAATCGTGCCATTGCGTCCTTGCACATATTTGACTCAGACTTGTGCAATTCGGAGTCAAACATGTGCAAGGACGCAATGGCACGATTTCACACCACAGTGAGGCATCGCACATGCGCGCGCCGGCAGGCGGGCAGGGCGGGCGCGCGCCAGCGGCCGGGTGGGCGGCACACCCGGCTGGGCGCGCGGCGCTGCGCGGCGCCCGCCAACCGCCAACCGCCCTGCCCTGCCCCACAGCTGGCCCTCTTTGACGTGTCCATCCACACCCGCATTGTCGTGCTTTCCAAGAAGGCCGACACTTGGGATGAACACACGCCCCTGTTTACCACGACTGGCGAGTCCGTCGCGCTGGTGTCCGACCTCGCCATTCCCCAGTTTGGCTACGAGTCAAAAACCAGACGCGTGTATGTGGTGTCGTTCGTGGGCATTGGCCCGGGGGCGTACAGCCACCTCAAGCAGCTCCCCGGATACGCTGAGATCGTCAAGGCACAGGTCGCCTTGTCACAGCGCGCCGCACAGGTGCACCTGCAGTTCCTGGAGGCCAGCGCGGGCGGCGGCGGCGAGGGCGGCAGCGGCGAGGCGGACGACGGGCAGCGCGGCGAGGTGCGCGGGGCAGCGCCCGCTCGCCGGGCCGGGTCGATGCGGCGCGCGGCGCGCGGCGCTGGCACCGCCGCTGAGCTCAGACCGAGCCCTCCGCCGCGCGCCGCAGGAGAGCGCGCCGCGGGCCGAGGCCGCGGCGCCAGACCGGCCCCCCGCCACGGCCGCTGGCACGGGCAGCATGGACGTGGACGGCTACATGATGATGCACGCTCCGCCCGGGCCTGATGTGCCAAGGACTCACCGCCCGGTGGAGCGCTTCATCGAGGAGCGGGACGACGCGCTGCTCGGCCAGCTCAGCGTGCTTGGGCAGGAGGAAAAGTGGAGCGGCATCATGGTGTTTCGGTCCGTGCGCCGCGGCCTGCAGGAGCTGCCGCAGGTGGTCGAGGTGGACCGCGGCGTGTATGAGAGAGATGCGCGCAGCGCGTGTGTCCTCCTGTCGCACGCCGAGACCGAGTGCCTGAGCAAGGGCGGCATCGCCGGTGTGGTCGTCAGCACCACCTACCTGGACGTCGTGGTGCGCACGGTGAGCCATCCGCGCCCGCGTGCGCCGCCCTTGCTCCTGCCGCAGCCGGCCGCGCTGTGCAGCGCGGGGGGCGCGCGGGGCGCCGATTCGGGGCCGCGGCCGGCGCTGCAGGCGCGCCGGCAGGCCACGAAACGCGGCGGGGATTGCCGAGATTCAGGGAAACACGGCGGCGCGCGCCGTGATTCGCGAACGTGAAACTCGGCCAAAATCGCCGAGTTTGGGACGAGGCAGGGTTGGGCGCGGCAAAGGCGCTATGACGCACGCGACGCGGCCGCCGCACTTCCCGCCGCCACCAGCACGCACTCCCGCGACTCTCGACCCGCCCCATCGCCCCCAGCTCGCGCCTCAGGTGCGCGCCGCCGCTGCCGCGCGACGCGTCGCCGCCGCCCGCCACGCGCCGCCGCCGCCGACGCGGCCGCCTGCGATCGCCCGCAGCGCCCTCCAGACATGGCCGCCCACCTCCCCCGCGCCCTGGCGGGCGCGGGGCCGCGCGGGCAGCTGATGGCCGCCGCCGCGTCCGCCATGACCGCGCAGCACGCCCCGCGCCCCGCCCGCGGCCTCGCGTCGCGCCCGACCGTCGCGATGGTGGGCTCCAACGTCTCTGACAACGACCCGGGCGTGCTGGAGGCGGAGAAGCAGCGCAACCTCGAGGGCCGCGCCGCCGAGGTCATCCCAGGCGCCCCGGGGCACAACCCCGCGCTCGCCAGCGAGTCCGAGGCCGTGGTGAGCCGCGCGGCGCAGCGCGCGCGGCCGCCACGCAGCCGTGCCAGCCGCCGCGCGGCCGCCGACCCGCCGCCCACGCGCGCCCGGCGCAGGTCGCGGCGGAGCGCGCGCCGTCGCTGAGCATGGAGGAGCTGCAGGAGCACAGCGTCAAGGTCATCCAGGTGCGGCCGCGGCAGCCTCAGCGCGCCGCTGCCGCCGCGCGGCGCTGCGCGATTGCGCTCGCGACGCGCTGTGCCGCCGCCGCCGCCCGCGCAGCACCTGCACCACGGCGCGCCGCCGCCCACGGACGAGGCGGCGGCGCACGACCCCAGCGGCGCGCCGGCGATCCAGGAGAACATGGCGCGCAGCGCCGACACGCTCAAGGACGCGCACAGCCCGCTGTGAGCCCGCGCGCGCGGCGGCGACGCTCCAACCAGATGACGGGGGGCTCTCTTGCAGAGCCAATTGAGGCCGCGGCGGCGCGGCTCCCCTCGGCAGTGGCGGCGCCGCGCTGCGGCGGGCCCGGGGTCGCGCGCGCGGGGCCTTGGCTGCGTGCGATCGCGAGCGTTGCGCGCGCCTGCGTGATACAACATTGGTGCTGCTTGACCGCCCACGCCCAGCTGCACTAGGCCCTGCATCGGCGGCGTCCACGGCCGGCGGGCGCGAGAGTTGGGCCGTTTCACCGGCCGCGCCATGCGGCGCTGCAACACGCAGGACCTCCCCTCGCGGCTTGAGCCCGGGCCAGGCTGGAGAGGCTCGGCGGCCCAGCAGCGCAGTCCTGCAGCAGCGATCACCCGCGCGCGCCGCGCGCCGACGACACCCAGAGCGCCCAGCCCAGCCCGCCCAATTTGGTCAAGTGCGCAGTGCGCAGTGCGCAGTGCCGAGCTCGCTCGCAGCGCTGCGCGGGGGATTGGTTTGGCCCGCCCTCGCCCTGTTGAATTGCGCGACGCCGCAGCTACGCCGGCGCCAGCTGCTTGCCGCCGCCGCCGTCGCCGCCTGCCGGCTGCTGCTGCTGCTGCTGCGCCGCCGTCGCCGCCGCCGCCGCCGCCGGCTGCTGCGGTGCCGCCGTGTACCAGACGATGCCTGCCATGGCGCACACGAGGCCTGCGAGCTTCTTGGGCGCGATCGCGTCGCCGAAGAAGACCACGCCCGACGCGACGATGAACACCGTCTTCAAATGCCCGACCACGTTGTACGTGAGCGGGCTCGTCGCGCCTGGTGGCGCGCGCCGCGGGTCGGCGACCGCGGGTCGGCGCGGGTGGGCGGGCGGGGCCGCGTGGCGGCGCCGGCCCGACGACCGCGCCGGCGCGCGCGCAGCTGCCGGCGGGCGGCGCGCCCGGGCGGCTGCCGGCGGCGCGCACCGATGAAGAGGTAAGTGGACAGCGTGACGACGAGGCCGAGGCACGACGACAGCAGGATCCAGGCGGCGGCGCCGCGGGAGAGCTCGTACCCGAGCACCGTCCCCGGCCCGCCGCCCCGGAGACCGAGCGGCTCGACAGCGGGCACGAGCGCGGCGAGCAGGGCCACCGCGACGGGCGCGACCTGGTGCAGCAGCTGGTTGCCGTTGACGCCCAGCTCGGCCTGCTTGCGCCCCGCCCAGACCTGGTACAGCGCGCTCGCGAGCACCGCCGCGCCCGCGACGAGCACGCCGAGCGGGTTGGCCGACACCTGGCGCGGGCGGGTGCGCGGCGGCGGCGGCGGCGGCGTGAGGGCGGGCGGCGCGGGCGGCGCGGGCGGCGCGGCCAAAGCGCGGCGCGGCCAACGCGCGGCGCGGCCGACGCGCGGCGGGCGCGCGCGCCTGCGCGTCGCTGACGGTCGCGACGGCGATGCCGAGCAGCAGCAGCGCGATCGCGGCGAGCTTGGGCCCCGACACGGTCTTGCGGTACGCGACGTACTCGACGCCCACGACGACGGGCGTGATGGCAATCTTGCTGATCTGGTAAAAACCCACCGGGTTGACCTGGCGTGAGCGAGCGCGCGTGCGTTGTTGGCGTGATGCGAGTGGGGGGCGAGCGCGAGGCGCGGTCTGCGCAGAGCTGGGCGCCCGGCCTGCGCAGAGCCGCGGCGCCGCGGCGCGGCGCCGGGCGCCCGCCCGGGTCGACACAGGCGCGGCGGCGCGCCTGGATTGAGAGGTTGTTGAACACCACGAAGCCAACGTACGCAGCCGCGACCGGCAGCGTGCGCCGCAGCGGGAGGCGCTTCGGCGTGAACAGCCCCCCGCGCGTCATTGCCGCCATGCCGAGCGCGGTCACGACGCTGCGGGCGCGGCGCGCGCGCGGACGGGCGGGCCGCGAGTGGGGCGGGCGCGCGGGCGCGCGGCGGGCGCGCGGCGGGCGCGCGCCGTGCGCGCGCCGGGCGGGCGGCGGCGGCGGCGGGCGCGCTGCGCGGCTCGCCTGTGGCAGAGCGTGAGCGCGACGGGGAAGGAGAAGCGATAGGTGCTCATCACCACCTGGGGGGTGGTGGGCCGGGGGCGCGGGGCGCGGTCAAGTGCGAGGGCGCGAGGGCGCAGCGAGGGGCGCGCGCGGCGAGCGGGGCGGGCGCGGCGCGCGGGGCGCGCTGGCGCCGGCGCCGCTCCGCAGCCGCGGCGGCGGTGCAGCGCCCCCCGCCCCGCGCGCCTTGTTGGCGCAGACGATGGCCACGACGCTGCTCAGGTTGGCGAGGCCTGCGGCGGCGCGCCGGCCGCGGCGGGCGCGGGGCCTCTGCTCGCCCCGAGCCGCCGCGCGCGCCGGCGGGCAGCGCCTGGCCGGTCCGCGCGCACCCAGCGACCCCGCCGACCGCGCGCGCAGCCCCGGGGGGGGGGGCGCAGCGCACGCACCGTAAACGATCGCTGGCAGCAGCTGGCGCACGCCCGCGCTGCTGAGCACCGGCGCCGCCGCCGCCCTGGCCTTGCCGCCGGCGCCGCCGAGCAGCGCGGCGTCCTCGCCGTCGCCGCCCTCGCCCGACGGCGGGTGGTGGGCCGCCGCCATGCCCGCCGCGGCGCCGGGCGCGCCGCCGCTGCTGCTGTCGCGCGCCCCGCTGCCGTGTCGGCGAAGCTTGGCGTGGTGGGCGAGCGCTTCGCTGGCGCGCAGCTCCAGGAGCATGCTACGCGACGGTGGGCCCCGGGCTCGGCACGGCGCGCGAGCGGCGGCGGGCGCAACCGACCGCTGCTGCTGTGCCTCGCTGGCTGTCGAACCGGCCGCGAGGCGGGCGACCAGCCGCCTGGGGAGATGCAGCGGCGGACTGGCCCGCCGGTCGCGAGGCCCGGCGGCGCGGCGGTGCGGCGAGCCAGCTGACGGGGCGTCACGACGGCGGGACAAACGCACCTGCTGTCAGCGCGCCCGCCCGCCGCCCACACTCGCGCGCGATGCAGGACGCCCGCGGCGGCGCGGCGAGCGATGCAGGACGGACCCGCCGCCGTGCGCGCGAGCGTGGCCTGGGTCGTCAGCCAGGCGGGGAGCGTGCAGATCGACGCGGCGGCCGCGGCGGCGGCGGCGGCGCGCGTCGCGGCGAGCGCCGGCGCCGCCGGAGCCGGCTTCGACACAGGCGAGTCGATCTCAGCGGCATCAGCGGCAGCAGCGGCACCGGCGGCCGCCGGCTGCAGCGGCAGCGGCGGCAGCGCGAGCGCCGCTGCCACCGCCGCTGCCACCGCGCGCAGCGCTGCACTTTTTCGACGGCGGGCCCCTGACGGCGCAGTACCTGCTCGTCGTGGACGCGCTGAACTTCTGCTTCTGGCCCGACGGCGAGCTTGAGTACGAGCACCTTGCCCGCGGCGTCAAGGTGCGCGGCGCCGCAGCGCGTGTGCGGCCGCGATCGGGACGAACGCATGGACGCACGCGGCAGGCTGACGGCGCCGCGCCTCGTGCGCCGCGCCGCGGCGCAACCCAGGAGAGCGTGCTGTCCGACCCGCGCTGCATCTCCGCGGCGGCGCTCGCGGGCATCGACGGCGCGGGCGTGCGCGCGCTCGTGCGCTGGCGGCGCGACCTGCCGGAGCAGGACGAGCGCGCGCGGCTGCTGCGCGAGGTGCGGCGGCGCGGGGCGCGGGCTGGGCGCCCGCGGCGGTGCCCGCTCGACGCCGCGGGGCCAGCCCGGCCCCCGCGCCCGCAGGTCGGCGACGCGCTGCTGCGCCACTACGGCGGCGAGGCGGCGGCGCTCGTGCGCGCAGCGGGCGGCTCGGCGGCGGAGCTGGTGCGGCTGCTGGCGGCGCGCTGCCCGGGCTTCCGGGACTCTGCAGTCTACCGGGGCCGCCAAGTCTTTTTCTACAAGCGAGCCCAGATCTTCTGTGCCGACCTGTTTGGGGCGTTTGGGGGCCAGGGGCTCGGCAGGTGCGCGCCGGCGCGCGGCGGTGGGGCTGACGCGGCGGCGTGGCGCAGCGCGCACACACGCGTGAGAACCGCACCACAACCTCCACTGCACTGGCTCATCCAGCCCAGGCCGTGGCATGGCGGTGCGCAGAGCGACCCCCGCGGCCGCCCGCGCCCCTTTGTTGTTCCCTGCCGGCCGCGCCAGTGCCGGCTGGGGCGGGCGGGGCCGACAGACGCGCGCGCACCCTCCCTCGCCCGCCCTCCCTCGCCCTCCCTCGCCCTCCCTCGCCCTCCCTTGCCCGCCCGCCTGCACCTCCTGACCAGCGCCGCCGCCGCGGCACCGCCCGCGGCCGCTGCCGCCGCCGCCGCCGCCGCCGCCTCCTCAGCTTCCATGACATCCACGAGCTCACAATGTGCGCGCCCGCGCCGCGCCCTGCTGCGCCGGGCGGCCCTGCTGCGCCGGGCGGCCCTGCTGCGCCGGGCGGCCCCGCTGCGCCGGGCGGCCCGCGCGCCGCGCGCCCCCCTGTGCCTGACGCGCGCCGTCCGCCGCCGCCCAGGTTTGCTGACTACCGGGTGCCGGTCGTGCTGCGCCTGCTGGGCGTGCTGCGCTACGGCCCCGCGCTCGCGGCGCAGGTGGGCGTGCTGCGCGCCTCGTGTGCTGCGCCTGCTGGGCGTGCTGGGGAGCAGCAGCACGCAGCACGACCAGCCTCGCGCTCGCGGCGCAGGTGGACGGCCGGCAGGAGCTGCCCGCGGGCTGCGAGGCGGAGCTGGAGATCCGCGCCGCGTCGGTCGTGGCGGTGGAGATGATCAAGGGCGCCGCCAACGCCGCCCTCGCGGCGGCGCGGGCGGGCGAAGAGCAGGAGCAGCAGCGGCAGGGGGAGCAGCAGCGGCAGGGGGAGCAGCAGCGGCAGGGCGAGCAGCAGCAGCAGGGCAAGGCGGGGGAGCTGCTGAGCTTGCACGTCGACTGGTTTCTGTGGGGCGAGGGCGAGCGCATGCGCGACCAGCACCCCCCGCACCACCGCGTCCGGACCATCTTCTATTGAGCGCTGTGACGCTGCGCCGCGGCTGCAGTGTTTACAGTCCAGCGCCGGCCCGGCGCACGTGCGGCGGCGCCGTCAGCCGTCGGCCCCAATCGGGCCGCCCTCGCCCCCGCCCCCGCCAGCTCCCCTCCGCTCGTGCTGGTTATTGGGTCGTCGCCGCCGTCACGAAGTGGGCGTTGTAAGCAACCTGTTTGTGCAAGCGGGGCAGCGCACGCCTCGGCCAGACGGGACGCACACCGTTGCGTTCAGCTGGGCGTGGGCCAGCCTGGGCCAGAGATCAACGGGGGGCAACGTCGGCACACCACGTGCGCGCGCACACGAATAGCAGGGCAGAACACACACACACACGCTCCGAGCGCAGGGTTGGGTTGGCTGCAGATAGGTCCCAAGCAAATGGGCACGCGCGTGCGTGCGCCGCGATCACTCCTCGCCCGGCGCCGGTGGCGGCGGGCAGCCGAGCGGGCACGCGCCCGCGGCGGGTGTTGGGTTGCGCTCCCTCTCCTCCTCCTCCGAGGCGCCGCTGCAGGCCCGGGCGCGCGCCAGCCAAGTGGCGGCCGGCCCGGCAACGGCCGTCGCAGCCCCCGCGGTGCGCCTGCAAGCGATGCAGACCGCAACAGATCCCCGCTCCCCCTCGCCGCACCACAAACCAGGCCGCCGCCGCCGCCGCCGCGGCCTTCTACTATACTAGATCCGCGGCGCCGGCGCCGGCGGGGCGCGCGGCACGCGCAGCACGCGCGGCGCGTGGCGCGCGCGGCGCGCGCTCACGGCTCCGAGTGCTTGACGCGCGGCGCGGGCCGCTTGCAGCCCTTGAAGACCTTTGGCTGCGGCATGGAGAGCCACGCGGGCGTGTGGTCCTCGAGGAACTGCAGCACCGGGCGGATGACCGGCATGAGCACCGGGTCGACCAGCTTCTTCTCAACCTGTGTGTGTGTGTGGGGGGGGGGGGGGTGGGGGGGGGCAGAGGAGGGAGGGAGGCAGAGGAGGGAGGGAGGCGGAGGAGGGAGGGAGGCGGAGGAGGGAGGGAGGCGCGGCGGGGCGGCGGTGGGCGGTGGGCGCGGGGCGGACGCGAGAGCGGGGGTCGGGCGGGCAGCCTCGGCAGGGGCCGGGCGGGGGTCGGGCTGGCGGCGGCGCGCGGGGCCCGTGCGGGGGCCGCGCGGGGGCGCGCGGGTCGCGGGTCAGATCATCACCTCGACGATGACGTAGACGATGACCATCGACACGATGGCCCGCGCCCACTGCACGCCGCTCATGCCCTCGCCCATGTGCAGGAAGGAGGAGACGCCGGGCGTGTAGGTCAGGAAGAACTGCAGCGCGACTGCGGCAAGCAAGGCGGGGGCGGGGCGCGCGGCGGGGCGGGGCGGGGCGCGTTGTGAGTGGGGCGTGAGCGCTCGAGGCTCAGGGGGCGAGAGCCAACCGGCTGGAGCCCCGCAAGGCCGTGCGGCGCCGCGCGGCGCGGCGCGGCGCGGCGCGCACTCGTGACGCCGATGGAGGCGTAGCACCAGGGGTTGCCGCGCAGCGCGCGCGGGTGGAAGGTGGAGGCCTTGATGAACCTGGCGGCGGGGCGGCGGGGTTCAGGGCCCAGGGGCGGGGCGCGGGGTTTAGTAACGAGGCGCTGGCCGTCACGCGGGCCGGCCCGTGGGCAGGGCCGGCGGCGGGCCCCGCTGGCGCCGCGGTCCGGGCGCCGCGCCGCCGCGCGCCGCACCGCGTCGTGACGGCGTAGCCGATCTCACCAAACACGAGGACGTTGAACGCCTCGGCGCGGCGGCGTGCGAGCGAGAGGCCCTCGGTCGCGCCCCAGTAGAAGCAGCCGAGCACGAGGATGACGAGCAGGTGCGTCACAAACACGCAGCGCCACAGCACGAGCTTGCCCTGCAGGGCGGAGGGAGGGAGGGCAGAGAGGCGGAGGGAGGGCGGAGGGAGGGCGGAGGGAGGGCGGAGGGGCAAAGCGGGGCGGCGGTGGTGAGCGGCGGGCGGCCCGCGGCGGGGGCGCGGCGGCCGAGGCAGGGCGCGGCCGGGGGAGGGAGGGGGCGCGGGCGCGGGCGCGGGCGCGGCGCGCACCAGGAGGCGCTTGCCGGGGCGGCGCGGCGGGCGGTCCATGACGCTCGGCTCGGCCGGCTCGGCGGCGAGCATGATGCCTGGCGACCGGCGGGCGCGGCGCGGCGCGGCGGAGCGGTGCGCCGGGCGGCGCGGTGGGCCGCGGGCGGCGCGGGCTTGCGCGGCGCGGGCTCGTGCGGTGCTGGGCGGCGCGGCGCGGCGCGGGCTCGTGCGGCGACGGCGGCGCGGGCGCGTGCGGGGTGCGGCGCGCCGCACCCATGGTGACCGCTGTGACGAGGTTGACGTAGAGCACCTGCATCGCTGTGAGGGGCATGTCGTGCAGGCCGAACACAAACGCCCAGAAAATGCTCCCGCCCTGGTGATGATGGCGCGGACGACGCGACGGACGCGGCGCAGGGACGTCGGACGTGGCGGCGGCGGCGCGGCGGCGCGGCGAGGGTGGGGCCCGCGCGCGGGCGCGGAGCGGCGGCGCCCGCCCGGGTCCGCGCCTGCGCAAAGTTGACTGGCAGGTTGAACAGCAGGATCTTGCGCAGGTTGTCCCACACGCTGGGGGATGGAGAGCAAGGGCGGGCGGGCGGGAGGAGAGGAGAGTCAGCACGCGGGGGGCGCAGCGCTGCGGCGCGGGGCCGGCCGTCAGCGCCAGCGGCGCGGGCGCGCGGGCGCGGGCGCGCGGCGCCGCCGCCGCGTGGGGCGCGGCGGCGCGTGGGGTTTTAGGGGTTTAGCGCACCGGCGTCCCTCCTTGACCGCCATGACGATGGTGCTGAAGTTGTCGTCCGCCAGCACCATCTTGGCGGCCTCCTTGGACACGTCGGTGCCCGTGATGCCCATCGCGACGCCGATGTCGGCGGCCTGGGGGGGGGGGGGGGGGAGGGTGTAGCGCGAGGGAGGGCGGCGTGAGCGGGCATGGTGGGCGAAGCGCGCGTGCGCGGCGGGCCAGCGGCGCGCGTGAGAGAGAGAGAGAGAGGGAGAGGGAGAGGGAGAGGGAGCGCGCGGGCGCGGCCGCACCTTGAGCGCGGGCGCGTCGTTCACGCCGTCGCCGGTCATGGCCACCACGTTGACGCCGCGCGCCTTGCGCCGCACCGGCTCGCCCTTCTTGTGCGTCGCGTGCGCGCGGTCGGCCTCACCGATGTGGCTGCCGCCGTAGCTGCTGGTCGAGAGCTCGTCCTCGTCCTTGTCTGCGTGTGTGTTTGTGTGTGTGTGTGGGGGGGGGGGGGGCACACGTGGCGGCGTGAGCGGCCGCGGCGTGGCGCGGCGGCGTGGTGGGCAGGGGAGTGCGTGGCTGCGGGGGCGCCGCACTCGCTCACCCTCGGCCACCTCGATCGTCACGTCCGCCGAGCGCACGCCGAGGCTGCGGCTCGCGAGGCTGTCGCCGGGGCTGGCCGCGCGGTCGGCGGCGGGGCGCTCGGCGCGGCGCGCGCCGCTGCCCGGCGCGGGGGACGGCGACGACGCGGCGGCCGCGGTCGCCGCCTGCGGCACGGGCGGGACGCTCTGCAGCGCGCGCACGATGCGCAGCCTGCGGCGCGGGGCGCGGGGCGCGGGGCGCGGGGTCAGCCGCAGGCCGCCGCGCGCCGCGGCGGCGCCGGCTGCCAGCGGGCCCACGCGCGTGGGCGCGCGCCCCGCCAGCCCCACCCCGCCCCGTGCCCGCGCCCGGCGCGGCGGGCCGCACTTGTTCTCCGGGCTGGCGCGCGCAAAGACATTGACGTTGGGCACCACCTTGCGCAGCGCGTCGTCGTCCATGCCGTCCAGCTCGGGGCCGGTCATCACGCTGCCGTTGCCGGCGATGCCCAGCATCTTGCCGATGGCCAGCCCAGTGAGCGCGTGGTCGCCTGCGGCCGGCGGCGCGCGCGCGCGCGGCGGCGCGATGCGCGTGGGCGGGCGGGCGGTGCCGGCGGGCGGGCGGCCGCGGCGGGCGCGGGGGCGCGGCGGGCGGCGCGGGCGCGGGCGCGCACCGGTGATCATCTTGACCACGATGCCGGCGCGGTGCGCGACCTTGACCGCCGCGATCGCCTCCTCGCGCGGCGGGTCCAGGATGGCGAGCAGCGCGACGAGCGTGAGGAAGGGGTCGGCCTTGCGCGCGAGGATGGCGTCCGCGGTCAGGCCGCTCACGTCCTCGTCCGTGGGGACCTCGGCGCGGCAGAGCGCGAGCACGCGCAGGCCCTGGCTGCTCAGCTCCTCCTGCGCCGCCGTCCAGAAGGGCAGCGTCAGCGGGACGGACCCGCCCGCGCCGGCGACCGTGGCGAGGCCGTCGTCCGCGAGCTGGCTGCAGCACATCGGGAACAGGCGGTCCGGCGCGCCCTGCGGCGGTGCGGGCGCGGGCGCGGGCAGCGTGGGCGTTGTGAGGACCGCGGCGCGGCGGCGCGGCGGCGGGGGTTTGCGACGCGCGCGCCGAGCGGCTCAGGGCCTCGGTGCGGGGGTGTGGGGCGCGGGCGCGGCGGTCCTGCAAGTGGCGGCTGTCCTGCAAGTGGTCCTGCAAGTGGCGCGCACCTTGACGTAGATGACGCGGCGCCCCGGGTGGCCCGCGCCCTGGGGCGGCTCCACCTGGTGGACCGTCGCCATGAACTGAACCGCGGCGCGGCGCGGGGCGGCGCGGGGCGTAAGCGTCGGCGTCGGCGGCGGGGCGCGCGCGCCGCGGACGTGCTGGGGCGGCCGGCCGGGTTTGGGAGGAGGCACGGCGCGCGCGGCGCGGCACAGCGCGCGCGGCGCGGCAGCACACCTTGTGCTCGCTCTCGAACGGCACGCTCGCGACGCGCGGCTTGGCGGCCTTGAGGGCCGCGGGGTCGAGCCCAGCCTTGAGCGCGCCGGTGATGAGCGCGACCTGGCGCGGTCAGTGGTGTGGCGCGGCGCGGCGCGGTCAGCGGGCAGCGCTGCGGCAGGGGCCCAGCCGCAGCAGGGGCCCAGCGGCGGCGGGGGCCCGGCGGCTGCAACCCGCGCAGCCCGGAGGGCCAGCGGCGGCGGCCTGGCGGCCTGGCAGCGCACCTCGGTGGGCGCGCCGTTGGGCGTGAAGACGGGCGCGCCGCCGGGGCCGTCCTCCTTGGTCAGCGCCGAGTCGTTGCACAGGAGCGCCCCCTCCAGCAGCGCCTTGACCGCGGCGGCGCCCTCCTCGGGCAGCGGCGCGTCGCTGCGGCACGGCACGGCGCGACGCGGCGCGGCGGGGGCGGGCGGGGTCGGCAAGGCGCGCGGCCGCGCAACGCCCGCCCCGCCGCGGCGCGCGGGGCCGCGCCCGCTCCCGCGCCAGCGGCGGCGGCGGCGCTAGCGGCGGCGGCGGCGTGGGGTGGGCCCTCTCTCACCCGAGCGTGAAGGCCCCCGTCGGCGCGTAGCCGACGCCACTGACGCGGTAGAGGGCGCCCGCGCTGCGCATCGCCACGAGCGTCATCTCGTTCTTGGTCAGCGTGCCGGTCTTGTCGCTGCAGATGACGGTCAGGCTGCCCAGCGTCTGCGCGGCGGCACGGCACGCGCGGCGCGGCAGGTCCTCAGCGCGGGCGCGGAGCGGGCGCGCGCGGCGCGGGGGCGCCGGCAGTCGGCTGCGACCGACAGCAGCCGCGCCGCACCTCCATGCAGGGCAGCTGGCGCACGATGGCGTTGTTCTTGGCCATGATGGTCGTGCCCATCGCCAGCACGATCGTCACCAGCGCGGGCAGGCCCGCGGGGATCATGGCCACCGCGATCGCGACCGCCGTCTGCGCGCGCGGCGTGGCCGACGGCGTGTGTTGTGTGGGCGCGCGGGGCCGGCGGAGCGGCGGCAGCGGCGGCCGCGGCGCGGCGCAGCGCGCGGCGCGGCGCGGCGCGCGCCTGGAACGCGACGCCGGCGTGGTGGTGCGCGTGCAGGAGGGCGAGCAGGAAGGTGGAGAGGCTGATGACGCCGACGATGATGGCGAGCCAGCGGGCGAGGATCTCCATCTGGATGAGCAGGTTGGTCTTGCCGCTCTGCACCTCGCTGACCATCTTGGAGATCTTGCCAATCTCGGCGCGGTCGCCTGCGGGGGCAGGGAGGGGAGCAAGAGGGAGAGGAGAGGAGGAGGAAGGGGGCGTGAGCGGCGCGGCGCCCGCACTGGACGCGCGCGCGCGGCGCGAGCTGCGCCGCGGCGGGCCGGGCCGGGCAGCGCGCCGCCGCACCCGTCTCGACGACGACGCCGAGGCCCTGGCCCGCGGAGACGGCGGTCGCGCTGTACGCGAGGCACTTGCGGTCGCCGAGGCCCGACGCGGCCGGGACGGGGAGCGTGTTCTTGCTGATCGGCACGCTCTCGCCCGTGAGCATGGCCTCCTGGATCTGCGGCGCGGCCCGGCCCGGCGCGGCGCGGCGCCCGGCGGGTTTGAACACACG
Organism: Scenedesmus sp. PABB004; assembly: GCA_014905635.1. Lineage (NCBI taxonomy): Eukaryota > Viridiplantae > Chlorophyta > Chlorophyceae > Sphaeropleales > Scenedesmaceae > Scenedesmus > Scenedesmus sp. PABB004. Next base: position 625,661 of record JABVCE010000013.1, read on the forward strand.
GGCCGCGCCGGGGCAGCGGCGGCGGCGCCCGCACGGGCGGGCCGGCGCCGCGCCCGCGCCGCCGCGCCGCCGCGCGTGCGCCAGCCAGGCCTGAAGCGTCCCCCTTCCACTCTCTCGCACGCACGACGACAGCACGCGCGCACCTGCAGGTTGTGTGCCTCGAGCAGGCGCAGGTCGGCGGGGACCTTGTCGCCCGACTTTATGACCACGATGTCGCCCGGCACCAGCCCGTCCGCGTCGACCGTCACGCGCTCGCCGCCGCGCACGACCGTCGCGGTGGGCGAGAGCATCGCCTTGATCGCGTCAGCCGCCTGCGCGGCGCGGGGGGCGGTGCGGGGGGCGTGGGACGGTGCAGTGGGCGCGGGCAGGGCGGCGGCAGGGCGTCGGCAGGGCGGCGGCCGGGCGGCGGCCGGCGCCGCCGCGCGCTGCGCGCCTGGCGTGCCCGGCGTGCGCCGCGCGCGCCGCGCTGCGCTGCCAAGCTGCGCGGCTGCGCCTGCGGCCGCGAGCCCGCCCTGCGGGGCAGGGCCGGCGCGTGCGCTGCGCGCGCACCTTCTCTGCCTTGCCCTCCTGGAAAAGGCCGATGCTGACGTTGATGACGACGACGCCGAGGATGAGGCCCATGTCGGGCCACGCCTGCAGCGCCGCCGACACCAAGGCGGCGATGAAGAGGATCCAGATGAACAGCCTGCGCAGCGGGCGGGCGCGGGGCACGTTGGCGCGCGCGGCGCGCGCGCGCGCCGCTGGCCAAGCAGCGCCGCGGCCGGCGCAGCCGCTCGGCGCGCCGCCGCCGCGGCGGCCGACTGCCTCCGGCGCGGCGCCGCACGTGTTGATCTGGTTCCACAGCCGGCGCCAGAAGGAGGGCTTCGGCGGCGGCGTGAGGGCGTTGCGACCATACTGTGCGAGGCGCGCGGTCGCCTCGTCCGCGCTGAGGCCGTCCCTGCTGCTGCGCAGCTCGGCGAGCACGGCGTCGCCGTCAGGGAGCGAGTGCCACGCCGTCTCAGCCTCCTCCACGCCGGGCTGCTCCCCAGTCGTCGCCATCCTCCAGGGTTGTGCTGTGAGTGGCCCCCCGCGCGCTGCAGCTGCTCGGCGCGTTCCCTCGTGGACCAGGGTGCGGAGGGGAGCGGGGTGGCCCGGCCTATCGGTGGCGTGCGGCAATTGTCACTTCAAGGTGCTGCCCTAAAATGCTGCCGCCTTTTTCTGCTGCGCAAAGCTCGCTCGCGGCAAACGCCGCCGCTCCGCACGCGCTCGCGCGGCCCGCCGGCGGCCGGCGCCGGCGCCAGCGCCGGGTGCCGCCGCGCGCGCGCCGCCGCGGGTGACGTGCGCGCGGCTGGTGCTGGTGCAAAGCGCGGCTGGGGCCCTGGCGCAAAGGCGCCCTGCTTATCGCCGACGGCAGACCCGGGCCAGCCCTCGTCGCGGCGGCGGTCAGCGCTTGCGGCCGCCGGCCCGCGCGCGCCGGTCGTCACCGGGCGCGGCTCGCAGCGCCGCCCGGTGGGCCCAGGGCGCAGCAGGCGCCAGCAGGGGCGCCGCCGCGTCGCCGCCGGGTTGAGCCCTGCGCCGCGTTTCGGGCGCGGCCGCTGCCGTGCTCCTGGTCAGCGCCGCCGGCCCGGCCATCCAGACGTGTGCGACGGGTCGCACGGGCGGCCGGTCTGCCTGCCGACGACGACGCCGCGCCGCGCACGCGCGGGCAGCCGCCCGGCGCGATGTCCTCGAGCGACGCCGACAGCGAGCAGGGCGCGCCGGGCGGGCATGGCGGGCCCGGCGACGCCGTCACGGGCGCGAGCGCGGATCCCCAGGTGCTGCAGCTCTTCTGGGACCTCGCCAGCCTCGCAGAGGTGCGCGCGCCGGCGCGCTGTCGTGACGCGCGCACGGCGCGCCGCGCGACCGGGCCGGCGGCGCGTCGTGGAGGGGCGAGCCCGGAAGCGCGCCCGCGCTGCGCGCCGCGGCGCCGCGGGCCCGGGCGGCCGCGCCAGGCGCCGCTGATGGGCGCGCGCCGCCTGCTGCTGCCCCGCGCCGCGCAGGACGTGCGCCTGACGGCCGCCGGCGCCCTGGTGGCGGCTCTGGTGGACAGCCAGAAGCAGCACGACGCGCAGCACCGCCCCGCGGACGCGCAGCCGGGCGGGAGCCTGGAGGCGGCGGACGCCGGTGGCGGCGGCCGCGCGGCGCGCATGGAGGCCGCCCTCAGCTGCTGCTCGCCCCTCATGGTGCGGGCACAGGGGCTCGGGGCGGTGGCTCGCCGCGCGGAGGGGAGGCGGGGGAGCGCCGCCGGCCTGCCGCTGCGACTGCTGCCGCTGCTGCCGCGACGCCGCTGACCGCCGCCGCCCACCCGCCCCGCCGCCCCCGCCCCCGTGCCCACCAGGCGTACGGCCTGAAGCGCCTGGCGCGCGGCCTCGCGTCCAGCCGCCAGGGCGCGCGGCAGGGCTTCGCCGCAGCGCTCGCGGCCGTGCTGTCGCGCAGCGCCGCGGCCGCCGCGGCCGCGCCGCCGCGCGGCAAGGGCGGCGGCGGCGGCGGTGAGCTGGCGGCGCCGTTTGTGAGCGCGGCGGGCGTGCTGGCGCTGCTGGACGCCTGCCTGGAGGTCACCGGCTCGATGAAGGGCTCGGTGCGTGGGCGGGGCGGGGCGGCCGGACAGGCGACGGCAGCGCGCCGCCGCGCCGCGCCGCGCGCAGGCCCGCCGCCGCCCCCGCGACCGGCGCCGCGGCGGCGCGGCGCAGCGGCACCTATAAGCACCGCCGTGCGGCACCCACCCGCACGGCGGCTTTGCAGGGGTTCCAGATTGACCGTGCGCGGGGGGCCGACTATAACCTGCCGCCCGCCAGGGCCCCGCGTCACCGGCAGCGCGCGCCGCGCCTGCCAGCCACGCGGGGCCCTCACACTCGCATCAACGCACGCGCCCGCGCGCGCGCGCCCGTCCGTCCCTGCCCCCTCCTCCCCGTCCGCGCAGCCGCCGCTGCTCCTCACGCGCCGCGCCGCGCGCCGCCCCGCCGACCACAGGACCAGCGCGACGCGCTGCTGGGCCGTGTGTTTGGGCTCGCCGCGCTCGCGCGCAGCGGCCTGGTGGCCGCGCTGCCCGCGGCGCCGCCGGGCGCCGCCAGCGCGGCGCGCGGCGTGGCGGCCGTCGCGGAGCAGCTGGTCGGCCTGCTGCAGCGCAAGGCGTTCCTGCGAGAGAGCGCGGCGGCGGCGCTCGCGGAGCTGCTGCAGGGGCTGCGCGGCGCCGACATGGCGCAGGTGCTGCGCGAGGCGCCGCGGCTGTCGGCGCTGCTGGCGGCGGCGCCCGCGTCTGCCAGCCCAGAGGCGCTCATGCTCGCGCTGCGCCTGTGGCACGCGCTGCCGCCGGACGCGCTGGAGCACTGCCAGCTGCTGCCGCCGCTGCCCGCGGGCGCGGCGCCGCCGCCGGCGCTGTTCTGGCAGCAGCCGGGCGCGGTGCAGCGTGGCGCGGTCGCCGGCGCGGCGTCCGCGCTCTTCACGGTGGACCAGGTGTCGGCGCTGTGCCCCGCGCTGCTGGCGAGCAGCGCGAGCCACCCGCGGCTGCACCCCGTGTGGGGCTGCCTGCTGGCGCTGCTCGTGCCCGGCTTTGTGCCCGTGCGGGTGAGCGCCGCCCGAGGCCCGCGCGCCGCCTCGTGGCGCCAACCGGAGGCACGGCGCGCGCCCGCGCCGCCGCCGCGGCCGCCCGCCGACGCCCACGCGCCCGCGCGCCCGCAGGTGCTGCAGCAGCAGGACGCCGAGCAGGACGCGCCGGCGCGCCGCGCGGCGCCCGAGGCGCAGCAGCTCGCCGCGCTGTGGCAGGGCTTTGTCGAGCCGTCCTGCCTCAGCAGCAGCCACGAGCGCAAGGCGCTCGCGCTGCAGCTGCTGCAGCTGCTGCTGCCCGTGCTCACGCCCGACGCCGTGCCGGTGCTGCTCAGCAAGCAGCTGCTCGGCTGCCTGGCCACGGCGCTGCGCAACAAGGACTCGTACCTCCACGCAAGCGCCAAGAAGTGCATGGTGAGCCTCCCTTCCCCCTGTTTGTCGGCCGTGTGTGTGTGCGTCTGCTGCGCGCCGGCCGGCGGCGGGGTGACGAGTCACGTGATTCCCCTACAGACACGCCCTCGGGCGCTGCTGACACACATCCAAAAACAGTCTTCAAAGTTTTCCGACCGCCGCAGCCCGCGCGCCGCAAGTTGTGTGCGTGTGCGTGTGCGTGGTGGGTCGCCGCTGGCTGGCTCCCGCCGCGGCGCGCAGTTGAGCGGGGTGACGAGTCACGTGATTCCCCTACAGACACGCCCTCGGGCGCTGCTGACACACATCCAAAAACAGTCTTCAAAGTTTTCTGACCGCTCCGCTGCGTGGCGCGCGGATGGCGCGGCACGCCGCTCCCCCCTGCAGGCGCGCCGCGGCTGCGCGCCTGGCTGACCGCGCCGCCCCCGCACCGCAGGAGCGCATCAACAGCTGCGCGGAGCACAGCCTCGTCGTGCGCGACGACCCGGCGCTCGCAGCCAAGCTGCGCCTCGCGCTCGCGGCCGCGCTGCAGGCCGCCAACCTGCAGCCCGGCGGCGCTGGCGCGGGCGCGAAGGCGCGCAGCGCCGGCGCGGCGCTGCTGGCGGGCCTGGACGGCGCCGGCGCGGCGGCGTACGTCGACCAGCTGCTGGGCGAGTTTGTCGCGGCGGTCGGCGGCGGCGACGGCGACAGCGACGACGCCGACGAGGGTGCGCGCGGCGCGAACCGGGCTGGGAGCGCGAGCGTGCCCTGCTGCCTCGCGGGCTGCGTGTGTGCCGCGCCGCGCCGCGCCGCGCCGCGCCGCGCCGCACTGCGCCGCGCCCGCGGCCGACCTGTGCGCCCCGCCCCGCCGCCCCGTCGCACCGCGCGCAGGCGAGGAGGAGGCGGAGGAGGAGGAGGACGCGCGCGTGCGGCAGCTGCTGGACCAGCTGTCCGCGGCGCTGCGCTTCGCCGCGTCGGAGCCGGCCACGCTGCGCAAGGGCCTGACCTTCCTGGCGGCGGCGGCGTTCCTGCGGCCGCCCGCGGGCGTCGACGTCACCGCGCTCGCGGGCGGCAGCGCCGCCGGCAGGCCCGCGCCCGGCAAGGGCGGCAAGGCCGGCAAGGGCAAGAAGGCCGCGGCGGCGGCGGCGGCCGCCGGCGGCGCGGAGGAGCCGGAGCAGCAGGCGCTCGCGCTGGCGGCGGCGATGCAGCCGACGCGTGTCGTGCGGCGGCAGTGCGGCGCGCGGCTGATCGCGCTGCTGCACAGCCTGCAGCACCGCGCGGCGCCGCAGCAGGCCAAGCAGCAGCAGCCGCAGCAGGGCGCCGCGCCCGCCGACGGCGAGGCCGCGGCGGGCGAGAGCAAAAAGGCGCGCAAGGCGCGGCAGCTGGCCGAGGCCGAGGCCGCCGCTGCGGCCGCGCGCGCGGCCGCGGCGGTCGCGCACGAGGCGCTCGCGGCGCGGCTGCTGAAGCTGGTCGCGGACGCGCAGTCGCTGCACGGCGCGGCGGCGACCGCCGACGAGGACGTGCTGGAGATGGTCGAGCAGCTGCAGCGCCTCGCGTCCGCCGTGCAGGCGCACGGCGGCGACGCGGCGCGCGGCCGCGACGGCCCGGCGGCGCGCGCGCGCGTGTCGGTCGCGCTCGTGCAGCAGCTGCAGCTGCAGCTGCTCGCGGGCGGGCTGTCGACCGAGGCGGCGGGGTCAGTCGTGGACGACCTGGAACTAGCGCTCGTGCGGGGGCTGGGCATGCCGGACGAGGGCCTGGGCGTCGACGCCGACGGCGTCGCGCGCGCGCTCGCGAGCGACAGCGACGACGGCGGCGCCAGTGACGGCGACGCCAGCGACGGCGGCGCCAGCGACGGCAGCGACGGCGGCAGCGACGGCAGCGACGGCGAGCCGGCGTGGGCGGACGTGCTCGTGGACCTGCTGCTCGCGCTGCTGAGCGCGAGCAGCAGCGCGGAGGGCGGCGGGCGCCGCGGCGTGCTCGTGCCGACGGCGCCGCTGCGCGAGGCGGTGGAGGCGGTGTTCCGGGCCTTTGCCGACGACGTCACCGCCCAGGGTGAGGGCGACGGGGGGGGGGGGGGGGGGGGGGGGGCGGCGGGGGGCGCCACAGCCGCGCCGCCGCGCCGCCGCGCGCCGCCCGCGGGCCCTCATCCAACTCCGCCGCGACCGCCGCCGCCGCCGCCGCCGCCAGGCCTGGCCGACCTGCTGCGCGTGCTGGGGCAGCGCGCGAGCGAGGTGGCCAAGGAGCAGGACGAGGAGGGTGACGATGGTGAGATGGAGTTTGACGGCGCGGGCAGCGCCAGCGATGCCGCGGACGACGACGGCGGCGAGGCCTCGGGTGACTCGTCCGGCGAGGGCGGCGGCAGCGAGGAGGAGGGCGACGAGGGCGAGGAGGAGGAGGAGGAGGGCGAGGAGGAGGAGGAGGAGGAGGCGGCGGCGCCGCAGCCGGCGGCGGGCAGGGCCGCGGCGGCAGGTGAGGAGGCGGAGGATGATGATGACGCGGCGAGCGACCTCGACGACGAGGCGATGCTCCGCCTCGACGCGCAGCTCGGCGCCGCGGTGCGCGCGAGCCTCGCGCGCAGCGGCGGCGGCGCCAAGGAGCGCGCGGCGGCGCTGCTCGCGCTGCAGCTCCGTGTCGCGGCGCTGGTTGAGGAGTGGCTCAAGCGGGTGCGTGGCAGTGCCTGGGGGCGAGCGGGCGAGGGGGCGAGGGGGCGAGGGGGGCCGGCGCCCGGGCGCGCGGGGCGGGCGGCGGGGCCGCCGCCGCGGCGGCCACAGCCGCGCGCGCGCCGCCCTGCCGCCGTGAGCGGCGGCTCACCGCGCGCCCGCTGCCCCGCCGCGCAGTGCCCCAAGAGCCCGCTCGTGCTCGGGGCGGCGCTGCCGCTGCTGCGCGCGCTCGTGGCGGCGCGCGGCGCGGGCGGCAGCCCCGTGCTCGCCGACCGCCTCGCGGCGCTGCTCACCAAGCACTATGGCCGCTGCAAGCCGGCGCTGCCGCCCGGCGCGGCGCACGGCGACGCGGCGCCCGCCAACGGCGCCGGCGCCGGCGCTGTGCCGCCGGGGCCCTACTCACTGGCCAGCTTTGAGGCCGACACGCGGAAGCTGCTGTACCACGCCTCGCGCGACCGCGACGCGCGCGTCGCCGGCGCGGCGGGCACGGCGCTGCTCGTGCTGCTCGCGGCGGGCGCGGACGCGGGCGGCGGCGCCGCGGCCGCGGCGCAGGCGTGCGCGGGCGCGGCGTTTGAGGACTACTTTGAGAAGAAAAAGTCCCGCCTGCAGCCGGCGTGGTGCGAGGCGCTGCTCGCGCGCGCGCCCGGCGCCGCGCTCGGCGGCGACGCGCCCGCGCTCGGCGCGCTGCTGCGCGCGGCGGCGCGGCCGCGCAACGACTCGGTGCGGGCGCGCGCGGTCGCGCTGCTGCCGGCGCTGCTCCGCGGCGGCGCGGGCGGCGGCGCGGTCGCCGCGCTCGCGGCGCAGCCCGCCGCGCTCGCGGCGGCGCTCGGCGGCGCGGTGTCGGGGCCGTACAGGAGCAAGGAGGGCCACGCCGCGGCGGTCAAGGCCGTGGCGCAGCTGCTTGCGGGCGTGCAGCGGCAGGGCCCGGGCAAGCGCCTCGCGGAGCTGCTCGGCGGCGAGGCGGTGCGCGAGCTGGGCAAGGCGGTGGTGGTCGTCAAGGTGCGCGGCCGCGATTTGTCCGGTGTTTGTTTTACTTTCGAGGGCGCGGCGCGGCGCGGCGCGGCGCGGCGGCAGCGCACACTCGCACGCACGTACACACGCGTGAGAACCGCACCACAACCTCCACTGCGCTGGCTCATCTAGCCCAGGCCGTGGCATGGCGGTGCGCAGAGCGACCCCCACGGCCGCCCCCGCCACTTTGTTGTCCCCTGCCGGCCGCGCCAGTGCCGGCTGGGGCGGACGGGGCCGACAGACGCACCCGCACCCTCCCTCCCTCGCCCTCCCTCTGCCTGCCGCGCCGCCGCGTCTGCTCTCACCTGCGCCGCCCGCGCGCACTCGTCGCCGCCACAGGCCGCGGGCGTCCCGCCGCGCGTGGAGGGGCAGCTTGAGCGCCTGGTCGAGGCGGCCGGCCTGGAGCAGCTCGTGGCGGCGGGCAAGCCCGACCCCGCGCGCCTGGCGCTGCTGAACAAGCAGCGCGCGGCGCTGCTGGAGGGCGGCAAGCAGCAGCAGCCGCCGCAGGGCGGCAAGCCGCAACAGGCGCAGCCGGCCCAGCAGCCGCAGGGCGGCAAGGGCGGCAAGGGCGGCAAGGGCGGCGAGCCGCAGGGCAAGAGGCGCAAGGACGCCGCGGAGGGCCAGCAGCAGCACAAGAAGAAGCGCAAGCAGGACGCGGGCGAGGCGGCGGCACAGCCGAAGCAGCCGGGCGGCAAGGAGCAGCAGCAGAAGCAGCCGGGCGCCAAGCGCAAGCCGGAGGCGGCCGGCGGCGGCAAGGCCCAGGGGGGCAAGAAGAAGGCGAAGCAGCAGCACTGACGCGCCGGGCGCAGGATGTAACGCGCGCGTTCACTGGCTCGGACGTCGTGCCGGCGCGGGTCGAGTTACCCGGCGCGCCAGAGCGCTCAGCGCCTCAGCCCCGGCTCGTCCGCGCCGCGCAGCCGCCGCGCCGTCACAGCACAGCACATCCGCCGCCTCGCGCCGCGCGCGCTCGCGTCACTTCATCGCAGGGAAGGCGATGACGTCGCGGATGGAGGGGCTGTCCGTCAGCAGCATGACCAGGCGGTCCACGCCGATGCCGAGCCCGCCGCACGGCGGCAGCCCGTACTCGAGCGCTGTGATGAAGTCATAGTCCACCGCCACGTCGTACGGCGCGTCGTCAGCGTCGGGCGACGCGGCGGCGGCGCCGGCGGCGGCGGCCTCCCCGTCGGCCGCGCCCGGCGGCGGCGCCGCGGCGGCGGCGGCGGCGGCGCCGGCGTCCGCGGCGGCGACGGCGGCCCTGTGCGCCGCCATCTGCGCCTCGAACCTCGCGCGCTGCTCGAGCGGGTCGGTCAGCTCGCTGAACGCGTTGGCGAGCTCGCGCCCTGCGCGCGCGGCGGCGGGCGGCGGCGGCGGCGGCGGGCGGCGGCGGCTGAGCGCGCGCGCCGCGCTCCCGGCGCGCGCGCCGCGCGACCCCGCGGGCCAGGCCCGTCCTCCCTCCTCCCTCCTCCCTCCCCGCCCTCCCCCCTCTCCCTCCCCCGCGCCGCCTCCCCGCGCCGCCTCCCCGGCCGCGCCCCTCCGCGAATGTTTTTGCCCGGCCGCGCCCACCATAAACAAAGAGCTCGAACCTCTCCGTCACGCCCGGCTTGGAGCGGTGCGGCTTGGCGAGCGGCGAGATCTCGACCGGGTGCTCCGTCACAAACGTCGGCTGCATCAGCCCGCCCTCCGCCGTCGCCTCAAACAGCTCGTTCAGCAGCACGCCCACGCTGCCCGCGCCGCGCACCTGCAGCGCGGCCGGGGGCGCCGGGGCGGGCCGCCACGCCGCGTCGGCGCGGGGAGGGGCGGGCAGGGGCGGGGAGGGGCGGGCGGGGGGCGCGCACGCAGCGTGTGCGGCGTGCGTCGCGCCGTGCGCGCGCCACCGCTGGTCACCTTGGCTGCCGCCTTGCGCGCCGCGTCCTTGTCGGGCACGGCGCGCGCCACCGCGTCGAGCGCCGCGGCGCGCGCCGCCTCGAGCTGCCCCGCCGCGCTGCCGCCGGGGCCCACGTGCCCATCACGTCCAGGCCTGCCCGCCGCGGCGGCGCCGGCAGCGGCAGCGGTGCGATCAGCGCGCCGTGTCGCGCGGGCTCGGCCGGCCCGTGCCATGTGCCTTGCAGCCGCGCGGCGCGCGCAGCAGCCGCGCCGCGCGGCCGCGTGGCGCGGCGCGGCGCGCGGCGCGCACCGGTGGCGTGTGCGACGAGGTCGTTCATCGTCGCGCGCGCAAAGGGCTGGCCCAGGTCGATGGCGAGGCCCTGGTAGGTCAGCGCCGTGCCGCCGGTGACCGCGGCCGCGGCGGTGCGCAGCAGGGCCTCGGTGAGGTCCATCATGTCGGTGTAGTCTGGGGGGTGCAGGGTTTAGGGGTGGGGGTGGGCGCAGGGTTTAGGGGTGGGGGTGTTGGGTGTGAGGGCAGGCGGGGAGGTGGGAGAGGGAAGGCGGGCGGGCGGGCGGGCAGGAGGGTGGGCAGCGGCGGGCGGAGGTCGCGCGGGGGGGCAGCGCTCGGCGCGCGGGCGGGCGCGGCGCCCCGCGGCGGCCTTGGGCGGACGACGCACGCGAGCGCCCCGCGCCCCCCCTGCGCCCCTTGCGCCTCAAAACCCTGCAAGCGCGGCCACGCCTAAACCCCGCCTGAACCCCGCCGCGCACGCACCCGCGTAGGCCTGGTAGACCTCGACGCTCGTGAACTCGGGGTTGTGCCGGCTGCTCACGCCCTCGTTGCGGAAGACGCGGCCCAGCTCAAACACGCGCTCAAAGCCGCCGACGACCATGCGCTTGAGGTGCAGCTCCGTCGCGATGCGCAGCGTGAGCGACCGCCCGAGCGCGTTGTGCCGCGTCACAAACGGCCGCGCGTCGGCGCCGCCCGCGACCGCCTCGAGCACGGGCGTCTCAACCTGGGCGCCGCGCGGCGGCGGGAGGGGGGGGGGGGGGCACGCGCGTCGGCGGCGGGCCGCGCGGGCGCCGCCCGCCTGCCGCCGGCCAGCGCGCGCCTGCCCTCCACCAAGGCCCGCGCCGCCCGCCCCGCGCCCCGCGCCGCCTGCGCCCCAAGGCCCCCCCCCCCCGCGCAGCGCGCGCACCTCCAGGAAGCCGGCGTCCTCGAGGTGTCGGCGTATGGCGCTGATGGCCTTGCTGCGCGCGCGGAAGGTCGCGCGCGTCTCCTCAGACACGATGAGGTCGAGGTAGCGCTGACTGTGTGTGGGGTGTGGGTGGGTGTGTGGGTGTGTGTGGGTGGGTGGGCGTGGGGGGAGGGGGGGGGCACGCGGGCGGCGGCACGCGCGTGGGGTGGGGCGAGGCGGGGCGTGGCCGGCGGCGGCGACGCACACGGCGCGCGGCGGGCAGCATGCGCAGCGCGCAGCACGCAGCGCGCGCACCGGTAGCGCTTCTCGACGTCGGCGAGGCCGTGCCACTTGTCGGGCAGCGGCAGCAGGCTCTTGGTGAGCACGGTGAGCTCGTCGGCGACGACGCTGAGCTCGCCCTTCTCGGTGCGCTTCACGCTGCCCGCCGCGCCGACGATGTCGCCGACGTCGAGCAGGGACTTGAGCTGCCCAAAACCGCCCGGCCGCCCCGCCTCGAGCCGGGCCTTGTCGACGTACAGCTGCACCTGCCCCGCGTCGTCGCGGAGGGAGAGGAACGCGAGCTTGCCCATCACGCGCCGCGCGACGACGCGGCCCGCGACCGCCACGCGCGCGTCGGCCGCCTCCTGCCCCGGCTCCAGGTGCGCGTAGAGGCGCTGAAGGTCTGCCGTGTAGTGGCTGCGCGGCGCGGCGGCGCGCGGCGCGGCGGGCGGCGCGGGCGCGCGGCGGGCGGCGCTGGGCGGGCGCACGGCGCCGCGGCTGCGGCGGCGGCGCGGGCGCCAGCGCGGGCGGCGGGCGCGCGGGCCGCTCGCTGCCCGGCGGCCGCGGCGCGCGCGTGCCTGCGGTCAAAGCGGTAAGCGTAAGGCTCCTGCGACGCCTGGCGCAGCTGCTCCGCCTGCGCGGGCAGGGCGCGCGCGCGGTCAGTGCACGGCCGGCCGGCGCCTGCGCCGCCCGGCCGCGGCCCGGCTGCTGCATGCTGCGGCGCGGCTGGCCGGGCCGCGCCGGCCGCCGCGGCCGCCGTCCGCGGCGCCGGCTGCCGCGGGCCGACGGCAGCGGCTGCCGTCACGCGCCTTGTCGATGCGCAGCGCGCGGATGTCCTCCGCGCTGCTGGTGCCCTCCTGCTGCTGCTGCTGCTTGCCCTGCTTGCCGCCGGGGGCCTTGCCGCCCTTCTTCGCAGGCTTGCCGCCGTCGGCCGGCGCAGCAGCGGCGGCGTCGGCCGGCGGCGCCTCCGCCCTGCGCGTGCGGGGCGCCCATTTGGTGCCAGGCTCGCGCGGGCGCTGGAGCACTGAATGCGTAAGCTACTGCGCTGCTCGCCGAGATCCGCGCAGCCCCCGGCGCGTCGCGCTCACCCGGCGGAGGCGAGGACATGCAGGCCGCGCCGCCCGGCCGCGGGGCGCGCGCGAAAGGGCACCGCGGCCAGCCGGCGCATGGGAGACGTCATGCCAGCCGCACTGCGCAGCAGCACGCGGCCCGGCAGGGCCGGCGGCATCGCGGGACGCGCCGCTGGCGAGCAGCTCGCGGCCCAGCAACAGCGCGCGCAGTCGGGGCGCGGGGCGGTCGCAGCCAGGCGTTCAGGATTGCACGATCACGCTGGACGGCACGCGCCGCCGGCGGCACGGCGAGCCGGCTCGCGGCGGCGCAAGCCGCCAGGCCCTGGCCACGCCGCCCTCCCACGCCGAGCCACGCAGCCACACTACTTGCGCGCTCCAGCACCGCCGGCCGGCAGCACACCGGCGGCGCTCCAGCAGGCCAGCAGCGTGCCCGGCCGCCGGGCGGCGGCCCGGGCGCCTCCCCACTTGCGCTCCGCCCCGCGTGGCGCCGTGCGCCAGCCGCCGCCGTCCTCGCCCGCGGGCCCGCCCGCCGCCTGCTTCGCGCAGGCCGGCGTGCCCTGGGGCGGCTGCCGGCCAGCGCGGTGGTCGCGCCGCGGCGGTGGCGGCATGAGCGGGCGCTCCGGCGGCGCCGCTGGCTCCGCCGGGTCGGCGGCGGGCGGCAAGCGCAGCGCCGCGCCCCAGTCGGCGCACGGCTGCTGCTGCCACAGCAGCGCGAGCGGCTGCAGCTGCGTGGGCCCGGTGTCATCGTCGTCCAAGCTCGCCGGGGGCGCCTGCTGCACCTCTGCGCCGCCGCTGCCGTCGCCGCCGCCGCCACTGCCGTCGCCGCCGCCGCTGCCGTCGTGGCTGAAGTCGTCCGGCTCTGAGCCGCCCGCCGCCTCGTCCGGAAGCTCCAGCGCGGCCGCCGCCGCAGCTGGGGTCGCGAGCGCCCCGCGCGCGCGCGCGCCCCCGTCGGCGGCGCCTTCCGGCGCGTCCGCGTCGCGGCTGCGCGCGGGGCTGCGGCCGCCACACGCCAGCTGCGGCTCAGCGGGCAGCTGCGTGGCAGGGATGAAGTCAAGCCAGGCGACAGGCTGTGCCGCCGCTGCGCCGGCCTGCCAGTCCTCCGCCGCCTCCTCCGTGGCAGGCACAAAGTCCCTGAACAGCTCCAGGCCGCCGTGCCGGCCGCCCCGCGCCGGCAAGCAGCTGCCTCGCGCGCACGAGCGCGGCGGCGCCGGCGGCGACGCGGGCTGCCGCTGCCGCTCGCTCGTCGCGTCCGGCGGCGCCGCGGGCCCCGCCGCCGCCGGCGGCACGTTCTCCGCGGCGCCGCCGCCGCTGCAGCGCTTGGCGGAGCGCCAGCAGGCGCTGCCGTCGTCGCCGGCGTCCGAGCGCGATGGCCGCTTGCTGCCCGCCGGCACTGGCTGCTGCAGCCCCTGCCCCGCCTGCGGCGGCGGCGGCGGCGGGCCTGCCAGCCGCTCCCAGGCGAGGACGGGCTGCTGCAGCAGCTGGCCCAGCAGCTGCTGCTGCTGCTGCTGCTGCTCCTGCTCCTGCTGTTGCTGCTGCTGCTGCTGCTGCCGCCGCTGCTGCTCGCCGGGCAGCGCCAACTCCGGCGCCGCCAGCTGGCTCGGTCCTGCCAGCCGCGCGTCGGGGCTGGGCGGCTGCGTCGCGGCCGCCGGCAGCAGCGCCGTCGTCAGGGGCGGCAGCTCCGTGCGCTCCTCGGCCGGCTCCTCGACCGGCTGCGCTGCGCCGCCCGCCGCCCGGCCCGCGCGGCGCCCGCGCAGCGCGCGCTTGCCGCCCGCCGCCGCGGCGCCGCGGCGCAAGCCTGGCCCCGCAGGCGCCGGCCGCGGCTGCTGGGCCGGCGACGAGGCCGCCGGGCTCGGGGGCGCCTGCACCTGCAGCGGCGGGCCGCCGCCGTCGACGAGGCCTGCGAGGCGGGGCAGCAGCGGCCCGGCGTTGTTGGCGCGCGGCGCGCGGCGGTCTGTGAGCGCTCTGCGCGATCTGATCGGGCGCCCTAGCCACCCCACCTTCAAACGGGTTGGGGCTGGGCGTCCAGGCCGCAAGCGCCTGCGTGTCCACGGCGGCGAGCTGCACGAACGACGCCGGCAGCGCGGCCATCGTGTGTGCCTGCCGCAGGGCCCGGCACTCGCCGATCGGCGGAGTCACAGGGCCTGCAGCGCGGCCTGTGCGGCGAGCGGCCTGTCCGCGAGCGCTCGAGCGGCGGCGAGCGAGCGGGCGTAACGACGCGGCGGCGGCGGCCGGGCGCCAGGAGGAGCACTCGATCGCAGGACTCCCCACCGCACCCCCGCACGAGCCCTTGGCCCTTTGCGCGTCCACGCACGCGGAGCTCTCGCGAAGCCCTCCCGCGCGGCCGCATCGCCAATTTAGCGGTCGCGGAGCGGCCACCGTCTCCATGCTGCAACGAGCGCGCGCGCTGGGGCCGGCGCGCCGCGTGCCGGCGGCGCCGCGCGGCAGCGGCGGCAGCGGCGGCGGCCGGCCGGTGCCGCGCGTGCGGGGAGCCCCCCGCCTGGTGAGCAGGGGCTGCGGGGGGGCTCACTCCAGCTCCCCTCGCGCCGGCGGCGGCGCCGCGCGCGCCGCGGCCACCCATGCGCCCCCGCGCCGCACGCCTGGCCGCCACGCACGCAGGGCGCGCCCCGCGCGGCCGCCGCGGCGGGCGCGCAGCAGCGCGCGCCGCTGCGCGCGAGCGCCCCCGGCGACGGCGACGGCGACGGCGAGCCGCGGCCGCCGGAGCGGCGCCTCGGGGCCGGCGGCGGCGCCGGCACCGACCGCGGCGGCCCCGATGGCGGCGGCGGCGGCGGCGAGGGCGGCGGCCCGCAGCCGCCGCGCCTGCCGCCGCAGGTGCGGCGCGTGCTGGCGCTGCTGACGCAGTACGGCGGCGTCTACGGCACCGCCGCGGTCGCGCTCGGCTGGGCGACGCACGTCGATGCGTTTGGCGGCGCGCACTGGGACGCGTCCGACGTCGCGTCGGGGCTGCGCACGTTCCTGCCGCTCCTGCTGCTTGACGCGGCGCTGATGCTGCCCGACTACAGCGTGGGGCCGGAGGACAGCCAGGTGCGGCCGGGCGGCCAGCTTGGGGCGCGTAGAGAGAGAGGCGCAGCAGCAGAGCCTCCGCGGCGGTGCTCACCGCCCACCGCGTCGGCGCGGGCGCAGGAGGTCGCCGCCACGTTCTTCGGCGACCCCGACGCGCTGCGCAACTGGGGAGCGGCGCCGCAGAGCGCCGAAGAGGCGCCCGGCGGCGAGGCTGCGCCCGGCAGCGCGGGCGTGGCCGCCGGCGGCACGGGCCCGGCCGTCGACGGCGCGGCGCCGCCCGCGCCTGGCGGCGGCGGCGGCGGGTCCCTCCTGCTGCGCGGCCGCATGGCGCTGGAGCTGATGCAGCAGGTGTACACGCGGGCCAACCCGGGCATCGGGCTCTCCCCGCTCGCCGAGTTTGGGGTCGTCGTCATCGCGGTCCTGGCCGATGAGATGTTGTACCGCGCTGTCGGCCTCACGCTGCTCGGCCTCTGGCTGCGGTGCGCGGCGCGGCGGGGCGTGGGCGCGGGCGCGGGGCGCGGGCGCGGGGGCGCGCGCGCGGCGCTGTCTGACGCCCGCGCCCGCGCCCGCGCGCCGTGCGCAGGGATCGGCTGTACGAGGCGGGCTGGGACGAGACCGTGGCGCTGGGGGACTGGGGCAGCGCGCTCGCGGGCGTGCCGGAGCTGCCGACGCCCGAGTTTGCGCGCTGGGCCGCCGTCGCGCTCGTGGCCGCGCTCGGCGTCGCGGGCTTTGCCGCGGGCGCGCTGCGCGAGGTCGAGAGCGTGAAGCGCCTGCAGGTCCTCGACAAGTGAGGCCCCCGCCGCGCAGGCCGCCGCCGCCGCGCGGCGGCGCGCGCGCGGGGCGCTCTCGCTCACGGCGGGCCCCGCGCGCGCCGCCCGCCGCGCCGCCGCCGCGCCGCGCAGGGACGGCAGCGCGAGCGAGGCGAGCGAGGCGCTGAAGGCGCAGCTCGTGGCCTCGCTGGGCAGCCAGAACGTGGTCATGTACGGCCTCGAGGGGCTACGCGAGGTCAGCGCGAGCGTCATGGCCGGCGCCGCGTTTGTGTCGACCGGCAACCTCGCGGCGCCGCTGGCGGGCTCGCTGCTGGTGCAGGTGCGTGGTTGTGGGCGGAGCCTTTGTGCGAGGGGCGCGCCTGCTCTGCATGCCGCAGGCCAGCCCGCGCGCGGGCCCGCCGCCGCCTCGGGCCGCCGCCGCCACCTCACGCCGCGCCGCCGCTCGGCGCCCCGCAGACGCTGTTCTCCATTTACCAGCGCCTCTCCCTGCAGCGCGGCCGCGCCAAGCGCCGGGCGATGCTCGAGCGCATGAAGGCGCGCAGCGAAAAGCTGCAGGCGGCCATGGCCGCGGCGGTCGCGGCAAAGCGCGCCGGCGCGCCGGCGGCGGAGCCGTCTCCGGCGGCCGTCGAGCCCGCCGCGGTCCCGGCGGCGGCGAGCAGCGGCGACGGCGAGGCCGCCGCCAGCAGCGCCAAGGACGACGACGGCAGCGGCAGCGGCAGCAGCAAGGAGGGCAAGGACTTTTTGACCCTCGTGCTGGAGGCGGCGGCCGAGCAGGAGGCGCTGGAGAAGCAGCAGCGCATGGAGCGGGAGCGGGCGCGCGTGGCAGCGGCGGCGGCGGCGGCCGCGGAGGCAGCCGCGCCGCCGCCGCCGGCGGCCAGCAGCAGCAGCGGCGCCGAGGCGAGCAGCAGCGCCGCCGAGCCCGGCGCCGGCGGCGCCGAGGCGAGCAGCAGCGGCGCCGAGGCGGAGGCGGCGCGGCAGCAGCTGTCGGTGCTGCTGGAGGACATGCTGCGCTCGCCAGAGGGGACGCGCGTGGTCGAGAAGTGGATGGCCGGCGCCGGGGGTGGCGCCGGCAGCGCCGCCGCGAGCAGCGCGGGCGGCGGCGACGGCGACGGCACGATGGCGAGCGCCGCGGGCGCCAAGGACCCGCGCGCCGCCGTCGACCAGCTGCTGGCCGACCCCGCGACCAAGGCCAAGCTGCTCGCGGAGCTGGAGGAGCAGCTGTGCGGCATGGCGGCCGCCGCCGCGCGGCGGGAGGAGCAGGAGCGGTCGCGGTGAGCGGTCGCTGACCTCATGTTCAACCTAATCTAATCATGACCGCGGCGGGGTAACAACGTCGCCTGCAAGCCCGCGCACGCGCGCGCTGCTCCGGCGAAGCAAGGCGCAAGGGTCAAAGCACATTGCGGTGCTGCTGCGGCGCCGGCGCGGCGCGCAGTGAGGGCGCGCCGCCGCCGCGCCGCGCGAGGGTAGAAGTACAGCGAGTCAGTCGTTCGCGCACGGCCGCCGCGCTCAGCTGGCCCTGCTGTCCGCGGCGACGGCCTCCGCGGCCTTGCCGGCCGCCGCCTCGGGCGCCCCGGCGTCGCCGCCGCCGCCGCCCGCGCCCGCGCCGCTGCTGCCGGCGCCGCTGCTGGTCCCACCGCTGCTGCCCGCGCCGCTGCTGCCCGCCGCGCGCGCCAGCGCGGCCATGCCCGCGTTGGCGCGCGCGCTCGTGGCCGCCGCCTGCGCGCCCTGCGCATCCGGCGCGCTCGCCGCCGGCGCCGCTGCGCCCGCCGCCGCGCCCGCCGCCGCCGCGCGCCGCGCCGCGCCGCTGCGCCCGAGCCCCACCGGGCGCCGCGGCCTGCGCGCCGACGGCCTCGCCCGCGCGCGCGCTGCCCGTGACGCCCTCCATCGCCAGCACCTGAGCGCCGCGCGCGTGCGGCGGCGGCGGCGGCGGCGGCGGCGGGCACGTCAGGCGGCAGGCAGGGCGGGCGGGTGGGCCGCGCGGGCCGGCGCGGCGCGGCGGCCACGCGCACCATGGGCGCCAGCGCCTGGCCCCACGGCGTGTTGAACAGCACGTCCGCCTGGCGCATGATGTAGTCCTGCGAGCGGCGCGCGGGGTCGGCGCGGCCACGCGGCCGGCGCATGCGCGGCCAGCGGGCGGCGCGCGCGCGCGGCGAGCGCGCGGCGAGCGCCGCGCCGCGCGCCGGCCGCACCGGCAGGCCCTCGCCGACGAGGAGCTGCGCGAGTTCGTGGGCAAAGTGGGTGCAGTTCATCGAGATGAGCTGGTAGGCCGTCGGCGTGAAGCGCGACGTCGCGAGCTCAGCGACGAGCTCGGCGACCATCTCGCGCGGCACCTCGGTCGTGCTGCGGCGGCGCGGCGAGCGGCGCGGCGCGTGAGGCGCGGCGCGTGGGCGGCGGCGGTCGGGGCGGCCGGCGCAGGCCAGGGCGGCAGGGCGGTTGCGGCGGCGGCGCTTGCCCGAGGTCCAGCTTGTGGTGCGGCGTGCCGAACATCGTCGTGCCCGCGCGGGCCTTGCTCACGCCGTAACCGAAGAAGTACTCGTCCGCGCCGTCGACCACGATGGAGGTGTGCCAGACGCCCTCGATCTGCGCGGCCGCGGCGGCGGCGGCGGCGGCGCGATGAGGCCGCGCGCTGGTCGCCGCGGATGAGGCCGCGCGCCGCGCCGCGCCGCGCCGCCCACCTGCTGGCCGAGCAGCATCGGGCTGAGGCTGGCCGCCATGCCACGTGTGAGGTCGTAGACCCAGCAGGAGACGTTCATCGTGTTTCGGCGCGCGCGAGCGGCGGCGGGCGAGCAGCAGCGGCGAGCGCCCCGCGAGCGGCGGCGAGCGGCGGCGGCCCTGGCGCGCGGTGGGAGTGCACATGGACGCGCTGGGATGTCAGTGGGGCCGCCGGCGGTGTGCATGCGGGCGCGGGGTGCGACAGGAAGCCTCTGGAGCCAGCCTGTCAGTTCTGCCTTGCGCCCTAGGGCCCACGCCACGGCTCGCCCGGTCGCGCCCGCCAGCCACAACCCCCACGCAGCAAACGCACGCACGCACGTCCACGCAGAGCAGAGCAGAGCAGCCCAGCCAGCGCGAGCGAGCCCAGCTTCCGCATCCCGAGGCTCCAGCGCTGGGCGCAGCCATGGACCTGTACAATCGCCTGACCGGCCGCACGGGCTTCAACGCCTCCCCGGCGACGCTGCTCAAGATGACCGACCTGTGCGTTGCGGCGAGCGGGGATGGGACAGCAGTGCGCACGCCTGCCTCCCCCAGGCGCCCCGCCCAGGCGGCCCGCACGCCTCCAGGCGCAGCAGGGACCAGTACCGCTGCGCCGGCAGCGTCTGCGGCATCGCGCGAGCCGCGCGGCGGCGCCGCCGCTGCTGCCGCTGCCGCCGCTGCTCTCGCCGCTCACCCCGCCGCCGCCGCCGCCCCGCAGCGACCCCCGCGTCCAGAAGCACCTGAGCAAGGTTTACGCGACGCTCACGCTCGCGGCGGGCGTGGCGGCGCTCGGCGTCGCGGCAGACCTCGCGCTGCACGTCGGCGGCGTGCTCACCGGCCTCGCCTCGCTCGTCTCCCTCATATGGCTCGGCTTCACGCCCAGCACGCCCGATACGCTGGTGCGCGGCGGGGGCGGCCCCGCGCGACGGCGGCCCCGGCGCGCGCTCGCCGCCACCGGCGCCAAGCAGCGCAGTGCGCCGCCGCGCCGTCGACGCGCCGCTGCCGCCGCCATCCAACCCTCCCTCCACCCTCCTCTTGCTCCTCCTGCCTGCGCGCGCAGAACAAGCGCTACGCGCTGCTCGCGACGTTTGCGTTCTGCCAGGGCACGTCGCTCGGCGGGCTGGTGGGGCTCGCGCTCGCGCTCAACCCCGGCATCCTCCTCACCGCCTGCCTCGCGACCGTCGCGGTGTTCGGCTGCTTCACGCTCTCAGCGCTCTTCACGCGCCGCAGGCGCGCGCGCGCCGCCGCCGCCGCGCCGCGCCGCGTGTGCTGCCGCCGCTGCTCCCCAGCTCACCGCCTGCATCTGCCCCCCAAACACCGTACACGCGTGCGCGCGCAGGTCGTACCTCTTCCTCGGCGGCTGGCTGAGCAGCGCGGTGCTGGGCCTCTTTGTGCTGCGCCTGGGGTCGTGGGTCTTCCGCGGCCTCGGCGGCGTCGCGCTCGACGCGGAGCTCTACCTCGGACTCCTCGTCTTCAGGTGGCCCCTTTGTGCCGCGCTGCTCTACGCCGCGCTGCTTGCACTGCGCCCCGCCGCCGGCGCCGCCGCGCCCGACTCTCTCGCGTGCCGGGCCCGACCTCTCACCCCGCCCCTGCCCCGCCCTCTGCCCCCCTCCCCCCCAAACACACGCAGCGGCTACGTGCTCTTTGACACGCAGCTCATCGTCGAACGCGCGTCGTCGGCGGGCGACGCCGACCACGTGCGCCACGCTCTCGACCTCTTTGTGGATGCGTACGCCATCCTGACGCGCGTGCTCGTCGTGCTGCTGCGCAGCCAGGAGAAGCGCGAGCGCGAGGAGGCGCGCCGCAAGCGCCGCGACTGAGCGCGCTCTGCGCGCGCGCGCGCGCGGGGGAGCCCGGCGCGCGGGCTGGCGGCGGTGATTGGTTGGCGCGGGGGGCGCGGGGGATGCAGTAACGGCTTCTCACAGCTCTGCCGCGAAGATCACGGATCACAGATTGGCCCCAGCCAGCCCGCGCCAGCGCCAGCGCCGCCGCCCCGCCGCGCGCGCCGGATGGCGCCGCCGCCGCCGCCCTGCCGCTGCGCGGCGGCGCGCCTCAAAACTCCAGCCCCTGCGCACACGCCGAGCCCGCCCCGCGCGCCGACCGCTCACACCGCCGCGCGCGGGCGTGGCCTCGGCCGCCGGCGCGGCGCCGGCGCGCGGCGCGGCCGCGCGGCGCGTCACGCGCACGGCGAGCCCGTGCGCGGTGTGGATCGTCGCGCCGGTCGCCATGCCCACGGCTTCGGGCGGCCCCGCGAGGCGGAAGGTGAAGCGGCGCAGCAGCATCGACAACGCGACGGTCGCCTCGAAGAGCGCAAACTGGTCGCCCACGCACTTGCGCGCGCCGCCGCCAAAGGGGATAAAGGCAAAGTCGCTCGCGACCTCGTTGGGGTACAGCGCGGAGCCGCCGGCCTCGGGGGAGTAGCCTTGGGTGCGGCGGCGGCGGGGGGGGGGGGGGGGGTTGAGGTTTTTAGGGTTCAGGCGCGGCGGTGTGTGTGTGTGTGGGGGGGGGGGGGTGGGGGGGTGTGTGGGCGTGTGGGTGAGCGTGGGTGTGTGGGTGCGAGGCGTGAGAGGGGCCGAGGGATGTGTGCGGGTGTGGGCAGAGGCGGGCGCGGCGGCGGGAGGGGCGCGCGCGCACTCGCACCCGCCCAGGCGCCGCCAAAGGCGGGGTTTTCGAAGCGCTCGTCGAACCGCTCCGGCCGGAACGCCTCGGGGTCGGCCCAGAGGTGGGGCGAGTGGTGGAGGTTCCACACGCTGATGAAGAGGTCCGCCCCGGGGCCGATGGGGTAGCCGGCGGGGTCGCCGCCCAGGCCTGCGCGCGCGCGGCGCGCGTGCACACGTGAGTGTGTTTCGTGTGTGTGGTGGTTTTTTGGGGGGGGGGGGGGGGGGGGGGAGGAAGGAGGGAGTGCAGAGGGAGGAGGGAGCGGCGGCGGCGGCGGCGGCGGCGCCGCACACGCACCGCCGGGCAGCGTGTCGGCGGCGAGCGCGCGGCGGATGAGCAGCGGCGGCTGGGGGTACAGGCGCAGCGACTCGGCGAGCGTCGCGCGGACGTAGGGCAGCGCGCGCATGTCGTCCAGGCCTGCGCCCGCGGCGCGGGGTCGGCGCGGGGTCGGCGCTCGCAATTCGCGACCGGCGCGCCGCGAGCTACCGCTGCGCCGCGCGGCGCCGGGCCGGGGCGCGCCCCCGCGCCGCCCGCGCTGCGGGCCGCGCGCGGCCCGCGCAGCCCCCGCCAGCGCTGCGAGCGGCGCGCTGCGGGCGCCGCACCTGGCGCGCGGTCGCCGAGCACCGAATCGATCTCAGCCAGCAGCTTGGCCTCGGCCTCGGGGTGCTGCATGACGCAGAACAGCGCCCACGTCAGCACCGCCGCGGTCGTCTCGTGCCCTGGCGCGGCGCGGCGCGGCGGCGGCGGCGCGGCGGCACAGGCGAGTCGGTCGGCGCGCGGGGCGCGCCGGGCGGCGCGCGCGGGGCGTGCGCGGTCTGGCGCGGCGGCGCCAGCGGCCGTTTGCCGCGGCCGTTTGCCGCAAGCATAACCCCCAGCTCCCGCGCGGCCGCGCCGCCGCGGCAAACGGCCGCAAGCATAACCCCCAGCTCCCGCGCGGCCGCGCCGCCGCGGCAAACGGCCGCAAGCATAACCCCCAGCTCCCGCGCGGCCGCGCCGCCGCGCCGGCGCGGCCCGCGTCCAGCCACCGTCCCCCCGAAGCAGCCCCGGGGTTAAGCGCTGGGGCGCGCGCCCCTAAACCCCGCACCCGCGATGAGCATGGTCATGAGGTCGTCCCGCAGCTGCTTGTCGTCCGGGTCGGCGCCTCGCATGTCCACCAGGAAGCGCAGCAGCGACGGGTCGCGCACCTGGCGGCGCCGCAGGCGCGGCGGCGGCGGCGGCGGCGCGGCGGCGGCGGCGGCGGCGGCGGCGGCGGCGGCGGGCAAGACGTGGGCGGCGGCGGCGGCAGCTCTGCGCGCGCACAGCGGCGGCGAGGGCGCGGGGCGGCGGCGGCGGCGGCGGCGGCGCGCGCGCGCGCGCGCGGCGGCGGCGGCGGCAGCGGCGCGAGCGCGGGGCGCGGGCGGCGGCGGGGCGCACACCTGGCTGTAGTCGCGCGCCTGCAGCGCCTCCTCGTCCTGCTCCTCCCGGCTCGCGCGCGCCGAGGCGATGAGGCCGTCGAGGCACTCGTTGATGACCTGGGGACGGAGGGGGGGGGGAGGGGAGGGAGGGAGGCAGTCCGCCCGTGTGGCAGTCGCCGGGAGGGCGCGCGCCGCCACCGCGAGGGCGCCGCCCGGCGGCTGCGGCCCCCGCCCTCGCGTCCCCTGCGGGCCGCGCGCCGGTGCCCCCCCCCCCCCCCTCCCCCTCCCCCGCAGGCGCCCCTAAACCGCCGCGCCTTGATGTCTCGACCGAACGCGACCTGGCGCGGCACGATCGCGCGCAGCAGCGGGACGTTCCAGTAGGGAATGTAAAACGTGGACCGGTGCTCCGCCTCTGACGACGACGAGGGCGGGCGGGCGGGCGGGGCGTGCCAGCGGCGCGCGCGCGTCGGGCGGCGCGTCGGGTGCCGCCGCCGCGGCCGCCGCGCCCCGCACGCCGCCGCGCCCGGGAGCGCGGCGCGCCCCCCGCGCTGCTGCGGCAACGCACCCCCGTCGCACCCGCCCACCCACAGCCCACACACACACACACACACACACACACACACACACACACACACACACACACACACACACACACACACACACACACACACACACACACACACACACACACACACACACACACACACACACACACACACACACACACACACACACACACACACACACACACACACACACACACACACACACACACACACACACACACACACACACACACACACACACACACCACACCCACGCCCAGCCACCCACACACCACATCCACGCCCAGCCACCCAGCCACCCAGCCGCGGCCTCACCCTTGAGCACGCCGTAGACTGCCTTGATGACGGGCGACTCGGTGGTGATGCTGCCAAACTCATAGTTGAACACGCCCAGCCCGATGATGTCCAGGCCGAGGCTCAGGAACTCGGCCTCCATGTTGGCCACCGCGCTGCGCGGCGAGGAGGGAGGGGCGGGGTGCGAGCGCGCAGGGCGAGCGGGGCGCGAGGCTTGGTTGCGCGGAGGACTGATGGAGGAGGGGCGGGGCGGGTGCGCGTGCCGAGGCGCGGCGCCCGCGGGAGCGGGCGGGGCAGCGCCCCGCCGCCGCCGCCGCAACGGCGCCGCGGCCTTGCCTGCCGTCGGGCGACGCGTCGATCGCGGCGCCGAGCTTGGCGGCGCTCGCGGCGGTGCAGCGCGCAAACATGGACACCATCGCCTCGTAATAGGCCTTGTGGAACGCCGGCACGATCGCGCGCCGCCGCACGCGCCAGGTGTCGAGGTCTGCGGGCGCCGGGCGGCGCGGTTGGGTCGGCGCGCGGCGCCGCCGCGCGGCCGTAGCCCCTACGCGCCCCGCCGCCGCAGCCCGCGCGCCCCACCCCGCCCTGCGCCCTCAGCCCCGCGCCGCCGCGGCGCACCCGCTGGTATGAGCCCCTTGCCCATGATCGGCTCCAGGATCTCCGCCAGCACGCCCTTGTCGTAGTTGAACGCATTCTCCTGCGAGGCGGCGGCGCGCACAGCGGCAAACGCGGCGCACGCGTGGCGTCGGCGGGCGCGGCGTCAGCGGGCGCGGCGTCAGCGGGCGCGGCGGCGGCGCGGCGTTGGCGCGGCGGCGTGGCGGCGCGGCGTTGGCGCGGCGCGGCGTCGGCGGGCGCCGGCCTGCGCGCCTTGAGGATGTGCCGCACGACGACCGGGTCTGAGATCACGATGAACGCCTTGGGCCCAAACTCGAGCTTGTACACGCCGCCGCTGTCAATGAACCTGCCGGCAGCCGCCGCGGCGCGCAGCGGCAGCGTGTGTTGCTGTTGCTCGCCCCCCTGCAGCCGCGCCCGCGGCCGCCGCGGCGCCCGGCGCTCTCGCCGGCCCCGCGCGCGCGCTCTCGTCGCGCCGGCGCCGTCGCTCGCGCCGCCGTCGGCCCCTTCCTGCTGCTGTGCCGGCCACGCCCTGCCCGCCCAGCCCGCTCACCACTGATACAGCGCCTTGAACAGCGGCTCGTCGCCGGCGAGGTCTGACAGCTCGCCCTGCGCGACGGGGATGTTCTTGCCGCCCACGTCCGGCTGGAAGTAGCCCTGGCTCAGCTCTGGCGCGGCGGCGGCGGCGGCGCGGCGCGGCCGGGGCGGTGCGGGCGGCGCGGGCGTCGGGCGGGCGGCCGCACGGGCGCGGCTGCGCGGGCGCGGCTGCGCGGGCGCGGCTGCGCGGGCCGCCGCCGCACCCGTGAGCATGCGGCTGAGCCCGTCCTTGACGTTGCCCTTGCCCTTGAAGTAGGCGTAGATCAGGGCGACCACGCTGGGGGCAAAGAACAGCGCGACGCCGAGCGCCGAGCCGCCGTCGAGCGCGCGCGCCGCCACCGCGCCGCGCTGCCGGCGCCCCGGCAGCGCGGGCGACGCGCCGCGGCGCAGGGGCTGCTGCAGCTGCCGCCGCGGGACCGCGCCGCCGGCCGGCGCCGCGAGCGGTGCAGGGCAGCGGGTTGCCGCTGCTGCCGCTGCCGCAGCGGGCCGCGCCGCGCGCGGCGGCGCGCCGACCGCCGTGCGGGACAGGCCGCGCGCCGCGCCGACGGCGCGGCGCTGCGCCAGCATCGCGGGCGGCTGGCAGCGAGGCCGGGCGAGAGCGGCGGCGGGCGTGGGATGTCGGCGCGCGGCAGGCGCGAGGTGCGCCGCTCTGCTGTCGGTTCAGCGCCTCATTGGTGGAGCGGAAGGCGCCGGAGCGAACGAGCGCCGGACCAGGGCGGGATCTCAGCGGGCGCGTCGCAGCGGCGCCGCTCGTCACGCGCGCTGCACCCGCTCTCCACTCCCCATCCCCCCAGCTTCCCCTGCCAGTCTGCTGCCCGCCGTTGCTGCCCACGCAAGCCGCGACAGCGACCGGAACCACCGCAGCTGCCTCCGCTGACGCCGCTGCCGTGCCGCTGCTGCCGCCGGCACCGCCGCCGCCGGCGCGGCCGCCGCCCGATGCGCGCGGCGGCGGCGCAGCAGGTGGTCCACGCGCTGCCGTGCGGCGGGCACCTCGCGCTGCGCGTCGTGCCGGCGGCGCCGGGCGCGCCCGCCGCCACGCCGGGCGTCGTCTTCCTGCACGGCCTGCTCTCCACCGCGACCGGCGCCAAGGCGCTCGCGCTGGAGGCGCACGCGCTGGCGCGGGGGCACGCGTACCTGGGGTTTGACGCGCGCGGCCACGGCGCGTCGTCGGGCGCGTTCCGCGACATGCACCTGGGCCACTGGCTCGACGACGCGCGCGCGGCGCTCGACGCCGCGCCGGCGGCGCGGCACGTGCTCGTCGGAAGCTCCTTTGGCGGCTGGCAGGCGCTGCTGCTCGCTGCGGAGCGGCCGCGCGACGTCGCGGGCGTCGTGCTCGTCGCGCCGGCGGCCGACATCACGGCGTCGTTCTGGGAGGCGCTCGGCCCCGAGGGGCAGGCCGCCGCGCGGCGCGACGGCGAGACCGCGCTCGGCAGCAGCTACCTCGACGGCGGCGCGGTGACGGTGGGGCTGGAGTTTTTCGAGGCGGCGAAGCCCTTCCTCGTGATGCACCGCCTGCGCGAGCTCCGCGTGCGCTGCCCGCTGCGCATCCTGCACGGCGTGCGGGACGACGTGGTGCCCGTCGCGACGTCGCAGCGGCTGTTTGACGAGCTGCCGGTCGCGGACGCGACGCTTACGCTGGTCAAGGACGGGGACCACAGGCTGTCGCGGCCGCACGACCTCGCTCTGCTGCTGAGCACAGTCGAGGGCCTGCTCGCGCACGCGGCGGGGGGCAGCAGCTGACTGGATCGTCGGCTGCTGGCGGCTTCGGCGCGCGGCCGAGGCGGCGGCGGCGTGGGCGGCGGCGGCGTTTGAGCCGGGGCGCATCCCCGAGGCCGCGCCGCCGCCCGAGGTGTGCTGAGGCGGTCGTGTAATGCCTCCCCAGCGCGTGTGGGGGGCAAAAGGGGCGAAACGGCCGGTTTGGGGCCCAAAAATCGCGAGAGGCCCTACCCAGGTTTGAACTGGGGTCACAGGATTCAGAGTCCTGTGTGCTAACCACTACACCATAGGGCCGGAGTAGTGTCGAGCGCCGGTGAAGGCGCCGAGGTAGGAGCATGTGCATCAAGCGCGCACGTAGCGTACATGTAAAGTGTGTCTCAAAAATGACAACTGCCTCGAGGAGCCATTCTTTTGCACCGCCGACCCCGCCATATCTTGGCAAGACCCAGGCGCGACCGTCACAAACGCGTCCGGGCCGCGCGCACGCGCAAAAAACGACGATTTACATCAAATAATGAAAGACGCGCCGCACGCCACGTCCGTGCGACCGGGCCGGAGCCCTCCCACGGCTGCCCGCGCCGCCGCAGGCCGCGCCTGCGGCGGCTCTGCACGGCGGCGCACAGCGGCTGCCCGCGCTGCCGTGCCATGATGGGGGCCGGTCGGCCGGTCCAGCGATTACAGAGCAGCCGCCGCAAACGCGCGGGAAGCGGTCTGGGGCGCCGGCCTGTTCGCCGGCTGGCCGGCGCCAGCCAGGGCCACCACCCATCCCCCTTTGCACTCAGCCGGCGCCCGGCCGCTGCGCTGCCTGGGGCAGCTGCACCGCCGCCGCCGGCGCGCCAGTGCCGTCATCAGACGGCGCTGCTGCGCCGGGCGAGCTCCAGGACGGCCACGCGCCCGCCCAGGAGCCGAAGCTGCCCCCGCCGCGCAGCAGGGGCAGGCTCGGCTCAGCCGCCCACGCCGCGTCATCATCCCCGGCGGCGACGAGCGGGCCGCCGCGTGCGTCCGCCCCGCTGCCGCCGCCCGTCTGCCCGAGCAGGCGCTGCAGCCACGGCGGCCGTGGCGTCAGCCGCTGCGGCTCGCCCGACGGCACCAGCGGCGCCGCGCCTGGCTCTTCCCGCTGCGGCGTGTCGCTGACCAGCCCGCCAGCACACGCAGCCGCCCCGTCGCTCGACGCCGCGTCCGCCTCCGCGTGCACCTCCACCACCGCGTGCAGCCGCGGCGGGCACGACAGCAGCGCACGCTGCTCGTCGTCGCCCGCGCCGCCAGCTGCCGCGGCGGCGCCGGTCGTCGTGGGGCCGCCTGGCCCGCCGCTGCACGCCTGCACCGGCGGCGGCGGCGGCGACGTGCCGGGCCCCACCACCAGGAGCACGCCCGCAAACAGCAGCGCGCCGCCCGCCAGCGTGCCGGGCGTGGCGTGCTCGCCAAAGACCAGCGCGCCCAGGGCGTGGCTCCACACCCGCGCACGGCCCGCGCGCCGCCTCGCCTTCAACCGCGACGACGGCCGAACCCCGCGCCGCTCGCGCGCCCCCGCCGCCGCCCGGCTTGCCGGCCGCCCGATCGCGCCCTGCGCACCGCAGCCGCACCGCCCACGCCCCGAACGACCCACGCCTTGAACCGAGCCCTCCTCTCGCGCGCGCCTGCGCAGCCCGCTCTCTGCCAGCCCGCAGCGCCGCGGCGCGCCCAGGGATCGGCGCGGCAGCCGGCCCTTCGCACCAGGCACACCCGCGAGGCGGCAGCAGGTGAGCAGGGCCGCGGCAGCCGTCGCGCGGGCGCCCGCTGGCCTGGCGCCCCGCCCTGGCGCTGGCGGGCCTGATTTGCGGCCTGGGCACCGTGGAGCGTGCGCTCAGGGCGATCTGGGGCCGCCTGGCCGCGTGCATGGACCGCGGCGGCGCCAACCGCCGCGCGCGCTCAAACGCCGCGCCGCCGGCAGCCCCCAAAAAGGCGCAGCGGGCAGCTCGGGCCGCGCGCAGCAGCGTGCCCCCGCAGGCGCAGGCCTGCGCTGCCGGCCGCGCGCGACCGCCCGCCGCCGGCGCCGCCCGCGGTGTCGCCGCAGCGCGCAGCATGTACGGCAGCGCCTTTTCGTCCGCCTCGCGCAACGGCCGCGGCGAGCCCATCCTGGGCGAGGGCAGCAACCCCATGCAGTCGCTGGACCTGGGCAACAAGCGCGCATCCGTGGCGGGTGCGGGCGCGGCCGTCACGGGCGGAGGCGCCGCCGCGAGCCGGCCCTGCCGGAGACAGCGCCCCGACGCCGCCCGCCGCGCCGCCGCCGCCGCCCAGACTCGCACGCGGACGGCTTCGACGGCTACGCCAACGGTGACGGCGGCGCGCGGCGCGCGGGTGCGGCGGCGGCGGTGCCGGCGGCGGCACGGCGCAGCACCACCACGGCGCCCGCTTGCCGACGCGCCCCGCCGCGCGCGCCCGTCCGCAGACCGGCTGAACAGCTTCAACAGCACGATGTCGGGCCGCCTGTACGACAGCCGCGTCAACCAGCAGGCGCTGCTGGGCCCGCGCCGCCCGCGGCCGCACAAGATTTGGACCAAGAAGTTCATCAAGGTCCGCCAGCGCCAGCTGCAGCAGCGCCGCGGCCGCGGCGGCCGCGGGCGCCGGCGCCGGCGGCGGCCGCGGCAACAGCGCAGCACGAAGAGCCCGCCGCCGCGCGCCGCCTCCGCCACAGGTGCTCGTGGTCGGCGACAGCGGCCTGGGCAAGACGACGCTCGTCAAGACGCTCCTGTCCACGCCCGGCGAGCGCCTGCAGGTACCCACGCGCGCGCGGGGGGGGGGGGGGGGGCGCGGGGGGGGGGCGCTCGCGCCGCCGCCGCCGCGGTCGCTCACCGCGCGGCCGCGCGCGGCCGGGCGCAGGTGCACGACGGCACCTACACGCCCGCCGACCAGTTTGTCAAGGACCCCGACTCGCTCTGCTCCACGGTGACGTGGAAGGACGAGGAGGACCGCGTGATCTGGGTGTACCGCATCCAGGCGCGCGCAGCAGCAGCGCGCACAGCACACGCAGCACACGCAGCGCAGCACACGCAGCGCCCGCCCGTGCCGCCGCCGGCCGCGCCGCCGGCCGCGCCGCCGAGCGCGCCGCGCCGCGCGGCCGGCCGCGCAGGACACGCCGGGGTATGGCGACGACCTTGACATCATGAACCACATCACCATGATCACCGGCCACCTCAACGACTGCAACGACAAGTGGCTCGCCATGGAGAGCGCGCGCGACCGGTGCGCCGCCGACGCGCCGCCCCCGCCCCCGCCCCGCCCCCGCCCCGGCCCCGCCCCGGCCCCGCCCCGCCCCCGCCCCCGCCCCCGCCCCCGCCCGCCGAGCCGCCGAGCCGCCGCCCCGTCGCGCGGCCGCCCGCCCACGTCGCTCACCTCGCCGCCCGCCCGGCCGCGCGCGCGCGCGCGCGCAGGGCGCAGGACCTGTCGGAGGTGGAGGACCCGCGCGTGGACGTGTGCCTCTTCTGCGTGCCGCCGCACCGCCTGCGCCCGATCGACATCCGCTACATGCACGAGCTCGGCAAGGCGGTGCCCATCATCCCCGTCATTACCAAGGCCGACACCATGACCATCCGCGAGGCCCAGAACTACAAGCAGGAGGTCTTCAGCCGCCTGCAGGTGACGCGCCGCGCCCGCGCCCGCGCCCGCGCCCGCGGCGGGGACGCGGCAGCAGCGCCGCGCCGACGCGGCGCCGCTGACGCCGCCCGCCGCGCCGCGCAGAACCCGTGCGTCGCGGGCGTGCGCGGCAAGATCAACACCTTCCGCTTCGACAAGGAGACCCTGGAGCGCGCGGGCATGGGCGACGCCGCCGGCAGCGCCACGCCGCCGTTCCTGGTGCGCGCGCGGCGCGCCGGCGCGAGGCGGCGCGGGCCGCCGCCCTGCCGGGGCGCGGCCCCACGCTGGTGCGCGCGCGCCCGCGCGTGTGCCGTGCGGGGCGCTGCAGGTGATCGCGTCCAACGACATCAACGAGGAGATGAACCAGATGGACGTCCCCGTGTTCTGGCCCGAGCGCCGGTACCCCTGGGGCACCGCGCAGGCGTTCAACCCCGACCACAGCGACCTGCTGCACCTGCGGTGCGCGCCCCGCACCGCACCGCACCGCACCGCACCGCACCGCACCGCACCGCACCGCACCGCACCGCACCGCACCGCACCGCACCGCACGCCGCGCCGCCGCCCGGGCGCGGCCGGCAGCGCCCGCGCCCACGCAGCCGCCGCGGCCCGCCCGCTCCGCGGCCGCCGCCGCAGGGCGCTGCTGCTCAAGGAGGCGCTGGAGGACATCTGCAAGGACAAGCGCAACAGGCGCGGCCGACGGGATGGGGGGCGCGCCGGCGGCCTGGCAGGCGGCGGCCGGCGCGCGCGCGCGCGGCGGCCGGTGCGCCGCCGCGGCGACGCCCGCGCGCCGCCCGCGTGCGCGCGCGCAGGTACGAGACGTGGCGGCGCCACCGCCTGGCGGGGCCGCGCTTCGGCACGCGGCTGAAGCGCTTTGCGATCAGCACCGTGCTGCCGGTCGCGGCGGCGGTCTACGTCGCGCAGCGCGGCGTCGACGTGCAGCAGGTGTGCGCGCCGGCCGCAGCGGCCGCGCCGGTCGCGCCGGGCGCGCCGGCAGCGCGTCACGCGCGCCGCCGTGCGCCGCCGCAGGTGCGCGACCGGCTGTCCACGCTCAAGGCGAAGCTGCGCCGCGGCGGCAGGCCCGCCGCCGCGGCGCCCGCCGCCGTGACGGCGGCCCCTGAGCCCGCGCCGCTGCCGGAGCCGGAGCCCGAGCCGGAGCCCGCGCCCGCGGCGCCGCCCGCCAAGAAGGGCTGGTGGTGAGGCGTCGCGGCATGCGCGTGTGCAGAGGTGTGGAGGCGCCGCGGGCGCGTGCCTGTGCAGGCGGGCGGGGAGTAGAAGGCGGGCGCCGCGGCGGCTGTGCATGTCCAGGAGAGCAGCAGCGGCAGCGGCAGCAATAAGAGCCGACGGCGGCACGGGGGCGACGCGTGCGGGCAGGCAGACAGGCAGCGCGTGGGGCCCAAACGTGTGTGAAACCTCGCGACGCAACGACCGCCTCCTGCTGCCCAGCGCGCGAGGCCACGACCCCGGCGGCCAGCGCGGCACGCCAAACCGCCCTCGCCGCGCATTGCCGCGCGCCGCATGCAACGTGCCGCCAAGAGTGAGCGCCGCGACCGCCCTTCTCGCCGCCTTCGCGCCGCCGCCGCCGCCGCCCGCAGCGCGGCCTCGCTCGTCGTGCATGGTTGAGGCCACGCGCATGGCGGTGCTGCTGCAGCCCGCGGCGTCGTTGAGCGTGGCGCTGGAGCAGCAGCGAGGCGGCGCCGCCGCTGCTCCGTCGCTGTGGGCGCGTGCGGAGCGGGCTTCCAGGCGCGGCGTGCTCGTGACCCAGCGAGCAGCCGCTTGGTCACGCGGCGCGCCCCGGCCCGCGTGCGCTCACGCCCGTCACCGGGGTTGACCGGCGCCCGCCCGCCGCCACGCGCAGGCTGTTTTGGGGCTCCGGCATCGCGTGTGCGAGCGTCGCGTGCCTCATCTTCAGCCTGTCGGGACTGCAGGTGCGCACGCACCTGCAGAAGACGCCGGCACCGCCGGCGGTGCCGGCGTTGCGGCGCCGGGCTGACGCGCCGCGCCCCGCCCCGCGCGCCCCGCGCGCAGGTCAAGCTGACGGGCGACCGCGTGCCAGTGCTGCAACTGTGCGTGGTGCGGTCGGGTGTGTCTTTCGCGACCTCCATCGCCGTCGGCAGCGCCGCGCGCGTCGCGCCGCTCTTCGGGCGGCGCCAGCAAATGCCGCTGCTGCTCGCGCGCGGGCTGCTGGGCTCGGTCGCGATGGCGGCGAGCTACGTCGCGCTGCTCGCGCTGCCGCTGGGCGACGCCGTGACCATCGCGCAGCTGCGCCCGCCCGCGACGGCGCTGGTGGCGTGGGCGCTGCTCGGCGAGCCGCTCGGCGCGCGCGGGCTGCTGGGCTGCGCGGTGTCCCTGGCCGGCGTGGTGGTGCTGGCGCACCCGCCGTTCCTGTTTGGCGGCCACGGCCAGTGGCGCGTGGCCGGCAACCAGCGGCTGGCCGGCACGCTCAGCGGCGTGGCGAGCACGCTGGCGGGGTCGGGCGCCGCGCTCTGCGTGCGGCGCATCGGCAAGCGCGAGGCCGCGCTCACCGTGGCGCTGTGGTTCCACACCGCCACGGTCGTGCTTATGGCGCCCCTGCTGGCGGCGGGCTGGCCGCAGCCGGCGACGGCGATGGCGCCGCGCGACTGCGTGCTGCTGGCGGGCATCGCGTGCAGCTCGTTCTGTGCGCAGCTGCTCATGACGCGGGCGGTGCAGCTGGTCGCGGCGGCACGGGCAGCCGCTGTGGGCTTCACGGGCGTGCTGTGGAGTCACGCCCTGGGCGCGCTGGTCTTTGGCGAGCACGCCACGCCCGGCACGCTGGCGGGCGGCGCGCTGCTGTTTGCGGGCGTGCTCCTGGTGGTGGGGCCCGGCACGTCGCCGCCGCCGCCGCCGGTGCAGGCGTGCAGCGGCGGGCCAGGCGGCCCCACGACGGCCGGCGCCGCCTCGGCCGCTGGCCGCGCGGGCGACGACGAGCAGCGTGCGCTGCTGTCGTGCCCGCCGCGTCTGCACGCGGTGGTGGAGGTGCACGCGGAGGCGGACGCGGCGTCGAGCGACGGGGCGGCTGCGTGTGCTGGCGGGCTGGTCAGCGACGCGCCGCAGCGGGAAGAGCCAGGCGCGGCGCCGCTGGTGCCGTCGGGCGAGCCGCAGCGGCTGACGCCACGGCCGCCGTGGCTGCAGCGCCTGCTCGGGCAGACGGGCGGCGGCAGCGGGGCGGACGCACGCGGCGGCCCGCTCGTCGCCGCCGGGGATGATGACGCGGCGTGGGCGGCTGAGCCGAGCCTGCCCCTGCTGCGCGGCGGGGGCAGCTTCGGCTCCTGGGCGGGCGCGTGGCCGTCCTGGAGCTCGCCCGGCGCAGCAGCGCCGTCTGATGACGGCACTGGCGCGCCGGCGGCGGCGGTGCAGCTGCCCCAGGCAGCGCAGCGGCCGGGCGCCGGCTGAGTGCAAAGGGGGATGGGTGGTGGCCCTGGCTGGCGCCGGCCAGCCGGCGAACAGGCCGGCGCCCCAGACCGCTTCCCGCGCGTTTGCGGCGGCTGCTCTGTAATCGCTGGACCGGCCGACCGGCCCCCATCATGGCACGGCAGCGCGGGCAGCCGCTGTGCGCCGCCGTGCAGAGCCGCCGCAGGCGCGGCCTGCGGCGGCGCGGGCAGCCGTGGGAGGGCTCCGGCCCGGTCGCACGGACGTGGCGTGCGGCGCGTCTTTCATTATTTGATGTAAATCGTCGTTTTTTGGGCGTGCGCGCGGCCCGGACGCGTTTGTGACGGTCGCGCCTGGGTCTTGCCAAGATATGGCGGGGTCGGCGGTGCAAAAGAATGGCTCCTCGAGGCAGTTGTCATTTTTGAGACACACTTTACATGTACGCTACGTGCGCGCTTGATGCACATGCTCCTACCTCGGCGCCTTCACCGGCGCTCGACACTACTCCGGCCCTATGGTGTAGTGGTTAGCACACAGGACTCTGAATCCTGTGACCCCAGTTCAAACCTGGGTAGGGCCTCTCGCGATTTTTGGGCCCCAAACCGGCCGTTTCGCCCCTTTTGCCCCCCACACGCGCTGGGGAGGCGTTACACGACCGCCTCAGCACACCTCGGGCGGCGGCGCGGCCTCGGGGATGCGCCCCGGCTCAAACGCCGCCGCCGCCCACGCCGCCGCCGCCTCGGCCGCGCTCATGCCGCCCTCGCCGCTCGCGGCTGCGGGCGACGCGCCGCCGCCGCTCGCTGCAGGCGCCGCCGCGGCGGGCGGCGGCGTGGCGGGCGGCGGCGCGGGCGACCCAAACGCGGGTGCCGCCGGCGCTGTGCCGAGGCCGCCCGTGATCCAGTCGTCGCCGGCAGCGTCCGAGACCTGGCCAAACATGGCCTTGGGCCGCCCGCCCGCGGCTGCCTGGCCAAACGCAGCGCCGCCAGACCCAAACCCGCCCGGCGGCTGCGGCGCGGCTGCCCTGCCAAACAGCACCTTGCCGGGCGCCGCGCCAAAGCCGCCGGCGCCGGCAGCGCCAAACGCTGGCGCCGGCGCAGCCGCGCCGAACGCCGCTGCCGCGCCAAAGGCCGCCGGCGCGCCAAACCCGGTCGGCTGCTGCGGCGGCTGCGGCTGGCCGAACTGCGCGGGCTGCTGTGGCTGGCCAAACGGTGCGGGCTGCTGCTGCCCGCCGTCGGTGGCCATCGCTGCGTCCATGCCGGCCGCCTGGCCAAAGCCGCCAAACGCGCCGGGCACCGCTGCGGCCGAGCCGAAGCCGCGAGGCGCTGCCTGCGCCGCCGCGCCAAAGCCGCCGCCAAAACCCTGCGCTGGCTGCTGCTGCTGCTGCTGCTGCTGGGCGGCCTTGCCGAACAGGGTCTTGCCGGGCTGCGCAGCCTGCTGCTGCGCCGCCGGCTGCTGCGCGAGCGCCTGCTCCACGCCGCCGCTGGTGAACAGGGCGACGTAGGGGTTGGGCCGGGGCCGGAAGGCCCCCGCGGCGGGCGGCCGCCCGCTGGAGCGCACCAGCTGGGCGGCGGCCGCGGACGGGCGCGCGCGGGCGGTTTTGGGGGGGGGGGGGGGGGCGTGGGCGCCAGCGCTGCACGGCGCGCGGCGCGCGGCGCGCCACCGCCAGCTGCGCGCGTGCGCTCTCTCACCCTCAGCAGGTCATCAAACTCCTGCTGCTTCACCCGCACCGCCGCCTGCAGCTCCTGCTGCAGCGCCGCGGGCTGCCGCGCGCCGCTGCGCGCCTCGGCGACGTCGCGCCAGCGCGCCTCCTCCGGCGAGACGTCGCCTGGCGGCGGCGGCGGCGGCGGCGGCGGTCGATCGGGCGACCCTCGCTCGCCGCGCGCCGCAGCGCGGCGCGGCTCGCGGGCGCAAGCGGCACTGCGCGGCGGCTCGTCGCGGCGGCGGCAGGCGCACCCCGAATGGTGCTCGGCTGCTCCCGGTCAATGCCGTAGCAACTCAGCAGCCAGCGCGGCCGGTCGGTCTGCAGGTCCTGCTGCGCCGCAGCGCGGTAGTCCTGCTGCTCTCCCCGCGGGCCGCCGCTGCCGCCGCCGCCGCCGCCGCCGCGGCTGCCGCCGCCCCGGCTGCCGCCGCTGCCGAAGCTGCTGCCGCCGCCCCTGCTGCTTCCAAAGCCGCCGCCGCCGCCGCCGCCGCCTCCCCGGGGCGGGGGCGGCGGGGGCGGGGGCTCCTGATAGCTGCTCAGCGCGCCAAAGCGGTTGCCGCCGCCGCCGCCCCGGTCGTCGCGGTACTGCTGCTGCCCCCCGCTGCGGCCGCCCCTGCTGCCGCCGCCGCCGCGGTAGCCGCCGCCGCTCCTGCCGCCCCCGCCGCCGCGGCTGTCGTAGCCGTCATGGTGCTGCTGCGGGGGCCCGCCGCCGCCCTGCGACCGCGCAGGCGGCGGTTGGGTCGGGCGCGCGGCGCCGCCGCCGCGCGGCAGCCGACGCCCGCGCCGCGCCGCCGCCGCACCTGGTAGCCACCACGGCCCTGGCTGTTGCTGCTGTAGCCGCCTGCGGGGCGGCGCGCGGGCATGGGCGCGGCGCCCGGGCGCGGAGGCAGCGGCGCCGGACGACGGGCTTCTGCCGCCGCCGCTGCTGCTGCTGGTGCGCACCGCGGTTGCTGCCGCTTCCCCAGCGCGGTCCGCCGCCGCCGCCCATGCCGCGTGGCTGACCGCGGCCGGCGGCGGCGCAGCAGCAGCGGCGAGTGTCGGCCGCACGTCTGCTGCTGCGCGGCGAGCGTCGGCCGTGGCTGCCTGGTGCGGCTGATCGAGTGATGCGCGGCGCGTCGGCCGGGCACGCGGCGCGCCGCACGCCACGCCGCGGCAGGCGGTGGGCCGCGAGACAGCGCTCGCACAACCGCCACCCGTCGACAGCGGCCGCAGCCGACCTCCAGGCACGCAGAGATCAACGTTCGATCCCACGGCGGCAGTCACAGCGACGATGATGCTGCTACAGCGGCGCGGCACGAGCGCGGCAGCGGCGCCGCGCGCTGCGCAGCCGCGGCGCGGCGCGCCCCGCTGCGCAGCGCAGAGGTCCGCCAGGCGGCGAGCAGCAGGCGTCTGCAGCTGCAGCGGCAGCAGCGGCAGCAGCGGCACCGCGCCCGGCGACGGCGCAGCGGCGGGTGTGCGCCGCGCTGCTGCCGCGCGTGCGCCGCTGCCGCCGCGCGCCCCCGCCGCCGCCGCCGCCGCCCACGCGCCCGCGCCCGCCGCGCCGCCGCCGGCGGCAGTGACGGAGGCGGACCGCGCGTTCATGCGGCAGGCGCTCGCGCTCGCGGCGCGCGCGCTCGGGCAGACGCACCCCAACCCCGCGGTCGGCTGTGTGATCGTCCGCGACGGCCGGGTCGTGGGCGAGGGCTTCCACCCTAAGGCCGGCATGCCGCACGCCGAGGTCTACGCCCTGCGCGCGGCGGGTGCGGCCGCGGCGGCGCGCCCGCGCGCACGCCGTGCGCGCGCAGCGCGGCGTCGCGCCGCCGCAGCCCGGCGCGGGCCGCCGGCTGACGGCAGACCCCGCCGCCGCGCCGCGCAGGCACGCTGGCGCGCGGCGCGACTGCGTACGTGACGCTCGAGCCGTGCAACCACCACGGCCGCACGCCGCCGTGCAGCCAGGCGCTGGTGGACGCGGGCGTCGCGCGGGTGCGTCGGCGCTCGCAGCGGCGCCGCCGCCCGCGGCGCGCGCTCCGGCCCACGCCCCCCGCGCCGCCGCGCCCGCGGCGCCAGGTCGTGGTGGGCGTCGGCGACCCCAACCCGCTCGTCGCGGCGGCGGGGCTGGCCACACTGCGCGGCGCGGGCATCGAGGTCGCGCTCGTCGGCGGCGCAGAGGAGGACGCGTGCCGCGAGCTCAACGCCGACTTTATGGCCCGCATGGCCGCGGCAGCGGCGGGCGGCGGCGGCGGCGGGAGCGGGAGCTAGCGCGGCAGCCCGGGCAACCGCGCACACGCGCCCAGTTGCACGTGCGCCGCGCGGCGCTGTGGCTCGGGCGGCAGCCGACCGGACCGGACCGGACCGGACACACACACACACCAGTCGCCGTCAGTCCTCGTCCATCATCGGCACCGGCGGCATGCTGCGCACGTCCTCGCTCACGTGCTGCCCCACTCTGCTCTCGGCCACGACGCGCCCGCGCGCGCCCGCCCCCGCCGCGGCCGCGGGCGCGCCTGCGCCGTTGGCCGCCGCGTCGCGCGGCACCGCCTGCTCCAGCTCCCGCAGCACCTCGGGGCTCACCTGCGGCGCGGCGACGGCGGCACGAACGTGGCACAGCAGCAGCAGCAGCAGCAGCAGCAGCAGCAGCAGCAGCAGCAGCGCCAGCAGCAGCAGCAGCGCCCACGCGCGCGTCGCGCCGCGGCGCGCCCGCCCTCACCAGGTGGTGGTGCTGCTTGTCCGTGAGCGCCCGCAGCGCGTCGCGGTCGGCGCTGGTGAGCTGGTGCTTGTAGCGCTGCACGAAGCACAGCAGCCCCTGGTGCCACACCACCGGCATCGCGCGCGCGTCGCCCGCAAACGCGACGAAGTGCGCCGCGAGCGCGTCGACCACCTGCGCCGCGCCGGCGGCAGTGTCGGCGGCGCGCGTGCGCGTCGGCCGCCTGCGTCCGCGCCAGCGCAGCACAGCCGCGACCGCAGCCCCAGCCCCGGCCCAGCCCTCTGCAGCGGCGCTGGCGGGCGCACCCGGTAGGGCAGGGCGTACTTTTTGTCCAGCAGCACGCGGATGAAGAAGCTGGTCGTGCCCGCGTACTCGAGCTGCGCGAGCCGCAGCAGCGCCGCCGCGCTGTGCAGCACGGGCAGGCTCGAGCGGCGCAGCACGCTGCTGAAGATGACCGCCTCGCGCAGCGTGCACGTGCGGCTCTGGCACAGCGGCAGCAGCAGGCCCTGCGCGCGGCGGCGGCGGCGGCGGCGGCGGGCGGCGTCCGCGCCCGCGCCCGCGCGGGCAGGCGCGCAGCGTGCACGGCGCGGCGGCGGCCCGCACGGCGCGACGGCGGCGCGGCGCGGCGCTGCCTGGCGCGCCTTGTAGAAGGCGCCGGCCTTGTACGTCGCCTTGCGCAGCGCCTGGAAGAGCGCGAGGTGGAGGCGGCGGTGCTCGCCGATGTCGCGGCGCACGCGCGGCAGCAGGACGAGCGCGAGGAAGCGCTGCGCGAGGCGGGCGTTGAGGTTTGACACAAACATCTTGGTCGCGACGTACCTGGGGGGAGCAGGCGGGCGGGAGAGGCCCGGGGGGGGGGGGGGGGGGAAGGAGGAGGAGAGAGTGTGGGCGAGAGTGTGGGCGAGGGTGTGGGCAAGAGCGTGGGCGGGCGTGGGCGGGCGCGGCCGGCTGCGGCGGCGGCGCCCGGCGCGCACATCGCGTGCGGGGACCAGTGCTCCGGGTCCGTGAGCTGCAGGACCTCCTCCCAGTTGACGAGGTTGGGTATGATCTTGAAGGCCTTGGGCACCTTGCCGTTGGTGTAGCGCGCCAGCAGCGCGCCCACGCCGCGGTACACCTCCACCACCGCCGCGTCCAGGCCCTCCGCGCCGCCGGCGCTGCGGCGCACGGGCGCGGCGCCGGGGGCGCGTCGGCCGGGCGCGCGCGCACGCGCGCGATGGCGCGCAGCGGCGAGCCGGCCGGCGTGCGGCCGCGCCCCGCGCGCACCCGAACTCGTCGCCGCCGGCGGCGCCGGCGGCGCCCGCGCCGGCGCCGGCGCACTCGCCTCCGCCCGGCTGCGGGTGTGCGAGGCGCGCGAGGATCGCGTCAGCGAGCGTGCGCTGCGCCGCCGCGCCGCTGCCATCGAGCGCGGCGGGCGACATGAACGCCGCCAGCGCGGCCTCGTCCTCCGGCGCGACGTCGTCGTCGTCGTCGTCGCCGCCCCACACGCTGCCCGCCTCGGTCAGGCCGTCGCCGCCGTCGTCGCCGGCCTCGCTGTCGCTGTCGGCGTCGAGCCGCTGCAGCGCCGCCGCGATCGCGCCGGCGGGGATCTGGCGGCACCGGCCGGGCGGGCGGGCGGGCGGGCGGCTCGGAGGGCGGCGGCGCGCTCGCCGCCGCCGTCAGCGCACGGGCGCGTCGCCCCGCGCACCTGCGCCACCGCGCCGGGCCCGCCGTGCTGCGCGTCCAGCTCCTCCGCGTCCAGCTCCTCCTGCTGCGCGCGCGCCTCGCGCAGGATGCGGGCCGACACATCCTGCGGCACCGCCTGCCGGCGCCGGCGGCAGCGGCGGCGCGCGTGCGCGGTGGGTCGGCGCCTGGCTGCGGCCGCGCGGCGGGCGGCTTGGTGCGCCGCGGGCCCCACCTCGGCGTCCTCCTCGTCCTCCGTCCGCCGGCGCCGCTTCTCGGCGCGCGGCTTGGTCTGCGGCGGGCGGCGCGGGCCGCAGTCGCTCGCGCGCCGCGGTTGCTGGCGGCTGTCGCCGCGCGCGGCGCGCCCGCAGCCCGCTGCCCCACGCGCGGCCGCGCACCCGGACGCCGTAGGAGTTGGGGTCCTCTATCTGCTCCCCCAGGTCCTGTTTGTGCCGCTCCGGGCGCTGCTGGCGTCGTTTGCCCATCGCGCCCTGCTGCTGGCGGCTGCGCGGCGAGCTGGGCCGGCGGCGGCGGCGCGGTGGCGTTCCTGGGCACTGTGCCGCTGCGGGATGA
Organism: Scenedesmus sp. PABB004; assembly: GCA_014905635.1. Lineage (NCBI taxonomy): Eukaryota > Viridiplantae > Chlorophyta > Chlorophyceae > Sphaeropleales > Scenedesmaceae > Scenedesmus > Scenedesmus sp. PABB004. Next base: position 665,596 of record JABVCE010000013.1, read on the forward strand.
GCTCTGTGGCGCGTCTCAGCCCCGGCGCGCGTCGCGCCGGCGGCAAAGTAACACGCCCGGTGACGCGCGGGCTCAGCGCGGCCCCCTGCTGGTCGCGCTCTCGCTTACGTCCGCAGTGAGACCGAGCGCGCGCTTCGCTGGCCGCGCCCGCCCCCCGGCAGCAGTCGCATCGCGCGCGCGCCCCGCCCCGCGCACCCGCGCCCCGGCGCCCCCGCCGGCCGCGCCCCGTCGCTCCAGGGCCGTTTGTGGGCCGCAGGCAGCCCGCGCCGGCGGCGGCAGGAGCGGCGCGCGCGGCGCGGCGGCAGCAGCGGCGGCCGCCGGCGGCCCGGCGCCGGCGCGATGGCCAAGGGCAAGGACAAGGCGGAGCGGCGCGAGAAGGGCAAGGACAAGGCCGCCGCCAAGCAGGAGCGGCAGGAGAAGCGCAAGCACGTCGAGGTCGCGGTCAGCATGGCGGGCGCCGACAAGCGCGCCCGCGGCGGCGGCGCCGACGCCGGCGCGCCCCCCGCGGTCGGGCCCTTCGTGCTCGCCCTCGCGAGCGCGACGCCGGAGGCGGGCGCGGAGGCGGGCTGGCGCTTCGCGGCGTATGGCGCGCCGGAGCAGGCGGCGCAGCTGGCGAGCGGGGAGCTCGACCCCGAGGCGCCGCCGGTGTACGTCGTCAGCCGCCAGGTGCGCCCGGCCGCGCGCCGCATTGCGGCCGAGCCGCGCCCCACGGCCCCGCCGCGTGCGCAGCTGACGCGCCTGCCGCGCCGCGCCGCGCCGCGCCGCAGCCGGGCGCCACGCTCGTCGGCACCACGCAGGCGCCGCCGCAGGCGGCCGCCGACAAGGCCACGTGAGCGGCGCCGCCGCGCGGCGCCGCTGCCCCAGCCGGCCGCCGCGCCTCACGCTCGCCCGCCCCGCCGCCGCCCGGCGCTGCAGCTATGCGGTCGGGCTCTACAACCGGCAGACCCACACGCTGCGCCTCGCGGGCGCGGCGGGCGGCTGCGTCGTGCGCGTCGAGGCGGCCGCGGCGCACGCGCGGGACGCCGAGGTCGCCGGCGTGCGCCCCGCGGCGGCGGAGCAGCGCCGCGCGCCGCGCGAGCGCGACCTCGCCACGCGCCGCGCGGAGGCCCGCAAGTGAGCGCCCGGGGGCGGCACGCCGCGCCACGGGCCCGGCGCCTCGGCTGCTGCTGCTGCCGTCGCTGCGCGCCGCGCGCCCGCCCGCCCACGCCCGCCGCCCGCCGCCCGCCGCCCGCCGCCCGCCGCCCGCCGCCCGCCGCCCGCCGCCAGGCTGGTGGAGGCGTTTGGCTCCACGCGGCGCAAGCGCCAGCTGAAGCAGCGCGAGGAGGCGGCCGTGCAGGTCGACCGCAATGCCGACGAGGAGCGGCTGGCGCTGCTGCTGGAGGAGGTCACCGCGCGCGCCACGGCGACGGGCGAGACGCGCCAGGAGGTGCGCGCGCGCGTGTGCCGCCGCCGCCGCCGCCGCCGCCGGCGCTGGCGGCGAGCGCGCGCCGTGGGCCCGCGCGCCGCGCGCCGCGCCGCGCACGCGCAGCCCACGCGCCGCGCCGCCGCAGATCATGGCGCGCGTCGGCGGCGCGCGCGTCATCCCGACGCACGACCCCGCGGCGCGGTCGCCGGGCGAGGCGTACCGCCTGGGCGCCATGTTCCCCGACTCGCTGCTCGCCGCGCTCAACATCGGGCAGCTGCTGCACGCGGCCGAGAAGGCCGACGACCGGCTCAAGCTCGCGACCAAGGGCGCGGTGCGACGCGCGGCGCGGCGCGGGGGCTTCGCGCCACACCGCGCCCTGCCGCCGTGCCGCGTGCCGCGCCGCGCGCAACCGTGCCCTGGGCGCGCCGCGCCGCGGCAGGTCCCCGGCTACGTCATGTCCCGCCTCACGCGCATCGCCGACGCGGCGGACCAGGCCGAGCGCAAGCGCCGCGCGCGCGCGCTCGCGCTGCTCGCCGCGCTGCTGCAGCTCGCCACGGGGCGGCCGCGGCTCGCGCTCAAGCCGCCGCGCCCCGCCGAGGTGCGGGCCGCGCCGCCGCCGCCGCCGCCCGCGCGCGCGCCGGCCGCCGCTGCGCTCGCGCGCCCGCCGCCGAGCCCCGCGCCGCCGCCTCTGCGGCCGCGCGCTGCGCGCTTGCAGGAGGAGGGCGGCAAGCCGCGCCCCGGCGGGCTGGAGGAGCTGGCGTGGAGCCTCAAGCTGGGCCGCCGCGACGTGCTGGAGCCGCTGCTCGGCATGTTTTACAACAAGACGTGAGCGTGGGGCCGCGGGTTTAGGGCCTGCGGTTTAGGGGCTGCAGGTGTGGGTTTGTGTGCCTTGCCCAGCGCCGCGCGGCCTGTGCGGCAGCGCGCGGCCGCCCCGGCCGCCGGCACAGCGCGCGCGCGACCGCCTCGTCGCCGCGGCGCCGCCGCCGCCTCTGCAGCATGGACGGCGGCGGCGTGAGCTTTGTGCGGGAGGAGGTGAAGCAGCAGCTGCTGCTCATGCACGTGCTCGTCGTCGCGCTCGCGGCGGAGGGCTGGGTGCTGCCGCCGGCGCAGTTTGAGGGGCTGCGCAAGGAGCTCAAGATGACCGCCGGCGACGTGGTCAGCAGGTGCGCGCGCGCGGCCGCGGCCGCGCCGCGCTCCCCGACGCCCGCCTGCAGCAGTCGGGCTGCCCCCGCTCGCCGCGCTCGAGCGCCGCCCCTCCGCTGCCGCCGCCGCCGCCGCCGCCGCCGGCCTGCGCCAGGTTCCGCGAGCTCGGCTGCGTGTGCACCGCTGCAAAGCTCGCCGGCGCGGGCGCGGACGGCACGCCCGGCGCCGCCGTGACGGCATACACCGTGGCGCTGCTGCAGGTGCGCCGCGCCGCGCGGGCGGCATGGCTGGGCTCCGGGCTGCGCCCGCCGCGCGAGCTGCGCGGCACCCGCGCGCGCGCCCACGGCACCCGTGGGTCGACCGCGCGCGCCGCGCCCGCCGGCCGCGCCGCCGCTTGCTGGTCGGCGCCGCAGGACGGCAGCAAGACGCTGGAGGAGAGCTTTCCCAAGAGCAAGGCGCCGCCCAAGCAGCGCGGCGGCGGGCGCTGAGCAGCTTGCTCAGCCGCGCGCGGGAGGGGGGAGTTGCGGTGACGCCGCGCGGCGGCCCTGGCGCACGTGCAAAACTTGCTCCCCCGCGTTCCCCGATGGCGCCGCGTGCCGCGCGGCGCCCCCCGCGCAGCGCTCCGTTCGGCGCGCGCTGCGTGCCGCGCCCGCTCCGCGGCGCTGGGGCGGTCCGCTGCGCGGCGCCAGCAGCGCGCGCCGGCAGCGCCTCCTACGAGCGCCTGCAGCGTAGGAGCCACCGCCGGCGCGCCCTGGGGCCTGTGCCCGCCGCCGGCGGGCGGCGCGGCGGCGGGCGCGCACCGCCCCGCCCAGCGCCTGCGCGGCCGGCGCAGCTGCCGCGACCGAACCGCGCCGGTTGCTGGCACGCCCTGCCGGCCGGGCGGCGCAAAGGGGCGCCGCGCGAGCAGATAAATGGCCGAGGTCGCAGGGTTTTTGGACGCTCTCGCACGCTGCAGAGCACCGCAAGCGCCCCGCGCGCGCGTGGAACGCGCTTACGGCAGCTGCCGCGCACGACCGGCGCAGCGCGAGCAGCCCCGCCGCGCTCGGCCGCGCACCGCAGCGCTCGCCTCCGGCCCATCGGCCCCGCGTCGCTCCGTGGCGCCCGCGCCAATGCTCTGAGCCTTCGCCCGACTGCCGGACAACCTACGCGCCGCGTGCGCCGCCCCGCATGGCCTCCCTCGCGCCCGCCGCGGGGCAGCGGGCCTCCACTCCCTCGCGCGGGCGCCGTGAATCCCTGAGCCCACCGCCGAGATCGTTTGGCGCCTCCCCGCGACCGGGTGCGTGGCGGGGGGCCCGAAATTGCGCCCCGCGGCGACAGCAGCAGAGGGCGGCCACCCCGGAAGGCGCCGCGCGACGCGGCCGCGCGCGGCCCCGGCGCGCGGCGCGGACGGCGGCCGCTGCGCCCGCGCAGCGCTAGGGCAGGAGCGGCGGGCGGGCGCGCGCGCCGCGGCGCGCCCGCCCCGCCGCTGCCCGCGCAGCCGCCGCGCCCACGCCCGCGCCCACCCGTCGCGCCCCGCAGGCGTCCGCCATGGCGCCCCGCGCCAGCTCAGCAGCGCGTCCGGCTACGGCGGCGCCAGCCCGCGCCGCGGCCGCGCCGGGCGCAGCGCGACGCCGCCGCCGGCGCGCACGGCGGCGGTCGCGACGCTCGAGGCGCCGGCGCTCGACGACGCCGAGCTCGGCCTGGACGTTATCAAGGTCCAGTTCGTGGTGGAGCAGTACGTGACGAGCTTCGGGCAGGAGCTCAAGATCGTGGGCGGCGCGCCGGAGCTCGGCGAGTGGGACCTCGCGCTGGTGCGGCGGCGGCGCGCGCGCGCGCGCGGCGCGGCGCAGCGTCACGGCGCTGCCTGCGCGCCCGCGGGGCCGCTCACGCTCACGCTCACCCGCGCGCCCCGCCGCGCCGCGCGCCGCGCAGGCGCCCGCGATGACGTGGGGCGAGGGCCACCGCTGGACCGCGACCGCGTACCTGCCGCCGGGGACGTATCCCTTCAAGATCGTCGTCGCCGGCCCCGGCGCCGCGGCGCGCTGGGAGGAGGGGGACAACCGCAACATCACGATCGTCGCGGAGAGCCCCGAGCTCGGCACCGCGGCGCTCGTGACCGTGGACTGCGTGTTCGGGCAGACGGTCAACACCGCGGTCAGCACCAAGCGCGTGACCGGCATCGGCTTCCGCCCCGCCGCGCCGGCCAACCCGCACGCGAGCGCGCCGCCGACCGGCGGCACCGCCGTGACCGCGCCGCCGGCGCCCGGCGGCGCGAGCGCGTTTGTGACGAGCAAGGTCACCGCCAACGCCGGCCCCGCGGCGCGCGGCGCCGTCGCGGCGCGGCCCGCGCCCGTGCACGCGCCGGAGCCGGTGTATGCACCGGAGCCGGTGCACGCGCCGGAGCCGGAGCCGGTGCACGCCGCGGCGCCGGAGCCGGCGTACGCGCCGGAGCCGGAGCCGGTGCACGCCGCGGCGCCGGAGCCGGCGTACGCGCCGGAGCCGGAGCCGGTGCACGCCGCGGCGCCCGAGCCGGTGCTCGCCGCGCCGGCGCCGGCCGCGCCGGCGGCGCCGGCGGCGCCCGGCAGCGCCGCGTTTGCCGACCGCATGGCCGGCCTGGACGCGCAGCTCGCCAAGGTGCTGGCCAAGTCGGGCAAGGCCAGCCCTGCGGCCGCCAGCCCGACGAGCACCATCGCCGAGGAGCGCAGCGCGCCGCCGGCGCCGCCCGCCGACCCCGCCGCGGCGCGCAAGGTGGTGTCTAGCTTCATCAAGGGTGAGCCCCCCGCGGCGCGCGGCGCCGCGCCGCCCCGCGCGCACGCCTGCACGCCCGCGCGTGCGCGCGCGCCACCGCCGCCGGCCGGGTGCGGCCCGCCCCGACTGGCCGCCCACGCCCGCGCACGCCGCCCCGCGCCGCGCCGCAGACCACCTCAAGGTGGTTGAGAGCCAGGCGGTGGAGATGATGCGCCAGAATGAGCGCCTCGAGGCGCGCATGGCCGCGCTGGAGCAGCACGTGCAGGTGCGCGGCGCGCCCCGCGCGCCCCGCGCGCCCCGGTTGTGCGGCGCCCCCCGGCGGCGGCGGCGCGCGCTCACGCCGCGCCCGCGCCCCGCGCCCCGCGCCCCGCGCCCGCGCGCCCGCGCCCGCGCCCGCGCCCCGCGCCCGCGCGCCCGCGCGCCTGCAGAGCTACGACGAGTCTGTGATGGACACGCTCGCCGGCGGCATCGCCGCGGCCGAGGAGGCGGCGCCGGCCGAGGAGGAGCCGGCCGCGCCGCTCACGCCCGAGGAGGCGGAGGCGGCGGCCGAGGCGGCCGCGGCGGCCGCCGCCGAGGCGGCGGCGCGCGCCGAGGCCGAGGCCGCCGCGGCGCGCGCGCGCGCCGAGGCGGAGGCGGCCTACGCGGCGCGCGCGAAGCTGCGCGAGACGCCCGAGCCCGACGTCGACGCGACTGACCTGGTGCGCCAGTTCATGTCGGCATACGGCGCCACGGCCGCCGCCGGCGGCGCCGCGGCCAGCCTGGGCGGCGGCGCGGCTGCCGCGCACGCGCGCGCGGCGGTCACCGCCGGCGCCGCGGCGGCGGCCACGGCCACGGCCACGGCCGAGCGCCCCGCCGCCGCGGCGGGCGGCGGTGGCGGCGGCGGCGACGGCTTTGCGCTCCCGGTCAGCGTGACGGGGCCGAGCGGCACGTACAGCCTCAGCGCCGGCGGCGGCGCGTGGCGCGCGAGCGAGGAGCCCGTGTCGGCGGAGGACCTGGCCGGCGACTACGCGACGCCCGCGTGGGGCTCGTACGGCGAGGACGAGGAGCTCGCCGCCGCCGAGGCGGCGGCGGCCGAGGCGGAGGCGTCCGAGGCCGCGGCGGCGCGCGCCGAGGCGGCCGCGGCCGAGGCCGAGGCTGCGGCCGCGGCCGAGGCCGAGGCCGCGGCCGCGGAGGCCGCGGCGGCGCAGGCCGCGATGGAGGCGGCGGAGGCCGACGCGGCCGCGGCCCTCCAGCGCGTGGCGGCGGCGGAGGAGGAGCGGCGCCTGCACGACGAGGCGCAGGCGCGCCTCGCGGAGCAGCAAGCCGCCGAGGCCGCCGCGGCGGCCGAGGCGGCGGCGGCCGAGGCGGCGGCCGCTGAGCCGACGCTGGAGGAGCAGCTCGCCGCGGCCGAGGCGGAGCGGCAGGCGCTGCTCGCGCAGCACGCCGCCGAGCTGCAGCGCCACCAGGCGCAGCAGGCGCGCGCGGCGGCGCCGGCGGCGCCCGCCGCTTTCCCGCCCGCCGGCGAGCCGGGCAAGAAGCTCAGCGCGGCCGACCTGCACCGCCAGGCGCGCGAGGCGGCCATGGCGCGGCTGCAGCTCGCCATGGACCCCGAGGCGGCCGCCGCGGCGGCCGCGGCCGCGGCCGAGGCCGCGGCCGAGCAGCAGGCGCGCGCGCGCGCGGCTGCCGAGGCCGCCGCGGCGGCCGCGGCGGGCCTGCCGCCGCCGCCGCCGCCCAAGTCGGCGCGCGCGCGGCGGAAGCTGCTGCAGGACCGCCAGGCGGCCGACCCCGCGTGGGCGGCGGCGCACGCGCGCGCGCTCGCGTGGGCCAACAACCTCGAGGACGAGTCGAGCAGCGACGAGAGCGAGCCCGAGCCCGAGGAGGTGCCCTGGTGGCTCACCGAGGCGCTGCCCGACCGCCGCCCCAACCCGCGCGGCGCGGCGGCGAGTCCCGCCGCGGTCGCGCGCGCGGAGGGCGCGTACGCGCACCTCAAGTGGAGCCGCAGCCGCGTGATGGGCCCCAACTTTGCGGCGAGCGCGGCGGAGCTCGCCGAGCGCAAGCGCGCGCAGCACGAGGCCGCGATGGCGCGCGGCGAGTACACCGACTTCAGTGACGACGACGACGACGAGCGCCCGCCGCCGCCGCCGCCGCGGCCGGGCTTCACCGGCGCGGGCGTGACGCTTGCGATCGCGACGCCCGCGGTCGCGGCGGCCGCGGCGGCCGCGGCCGACGCGTCGCCGGGGCTCGCCGACGCGCAGCAGCGCGCGTACCGCGCCGCCAAGGCGCTGCGCCAGTCCGACCAGGCGGCCGCGATCGCGGCCATCGCGGCGGCCGCGCGCGTCGCCTACGCGCCGGCGCCGCGCGCCGCGGCCGAGGAGGAGCCGCCGCGCCGCGGCGGCGCGGCGGACGCCGCCGCCGAGGCCGCCGCGACGCGGCGCTCGGTGCTTGCCGTGGCCGACGTCGCGGTGCACCTCGGCGCCGCGGCGGAGCGCCTCGGCGAGAGCGGCGCGCCCGACCTCGCGCGCGGCGGCGCGCTCGACGCGCGGCCCGACGGCCTCGCGCCGCACGGCGCGCCCGACGCGGCGCTGCCGTCGGCGGGCGAGCTCGCGGCGCGCGCCGCCGGCGGCGCCGGCAGCGCGGCGAGCAGCGCGGCGAGCGGCGGCTGGGCGCCGTCGTCGTCGTCCGACGCCGACGACAGCGACGACGACGCGCACCACGGCGGCGGCGGCGCGAGCGGCATGGACGAGGCGAGCGAGGACGAGCTGGAGCAGCTCGCGGCGCTGCAGCGCGAGCACGAGCTGCTGTCGGAGCTCGCCGGCATGCACGGCCGCGCGGCCGAGCTCGCGGCGCGTGCTGACGCGCTCGAGGGCGAGGCGCGCGCGCTCGGCGCGACGCCCGAGGCCGCGGCCGCGGTCACGGCGGCCGCCGTCGTGCGGTCGGCGCAGGTCGGCGGCGTGCTGGGGCTCGCGCTCAGCGCGCAGGTCGCCGCCGCCGGCGCGGGCAGCGCCGCCGACGCCGAGGCGGTGCGCCTGCTCGCCGAGGCGATGGCGCTGCGCGCCGAGGCCGCCAAGGTGCAGGAGGCGGCGGCCGCCACGCAGCAGGCGCTCGCGCGCGGCGCACACAGCAGCGCCGGCGGCGGCGGCGGCGCCGAGCCCGACGCCGGCGCCCACGCCGAGCCGCCCGCGCGCGGCGGCGCGACCCTGCTGGAGGCCGCCGGCGCGCCGGCGACGGTGGCGTCCACGCGCGGCGCCGGCCGGCCCGCGCCCGCGGCGGCCGCGCCCGCGCCGGCGGCCGCGCCTGCAGCCGCGCCCGCGGCCGCCGCGGCGCCCAGCCGCGGCCAGCGCGTGTCGGTGCGCGTGCCGGCGTGGGGCAAGGACGCCATGTCGGCGGTCGTGGCCGTCGCCGGCGCGCTGGGCCGCGGCGACAAGAACGACAAGCGCGGCCTCCCGCCCGGCCCCGGCCGCGGCGGCGGCGGCGGCGGCGGCGGCGGCGGCGGCGGCGGCGGCGGCGGCTCACCGCCCGCGCCCGCGCCGCCCAGCCGCAGCGCCGCGCCCGCCGCGCCCACCGCGACGCCCGCGGCGGCCGCGGCCGCGGCGCCCGCGCCCGCGCCCGCGCCCCGCGCGCCCGCGCCCGCGCCCGCGCCCGCGCCCGCGCGGCACGCGGCGCTGGCGGCCATGGATGGAATGAGCCAGGAGGTGCGCCTGATGCGGCAGCAGATCAGCAGCCTGCAGGCGCGCGTGTCGCAGCGCAAGGTCAAGGTCGCGGCGCTCGCGGGCAGCTCCGCTGCCGCGGCCGCCGCGGCGGGCGGCGCGCCCGCGCCACCGGCGGCGCCCGCGCCCGCGTTTGGCGCCGGCGCGGCGGCGGCCGCCGCGGCCGTCGCGGCGGTCGCGGCGCCCGCGGCCGCAGCCGCGCCTGCCGACGTCGGCGGCGCGGCCGCGGCGGCGGCGGCGAGCCTGGCCAGCCGCCCCGCGATCATGCGGAGCTATGACAGCCTCGACGACCCCGCCGGCCCCGGCGGCGCCGCGGCGGCACAGGCGCCCGCACCCGGGGCGGCGCTGGCCGCCAGCGCGCGCGGCGCGCGCTGGGCGGGCCGCGTCGCGATGCAGCCCAGCCCCGCGCTCGTGGGCGCCGCGCCCGCGCCGGCGCCCGCGCCCGCGCCGGCGCCGGCCGCGGCGGTGCTGGGCGTCGCCGCGGCGGCCGCGGTGGCCGCCGCGCCGGCGCCGGCGCCCGGCTCGCCGCGCAAGGACGGCGGGCGCCTGGCCGCGCTCGAGGCGCGCACCGCGGCGGCCGTGGCGGCGCGCGAGCAGCTGAGCGCCCAGGCGCACGAGGCGCGCGCGGCGCTGGCGGCGCTGTCCGCCGGCAGCCCGCGCGCCGCGGCCCCCCGGCGAGCGGCGGCACGGCGAGCGCGCCGTCCGGCGGCTTTGCCGGCATGGTCGGCGCGGGCCGCTCGGCGCTGCTGAGCCAGCGCGCCGACTGCGCCAAGCGCGCCGTCGCGGCGCTCAGCTCCTGGGAGCAGCGCGCCGCGACGGCCAAGCAGAGCCTGGAGGCGCTGGAGCAGCAGGCCGCGGCGGCGCTCGCGGAGCTGGAGGCGCACGAGGCGGCGACGCGCGCGCGCCTGCTGCCGCAGGCGCTGCGCCGCCCCGCGCTCGCGGCCGCGGGCGGGCCGGCCGGGCCGGCCGCGGCGCTGCCGGCGGTGCTCGGTGGCGTGCCTGACCCCGCGGCCGCCACGTTTGTGGCCGGCGCGGTCGCCGTCCACGCGATGCAGCACGCCGGCGCGCTGCTGCAGCACCTGCACATGTGACGAGCTTGCCTGGGAGGGCCTGGGGGGCCTGGGCGGCCGGGGGCCTGGCGCCGCTCGCGACCGCTCGCGGCCGCGGTGGCTGGGCGGAGGGCGGCGGGCGGGGAGGGGCGGGGCAGCCCCGTGCGCATCCGCACGCCACATAACCACATAACCAGCCACGCGGTCTCCCTTCTTGTCGTCTGGGTGGGTGGGTGAGCGGCCCGCGCCTGGGGCCCGCGCGAGCAGGACTGGCGTTTGGCGCGCCGCGCCGCGCCGTTGCACAGCTGTACAGCCCCCCCGCGTGCGTGTGCGCTGACTGACCGGCCCGCGAGGCCCGCGTCACCGAGTGGAGAGAGTGTGGCGGTGTGTGAGCGAGCTTGAGGCGGCGTTGCGCCGCGGCGACGGCGATGGTGACGGCGAGGAGGGGGCGGGGCGGGGGGCCGCTGCGCCTGCGCCGCTGGCCGGCAGGGGCGCGCGTCCACAGCGGCAGCACTTCTATTACAAACCCCACGGCGGGCGCGGCCCCCAATTGTGCGCGCGCAGCACCGCCGCTGCGCGTGACGGCTGCGTTCCGATTTGATGACGTGTACATGCGGCGGCGCCGCGGATTCGAGGCGCGCGCGCGCGAGAACGAGGGACCGCACTGGCAGAGTAACTCGAGGAACGACGACGACTCGCATGCCTGCCCCGCCGCGGGTGCGAGCACCCGCTCGCAGCACCGCCGCTGACGGCCCGCGCCCGCCCCGAACAGTTGTCGCGCGCCGACGGCCCGCGCCGCGCCCGCCCCGTTGAAGTTGTCGTGCGCCGGCGGCCCGCGCCCGCCCCCCATCTGTTGCCATGCCGCTTTCCATGCCGTTTCCATGCCAGTGCTGCGCCCTGGTTGCAAAGGGTGGGGTGTGTGGCGCGCGGCGCGCGGCCGCCGAGGGAGGGCCCGCCGCCCTGGGGGGCGATCTTGGTCTTGATCTAGGCAGTGTGAACCACATGCAGGCTGCATGGTGCAGCTGGACAAGCACACCCACACCCACGACGCACGCCTCCGGCCTCGCGGCCGGCCCCAGCCCACGCGCCGCGAGCGGCGTGCGCCGCCGTCGCGCGCAGACCGACGGCACAGCAATCCCCTGCCCGCGTGTGTCCTATGTGCGTCCTATGTGTGTAGCGCATACATACACACAGACGTTGGGGGTGATGCCCCAGCAATCGCATACCCCGCGCAAGCTCAGCAGTGCAGGCGCGGCTGTGCCACGGCAGAAAGCCGCAGAGCCCCAAAAAGCGGTGCCCTGTGCGGGGCGTCAGCAAGGCTGGGCCAGCCATCGCCAGGGCGCGCGCGTGCGCGCGCGCGCGCCCCGGCCCGCGCCAGGCCCGAGTCGTGAGTCGCGGATTCGGCGAGCGGCCCGAGGCGTCTGTTGAGAAATCGGCGAGACACAAGTCCAGGGCCGACGCGCACGCGCGCGCGCGCCGGCCCGGGCGTGGCCAGGCCGCGGCCCCGGCGCGGGGGCGGCGGCGCGGGTCCGCCGCATCAATCGAGCGCAGCTGCCCAGCCAAGAGATGCCCCGCTGCCATCGGCGCCCGCGCACGCGGGCCCGCGCAGTCCAACAACCGACAGGGCCCGCCGCGCGCCCGCCGCCCGCCCGCCCCCCCCCTGCCCCGCCCGCGCCGCGCGCCACATGCGCAGCAGCCGGGGGCGTCCCGCCCGCCGCGCCTAAACGCTTACTCCATCGTCGCGGTCGAGCGCACCGGCAGCTCCAGCTCCAGGTGGCTGCACGTGCGCGTGCTCTGCAGGAAGCTCTCCAGACGCGCCAGCATGTCCTTGAACGCGGGCCTGGCGGCCAGCAGCGCGCGGCACGCGGCCGAGTGAGCGACGCGACGCCGCGCGGGCCGTGCGGGCGCGGCGCGGCCGACCCTCCAGACGGCGGCACGCGGACACGCCCTGCCCGCCCCGCCCGCCAGCCCGCCGCACCGCGCGGCGGCGTCCTTGGAGAGGCAGGCGACCAGCAGGTCCTCCAGCACGACCGGCAGCCCGGCGGCGGCTCCAGCGCGGCGTCGCCGCCGACGGCCGCCAGGACCTCGTCGTGCGTGAGCCCAGCCCACGCGCGGCTGCCTGCGCGCGCGCGGGCGCGGGCGGCGGCGGCGGCGGCGGCGCCGTCAGCGGCAGCCTCCGGCGCTGGCGTGCGCCGCCGGGGGCCCACCGCGCGTGCGCGCCGCCGGGGCGCGGGGCGCGCCGCCTCACCCGTGAGCATCTCCCACAGGAGCACGCCGAACGCGTACACGTCGCACGACGGCGCGAGCACGCCCGTGCGCACGGTCTCGGGCGCCATGTGCGTGCACGTGCCGTAGCGCCCCGGCGCGGTGCGGACGCGGATGTCGGCCGCGCGCGCGAGACCAAAGTCGGTCACCAGCGCGGTGAAGCCGTGCGGGTTGCCCGCAAACGACGTCAGCAGCACGTTGCCGCCGCTCAGGTCCTGCGGCGGCGGCGGCGATGTGGCAGGGGCGCCGGCTCCGCGCCCCGGCGCATCGCGCGCGGGCCGCGCGAGCCACGCGGTGCTCGCGGCGCGCGCGGCGCGCGGCGCGGGCGGTCACCAGGTGCGCCACCCCCTGGCCGTGGATGTAGGCGAGGGCCGAGGCGATCTCGTACGCGGTCAGCGCGACGGTGCGCAGGTGCGTGCCGCCCTGCGTGGGCTGGCGGCTCGTGCGGAACCAGCCCTTGACCACCGCGTCCTGCGGGGCGGGGCGGGGTGGGGGTGGGGGCACGGCCGCGCGCGTGTGAGTGCGGGCGGCCGGGCGGCGGGCATCGCGTGGCGTGCGGCGCGTGCGCGTGCGCGTGCGCGTGCGCGTGCGCGTGCGCGTGCGCGTGCGCGTGCGCGTGCGCGTGCGCGTGCGTGTCGGCCGGGCGGGCGTCGCGCGGTGCGCGGATCGCGGGTGCGCGCGTGGCGGCGTGCCTGCAGCGTGCCCATGCCGCAGTACTCTGACACGATCCAGCACGTGGGCTTGGCCTTGGCGGGCGCGAGCGCCGCGAGCTGCGGGTCGGGCTTGCCCACGCCCCTGCGCGGCGCCGCGACGCCCGCGGCGCGGCCGGCGCGGTCAGCGGCGGGCGCGGCGGCGCGCGCGCGGCGCGCGTGCGTGCGGCGCACGGCCCGCCCGCGCGCGGCGCGGCGCGCGGCGCGGCGCATCACGCACCACGCGACCGAGCGCAGCACGCCGAGGTGGTGCATGCCCTGCGTCAGCGCGACCTCGATCGGCACGCCCGCCTTGTTCACGCGCACGCTGTCGATGCGCTCGATGATCTTTGGGCGGCGTGGGCAGGGGGCGGGGCGGGCGCGTTGACGGCAGCGCATCGACAGCGGCAGCAGCGGCGGCGGCGCGGCGCCGCGCGCGCCCGGCCGCAGCGCGCGCGCCGCACCTTGACCGCCACCTCCTGGCCGTCGAGCACGCCCCGGAACACCTGGGGCGACACGCGGCGCGTCGGCCAGCCGAGGCGTCGGCCAGCCGCGGCGGACCGCGCGCGGCGCGCCGGCGCGCCGGCGCGTGCGTGCGTGCGGCGGGCCGCGCGCCCGCGCCGCACCTTGCCAAAGCCGCCGCGGCCGAGCAGCGGGCCGAGGACGAGCTTGGGGATGGGGCAGGGCCCGACGAGGCGCGGGCCGTACGCGAGGCCGCTGTCCTTGGTGAGCGGGCCGGCGCCGGCGCGCGAGGAGCCGGCGTCGGCGGGCGTGAGGTGCATGAAGAAAAAGTTGCGCCCTGCGTTTGAACCGACAGGGGGGGGGGGGTGAATGAGCGTTTGAATAGGGAGGGTTGAGGCCGGAGGTTCAAACGCGGGCGCGCGCGCGCGGGCGAGGGCGGCGGGCGCCGCGCGGCGCGCACCCGGCGTGGGGTCGGTCGCCTCGCGCAGCCAGCTGGGCACGCCAACGCTGAAGGGCTGATACTCGTCCAGCGCGTCGCTCGCGGCGAGGCGGAAGGTCACGTTGAAGCACCGGCCCGCCGCCGGCGTCCCCGCCGCGCCCTTCACGCCCGTCAGCACCAGCGCCGCCTGCGCCGCCTGCCACGCCTGCGCGGCGCGGCGCGGCGCGGCGCGCGCGGCGGGCGGTCGGCACCGGCGCAGGCGGCGCGCGGGGCCGCGGGCCGCAGGCAGCGCGCCGCATGCGGCCGCACCGCTGCGGTCATGTCCACGTCCAGCACGTCCCGCAGAGGCACGCCCGTAAACTCCTGCATGTGGCGGCCCTCGTCCAGCTTGGCGAGCTCGTCGTACGATGCGCGCCACTCGGTGCCTGCACGGCGGGGCGGGCGCGCGCTGAGCGCGGGCGGCGCGCGCGCGCGGGCGGGCGGGCGGGCGCCGCCCCGGGACCGGGGCCGGCGCCGCCCCCGCCGCCGCGGCCACGCCCGCCGCGACCGCACCCTGGCCGCCGCCTCTGCCGTCTGCGCCGGGCGCGTCGCTGCCGCCTGCTGCTGCCTCGGCTGCCTCGCTGCCCGGCGGCGCGGCGCGCGCGGACGCACCCAGCAGCTCCACCGCGGGGGCGTTGAGGTGCAGGAGGCGCCAGTCGCTGACGTTGCTCGCATCGATGAAGCCGACAGCGCTGGTGTAGCACTCGGTGCTGCGCAGCAGCTTGCTGCCCTGCGGCGGCGACGGCGGGCGGGCAGGCGCGGCTGAGGGCCCGTCCACGGCGGCGGCGCAGCGCGGGCCGGCGCGGCGCGCGCGGTGCGGCGCAGCGCGGTGCGCGCCTGCAGCTTGGCGGCGTCCTGCGTCGCCCAGCGGCGCTCGATCTGGCGCACGAGCAGCTCGCTGAGGTTGGCGAGGATCGCGCCGCGCGTCGCGTCAAACTTGCGGGGCTGCTGCCCCATGATGCAGCTGCGGCGCGGCGCAGCGGCGGCGGCGGCGGGACGGCGCACCAGTGGGTGTGCCGGCGAGAGAGAAGGGCAAGAGACAAGGGCCCCGCCGCGCGCCGCACTGCCCGGCGCTCACAGCGTGCCGATGCGGTGCCCGTTGCTGCTGATGAGGGGCGCCATCACGTAGAACACGAGGCGGAAGCTCTCGCTCACGACAAAGAAGTTCTCACTGAACCTGCGGGTGTGTGTGCGTGTGGGGGTGGTGTGGGGGCGGCGGCGTGGGCGGGCGACGACGACGGCGCGCGCCGCCAGACCACGCTCGGCCGCACGCGCCGCCCCGCGGCCGCGCCCTCCCCGGTGCCGCACCGCGCGTCCTCCTCCATGTTCTCCACCACGTTGAGCTCGTGGTTGGGGTTGAGGAACGACCAGCTGCACGGCGGCGGCGGCGGCGGCGGCGGGGCAGCGGCGGCGGCGGCGGCGCGGGTCGGCTGTGCACCGGCAGGCCCCCGGCGCGCGCGGCCGCGCGGCCGCCGCGCGGCTGCGCGGGAATGCCCCCAGCCGCAGGCCCGCGCACCCGCAGAAGCCCCAGCGGTCGGGGCAGACGCAGACGGGCAGCGCGCCGCACGCGCCGACCAGGTAGATGCGCTCGCCGGTGAGCAGCGACACGGTCGCGGTCTCGACGTCAAACACCTTGCACAGCAGCCGCAGCGTCGACTCTGCGCGGCGCCGTCCGCGGCGCGCGCGGGCGCGGGTCGGGGGGGGGGGGGGGGGGGCGCCGCAGACGGGCGCGGCCGCCGCCGCCCGCCGCCCCGGCGCAGCCACGCCGCGCCGCGCGGCGCACCGAGCTCGCCGTCGCGCAGCTCGAGCGCGCGGTGCACGCCCTGCGCGGTCGCGAAGCGCTCCTTGAAGCAGGGCGGGTTGGGGCAGCCGAGCGCGTAGCCGTCGTGGGGCTTGAAGTAGGTGAGGGAGCTCGTGCCGCTCGCGCGCGTCGCTGCGCTGCCCGTCTCGCTCGAGCGCGGCGAGCCGGCGCTGCCGTGCGCATCGCTGCGCGGCGTGCCCGGGGCGGCGACGCCGTCGTGCACGGGCGCGGTCTGGCTGGCGCTGGGGCCGGCGCTGGTGGCGTGGGAGGCGTGGGACGGCGCCGGAGGCGCGTCGCCGCCAACGGCGCCGAGCGCTGCGTCCAGCGCCTCCAGGCCGGCCGCGAGCGACGCGGCGCGGCGCTCCTGCTCCGCTGGGGAGTCCTTGGAGCCCCCGGACGAGGAGACGACGATGCACGTCGCGGTGGGTGCCTCCATGCCGCCCGCTGCCGCCTGAGTGTCGCTCCCTGGCGGCGGCTGAACGGCCGAGGCGCTTGTCCGACTCTAGAGCCGCTCACCGGCACGGCGCGGGCGGTCGCGCCGCGATCCTGCGCGGCGGCCGGGGCGCCCCGCCTTGTCGGCCGGCCCGTCGCTGCTCGGGCGGGCGCGCGATCGCCACGGCATCCCCCGCCAGTGGAGAGAATGCCGACGACAGCGGGCGGGCGGCCGGCAGCTCCGTGTGCAGCGAGCGCCGCGCTTTTGTTGCTGGCGGAGCCGCCGGCACACTCCCTGGACCTGAGCGGAGCGCCCAGTTCGCCGCCCTGGCCCGTGAATGTCCCGTCCGCGGCCCAGGGGCCGGCGGGCGAGGCCGGCGCCCGCCGCCGCGCGGCGGGCGATCGCGGCGGCGATGCGGGCAATCGTCGCGCCGCGAAAAAGCAAAGTTGAATGCAGCGCCCCGCAACCGCCTGCCTCACGCACGGCCCACGGCCAACTACGACCGGCGCCCGCCGCGCGCGAGCGCGGCCACGCGCAGCCGGCCGCCCACGCCCGCCCGCCGCCCGCCGCGCCCGCCGCCCGCCTTGTGCGCGCTGCCGCCGCCGCCGCGCTCGTCGCACTCCGCGGCGGCGGCGGCGGGCTCCTTGGCGCCGCCGGGGCCGTGCGGCGCGAAGAAGCCGCTGCCGCCAGCGGCGACGACCGGCGCCGCCGGCGCGCCGAGCGGGCTGCGGCCCTTGCCGGGGCTCGCGCAGCCGGCGCCGTGCGCGGCCAGGCGCGGCGACTCGCAGCCGCCAAAGCCGGCGCCCGGCCGGCGCGGGCTGAACAGCCCGGGGGCGCGCCGCCGCCGCGGGGCGTGCTCGCCGCGCCGCCGCCACCGGCGCCCGCGAGCGCGCCGCGCGCGCACCCAGCTCGGCCCGCGCCGCGCTGTCCTCGAGCTGCCGTATCGTGCGCGCCTGCGACATGCAGCGCGCCTGCAGCTCCCGCAGCTGGCTGGTCAGCAGCAGCGCGGTGTGCGCGCCCCCGCCGGCGGCGCTCGGCGAGGGCAGCCCCGCCGCGCCGCTGAACGCGCCGCCGCCGCCGCCGCCGCGGGGCGAGAAGAGCCCCGGCGGCAGCAGCGGCGGCGCGCGCGCCGCGCCCCGCGGGCGCGGCGGCCGGCGGCGTCGGCGCCCGCCAGGGGCGGCTCCGCGCGGCCGCCGCAGCTGCTGTCGCTGCGCGGCAGCCCCGCGAGCGCGCGGGGCGCAGGTCCTCCGCCACCTGGGCCCGCACGCGCGCCTGCTGCAGCGCGAGCTGCAGCTTCACGAGCTCACCCCGCAGCTGCACCACCTCGCCCAGTTCCTCGGGCGCGCCGCCAGGCGCGCCGCCAGCGCCGGGCGCGCCGTCCGCGCCGCACGCCGTGCCGGGCGCTGGCGGCGCCTCGTGGTGCTCCTCCGGCCCTGCCGGCACGCTGATGCGGAGCCGCGGCGCGCCGCCCGCCCTGCCGGCGGTGGCGCGCGCCTTGGCCGCGGCGCTGCCGGCGTCGCAGCTCGCCGACAGCGGCCGGCCCTCCGCGGCGTCCAGCGGGCTGCCGCCGGGGCTGCCCGCCGCGCTGCTGCGCAGCAGCTGCTGCAGGCGGCCGTCCTTGAGGCTGTCCCGCAGCTGGTGCTGGTCGCCGCCGCCGGCCGGGGCGCCCAGCCTGGCGCGCCCGCCTGCTGCGGCGCGGCGGCCCCGCCTCGTGGCTCGCGCGCAGCAGCTCGCGCTGCTTGCCGCGGGACAGGCGGCGGCCCGCGGGGCTGCGCGCGCCGCCGCCCACGCGCGGGCTGCCGCCGACGGCGGCCGCGTCGTCCAGCTTGGCTGCGCTGCCCTGGTCGCCGCACCGCGCCTGCGGCCAGCCCGACGCGTCGGCGCCCCGCGCGACGCCGCCCGGCGCCGCCAGCGCCGCTCGCGCCTCCGCGAGCTCCGCCGCGAGCTGCCGCTGCGCCTCCGCCAGCTGCGACAGCGCGCAGGCGTCGTGGGGCTGGCGCTCCGCGCCCTGCGCCGCGCCGCGCAGCAGCTCCTCGACGCGCTGCTGCTGCGCGGCCAGCTGCGCCAGCAGCGCCGCCCACCGCTCCGGCTGCTGCGCGGGCTGCTGTGCGGGCCCGCGCTCGCTGCGCGCGCTGCCCGGCTGCTGCCAGCTGCTGCCCACCTCGTCGCCACCGCACTCGTCCTGCTCGCGGGCGGCGTGCTGGCCTCGGCGGGCCGGCGCTATCAAACCGGCTGAGCAGCGACCGCGCGAGCGGCGACGCCGCCTCTGCCGCAGCCGGCTGCAGCGGCGGCTCGTCGCTGCTCCCCTCCTCCGCCACGCCCTCCAGCTGCGCCGGCGCGCCCGCGCTCCGCTTGGCGGCGGTGCCGAGCACGCTCTGCAGCTCCAGCACCGCGGCGCCGGCGTGCAGCAGCCCGCGCGTCGCCTCCAGCTCCAGCGCGCTCGACACCTGCAGCCGGCCCTGCAGCTGCGCCGCGGCGGCGCAGGGCCACGCGGCCGCCGGCTCGGGCGGCGGCGCGCCACCGTGCCAGGGGCTGAGCGTGCTCGCGGACACCGCCCGGAAGCTGCTGGTCTCGTGCGACTCCTGCGCGAGCGCCTGCAGCTGGCCGAGCAGGTCGGCCAGCATGCCCTGGCACGCGCCGAGGCTGGCGCTGCTGCTGCCGCTGCTGCAGCTCGAGCGCGCGTCGTCCTCGCGCGCCGCGGAGCCGGAGGCGCTCCGGCTCGGCGTCGTGGACGGCGCGGCGGCAGCGCCCGGCGACGCCAGGCCGCCGGCGGGGCTGCTGCCGCCGCCGTCGCTGCTGCGCCGCGCCCGCCACACCGAGCTGCCGCCGCTCGCGAGCAGCAGGCCCTGGCTGAAGGGCGGCCGCACGCTGCTGCCGGCGAGCGCGGCGCCGCGGCGCCCGCGGCGGGCGGGCGGCGCGGCGGCCGCTGGCGGCGCCGCCGCCGGCGCGCCCGCCGCCCCGCTGGCGCCCGGCGAGTGCAGCGACCACGCGACGGTGTAGGTGCGAAGGTACTGCCCCGGCTGGTGCCGCGCGCCCGTGCTCGCGGGGCCGCGCGGCCACGCGTCGCCGGCCGCCCCGCGCAGCACCTGGCGCGGCGGCGTGCCGGCGCCGACGCCGCACTGCAGCGCCGCGCTGTGGCGCTGGTAGCGCTGCAACGCGAGCGCCTGCTGCGCGAGCGCGGCCGCGTGGTGCTGCGAGAGGCGGTCCATCTGCAGCTTGACCTGCGACAGCTTGGCCTCCAGCTGCTTCTCCTGCAGCTGCAGGCCGACCGCCTCGAGCTGGTGCCGCAGCAGCAGCGCCTGCTCCGCCGCAATCTCGAGGTTGGAGGGCTGCGCGCACAGCTGGCTCGTCTGCTGGCGCAGCGCCTCGATGGTCGACGCCAGCGCGTCGGCGGGCCGCGGCGCGCGCGGCGCGGAGCGCCCCCCGCGCGCCGCCGAGCGCGAAACGCTGCCGGCGGCGCCGCCGCTGCCCGCCGCGGCGCCGGGGGCGTGGGCGCGGGGGCGGCCTGCTCGCCGGCCGCCGCGCCCGCCTTGCTGCCATCCGGCGCGTGCCACGCTGCCTGCGCGTCCGCCACGCAGTCATCAGCGGCGGCGCTCGCGCAGCTGGCCGCCGACGGCTCCGCCGGCAGGCCGCCCGCGGGCTCCGCGGCTGGCGAGGCCGGAGCGTCGGCCGCGGCTGGCGCCGAGGCATCGGGCAGCCCCTCTGCACTCGCGCGCTCGCTGCGCGCGGGGCTGCCGCCGAGCGCCAGGCCGCCAGGCTCCCCCTCTGCCGACTCGCCGCTCGCCGCAAGCCTGCGGCCGTGCATGCGGGCCGGGTAGCGCGGCGTGAGGTCGGCGGCGCCCGACGCTCGCCGCCCACGGGGCCCGCCCGCGCCGCGCCGGCGGCCGCACCTCGCCACCAGCTCGTGAAGGGCCTCCATCTCCTGCCCCTGCGCGGTGAGCTGCTCCTGGAGCTGGCTGTTCAGCTCCTGCAGCCCCGCGACCTGGCCCTTGGCCCACATCGCGTCGGCGTGCTCCGCCGCCGCCGCCGCCGCGGCCGCCTCGCTCTCCTCCAGCCGCGCCTGCACCTCCGCGAGCATGCCCTCGGTGCACTCCAGGCAGTGGCCCTGCTGCGCCAGCAGCGCCTCGGCCGCGCCCAGCGCGCTCTCGCGCTGCTGCAGCGCCGCCTTCAGCGAGGAGTTGGTGGCCAGCAGGTCCTAAAAGCGGCGGCGGCGGCGGCGGCGGCGCTCAGCGGGGGCAGGCCTTCGAGCGGCCTCGCGGCGCGGCGGCCGAGCATCCCCCCCCCCCCCCCAGCCCTGCCCCCGGGCTCGGCCGCACCTGCAGCTGGCAGGAGAGCTGCTGCAGCTCGTCCTCATACTCTGCGATGCCCCAGGCGGGCCCCGGCTGCTGCTGCTGCTGCTGCTGCTGCTGCTGCTGCTCCGCCGGCGCCGGGGCGCTGCTGACCTCCTCGCCGGCGCCGCCCGCGCCGCCCGCGATCGCCGCGGCCGAGCACGCGAGCGCCGCAGACGCGCCGGGCGACGCCGCGCGCGCACGCCCCGGGCTGCCCGCGCCGGCCGGGCCGCCCGCGTCGCCGCAGCTGCCGCTGCGGCTGAGCGGGCGGGGGCTGGCCGCCGGCGACGCGCGCATGGCGGCGGCGACCGCCCGCTCGCACGGGCCCGCCTGCGCCGGACCCCACAGCACGAGCACGCCCGCGCCGGCGCAGTGCAGGTCGGCACCCGGCGTGCGCTGCTGCCGCCGCGCCGCGCGCCAGCCGCCGCCGGTCGCTGGCGGCTGCTCCGCGCCGCGCGTGAAGCTCGCCAGCCCGCCGCCGCTGGCGCGGACGACGCCGCTCAGCCGCTGGACCTGCTGCAGCCGCAGCTCATCCAGGCTGCTGTCCCGCGGCTCCGGCTCGTTGGCGCCGGACGGCTGCTCGCTGCCGCTGCTGGCGCGCTCGGCGGCCGCCGCGGCGCCGCGGCTGGCGGCGATCGCTGCGTGCACCGCGCGCGTGAGCTGCTGGCGGTGCGCCATCTGCTGCTGGTGCTGCGCCCACTCGCGGTGGTGCTGCCGCCAGAGCTCGTCGTGGCTGAGCTGCTCCTCCTCGCCCCGGCCGGCGCCGCCGGGCGCCTCGGGGCTGCCGGGCGCCGGCAGGCGCGCCACGGGCGTGGTTGGCGAGCCCGCCCCGCCGTCCCAGGTGCCCGGGGGCGCCAGGCTCAGCTCCTCCTCCTCCGGCAGCTCGTCGATCGACTCCTGGCGCGTGCGCGGCCGGCGCGGCGGCGGCGCGTCAGACGGGGCGGCGCGGCAGCAGCACCGCTGCCCGTGGCGGGCCCCCACCCCTGGCTCCTCCCACACCGCCGCCGCCCCCTGCGGGCGCGCCTCACCCCGTACAGCGGCCGCAGGGGGCTGAAGCACGGCTGCGGCGACGGCAGCCGGCTCGACGCCAGGCTGCTGGGCGTCGAGCAGCGCGCGGCCGCCAGCACGCTGCGCGCCGACGCGAGGCGCCCCGCCAGGTTGGTCTTCTCACGCGTCGCGAGCTCCAGCTGCTCCTGCAGCGTCGCCACCTGCGCCTGCAGCGCGGTCGCGCGCGCCGCCGCCGCCGCCGCTGCCGCCGCCGCCGCCTCGCCGGGCGCGCCGTCGCCGCCGCCGACGTGGATGCGCAGCTGCACCAGCGCCGGCTGCTCCTGCCCCAGCGCGCTGGGCCCGAAGCTCGCCCGCAGGTCGCTTGCGCCCCGGAAGCCCTCCGCGCGGCTGCTGCTCACGGCCGCGGCGCTCGAGCCCAGCGCCTGCTGGAGCTGCCGCACCTGCGCCTGCAGCGCCGTGTTGAGCTGGCGCTCCTCCAGGAGCTGCCTGTGCAGCTCAACCGGCACAAAGCTGGCCTTGGGGATGCCGCTGACCACGGCCGGGCCCGCGCCCGGCGCCGCCGCCTGCTGCTCGGGCCCCAGCGCCGCTGCCGCCGCGGCGTCGCCGCCGCCCGGCGCGACCACCGCGCCCTCGCCAGGCGCGTCCGTCGCCGTTTGCTGCTGCTGCTGCTGCTGCTGCTGCTGCTGCTGCTGCTGCTGCTGCTGCTGCTCGAGCTCGCCGCCGCCCGGCTGCTGCAGCGGCTGCTGCTGCGCCGGCGCCTCCGGCGCCTCGGGGGGCTCCGCGCTCGCCGCCGCCGCGTCCGCGCGCAGCTCGCCCGACGCCGCGCGGCTGGCGGCCGCGCTGGGCGTGTGGCCGCCCAGGCGGTCAATCTTGAACCAGCGGTGCCGCCAGCTGCGGTTCTCCTTGATCGTCTGCTGCAGCGACACCTGCACCGCCGCGAGCTCCTGCCGGCCCTCCAGGCAGCTGCGCTCGAGCTCAGCGCGCTCCCTGCAGCCAGCGGCGGCGCGTGCGGCGCGGCGGTCGAGGGCAGAAGGGGCGCGGACGCGCTCGCTCGCGCTGCGGCGGCGCCCGCGCGGCGCGGCGTGGCGCTGCGCGCACCGCTTGCTATACTCCAGCGCGTCCTCCAGCTGGCCGTTGCGGTCGCCCAGCTCGCTCAGCAGGCCGAGCGCCTGCCCCAGCTGCGCCGCGAGCGCGTCGACCTGGTCAGCCTCGCCGCCGCCGCCGCCGCCGCCGCCGCCGCCGCCCTCGGGCGCGCCGCGCGCCGCGACGACGCCGCGCGCGAGCGAGAGCTCCGCGCGCAGCCGCCGGTTCTCGGCGCGCAGCAGCGCCGCGTCGCCGCGCGTGTCCTCGTTCACGACCGCGCGGTTGACCAGCTTGCGCGCGCGCGAGGCAAAGCCGAGCGTGGATACCGTCTCGCCGAGGCACGCCTCACTCGGGCTGACGTTGGCCACGATCACGGTCTTGGCGTTGCCGCCGATCGAGTCCTGGGGGGAGGCACGCGGGTTTCGGCAGGCAGCAGGGGTCGGCGGTCGGGCGGTCGGCGCGGTCGGTCGGTCGGTGGGCGGGGCGGGCGGCGGCGGCACCCGCCCGGGCGGCCGCGCGCGCCGCGGCAGGCGCGCGCGCCTGAAGCAGGAACGTGAGCTTGCTATTGCGGTAGGGGATGTGCGGCTGCTGCTCCGTGAGGCGCAGGATGACCAGCCCCAGCACGGTGAGGCTGGTGTTGATGGCGGTCGTCTCGCGCAGCCGCGCGCCGCCGTCGGCAGTGCCGCCGCCGCCGCCCGACGCCGCGCCGGCGCGCAGGCGCTCGCTGCCGGCGAGGTCGACCAGGTGCAGCCGGCTGCTGCGCACGTTGACGAGGCCCGGCTGCGGCTCGAGCCGGCTCTCGACGTGGCACGTGAAGATGCAGTGGCTCCGGCTCGACGCCGCGTTGTGCTCGGTCGCCGCGACCTGCCGCGCCGCGACGCCCGCGCGCAGCACCGCCAGCGCGTCTTGCACTGCGCACGCGCGCGGGGCGGCGTGAGCGCGGCCCCGCGCCCGGCGGCGCGCGGCCGGGGAGGGCGCTCTCACCGCTGTCGGCGACGCGCTCCGAGAGGCCCTCAACATACACGCCCTGCCGGATGTCCTCCCGCAGCGCGAGCGGCGCGCCGCCGGGGCGCAGCAGGTCATATATGTCCTCCCTGGGCGCGGCGGCGGCGGCGGGGGGGGGGGGTGTAAGGGTTTAGGGCTCTGCCAGCGCGCGCCACGAACTGACAGACAGGCGGCTGCGCGCGCCCGCGCGGCCGCCGCCCGCCGCCGCACCGGTGGATCTCCAGCATGCTGCAGCGCACCAGCCACGTGAGGCGCGGCGCGCTGCTGGCGCCGGCGCCGGCGTCGGGCGCCGCGGCTGCCGCGGCGCGGCCGTCCGCCATGCCGGCCTGCACCTCGGGCATGCGCCGCCAGAGGTAGCTGAAGATGCGCGGCAGCAGGCCCGCCTGGCGCGGGGGCGGGGGCGGGGGCGGGGCGCGCGTCGCAGTCGCGCGGCGGCGTGGCGTGGCGTGGCGTGGCACGGCGCGGCGCGGGTGCAGCCGCCCCCGCGCGCCGCGGCCGCGCCCGCGTGCCGCGCCGCTGCTGCGCGCCGCACGTTGGCCGGCAGGACGCCCTCGTGCTCCGGCAGCTCCCCGATCATCGTGTGCGTCTTGCCCGCGCCCGTCTGGCCGTACGCAAACACGCACGAGTTGAAGCCGCTCAGGCAGTTCTCCACCGTCGGCCGGCCCACCACTGCAGCGCAGCGTGGCGCGGCGCGGCGCGGAGCGGCAGGTTGGGTGGCCGGGCGGGCGGCGCGCGGGCGCCGCGCCCGCCGCCGACGCCGGGCGCGGCGGCGCACCCCGGAAGAACTCGGCCTGCGTCGTGGCCGGCCCCGCGACCCAGTTGAACGCCCACGCCGACGCGCCGCCCTCGCCCGGCCCCGAACGGCGAGGCTGTTGTGGCCATCGATCTCGAGGCACGTCGGCACGTCTGCGGCGCGCGGCGCGGCGCGCGTGGGCGGGCGCCGCGCCGCGCCGCGCCGGCGTTGCCGGCCGCGCCGCGCTGCGCACCTGGCTGCAGCTCGGTGCTCAGCACCGCCGGCCGCACGCGCACCACGACCTGCGGCGGTGGGGGCGGTGGGCGGCCGCGGCGGCGGCGGGTGCGGCGGGCGCGGCGCGTTGCGGCGGCGCGCCTTGACGTCGGTGTCGCTGGCGGGCCCCAGGCCCGGGCTGCAGCCGTCCGACGCCTCTTCAGACGCGCCCGGCGGCTCCGGCGGGCCCTGCATGGCGCCCGTGCGGCGCTAGGGGGCCGGGGTCATTGCTGTTGGCGCCGCCGCGCCAGCCTGGGGGTGGGCGCCTGCGCCGCAGCTCGCGCCGTGGGCTTGGGGCGCTGCGGTCGAGCTCCGGGCAGCTGAGAGGCCGCCGCACGCGCCCAGGCGAGCGGGCTGCGCGATGGGTGTGGTGGCTCGGGCGCCGCAGGCGCGGCCGGGCGGTCGTCGGCGTGTCGGGAGGTGGCGCTGGTGCGCTGGGGTGCTGCGCGGGCCCAGCTGTCGGCGTGCATTCGCGCGGTGCTGGGGCGCAAGCGCGCGGCTCTGCGAGAGGCGTGGCGACGTGGCTTTCAACGCTGCCAGTGGCCCCACCCGCTGTGCAACCGTCGAGACCGCGCCCGCCGCGCGCAGCCCCCACCGCCGCCGGCGCGCGCCACCCGCCGCCCGCCGCGGCCGCTGCCGCTGCCGCCGGCATGCTCACCGCCCGCTGCGGCGCCGCCGCCGCCGGTGGTAGCGCCGCCGGCCTGCTGCGTGTCGCGCGCCAGGGCGCGCGGGCGCTCGCGCCACCAGCGCAGCAGCGGCAGCAGCAGCGTCAGGCGCGCCCGCCGCCGCCGCAGCGCCGCAGCGTCGCCGCGATGGCCGCCGCCGCCGCGGCGGCGGAGGGCGCCGTGAAGACGGTGCTCGTGCCCGTGGGCAACGGCAGCGAGGAGATGGAGGCGGTCATTGTGATCGACGTGCTGCGCCGCGCGGGCGCGCACGTCGTCGTCGCGTCGGTGGAGGACTCGCTGGAGGTCACCTGCTCGCGCGGCGTGCGGCTCGTCGCGGACGCGCTGATCGGCGACGCCGCGGCGGCGGCCGGCGCCGGCGGCGCCGGCTTCGACCTCATCGCGCTGCCCGGGGGCATGCCCGGCGCGGAGCGCCTGCGCGACAGCGCGCCGCTCGGCGCGCTCGTGGCCGCGCAGCGCGACGGCGGGCGCCGCCTCGCGGCGATCTGCGCGACGCCCGCCGTCTTCCTCGAGGCCCGGGGCCTGCTGCGCGGCGCGGCGGCAACGGCGCACCCCGCGTTCGCCGACCGCCTGTCCAACCAGGCGGCGGTGGAGGACCGCGTCGTCGTCGACGACCTGCTCACCACGAGCCGGGGGCCGGGCACGGCGTTTGAGTTTGCGCTGTCGCTCGTGGAACAGCTGTTCGGCGCGGACAAGGCCGCCGAGGTCGCGGGGCCGATGGTGATGCCCCCGGCGCCGGCGCGCAAGTGAGGGGTTGGTTGTGCGGCGGCGGCGGCGGCGCACGCAGAGGCAACCGCTTGTTGGTGCGCCGGGCACGGCGGCTGCGGTTGACCGCGCTGAAACTCGGCCCGTCCCGCCGCTCTAGCTGCCGCTGCCCGCCACTGCGTGCGCAGCCCGGCCGTCGCCCCCGCGTCGCGTGGTCACGCCCAGTCCGACGGGTCCCGCAGGCCCCCCAACCGTCCGCACCTCGCGGCACCCTTCGCGCCAGCCCGCACGCGATGCTGGGCCTGCTGGGAACCGTGGCGGGGGCCACGGCGCTGGAAATCAAGCGCCTCCGCCGGCGCGGCAGCCTGGAGGAGGTGCGTGCTCCGCGTGCAGCGGCCGCGGAAACAGCGATGGGCCAGCCCCCGCCCAGCGCGCTGGCACGCCGCCTCACGCCCCACACGCGCGCGTCGCAGCTCAAGGCCATCAAGGCCAAGGAGCGTGAGCTGCGCCAGCTGCTCGAGGTGCGCGGGCGGGGCGCAGGGGGCCACAACAGCGGCGGCGCGCGCGACGTCGGTTTGCGCGCGCCGCGCCGCCGCGGGGCCGCCAGCGTCGGTGCCGGCGCGCGCGCCCGGTCGGCGGCGCCATTCTCCAGCCCCTGGACCGGCGCGGCTCGCGCATCTCGCGCCCCGAGCCGCGGCGCCGCGGCGCCGCGCAGGCCACCAACGACGAGCTCGAGCGCGTCAAGCTGCACAGCGAGGCCGCCGACGCCAAGGCGGCGGAGCTGGAGGCGCGCACGGCGGCGCTGGCGGGCGAGAAGGCGGCGCTGGAGGCGCGCACGAGCGAGCTGGGCGCGCAGAAGGAGGCGCTCGCGCAGAACAACTCCAAGCTGGTCATCACCAACCTCATGCTCATGCACCGCGCCAAGGCCACCGAGGAGCACTCGCGCGCGCTCATCGCAAAGCAGGAGGACCTGCAGCACCAGGCGCGCGCGCGCGCTGGGCAGGCCGCCGCGGAAGCGCCGCGCGCGCCAGGCCGGCCCGCCCACGCGCGCGCCCCGCGCGCCCGACCGCCCGCCGCCGCAGCTGGAGCAGCTGCAGCGCGACGCCGCGGCCGCGGAGGCGGGCTTTGAGTCGAGCCTCGCGGCGCTCAAGGACCAGGTGCGCGCGGCGGCGGCGGCGGCGGCGGCGGCGGCGGCGCGGCGGCGGAGCTCTGTGTGATAGATAGGGAGGAGTCGCGGGCGCCCCAGCTCCCCCCAAAAAAAAACCAATCACTGCTGCGCACACACGCAGGTCACGGGCGTGCTGGGCCGCTACTTCAGCCGCGACATCGACCTCGCCGCCGCGCTCGCCGAGATGGCGGGCCTCGGCATCGAGGTGGTCGGCATGGACGACCTCGCCAGGTGGGGCGCCGGCACGCGGCGCGGCGCGGTGCGGCGCGGTGGGAGGGGCAGCGGCACGGGCCCAGCGGGCGTGTGCGGCAGCGGCGGCGGCGGCGGCGGCGCGCTGGGCCGGGGCCCGAGCCGCCCCGCGCCCGCCCCGCGCGGCGCAGGCAACCCGGCGAGGGCATGGAGTTTGAGGTGCGGCGCGGCGGGGCGGCGCGGCGCGGCGGGGCGGCGCGGCGCGGCGCGGCCTCCTGCAAGCGTGCGGTGGCGGCGCGCAGCCCGCGCGCCGCGCGCGCTCACGCCCGCCGCTGCCGCCGCCGCCGCCGCGCAGACCAAGCTGGTGCTGGACTCGCCGCACCGCATGCAGCGACTCATGTCCGCGGCGGCGGCGCGCGCGCCGCAGCTCGGCGGCCTGCCCCACGACAGCGACGTGCCCCGGTGCGGCGCGCTGGCGGCAGGCGTCGCGCCGCGCCGCGCGCGCGCGTGCGCGCGCCGGCCGGCCGGCCGCCGCCGACCCCGCCGCCCCGCCCTCCCGCCCCGCCCGCTGGCAGGCTGGCGGGCATGAGCTTCCCCATGGGCATCACGCGGGACCCCGCGACCGGCGCGCCGCGCATCACGCTCGCGTGGCGCACGCCCGAGGCGCAGGTGCGCGCGCCGCCCGCGCCGTGGCGCCCGCGCGGCGCCGCCGCCGCCCGCGGCGCGCCAAACCCCGCCGCTGCCGCCGCGCGCGCCGCCCGCAGTCGGCCGGCGCGCTGCCGTTGTCGGGTGGCGGCGCCGCCGACAGCCAGCAGGCGGGCTCGGACCAGCAGCCCCACGCCAGGCAGCAGGCGGCGGCCAAGGCGATCAAGGAGGCGCCCGCCGCTAAGGCGCCCGCGGCGGCGGCTGCGGCGGCCGGCGGCGCCGCGGCGCTCACCTTCGCGCCCTCGCCGTCCAAGGTGCGCCGCGCCGCGGGCGCGGGCGCGCGCTCCTGCGGGAGCGCGGCACGCCACGACGCGCACCGCCGCGCCGCCCGCGCCCGCGCCACGCGCAGGCCCAGCAGCAGCACAAGGGCGGCGGCTTCAGCCTGACGTTTGGCGGCTTTGGCATCCGCGCCGGCGGCAGCGGCGGCGGCGGCGCGAGCTCGAGCGGCGGCGGCGCGGCGCCCAGCCTGAAGCACGACGCCGACGACGACGTGTTTGTCGGCCGCGAGCTCGCGCTCGGGCGGCGGTAGGCAGGGGCAGGGCCGCGTGGCCGCGTGGCGTGCAAGCATACGCACGCGCGCGGGGCCCGCCGCGGCGGACGAAGCTGCGGCGCCGGCCGGCTGCATTTCATTGGTCTGTGGTCCTGGGCGGCGGCCCCATGTCATTCCTTTGTTCCGTGGCGGAGCTGGCGGCGGCGGCGCGCCGTGGGCGCCGCTCGGCCGTGGGCGCGCGCGGCGGCGGCGCGGCGCGCGCCTGGGCAGCGACTGAGAGCGTCCCCCGGCAACGGCGCGCGACGACGCGGACCTCGCCGGCGGCTCCGGCGGCGGCGCTGCCGCCGGGCTCTCCGCCGGCGGTGCAGCGGCGCACCGGCGCTTCGCCGCGCCGCTGTGCCGCTCCATCTGGCGCCCGCCGGCCCGCGTGCTCGCACCTTTCGCTCCCGCGCCGTCTCTCGCGCCAGCCCGCCTCCTCCGCCCGCCACGCCCTCGGCGATGTCGAGCCTTCTGGGCCGCCGCGCCGGCCAGGCGCGCCGGGGAATGCGCGCGCTGCCGCCCGGGATTGGGGGCGATCTACTGTTTCCGCGGAGCGCCGCGGACCCTGCAATTGGGCCGCGCCGGCGGTGCCGGCAGCAGCGGCCGACCCTGCCCGCCCCGCGCCCGCAGGCCGCCGCGCCCGCCCGCGGCGCGGCCCCGGCATGCCCCGCCCGCCCCCGGCGCGCGGTGCGCGCCCGCAGCACGGCGCCGGGCTTTGAGAAGGCCATGTTCGGCGAGGTGCGGCGCGGGGCGCTGCTCGCGCCGCCGGCGCGCGCCGCCGCGCCGGCCGCCGACGCCGCGCGGGCACGCAGGACTTTGGCGCGCGCGACCCCACGCCCGGCGAGATCGGGAGCAACTTTGGCGAGAAGATAGTGATGAACTGGGACACCGAGCACATCATCAAGTGCGCCGCGCCGCGCCGGGCGCCCGCACGCTCGCGCGCGCGGTGCCTGCCTGCCGGCAGCAGGCGCAGCGGCGCGCGCAGCGCCCGCGGCAGCCGCGGCGGCGGGCCGCCGACGCCGCCGCCCCGCCCCCCCGCCGCCGCCGCCGCGCCGCGCCAGGCCGCCGGACGCGATCGGCGAGCACGTGGGCCTCACGTCGCGCCCGTGCCGCGCGGACGCGGAGCTGCTGGACGAGACGCGCCGCGAGCGCTACCGGCAGCAGGTGCCGGGCTGGCGCATCCAGGCCACGCCCGCGGGCGCGCAGTGCATCCGCCAGGAGTGGACCGCGCGCGACGCGGGCGCCGCGAAGCAGCTGGTGGAGCAGCTGCAGGGCATCGCCGCGCAGCACGGCCACGCGCTGAGCAGCTGCGAGGCCGTGAGCAGCACGGTCGTCGCGGAGCTCACCACCGCCGCCCAGGGTGAGGCGCGGGGGCCGGGGCCGCCCGCCGCCCGCCAGCGGCCGCCCGCTCCCGCCCTCGCCCTCCCTTCCCCCCCCCCCACACACACACACAACACGCACGCCGCTCACCCGCCCACCCACCCGCCCACCCACCCGCCACACCCGCCGCGCCCGCCCGCGCCCCTTTTCCTGACAGGCGGTCTGACTGAGAACGACTTTATCGTCGCCGCGCACATCAACGCCGCCGACCTCAAGCCCCTGCTCGCGGCGCGCAAGGCGCGCTACTGGGCGTGAGCCAGCCCCGGGCCCGGGGGAGCGCGTGCTGCAGCACAGGCCTGGGGGGCTGGCTGGGCGCGCGGCGCGGCGCGGCTGTAAGTTACTCGCGACTGCCCCCAGCGCGTGCGCCCCTTGCCTGCACACACACGTCATCGCAGCATTGATGCTGATGTCGCGCGTGTGCACCACCGGCCCACCTACACACCCACACAACCAGAGACACCCACCACACACACACTCACACCCACACCAGGGCAGAACGTTGACGCACCTCCCGCCCGACTCCACACGCGTGTATCAGCAGGCGAGGCTGCTCGCCGCGTCAGGGTCTGCCGCCCAAACCCAGCATCAGCCCAGACACCCTCATGGCGGGGCCAGCCGCCGCCAGCAACCCGCAGCGGCGCCCGGGAGGTCGGCTCGAGCCGCCGATCAGCGAAACGCCCGCGCAGGGCCCCGCGGGGCGCGCGTCATCACGCGCCGCGTGGGCGCGCCGGCAGCTCGTTCTGTCTTGCGGCGCAGCGCGCGCGTATAACGCGGCGCATAATACCAGCTTCCTGCAGGCGCTTCCTTTGCACGTTGTCGCCGCGTCGCCGCCGGCACAGCGCCATGGTCGCGCCGCACAGCGCTCCGCACCAGGCGACCATTCCCAGACCGTTTCCACTGCCTTGTGTTGTAAAAACAGTGCACGTGAAGGCATGAGTGAATGATCACACAACACACGGACACACAAAAACCGCGGCCGCCCCGCGTGGGGAGCCCGCCCCGCGGCCCGCGGCGGCGCCGCGCGCGCGGCTCAGCGCCCGTGGGCGCCGCTGGCAGTGCCGGCAAAGGGCTTGAACGCGCTCGCGCTCGCGACGATCGTTTCCATAGACCCCACGGTCGCGAGCAGCGCGACGACGCCCATGATCACTGAGCGCGGCGGCGGCGCGTCGGGCGCGCGCGGCGGCGGCGGCGCGGCGCGTCGGGCACGGCGGCGGCGCGGGCGTCGCGAGGCGCGCGCGCGCGCTCCACCTGCCACGCAGCGCGCCGCGGCCCGTGCGTGTGGCAGCGCGCCGCACCATTGATGATGTTCATTGCCACGCGGCGGGGGCCGCGCGGATTGTAGACCTTTTTGAACATCTGAATCGGGTAGAAGACGGCGGTCGGCCAGAACGTGAGCGCGCCCACGAGCCCCACAAACGCGCCTGGCGGCGGCGGCGGCGGCGGCGGCGGCGGCGGCGGGCGCGCGTGAGCGGCGGCAAGCGCGCGAACGCGGGTGTGGGCGCGCGTCGGCGGGCGAGCGGCGCGGCGCAGCGTGGCATGCGGGGTGCGCACTGAAGAAGGGCAGCGCGCAGGCGATGACGGTGGTGACCACGACATAAAACGTCCTGCGCGCAGAGCGGAGGCGCGGCGGGTCGGGCCGGGCACGGGCGCGGGCGCGGCAGGGAGGGCTGCAGCAGGGGCGCGGCGCGGCGCGGCGCCGGCCAAGCGCGTGCGCGTGCGCGCCTGTACAGCGCGCGCAGCATCCACTCGCGGCCGACGCAGTTGTCGAGCTTCGGGAAGCCCCGCAGCAGCAGGTCCTCCAGCGTCGCGAAGCAGGGCTGGCTGAACACCTGCGCGGCGCAGCGCGGCGCGGCGCGGCGCGTGCGGCGCGGGAGGTGGGCGCGCCGCGCGAGACGCGCGGGAGCAGCGCGCGCGCGGCACTGCTCGGCCCAGCGGGGCGCACCTGATAGGCGGGCACCATATGGATGAGCACCTGCGGTGGCGGCGGCGGCGGCGGCGGCGGCGGCGGGTCGGGTCGGGCAGGCCCGGGCGCCGCGCAGGGCCGGGCGCGCGCGCGGCACAGCGCAGTCGCACCATCAGGTTGGCGAGCAGCTGGACCCAGAGCGGCGACGACGTGAAGCCGAGCACGATGGAGCTGGGCACCGCGTTGCCGAGGGCGAGGTAGCCGCACACGCTCACGAGCAGGTACACTGCGGCACCAGCGGCGGCGCGGCGGCGCCGGCGGTGCGCGTGGGCGGCGGCGGCGACGGCGACCTGCCGGCGGCGCCGGCGGCAGCCCGGCGCCAGCCCGGCGCCGGCAACCCAGCGGCGCCAGCCCGGCGGCGGCCCGGCGGCGGCGGCGGCGGCGGCGGCGCACGCGTGAAGGTCGTGGAGAGCGCGGCGGGGACTGTCTTCTTCATGCTGACCGCCGCGGCGGGCGGCTCGCGCAGCGTGTCCTGCACCTCCATGAGAACCACAGCGCTGCGCGGGCGCGGGCGTGGCGGGCGCGGCGGCGTGGGCGCTCGCGCGGCGGCCGCGGGCGCCCAGCGCGCCCGTGGCGTCCGCGCGCCGCGCACACGACACACAAACAGCACACGCGCACCTCGAGTAGGCAAAGCCGATGTTGCCGAGGGAGTTGAAGACGCCAAAGGTCTTCTCCATCGGCGGCGCGGGCTTGCCCGCGAGCGTGCCGAGCTTGTTGTGCGCCTGGCTCGCGCCGAGCGCGATCTGCGGCGCGGCGCGCGCGGCGCGCGGCGCGCGGCGCGCCGGGGCGTCGGGGCGCCGGGCGCGGAGCGGCGGCGCGCTCGCCGTCGCGCGCCGCGCGCGCCGCGTGCGCCGCCCCAGCGCGCGCCGCCGCGGCGCGGCGCGCACCGCGAGCGTGGAGTAGCCCATCGACATCGCCGCGCCGATCGCGCTCGCCCACCACGCGGCCTCCAGGTTGGGCAGCTGGCTCATGAGCACCTGCACGCCGCCCTGCGCGCGGCGTGGCGCGGCGCGCGGCGGGCGGCGGGCGGCGCGCGGTCGCGGTCGGCCGCGCACGCGCGCCGCGCGCCGCGCGGCGCGCCGCCGGGCCGCGCGAGGTTCCGAGTCGATCGACGCGTCAAAACTCAAACACGTGTTCAAACACAAAAAATAACACACATAACAAATCGTTTGAGCTAGTTAGTGTGACAGCGCGCCGCCGCCGCATCTCACAAAGATGATCGTCATCATCAGCTGGTTCTGGAAGCACCCCGCCCCGCCGGTCGCGGGGAAGCGCGACTCGCAGATGTGCCGCGCGACGTACGCCATGCTGTCGGCGGCCGCGATCTGCGCGCGGTGCCGGGGCCGCGGGGGCGGGGAGCGGATGGGGCGGGGGGGGGGGGGGGGGGGGGTCGCCGGGCGTGCGGGCGCGAGCCCGTGGCGCCGGGGGCGCCCGCGGCGGGCCCGCTGCGGCCGGCCGGGGCGGGCGCGGCGCGGCGCGGCGCGGCGCGGCGGCGCGCCTGGTAGCCGATGGCGGTCAGGAACATGTTGGCGTGCTGCGCGACCGACAGCACCGTGCTGTGCCTGCGCGGCGCGGCGGCGCACGGCGGCGGCGCGCGGCGGCGCTGGGCACACGCGGCGCGCGCGGGGCGCCGGCGCCGGCGGCTGGCGGCCAGCGCTGGGGGCTGGCGGCCAGCGCTGGCGGGTGGCTCACTTGGGACCCATGATCCAGAAGACAGCAAACCTGGGCGGGCGGGGTGGGTGGGTGGGTGGGTGAGGCAGCAGGGACGCGCGCGGAGGCGCCCGGCGGGCGCGGGCGGCGGCGGCGCGCGCGCGCGCGCGCGGCGCGCACTTGTAGCGCGTGTGCCGGCGCCCGTTGACCTGCGGGCCGGCGGCGGCGGCGGCGGGAGCGCGCGCGTGAACGGGGGCAGTGCAGGGCCCCGAAGCGTGTGCGCGGCGCCGCTGGCTCCCTGCCTCTCTCCCTCGAGCTCGCTCTGCCTGTGCCTGTGCCTCTCACCATGTAGCAGTCGGTGAGCATGAGCGCGCACCAGAGGGAGACGAGGAAGAAGAAAATAATGGCGGCGAGGCCCGCCGCCCAGCCCATCCACGCGACCGACGACGGCAGGCCGAGCACGCCCGCGCCGATGATGGCCGTGATGAGGTGGCCCGCCGCAGTCACCCAGTTGCCTGGCGCGGCGCGGCGCCGGCGGCGCGGCGCGGCGGCGGTGACCGGCGGCGGCGCAGGCCGCAGGCCGCGGGCGCGGCCGCCGGCGCCGCGCGGGCGCGCCACGCGGCACGCACTGTGCCCCGCGTGCGCGCTGCCCAGGCTGCTGCGGCGCCGGAGCTGCAGCACGGAGCCGTCCCTGGGCGCGGCCGGCTCGGCGCGCGCGGGGCGGCGCGAGCAGCGCGTGAGCAGCGGCCGCCGCCGGTGCCGCCGCGCCGATCGCCGCGCCGCTGCCGCGCTGCATGCGCCCCCACCGCGCGACGAATCCGGTGTGGCTGGTGTTGCGCTGCGCGTGCTCGGCGCGCTCGACGTCATCGGCGAAGTGCGCGGAGAGCTTGCCCACGTCCGGCGCGGCCTCGCCGACCGGCTCAACGCCACCCATGGCCCGCGCTCTGTCAACGGCGCGCTGTCGGGCGGCCTGCTGCGGCGGCTGGGCGGCGCCGCTGCTGCTTCCCTAGTGTGAGGCGCTCTTGCTGGCGGCCGTGCTCGGCGCGATCCCGGAAATGTGCGTCAGTGCCCTACAGCCAGCCGGGCGGGCGCGGGCGGGCGGGGCCTGGCGGCGCAGGGTTTGAGCCGGCGACGAGGCGGCGCAGACGACGTGGCGCCAACGACAACCAGGCCTCGCCCACAGGCATCATCGGACCACGCCCGCCACTACTCGCCCGCCTCCACTTCTGCCTGCACCGCCGCCGCGCGCGCCGGCAGCTGCTGCAGCAGCCACTGCGCGTGCGCCCCGCGCCGCCGCAGCGCGTCCTGCAGGAAGACCGCGTGTGAGGGCGCCAGCTCCTCGTCAAACTGGGCCCACAGGTCGGGCGGCGAGGACTGCGCGCGGCGGGCACAGGGCAGGGCAGGGGCAGCAGTGAGCGCGCCACGCGCCGCGTGCGCACGTTGTGCGCGCTCCGCCAGAGCGCCGCGGTGAGCTGGGCACCTCGGAATGCAGGTTGATGCTGAGATCGTCGCATCCTTCAGCATCTGAATCAGAGTGGTCGCCACGCCAGTCTTCAATCAGGTCGCGAGCGAGCGACTCCGACTCGACGTGCAGCCGGGTCAGCGCGGTCAGCGCCGTGAGCCGAACGATGCCCCGCGGCGACAGCCGCTGCGACGCCAGCACCGATAGGTCGCGCAGGCCTGTCAGGCGCGCCAGCACACTGCGCGCCACGCCGTTGTCCACGCTCTCGCCGCCCACCACCAGCGACGTCAGCGCGCTCAGCTGCAGCAGCGCGCTCAGCCCTTGCCGCTCCTCGGGCTCCAGCGCGCCCAGCAGCGACAGCGCCTGCAGCCCGGGGCAGCAGCCGGCGATGCGCGCCAGCTCTGCCGCGCCCAGCACGGGCCCGTCTGGGCCGCCCTCTGCCCCATACAGGTCTGTGATGTCCAAGAATCCATCAAGAAACGCCTCATCATCCACGCCCAGCCGCAGCACGCGCAACGTGGCGCACGCCGGCGCGCCGGCCGCTGGGAGCGCGGCGAGCAGCGCGCCGTCGGGCAGGTCGCAGTCGCGCAGGTCGAGCTCAGTCAGGTGCGGCGACGCGGTGAGGCCCGAGTACAGCCCTACATACTCGGCGTGCAGCTGCTCGCCATCGCCGTCGTCGCCCACGCCGTCCAGCTCTGCCAGGTCGTCCGCCGACAGCGCCGCAAGCACCGCCCGGCCCAGGTGCAGCTGCCGCAGCTCGCGCAGCAGCGGCAGCACGCGCAGCAGCGTGCGCGTGTCGCCGTTGGGCAGCCACGAGCCGTCCCAGTCGCCCAGCCTCAGCGAGGTGAGTGCTGAGGCGTGGTGCAGCAGGGCCGGGTCGAACGAAGCGACTCCACGCACATCCAGGCTCTGCAGGCGCGGCAGCCCGCGCAAGCAGCAGGCCGCCGTGAACTCAAGCTGCCCGCGTCCGCGCAGCTCCAGCAGCGTCAGGCTGGCGGGCAGCGGCAGCAGCTGCGGTGCCGTTGTCACGCCGACCAGCCGCAGCTCGCGCAGGTCCTGCAGCTGGCCGATGAGCGCCACGCCGCCGGCTGCACCGCTGACCGACAGGCGTGGATTGCCTCTGAACCACGAGGCCCCCACGCTGAGCGACGTGAGCGCGCGCATGCCCGTCAGACAATGCAGGTCCAGCTCGGCGTCGCACCTCGAATGCACAGCCAGTGCCCGCAGCTCGCTCAGCGCCGCCAGGTTGGGGATGGTGCTGGCGCTCCAGCTGTGCAGGCTCGACAGACTGAGCCGTGTGAGCGCGCAGGGCAGCGCGTGCGAGCCAGCCAGCAGCGGCGCGTCCCTGGGCGTGCACTCGATGAGCTCCAGGTCGCGCAGGGCCGTCAGAGTGCTGAGCTCACACGCCAGTGAGCCGCAGCAGCCCAGCAGCCGCAAGCTGGTGAGCTGGTCGCCAGCTGCTGCTGCCGCTGGAGCGGCCGCAGCGCCAGCCGCCTCGCCGCCTGCCACCGGCGCGTCCGGCGGCAGCAGCGTAACGTCCTCCAGGCTGAGGTGCCGCAGCGCCGGCAGCGGCAGCAGCAGCGGCAGCGGCACCTCCAGCCCCCAGCTGTGAATGCCCACGCGCTCCACGTGGCGCCCGTGCCGGCCCAGCCACGCCAGGAGCACCTTGCCCTTCTCCAGCTTGTCGTATTTGCTGCTCTGCACCTCGCTGGTCGCCAGCACCGCCGCTGCGCGCCACGTGCGCGCCACGCGCGCCGCGGCGCTGAGGCGGTCCCTGGCGCCCAGGCGGCGGAGCGCCAGCGCCAGCACCTCCGCCGGCAGCTCTTGCCCTGGCCCTGCCGGCCCGCCGCTGCGCATGCTGGCGCGCTCGTCCATGGGCCTGTCGCCGGCGGCGGCCTCCCCGGGCCTACGCGCGGCAGCAGTCGCGGCGGGAGCAGCGGCCGCAGCATCGGCGGGCGGGCCTGAGCGCGGCGCGGCGGCGGTCGGGCGCGGCGCCGCCTGGGCGCCCGCGCCCCTCCAGCCCACTGCCGGCACCGCGCCAGCGACGCACCCGGGGCGCGGGGCGGGGTGGGGGGGGGCGCTCTCTGGCCGGCGGCGCGGCGCCGGGGCGTGCCGCTGCTGCGTCGCGCGGGCGCTGCCGCAGTGGGTCCAGCGGGGGCTGGAGCCACGCACACGGGCGCTGGCGGCTGTGCCCGGGCGCCCCTCGGCGCTGGCCGGGCGGCAGGGGGCGGGAGCAGCGGCGGCGGCGGCGGCGGCGGCGGCGGCGCGCTGCGGCGGGCGGGCCGGGCGGGCGACGTGCGGCGGCCGCGGGCGGCGTGTGGGCAAGCGAGGGCGGCGGCGGGGGTCCTGAGGAAGCTGCGGCGGCGGGAGGGGAGGCGGGACCGCGGCGGCGCAGACGACGCGCGAGCCGCGGCGGTGCGGCGGCCGCGGTCCGTGGTGCGCCCGGCGCCGTCGCACGCGTTCGCGGCGCGCGGCTGCGTGCGAGCTCAGGAGCTCCACAGGAGCCGCTGCGCACAGCGTGGCGCGGCGGTGGCCCTGGCACGCGCCGGCGGCAGCGCGCGCGGCGTGCTGGGCGAGGCGCCGCGGCGCCGTGGCCTCAACTCAGCGCTTGCACCTCGGCAACGCGTGGGCCGCACGCCCCCAACCGCAGCTGCACACACACCGCGCCACGCGCGGCCGCCACCCCACGCCGGCGCCCCCCAAGCCGCCACGGCCGCCCTCCCTCGCCATCTCAGCCGCTGGCGGCGCCCGCCCCCCGGCGCAGGGGCCGCCGCACGCTGCTGCCATCAGTGCGCCGCCGCACGCGCTGCCGCCAGCTGCGCGCGCGCAGACGCGAGCTGCTGCCGCAGCTCCTGCGCGCGCGCCTCGTGCACCGCCGTCACGCCTTGCGCCGCCGCAGCGCGTCCTGCAGGAAGACCGCGTGTGAGGGCGCCACCTTGTCGTCGAACTGGGCCCACAGGTCGGGCGGCGAAGCCTGCACGGCGGGCAGGGTAGGGCAGGGGCAGCGGTGAGCGCGACGCGCGCCCCGCGCTGCGTGGTCGCGCGTCGTGTGCCCTCCGACCGAGCGCCGCGGCGAGCTGCGCACCTCGGACCACAGGTAGATGCTGGTGATGTCGCAGTCTGCAGTATCTCGGTCAGGGTGCTTGTCATACCAGTCGTCAAACAGGTGGACAGCGAGCGACTCCGACTCGATCCACAGCCGGGTCAGCGCGGTCAGCGCCGTCAGCCGCACGATGCCACGCGGCGACAGCCGCTGCGACGCCAGCACCGACAGGTCGCGCAGGCCTGTCAGGCGCGCCAGCACGTCGCCCGCCACGCGGTCGTCGTCCACGCTCTCGCCGCCCACCACCAGCGACGTCAGCGCGCTCAGATGCAGCAGCGCGCTCAGGCCCTGCTCGTTGGGCTTGGGCGCGCCCAGCAGCGACAGCGCCTGCAGCCCGGGGCAGCAGCTCACAATGTGCGCCAGCTCTGCCGCGCCCAGCACGGGCCCGTCTGGGCCGCCCTCGTCTGCGTACAGGTCTGTGATGTCCAAGAATCCATCAAGAAACGCCTCATCATCCACGCCCAGCCGCAGCATGCGCAGCGCGGCGCACACGGGCGAGCCCGCCGCCGGGAACGCGGCGAGCAGCGCGCCGTCGGGCAGGTCGCAGTCGGGCAGGTGCGGCGACGCGGTGAGGCCCGCGTACAGACCCACAAACTCGGCGTGCAGGTCCGCCAGCTCGTCTTCGTCTGACCCTGCGGCGGCGGGCGGAGCGGGGCGCTGCGTCGCCAGGCCTGAACCGCGCCCGCTCGCCTTCCGCGCGCCGTTTCGAACGGGCGCCGTTCACGGAGCGGGGCTGGGCACGCCGTGCCGCGCGACGGCGGGGTCGGCATGGCGCGGCGCGGCGGCTGCCGGCCGTGCAGTGGCGTTTGGCGCCGACGAGCGCCAATTGCACAGCGCTGCTGCAGGCTCGGGTCACCGCGCTCCACGCGCGTCGTTGACAGTTGAGGCCAAACTCGCTCGAACACCCAAGAAGTGCCGCGCCGCCGGCGCCGGCCTGGCGCTGCGCCGCCCGGGTGCGCCCCGGCCGCGACACGCCCCTGCCGGCGCCGCCGGCGTGCGCCCGCCCGCATGCATTCGTCGGCGAGGGCGGCACCGCAGCCGCCCGCGCGAGGGGCGGGGAATCAAGGCCATTGTGTACAAACAAACAGGACCGGCCGCCCAACCCCTCCCTCCTCACACGTGTGCACGCGCCTAGCGACGCCCCCAACGGGCCTCCCCCGCCCCGCCTGCCCCCTCTACACTCACAGCATGCGCCCGGCCGGCCGCCAGCCGGCGGCTCGCGCAGCCCCGCAGCCCTCACAGCTGCTCGCCCTGGTCAGGCCGCGGCTGGTGCTCCGCGTCGGCCCCGTCCGACACCGTCGCGGCCAGGGCCGCGAGCGCCAGCAGCCCCTCCTTGACGGCGCACGGCACCGCGACGATCGCCGCGGCGCCGCCGCCGCCGGCGGCCTCGCCCTGCGGCACGACCGCGGCCGCGCCCACGGCCGGCATGCTGCGCGGCGCGCCCACGGGCCGGCCGGCGCCGGACGCGGCCGCGCCGGCGCCTGTGGCGACGCCCGCGCCGCCCGGCGCGGGCGCGGCGGCTGCGCGGCCCTCTTTGAACGCCAGGCGGAAGCGACTGTACCCCCCGGCGCCGGCGCCGCCGCCGCCGCCCGGCGCGGGGGGCGCAAACGGCGTTTCGGCGCTGGGCGCGTAGCTGCTGGCCCCGGTGACAAAGCCAGGGGCAGCGGAGGCGCCGCCCGGCGCCATGCGGCTGTAGCCGCCCCCGCCAGCGGCGCCGGCGCCGGCGCCGGCGTCGGGCGGCGCCGCGCCGCCGCGCAGCTGCTGGGCGAGCAGCGAGTTGGAGGCCACCACGGAGCGGCGCACCTCCTCGACCTGCGCCAGCGCCGCGGCGACCTTCTCGGCCGCCGCGCGGCGGGCCGCCTCCTTGCTCGCGAGCCGCGCCTCCGCCGCCTCGCTGGCGAGCGCCAGCGCGGGCGCGGCGGCAGCGGGCGCGGCGGCCGCGGGCGCACGGCTGCTGCCCGCGCCGCCGTCGCCGTCGCCGCTGCTGCTGGTGCTGCGTGCGCCGCCGCCGCCGCTGCTGCTGCTGCTGCTGCCCTTGCGCGCGCCGCCGCTGGAGCGGGGGCCGCCAAAGCCGCGGCCGCTGCTGCTCCCGCCGCCCTTGCCGTTGCCGTTCTTGCCGCTGCCCTTGGACTGGAAGACGGCGGCGATCGCCTCGATGGGCGACCGCGGCTGCTTCGCCGGCTCCGGCTGCGGCTCGGGCTCGGGCTCCGGCTCCGGCTCCGGCTGCGCCTCCGCCTGCGGCTCCGGCTGCGCCGCGGGCGGCGCGGCCTGCTGCTCCGCTGGCGGCGCGGGCGCGGTGATGGTCGCCGAGATGGTGACCTGCCCCATCGACGCGAGGGGGATGCCCATGCGCGACATGAGCGCCGCGAGCAGCTCCTTTGCGTCCACGTCGACGCTCAGGCTCTCCGCCGAGAACGTGATCGTGCCGTCCGTGCCCAGGTTGACCGCCGCCGGCTGCGCCGCCGGCTGCGGCTCGAGCGGCTGCTGCTGCTGCTCCGCCTCCGGCTCCGCCGGCTGCTGCGCCGCGGCGAGCGCGGGCTCGGGCTGCTGCTGCGGCGCGGGCTCCGGCTGCTGCTGCTGCTGCTGCTGCTGCTGCGGCGCGTCGTCGGCGTCGAG
Source organism: Scenedesmus sp. PABB004 (assembly GCA_014905635.1). Classification (NCBI taxonomy): domain Eukaryota; kingdom Viridiplantae; phylum Chlorophyta; class Chlorophyceae; order Sphaeropleales; family Scenedesmaceae; genus Scenedesmus; species Scenedesmus sp. PABB004. The sequence continues at coordinate 706,317 of JABVCE010000013.1, forward strand.
GCTGCCCGCGGCGCTCGCGGCCTCGACCGCCGCGGCCGCGGCCTTCATCGCCGCCGCGGCCTCGGCCGCCGCCGCGGCCTCTGCCGCCGCCGCCGCCGCGAGCTCCCCGGGCGTCGGCAGCGGCGGCGGCGCGAGCGCGCTGAGCTGCTCCAGGTCGGCCGCGATCGCGCTGTTGCCGGCCTGCTTCGCCGCCTCGAGCAGCAGGCTCGCGCGCTGGTCGGCCTGCTGCTCCAGCGCCGACGCGGCGGCGAGCAGCTCCTCCACATACTCCTCGGCGAGCCGCCCCTCGTCCACGCCCGCCGCGCCGAGCGGCAGCGGCGCCGCGGGCCCGCCGTCGCCGCCGCTGCGCGAGAGCGCGTCCTCCGCCGCCGCGAGCAGCTGGTCCACCGTCGCCGACAGCACCGTCTCGCTCACGTGGCTCGCCTTGATCGCGCCCAGGCCGGGCACCGCCACGACGCCGTCGTCGCCGCCGCCGCCGCTGCCGGCCGGCGCCGGCGCGGCCGCGGACGCCGCGGCCGCGGCGGGGGCGGCGGACGGCGGCGGCGAGCCGAAGCCCTCAAAGCTGGGCAGCTCCGAGGGGTCGATGATGGCGACCTGCAGCTTGCCGCTGTCGGGCAGCTCGGACCGGCCGCCGCCGCCGGCCGCCGCCGCGCGCTGCGCGAGCTCCGCGTCCGCCTCTGCCGCGGCCTCCTGCGCCAGCTGCTGCTGCGCCGCCATGGCGGCCTCCTTGCTGCGCTGGCGCGCCTCGATCGCCTCCTGCACGCCGCCCTCCAGCAGCGCGACGGTCGCGTCATACTTCTGCGCCGGCGCGGCGCGGCGCGGGGCAGGGCGGGGCGGGGCGGCCGCGCGTGAGCGCGCGCCCGCGCGCAGGCGGCGGGGCCCGCCCCGCGCCCCAGGCCGGCGCGGCGGCCGCGCGTGAGCGCCACGCGAGCGCGCGCCCGCGCGCGGGCGGCGGGGCGTGCTCCGTGCCTTCCCCAGGTCGGCGCCGAGCCGCGCCCTGGGTCGGCGCCGCACCTTGAGCCCCTCGCTGAGCAGCGACATGCGCTGGTCGAGCTTGCGCTTCTTCTCCTGGATCGCCATCACCCGCGCCTCGACGGCCTTGAGCTGCTGCTTCAGGTACGCCCTGCGCGGCGGCGCGCGGCGGCGGCGCGGTGGGCGCGCAGCGCCGCGCGCGGGCGGGCGGCGCGCGCCGCCGCCGTCGCCCCGCCCTCCGCGCCCCTCCCGCGGCCAGCCAGCGCGCGGCGTTGGGGCGCCGCACCGGTCGGGCTTGACCTCCACGCGGCTGTTGGTGACGTCGTTGAAGCTGCACGACACGCCGACCTGGCCCACGGGCGCGCCCGACACGCTCGTCGTCTCGGGGATGAGCACGCTGCGGTCGGCGCCCTGCTCCCAGCGCACGCCGCCGCCGGCCGAGGGCGGCTCCTGCATCACGACCTTGAAGTTCACCGCGCCGACGGGCAGCTGCACGTCGAGCGTCCACGTGTGGCCCTCGTGCCACTCCATCGTCGGCGCCTGCGCGCGCGCGCGCGCGCGCGCGGGCGCGGGCGGCGGCGGCGGCGCGTGGGCGGCGGCGCGCGGGCCCGGCGCGCGCTCTGCAGCCCAGGACGGCCGCGTCTCGCAGGCCGCGCGCGGGGGCGCCGCCGCACCTGCTCGACCTTCCAGTTGCCCAGCTCCTCGAGCGAGCCCACGACCTTGAGCACCTGGCCCCAGTGCGTGAGGTACTCAGGAACCACAAACTGCACTGGGACCTTGGCCGGCCCGCCGGCGCCGGGCGCGGCGGGCGGGCCGCCGCCGGGCGCCTGCGGCGCGAGCGCGCTGCCCGGGTCGGCCTGCGGGCGCGGCGGCGCGGCAGCGGGTGGGCCGCCGGCGCGGGGGGCCCCGGCGCGGCGCGGCGCGCGGGCGCCAGGGCGGTGGCAGCAGCGGCAGCGGCGGCGCGGCGCCCGCGCCCGCCCGCGCCGCGCGCTGCCGCTGGTGGCGCCCCCGCTGCCTGCGGGGGCCCCCGCGCCCCCTGCAGCCGCCGGAGGGGCGTGCGGGCCCGGGGCACGGCGCCAGGCTGCGTATCGGTCGCGCCCAACAAACGCGGCCCGCTCTCCCAGCCCGCGCTCGCGCAGGCGCCAGGGACGCACCTGCGGGTCCTCAGGCGCCGATCGCACACGGACGCCGCGCGGCAGGGGCACGGGGGCCCGGGAGCGGCGGGGCAGGGCGACGCGGCCTGCGCAATGATGCCGCGCGCGGGTGTCAGCAGGGGCCGCGGGCGGGCCCGGCGCTGCGCCCAGGCCTGACGCCGACGTCCCGCTGCCCAATGCCGGCGCGGCGCGTCGCACGGCGCCCCCTGCGAGGCGCCAGGCCCCTGGCGCTGCGCTCACCCGGCGCACTCGGGCCGCACGGCGCCGCGCCCGGGCGCGGCGCCGGGCATGCGGAGCGCACGCCCCGCGCTAGGGCTCCCTGGTGCATCAGCAGCATCGCGCAGGCCCGCCGCGCATGCGGGAGTGTGTCGCGCCGCGCCTGGCTGCTGCGAGCGCGTGGGACGGACGCGGTGCGCGCACTGGGTCGACCCCGGCGCGCGGGCGGCGATCCGCGTGGCCGCAGGGGCAGGCAGAACGGCCGGCAGCACCCGAACAACCCCTGCGAACGCCCACGTTGCGTGTGCGGAGCGCCCCAGGCCGTCACTCGCCCGCCCGACGCTCCCGCGGCCCCGCCCGCCCTCGCTTGAGCACCCGGCCACCCCCGCGCTGCCGACCGCGCCCGAGCGCCGCCGCTGCGCTCGGCGCGTGGCGCGCAAGCCGCCCCGCACGCTCCGCCGCCACGACCCTCAGTCATCCGGCCGCTGTTAAGCCGACCCGCCTCGCCAGCCGGCGGCCGCCCGCGCAGCGCTCGCCGCTGCCGCCGCGCCCGCACTAGCAGCGCGCCGCATGCGCAGCGCGCCGCCGCGGCCGGCGGCGGCGCCGGCGGGTCGGCAGCAGGCCGGGGGACGGCGCAGCGAGCGGCGCGCCGCGCCGCCGCCGCAGCGAGCGTAGCGGGCGCGGCCGGCCCCAACCGCCGCGATGGCGGCGGCGTGGGGCTCGCACGACGCGCACGGGCCCATCGAGCTCACGCCATTCCGGCACAAGGCGCGCACGGGCCCGCCGCGACGCGCCCCAGCAGCAGCGCTCGCCGCGCGCGCGCGCCAGCGCCAGCGCGCGCGCGTGCCAGCCCGCGCCGCGGCCCGCGCCGCGCCGCGCGCCGCAGGACGCGCTCGCGCCGCACGGCCAGGCCGAGGAGGGGCTGCACGGCGCGGCGAGCCTCGACCTGCGGGACTATGGCCTTGGCGGCCCGCCGCCGGCGCGCCGGCCGCCGCGCTCGGCCTGGGAGTTCCTGCAGCACCAGGGCGGTGCGTGCCGCACGCGGCGCGCGCCGCGCACGCCGCGCGGCGCGCACGCGGCGGCGCAGGCGGTGCAGGCGGCGGCGCGGCCGCGCGCGCGTCACCGCCGAGCCCCCGCTGAGCCCCGCGTCGGTCGACCGCCAGGCTGGCTGCTGGCGACGGCGCACATTGTGACCGCCATCATCGGCGCCGGCGTGTTGGGCCTGCCCTATGCGCTCAGCTGGCTGGGTGCGCGCGCCGCCGCGCCGCCGCCGCGCCCCGCCCGCGCCGACGTCCGCGGCCGCGGCCGCGGCCGCCCACGCGCGCCGCGCCGCGCCGCTGCGCGCGCAGGCTGGGCGGGCGGCGTCGTCGTGCTGCTGCTCTTTTACGTCATAACGCTCGTGTCCAGCCTGCTGCTGACCGAGTGCCACGAGACGGGCGGCGTGAAGCACGAGACCTACCGCGCCGCGGTCAAGCATGTCCTGGGTGCGCGCCCCCGCCCCCGCTCCTCAGCGCCCGCGGCGCGGCGCCGCTGGCCGCACGGCCGCGCCGGCCCCGCCGGCATGCAGCCAACTCGCCGCCCCGCCGCGCGGTGCGCGCGCGCAGGCCCGCGGCACGCCGCCGTGCTGTCGCTGTTCCAGTACCTTAACCTCGTCCTCTCATCCATAGGCTACACCGTCGCCGCGGGCCAGAGCCTGCGGTGCGCGGGCGGCCGCCTGAGCTCGAGCGGCGCAGCCGCCGGCCCCGCGCCGCGCCGGCCCCGCCCCGCGCGCGCGGCGGCGGCCGCGCGCGCGGCCGCCGCCGCCGCCGGCGCCGCCGCGACGCCCGCGCGCGCCGCGCCGCGCGCAGGATCCTCGTCGGCGAGGTGTGCAGCCGCTCGCGGTTCGAGGCGTGCTACGACCAGACCTGGGTGATGAGCCTCGTGTTTGGCGCGTGCCAGCTGCTGCTGAGCCAGCTGCCCAGCCTCGAGGCGGCGTGGTGGTCGTCCATCGTCGGCGCGGTCATGTCCTTTGCCTACTCAACCTGCGCCCTCGGCCTCGGCGCCGCGCAGGGTGCGCCCCGCCCCGCCCGCCGCCGGGCCCGCCGTTGCCCGCGCACGCCCGCGCCGGGCGCCGCGACCCAAACCCCGCGCCCCGCGCCCCGCGCCCCGCGCCGCGCAGCGCACCGGCGCCAGGGCGACCTGCTCGGCCGGCCCGCGCCGCCGCTGGAGAAGGCCCTGAACGTGTTCAACGCCCTCGGGTCGATCGCGTTCGCATACAACTTCACGGGCGGTGCGCGGCCCCGCCCTGCCGCCGCGCCGCGCCGCCGTGTCGTGCCGCCGCGCCGCGCCGCGCCCCGGACATCCCCCGCGCCTGCGTGCTTGCACGGCTCTGCGCTGCCCTCAAGCCCTCCGCGCCCACGCCCCCCGTGCTCTCTCCCCTCACGCCCGCGCTCATGCCGCCCCCCCCCCTCTGCACGCAGTGCTGATGGAGATCCAGGCGACGCTGCACGAGCCGCCGCGCGCGGCGGTCAACATGCGCCGCGCGGTGCACGCGGGCATGGGCGCCTCGCTCGCCTTCTACATCGCCGTCTCGGCCACCGGCTACGCCGCGCTCGGCAACGCGGTGCCCGGCGACATCCTCACCGCGTACGACCGCCCCGCGGGCGTCGTGACGGCGGCCAATGCGATGGTCCTGCTGCACATGCTGCCCGCGTACCAGGCGCGCCGCGCCGCGGCGCGCCGCCGCCCTGCCCCTGCCCCGCCGGCGCCGCCCTCCCGCCGCCGCCTGCGCCGTCCTCCCCGCGTGCCGCGCCGCCCTCCCTGCGTGCGGCGCCGCCCTCCCGCCGCGCGGGCATGCCCGACGTGCGCGCCCCCCACCGCGCCCGCGCGCTCACGCCCCCGTGCGCCCGCAGGTGTTCAGCCAGCCCGTGTTCCACGGCCTCGAGGCTGCCTTCACCGACCACGCGCCGCGGCGCTGCGCGGCGCTGCCGCCGCGCGCGCTGCGCCTGGCCGGGCGCTCTGCCTACGTCGCGCTCACCACGGGCGTGGCGGTGGTGATGCCCTTCTTCACAGACATCATCGGCCTCGTCGGCGCGCTCGTGTTCTGGCCCGCCGCGGGTGCGCGCCCGCCGCGCGGCGCAGCGCGCGCGCCCGCGCTGACCGAGCGGCGCGGCGCGCGGCGTGCGGGGGCGCGGCCCAGACGCACCCCCGCCCCTGCTCACACACCCACCCACCCACCCACACACCCTCTGTGCGCGCGCCCCCTGTGTGTGCGTGTGCGCCCCCTGTGCGCCCCCCCCCCCTCCCCCACAGTGTTTTACCCGGTCAAGCTCTACTCCGCGGTGTACCGCCCCGGGCGGCGCGCGCGCGCCGCGATGGCCGCGATGAACGCCGCCGCCGCAGTGACGTCGGTGCTCGCGGTCGTCGGCGCGTCGTGGAACATACGGCAGCACGTCGGCGCGTTCACGCTCGGCTGGCGGACCTAGCGCAGCGCTCGACGCGTGGCGGCGCGGCGGCGCGAGCGGCGCGCGCGGCGGCTACACGCGTCGCGCGCTGCCGGCGCTGCAAGGGCGCCGCGCGGCCGGGGCGCACGAGCGCGTGGGGCATGCCGGGCGAGAGACGCGGCGGCGTGGCCTCAACTCAGCGCTTGCAACTCGGCGAGCCAGGAGTGCCCCGCACGGCAGGGGTCCCCAGCAGCAACTGCGCACGCACCCACACACGGCCGCGGCCGCCGCTGCAGCCCCCGCACGCCTCGCAACGCCCCGAAGTGTGTGCGCACCGCACGGCCTGCGCCCGCCCGCGCGCACGCCACCGAGGCCCCGCCGCCTACTCGCCCGCGTCTGCTGCTCAAACCCATTCGCGCGCGCGCACCGCCAGCTGCTGCAGCAGCCCCTGCGCGTGCGCCCCACGCCGCCGCAGCGCGTCCTGCCAGAAGACCGGGTGCGAGGGCGCCACCTTGTCGTCAAACTGGGCCCACAGGTCGGGCGGCGAGGCCTGCGCGACAGCGCGGGCGGGCAGGGGCAGCGGTGAGCGCGTCGCGTGCACGCGCGTTGTGTGCCCTCCGCCAGAGCGCCGCGGTGAGTTGCGCACCTCGGACCGCAGGAAGATCTTGAAAGCATTGCAGTATTCATCGTCTGGGTCGGACGAGGGACCCAGGTCGCGAGCGAGCGACTCCGACTCGACGTGCAGCCGAGTCAGCGCGGTCAGCGCCGTCAGCCGCACGATGCCCCGCGGCGACAGCTGCTCCGACGCCAGCACCGACAGCTCGCGCAGGCCGGTCAGGCGCGCCAGCACACTCCGCGCCACACCGTCGTCCACGCTCTCGCCGCCCAGCACCAGCAACGTCAGCGCGCTCAGCTGCAGCAGCGCCCTCAGGCCCTGCCGCTCCTCGGGCTTGGGCGCGCCCAGCAGCGACAGCTCCTGCAGCCCTGGGCAGCAGCCGGCGATGCGCGCCAGCTCTGCCGCGCCCAGCACGGGCCCGAATGGGCCGCAATCATCCGAATACAGGTATGTGTAAGGAATAAAACCGTCAAACGCCTGCTCGTCCACGCCGAGCCGCAGCACGCGCAGCGCGGCGCACGCTGGCGCGCCGGCCGCCGCCGGGAACGCGGTCAGCAGCGCGCCGTTGGGCAGGTCGCAGCCGCGCAGGTCGAGCTCGGTCAGGTGCGGCGACGCGGTGAGGCCCGAGCACAGACCCACAAACTCGGCATGCAGCCGCTCGCCGTCGTCATCATCCACGCCGTCCAGCTCTGCCTGGTCGTCCGCCCACAGCGCAGCAAGCACCGCCCGGCCCAGGCGCAGATGCCGCAGCTCGCGCAGCAGCGGCAGCACGCGCAGCAGCGTGCGCGTGTCGCCGTTGGGCAGGACATGAACTGACAGCCACGACCCACCCCAGTCGCCCACCCACAGCGAGGTGAGCACAGAGGCGTGGTGGTGCAGCAGGGCCGGGTCAAACGCAACGGCGCCGATCAACGCCAGGCTCTGCAGGCACGGCAGCTCGCGCAAGCTGCAGTCCGCCGTCAACTGAAGCCGCCCGCATCCCCGCAGCTCCAGCAGCGTCAGGCTGGCCGGCAGCGGCGGCAGCTGCGCCGCCGCCCACTTGCTGAGCCGCAGCTCGCGCAGCTCCTGCAGCTGGCTGATGGGGGCCAGGCCGCTGGCTGCACCGCTGAACGACAGGCGTGGATTGCCTGTCCAGTAACAGCTGGCCCCCAGGCTGAGCGACGTGAGCGCGTGCAAGCGAGCAAACACACGCAGGTCCAGCTCGGCGTCGCGCATCAGATGCACGCTCAGCGCCCGCAGCTCGCTCAGCGCCGCCAGGTTGGGGATGGTGCTGGCGCTCCAGCCGCGCAGGCTCGACACGCTGAGCCGCGTGAGCGCGCTGGGCAGCTCGTGCGCGCCCGTCAGCAGCGGTTGCTCTGTCTTGTCGTAGTAGCTTCGCTCCTCAAGCTCCAGGTCGCGCAGGGCCGTCAGAGTGCTGAGCTCACACGCCAGTGAGCCGCAGCAGCCCAGCAGCCGCAAGCTGGTGAGCTGGTCGCCAGCTGCTGCTGCCGCTGGAGCGGCCGCAGCGCCAGCCGCCTCGCCGCCTGCCACCGGCGCGTCCGGCGGCAGCAGCGTAACGTCCTCCAGGCTGAGGTGCCGCAGCGCCGGCAGCGGCAGCAGCAGCGGCAGCTGCACCTCCAGCGACCACCAGCTGTGAATGTCCACGCGCTCCACGTGGCGCCCGTGCCGACCCAGCCACGCCAGGAGCACCTTGCCCTTCTGCACCTGCCTGTCATCATCGCCGGTGGCCTTGTTGAACTGCACCTCGCTGGTCGCCAGCACCGCCGCCGCGCGCCATGCGCGCGCCACGCGCGCCGCGGCGCCGAGGCGGTCCCTGACGCTCAGGCGGCGGAGCACCAGCGCCAGCACCTCCACTGGCAGCTCCTGCCCGCTGCTGCGCTTGCTAGCGTGGTTGGGCCCCATAGGCAGCTCCTCCCCTGGCCCTGCCGGGTCGCTGCTGCGCTTGCTGGCGCGCTGTCCCATGGCGCTGGCGCCAGCGAGCGGGCCTGGCGTGTGGCAGCGGCAGGGCGGGCGTCAGCGTGGCGGTCGCGCGCGGGGCGCCTGCCCGCCCACGCCACTCCTGCCCGCTGCCGCCAGCGGACCATCCACGCACCGGGGAGGCGGAGGGGCGCTCTGGCCGGGGGCGCGGCGCTGGGGTGCGCCGCTGCTGCTGCGCCGTGCGCCGCCGCGGGCGCTGCTGCCGCGGGCCCTGCAGGGGCGCTGGGGCCGCGAGGGGCCGGCCGCGAGGCGCTGGCGAGCGCGCCCCAGGCGGCGCCTGACGCCTCGCGGGCGGCAGGTGGCGGGAACAGCGGCGCGCGCTGCTGCTGGCGGCCGCGCGGGCGAGATTCGGCGGCTGCTGCGGCGGCGCGAGCGGCGGCAGCACCTCCCTCTCTCTGACCGGCCGGCGGGCGGCGGCGTCTTGCACACGGTGTGGAGCGGGCGCTGCGTCACGCGGCCCTGAACCGCGCCCACTCGCCTGCCGCCACGGCACGCCACACGGCGGGGATCGGTGCGCGCGGCGGCTGCCGGCGATGGTCCTGCATCACATGCTGCCCGCGTGCCAGGCGCAGAGCGGTGTGCCGGGCGAGAGACGCGGCGGCGTGGCCTCAACTCAGCGCTTGCAACTCGGCGAGCCAGGGATGCCCTGCACGGCAGGGGTCCCAGCAGCAACTGCGCACGCACCCGCACACGGCCACGGCCGCCGCCGCAGACCGCGCACGCATCGCAACGCCCCAGAGTGTGCACACCGCACGGCCTGCGCCCGCCCGCGCGCACGCCACCGAGCGGCCTCACCACGCCGCCTACTTGCCCGCGTCTGCTGCTCAAACCCATTCGCGCGCGCGCGCTGCCAGCTGCTGCAGCAGCCCCTGCGCGTGCGCCCCACGCCGCCGCAGCGCGTCCTGCCAGAAGACCGGGTGCGAGGGCGCCACCTTGTCGTCAAACTGGGCCCACAGGTCGGGCGGCGAGGCCTGCGCGACAGCGCGGGCGGGCAGGGGCAGCGGTGAGCGCGTCGCGTGCACGCGCGTTGTGTGCCCTCCGCCAGAGCGCCGCGGTGAGTTGCGCACCTCGGACCGCAGGAAGATCTTGAAAGCATTGCAGTATTCATCGTCTGGGTCAGACGAGGGACCCAGGTCGCGAGCGAGCGACTCCGACTCGACGTGCAGCCTGGTCAGCGCGGTCAGCGCCGTCAGCCGCACGATGCCCCGCGGCGACAGCTGCTGCGACGCCAGCACCGACAGGTCGCGCAGGCCGGTCAGGCGCGCCAGCACACCGCCTGCCAAGCCGTCGTCCACGCTCTCGCCGCCCAGCACCAGCAACGTCAGCGCGCTCAGCTGCAGCAGCGCCCTCAGGCCCCACTGCTGCTTGGGCTCCAGCGCGCCCAGCAGCGACAGCTCCTGCAGCCCTGGGCAGCAGCCGGCGATGCGGGCCAGCTCTGCCGCGCCCAGCACGGGCCCGTTCGGGTCGCACTGTCTCGCAGATAGGTCTGTCACTTCAGCAAAGCCGCAAAACGCCTCCTCGTCCACACCCAGCCGCAGGGCACGCAGCGCGGCGCACGCGGGCGCGCCAGCGGCCGCCGGGAACGCGGCGAGCAGCGCGCCAGCAGGCAGGTCGCAGCCGCGCAGGTCGAGCTCGGTCAGGTGCGGCGACGCGGTGAGGCCCGCGTACAGACCCACAAACTCGACGTGCAGCTGCTCGCCATCGCCGTCGCCCACGCCGTCCAGCGCTGCCAGGTCGTCCGCATCCAGCGGCGCAAGCATCGCCCGGCCCAGGCGCAGGTGCCGCAGCTCGCGCAGCAGCGGCAGCACGCGCAGCAGCGTGCGCGTGTCGCCGTTGGGCAGGCATGCGACCCGCCAGCCGCCCAGCGACAGCGAGGTGAGCGCAGAGGCGTGGTGCTGCAGCAGGGCCGGGTCAAACACAGCGACATCAATCAAGGCGAGGCTCTCCAGGCGCGGCAGCTCGCGCAAGCTGCAGTCCGCCGCCAGCTCCAGCTGGCTGCACTGCCGCAGCCGCAGCAGCGTCAGGCTGGCCGGCAGCGGCGGCAGCTGCGCCGCTGCGACCTTGCTCAGCCGCAGCTCGCGCAGCTCCTGCAGCTGGCCAATGAGGGCCAGGCCGCCGGCTGCACCGCTGACCGACAAGCGCACAGAGCCACTGAGCCAGCCAGCCCCAAGGCTGAGCGACGTGAGCGCGCGCACGCCGGTCAGAAACCGCAGGTCCAGCTCGGCGTCGCACTCGAAATCCACGGCCAGCACCCGCAGCTCGCTCAGCGCCGCCAGGTTGGAGGCAATGCTGGCGCTCCAGCCGTGCAGGTTTCACAAGCAGAGCCGCGTGAGCGCGCAGGGCAGCGCATGCAAGCCCGCCAGCAGCGGCTCATCGCTGGACATGAGCTCGCTGAGCTCCAGGTCGCGCAGGGCCGTCAGGCTGCTGAGCTCCCGCGCCAGGGAGCCGCAGCAGCCGTGCAGCCACAAGCTGGTGAGCTGCGCGCCGCCCGCTGCTGCCGCTGGAGCTGCTGCCGCGCCGCCCGCTGCCGCCGCCTCGCCGTCTGCCGCCGGCGCGTCCGGCGGCTGCAACTCGGCACACTCCAGGCGGAGGTGCCGCAGCGCCGGCAGCTGTGGCAGCAGCAGCGACAGCTGCACCATCAGCCCGGGCCAGGTCACCTCCACGCTCTCCACGTGCCGCCCGTGTCGGCCCAGCAGCCAGTCGAAGAACTTCTCGCCCTTCTGCATGTCATGCTTGCTGAACAGCTTCAACTCCACGCTATTCGGCACGCCAGGCTCGCTGGTGTTGAACTGCACCGCGCTGGTCGCCAGCACCGCCGCTGCGCGCCACACGCGCGACACGCGCGCCGCGGCGCCGAGGCGGTCCCTGACGCTCAGGCGGCGGAGCACCACCGTCAGCAGCTCCACCGGCAGCTCCTGCACTGGCCCTGCCGGCGCACTGCTGCGCTTGCTGGCGCGCTGTCCCATGGCGCTGGCGCCAGCGAGCAGGCCTGGCGTGCGGCAGCGTCAGGCGGGCGTCAGCGTGGCGGTCGCGCGCGGGGCGCCTGCCCGCCCACGCCACTCCTGCCCGCTGCCGCCAGCGGGCCATCCACGCACCGGGGAGGCGGAGGGGCGCTCTGGCCGGGGGCGCGGCGCTGGGGCGCGCCGCTGCTGCTGCGCCGCGCGCCGCCGCGGGCGCTGCTGCCGCGGGCCCTGCGGAGCGCTGGGGCCGCGAGGGGCCGGCCGCGAGGCGCTGGCGAGCGCGCCCCAGGCGGCGCCTGACGCCTCGCGGGCGGCAGGTGGCGGGAACAGCGGCGCGCGCTGCTGCTGGCGGCCGCGCGGGCGAGATTCGGCGGCTGCTGCGGCGGCGCGAGCGGCAGCAGCACCTCCCTCTCTCTGACCGGCCGGCGGGCGGCGGCGTGTTGCACACGGTGTGGAGCGGGAGCCGCGTCGCGCGGCCCTGAACCGCGCCCGCTGGCCGCTCACAGCGCGCGACGGTCGCCGCGCGTGGCCTCACGTCACGTTGCCTTTTTCGACGCGACGCCCGGCCGCACCGGCCGCCAGCGCGGCACGAGCAGCGCGCGCGCGAGCCCGCCACCGCCGTCGTCCAGCAGCTCCGCGAGCCGCGCCGCGGCCACCTGCCAGCCGCGCCGCTCCCCAGCGCACGCGCCGGCGCCGCCGGCGCGGCCGGCCTTTAGCGACTCGACGTACGTCTCGCCGCGCGCGAGGTAGGCCAGCTGGCTCCCGAGCAGCACCCCGACGCCCAGCAGCAGCGCGGTGCACACCGCGACCATGTAATACGCCGCGAGCAGCCAGCCCGGCGCGAGCTGCATGAACACGAAAAACACGCCCGTCGACGCGATGAGCCACGCCGACGGCGGCCGCCGCGCGCCCGCGCCCGCCGCGCCCGCCGCGCCCGCCGCCGCCGCGCCCGCCGCGCCCGGCGGCGGCGCGCCGCCGCGCGCCGCGACGCTCGCGCGCACGACGTGCCACTGCTGCGACACGAGCAGGCCGCACATCGCCAGCACGTACGCCGCCGCGAGGAGCGTCCAGAGCAGGAGCAGCATGAAGGGCCGCAGGTTGCCCGCGCCGACACAGTTGTTGATGAACGGGCCTGGCCGCGGCGGCGGCGGAGGCGGCGGCGGCGGCGGAGGGCCAGGCGGCCGGCCGGGCGGAGGCGGTCGGGGCGGGCGGCGGCCGGGGCGGGGCCGGAGCCCACCGCCCAGCGGCGCCGCGCGCCGGGCTCACAGTGGTGGTCCATGTCGACCACGCAGCCGCAGCTGCGGCAGTGGTGCGCTGCGGGCGGCTTGGCCGCCGCGCAGCGCGCGCACCACGCCCAGCCGTCGTAGCTGCCCGCGCGCACCTCGCCGTGCGGGCCGCGCGGCGGCGGGGGCGCCCAGTCGCGCGGCGCGCCGGCGGGCTGCGCGACGCACGCGGCGAGGTTGGCGGTGACGTTGACGGCGATGGCCGCCGAGAGCAGCAGGTTAGGGCCGTACGTCGCCCAGGTGGTGCACAGCCGCGGCAGCAGCACCACCACGCCCGTGACCGCCACGCTCGCGACGAGCGCGACGACGACGGCGACGACCGCCCAGCGGCCCGCCGCGAGCGCGGCGCGGGCCGCCCTGCCGGCGCAGCTCGCCGCGCCCCAGCGGCGCCGCCGCTGCTCCGGCGGGTCCAGCGTGTTGATGGCGGCGCAGTGGCCGCACTGCGGGCGCGCGCCGGCAGCGTGGCGGGCGCAGTCTCCGCCGCTGCCGCGCACTGGCTCGCGGCTGCGCTGGCTCGCGGCGCTCGCGGCGCTCGCGGCGCGCGCACCTTGAAGGCCTGCGCCGGCCGCCCCTGCACGAGCGGCACGGCGATGAGCACGGCGCACGCCCAGCAGTATGCGGTTGGCCCCTCCGGCGCGCCGGCAAACGCGTGCGGTGGCACGTCGCCGCCGCCGCCGGCGCCGCCCAGGCTCGCCTCCTCGTCCATGGGCGTCGCGGCACGTGGTTGTGGCCGGCAGAGGGCAGAGGGAGCTGCCGCAGCGCCTGTGCGTGCGGCCGCGCGCGCTGCTGCTGCTGCACGAGCGGCGGCGCGGCACAGCGGCGAGGTCCGGCGGCGTGCGCAGCGTGCTGCAGACCGCGGTGCCGGCGGCGCCGGCGCCGGCGCCGCAGCTTCTGCGGCCGGGAGCGGCGCGGCGAGGGGCGAGCTGCTGCCGCGGCGCAGGTCTCAGGCGCACGTCGCTTTGAGCTCCGCACCTCTCCTGCCCGCTCACTGAGCCCAGACGGCCAGCGCTGCCAGCGGCCCAGGATCGCGCCACGCCCGGCGGTTGGGAGCAGCAGCAGCAGGGGGGGCGCCATGCTCGCCGCGCGCCCGGCGCGCCTGGGTGCGGCGAGCGCGCGATGGCCCGCGCTCGTGCCGCCCGCTGGCGCGTGTGCCGCTCACGCCGCCCTCACTCCCGCACCCGCCAGGCTCTGGGTCATCAGGGGGCAGCGGCGCGGCCCGCCAGGCGCAGCGCCTGCTGCGCGGCGCGCCGGCAGCAGCGGGTGCGGCGTGCGCGGCGCCGCGCGGCCGCCGCGGCGCCCACGGCGGCGCGGCCTCGCAGCCGACGAGCCTGCCTGCCTCCCTGCCTCCTCGTGAGCACGTAGGGCCGGCCGGCGGTCGGCGCCGCCGCGCCACGCCGGCGCGCGCGGCGCCGGGGGACGAGCCGCAGAAGCTGGAGGTCGCGGCCCCGGAGGCGGGGCGCCTGGACCTGCCGTTCGAGAGCGACATGCAGACCTTCAGCGGCGGCAGCACCCCCGGCGCGAGCAGCGGCAGCGGCAGCAGCAGCAGCGGCACGCCCGGTGGCGCGCTCGGGCCGAGTGAGTGGCCGCGGGGCACGCGCGGCGCGCGTGGCCTCCCCCCGCCCCTGCTTCTCGTCTCTCCCTTGCGCCCGCACTCGCGTGCACACGCGCGCGCGCCACGCCGCCCCCCGCAGGCCCCGTGCCCGCCGGCACCGTCGTGCACGGGCGCTACACGGTGCAGGAGGTGCTCGGCCGCGGCGCCAACGCGACCACCTACAGCGCGGTCGACAACACCGACGGCAAAAAGGCACGCCGCCCGGGGCCGAGCTCGCCGCCGGCAGCACCGCGCTGGCCGGCGCGGCCGCGGCTGCGGCCGCGCCCGCCAGCCCACGCCGCCGCGGCCGCGGCCGTGGCCGCGCCGCGCAGGTCGCGCTCAAGGCGCTGTCGCTGCGCGGGCTGCGCGACTGGAAGCAGCTGGAGCTGTTCCAGCGCGAGGCGGTCGTGCTGCAGGGCCTCGCGCACCCCGGCATCCCCGCGTACATCGACTACTTTGAGGAAGACACCGCCAGCGACCGTGCATTCTACATCGTCCAGGCGCGCGCCGCGCCGCGCCGGGGGAACCTAGACCCTGCCGCGACGCGGCGCCGCGGCGGGCGCGGCGCCGCGGCGGCGGCTGTGCTGCCGGCTGCGCCGCGCCGGCGGCGGCGGCGCGCGGCGCGCCGGCGTGCTGCCGCGACGCTGCGCCGCGCCGCGCCGCGCAGGAGGTCGTGCGCGGGCGCTCGCTCGCCGACATGGTCGCGGGCGGCATGCGCGCGGACGAGGGCGAGGTGACGCGCGTCGCGCTGGAGCTGCTGGCCATCCTCAAGTACCTGGGCGGCCTGCGCCCGCCGGTGATCCACCGGGACATCAAGCCCGAGAACGTGGTGCTCGAGGGCGGCGCCTGGGGCGGCCGCGTGTTCCTGGTCGACTTTGGCGGCGTGCAGGGCGCGAGCGCGGCGGGTGCGGCGGCGACGCGGCGCGGCGGCGCGGCGGGGCGACGCGCGCGCCGGCGGCGCCGGCGGGGGCGCCGCGCCGACGCCCCGCGCGCCGCGCCGCGCGCGCGACGTCGCGCAGGCGACGTGCTGGGGTCGACCATCGTCGGCACGTACGGCTACATGGCGCCGGAGCAGTTCTCCGGCGCGGCGAGCCCCGCGAGCGACCTGTACAGCCTCGGCGCGACGCTGCTCTTCCTGGCCAGCGGCCTGCCGCCGGGCGCGTTCCCGCAGCAGCGCATGCGCCTCGCGTGGCGGTGCGGCGCGGCGCGCGGGCCGGCGGCGCGCTGCGCGCGGGGCCGGCGCCGGCGCGCGGGGGCTGGCGCTGCGCCGGCGCGCACCTGACCGCCGCGCTGCACCGCGCCCCGCAGCGACCGCGTGACGGTCGGCGCGCAGCTGGGCGAGCTGCTTGACGGCCTGCTGGAGCCGGTGGCGGAGGACCGCCTCAGTCCACAGGCACGCGCGCGCCTGGCCGGGCCGAGCTCAGCTCAGGGGCGAGCTGGGTTGAGCTGACGCGAGCCGAGCTGAGCTGAGCTGAGCTTCCCCCGCCTGACTCGACCGCAGGAGGCGATCGACATCGCCACCGGCAAGGCGGCGCGCCGCCGCAAGAAGGCCGCCGCGGCGGCGGCCAAGTCGACGGCCGCCGCGGGCGGCGCCGGCGCCGCGGGCGGCATGGTCCGGCTGCGCGACGGCAGCCTCTACATGTGCGGACGCCGCGGCTGCGCCCGGCGGCGCCGCGCGCCCGGCCGCCGCCCAGCCGCGCCCGCCGCCGCACGCGGCCGCGCGCGCGCGCGCCCGCCGGCCCGCCTCTCACCCGCCGCGCGCCCCGTCCCCCCGTGTCCCCGTGTCCCCGCGGCAGGCCGCCGTCGATGCCGACGTCGCCCGTGCGCAAGCCCGCCGGCAGCCGCGTGGTGCTGAGCAGGGAGGGCGGCCGGCTGGACATTGACATCCCGCCCGAGGGCCTCTCGGGCAACACCATCGGCACGGGGCTCTTTGCCGTCGCGTGGAACGCGTTCGTCGCGTTCTGGACGGTGCGCGCCCCGCGCCGCTGCGCCCCGCACGTCGCCGCGCCTCACGTCCCGCGCCCCGCGCCGCCGCGCCTCTCTCGCGCGCGCCGCCACACCTCTCGCGCCGCCGGCGCCAGATCTCGGCGGTCGCGAGCGGCGGGCTGCTGTTTGCGCTCTTCTCCGCGCCCTTTTGGTTTGCCGGCTACCAGCTTGCCGGCCAGGCCTTCTCCGGCGCGCTCAGCCACGAGCGCTTCGCGATCGGCCGCAGCAAGTGGCGCGTCGCGCAGGTGCGGGGCGGCGCGGCGGCCGCTGCGTCGGGGGCGCGGCGGCGGCGGCGGCGCGCGCGGGCGGGCGGCCGCGCGCGCCCCGCCCCGCCATGCGCCGACCTGCGACCCCTGCCCCGCTGCCGCGCGCGCGCGGCGCCGCAGGAGCTGGCGCTGCTGCGCGGCGGCGCGGCGCGGTTCAGCGGCAACCTCAGCGGCGCCGCGGCGCGGACGCAGGAGGGCGACGCCGCCGACCTCACCGGCGCGCGCGTGGTCACGACCATGGTGGTCAACGGCGCACCGCGCACCGCGATCGAGATTGTCGAGGGCGTGCGCAAGCTCAGGCGCGCGGCGCGGGCGGCGGCGGGACGGGCACGCCGCGGCGGGCGCCCGCGCGCGGGCCGGGCCCCGACGCTCTCGCCCGCGGCGCGCCGGCTGCGCTGATCGGCCGCAGGTTTGGCGAGTCGCTGGACGTGTCGGAGCAGGAGTGGCTGGTGTGGGAGATCAACCAGCACATCGCCGGCGTGCGGGGCGTCGCGCCGAGCATGGAGGACATGCCCGTCGAGGAAGCGCCGGACGTGCGGCGCGCGGCGCGGCGCGGCGGCGCGCGGCTGCAGCGGCTGGCGTGCGCCGGCGCCGGCGCGCGCCGACGCGCCCGCGCCCGCGCCCGCGCGGCGCCGCGCAGATGTATGACGACACCGACCAGGCCACGTCGGCGATGACCAACATAGACCCCTTCTGGGACATGCGCAGCCCGTCGGAGCGGGAGCGCCGCGACCCGTTTCGCGACCGGGACCAGTTTTGGCGGAAATGAGCAAGCCGCGCCGGGCGGCAGGGCGGCAAACGCACGAGGCGCGGGGGAGCGTGCGAGGCGCGGCGCGTGCCGGCGCGGCGTAAATGGCGAGAGCGCGACGTGCTCGCGCGCCGCCGGGGTGCTCCGCCCGGTCCCCCCGCCAGACGGTGCACCGCCGCGGCGCTTGCGGCGGCAGCAGCGCTGCGATGCCAGGCCGGCCACAGCGCGGTGGCGCAGCGCGGCGGCGCAGCGCGGCGGCGGAGCGCGGCGGAGCCCTGCGCCGCGCCGCGGACTCGGCAGCGCGCTCGCCCAGCCCGTGGCAGCGCACGGCGCCCAGGGGCGGCCAGTGGCGATCGGTTTGCCGGCCCGCTGCTGCCGCCGGCCCCGGAACTTTGCGAGCCCGCGCCGCGAGCGCCCACCCGAGGCGCCACACAGTCCTCCCGGATCGCCCCGACCGCGCGCGCGGGCCGGCGGAGGCGGCAGCGGCGCGCGGCGGGGGCGGCAGCGGCGCGCCCCGGCGGCTCGCGCACGCCGCCCGGCGGCTCGCGCAATGCTGTCAGAGCGGCAGAAGCGCGCGGTCCTGGCGCGGGAGGCGGCGGAGCGGGTGGAGAAGGTGCGGCCCGGCGGTCGGGCCGCGGCCGCCGCCGTCGCACAGCGCTGCTGGCTGCCGCCCGCCCGCGCGGGCGCGCGCGCCGCGGCCGGCGCTCAGCCGCGGCCTGCGCGCCGCCGCCGCCGCCGCCGCCGCCGCCGCCGCCGCCGCCGCCGCCGCCGCCGCCGGCGCCAGACGCTGGACGTGTTCCGCCTGGTGGAGGTGCTGCACGGCGACGACGTCGTCGAGGTCGCCGCGCTCGTCACGGCCGAGCGCGGCGCGGCGCCGAAGCTCACCTTCCCGCGCGCCATGCAGGGCGCCGCCTTCCTGCCGCGGGTGCGCCGCCGCCTGCCAGCCGGCTGCCCCGCACCGGCGGCGGCGCCCGCCCCGCCCGCGCCGGCCCGCGCCGCCCGAGCGACGGCGGCGCCCGGCCGCCTGCTGCGCTGCCCGCAGATGGTGGTCGACTTGCAGGAGGCGTACGACGCGCTGCCGCAGCACCTGCTCGCCTGCCTGCTCGCGGCGGCGGGCGACGTGCTCGCGGCGGGGCCGCGCTGGGCGGCCGGCCTGACCGAGGTCAAGCTGAGCGACGCGGGGCCGTGGGAGCACGTGTGCCGCGGCGCGACCGTGCTCGCCACGCTGCTGGAGCTGCTGCCCAAGTACCGGTGCGGCGGGCGGGGCGCTGCGTGCTGCGCGGCGGCGGCGGGCGGGCGGGGCGCTGCGTGCTGCGCGGCGGCGGCGGGCGGGCGGGGCGCTGCGTGCTGCGCGGCGGCGGCGGGCGGCGGCGAGCGCCGCACCCTGCGCCCTGCCGCTGCGCGCTTGCCCGCAGGCAGCTGCACGCCGAGGTCATGTTTGACCCCACCTTCACCGGCGCGCTGCTGGACCTGGTGCTCGCGATGCAGCTCGCCGCGGCGGGGCCGCTCGCGGCGGCGCTCGCCGACGAGCGCGCCCCGCAGGCCGAGCGGTGCGCGCCGCGGCGCGCGGGCGGTGCGCGGGCGGGCGGGCGGGCGGGCGGCGGCGGGCAGCCACGCGCGGGGCCCGCCGGTCACGGCCCGGCCGCCCCACGCGCGCAGGCTCGCGGCGGCGCGGTCGCAGTGCGGGCTGGTCAGCGGGTCGCTCGCGGTGCTGGTCGGCCTCTGGGGCGTCCCGGGGGCCGACGTGCAGCTGGTCAGCGAATTTGCGTACGGCGCGGTGGTGCGGCAGCTGCTGGCGCAGGAGCAGGTGCGCGGGCGGCGCCGGGCCGCCGCCCAGCGTGCGCAGCGGCGCGCACGCCGCCGGCCGGCGCCGCCGGCCGGCGCCGGCGCCGCCGATCGCCGAGCGTGCCCGCCGCGCGCGCCGCCCGGGGCCGGCCGCGCGCCGTGCAGGCGCCTCAGATCGTGCGCTCCACGCTGGACGCCGCGGCGATGATGCTCCTGGGCCTGCGCAGCCTGCTCGCGTCGGCGCACCACCTGCCCGCCGCCGCGCTGGCGGAGCTGTCGCAGCACAGCGGCACGGCGCTGCACACGCTCGCGCAGGTGCGCGGGGCCGCAGCCACGGCGGCGCGCCCGCCCTTCCGGCGCGGAGCGCGAGCGCTCGCCCTCGCCGCCGCCGCCGCGCAGCTGTACAGCCATGGCCTCATGTACCACGCCACGCTGCTCATCAGCCCCGGCGGGACGGCGCTCGTGCGCCTGCTGTGCGCGGGCGCGGCGCTCGCCGACCTCGTGCCGGGTGCGCGCGGCACGCGGCACGCGGCACGCGGCGGGGGCCCGCACCGGCGCGCGCCCGCACGGCGCGCGCTCCCTCTCGCTGCCCCACGCCTGTCCCTCACAACATTGTCCGCGACCGCCGCGCGCACACGCGCGCTCGCGTGCCCCAGACAACGCCGGGGCCAAGGAGGGCATCGCCCCGCTGCTGCTGGGCCGCTGCATGGCGCTGCTGGTGCAGCTGTCCGAGTTCACATCTCCCGCCTTCGTCGACACCCTGGGCGCAGCGCACGGCAGCCGGCAGCGCCTGCTGCACGTGCTGCACGCCGCCGCGGCGCTCGCGTCGCGCCGCTTCCTCGGCCCGCCGCCGCCGCCCGGCGCGGCGGCGCTCGCGCAGGCGGCCGCCGGCGCGTCCGCGCTGGACGGCCGGGTCGACGCCGCCGCGCTCGGGCCCGCCGCGCTCGCTGCGCTGCAGGCAGACGCGGCGCGGCTCAAGCCGAGCGAGCCGCAGCTGCTGCTCGCGACGCTGCGGCTGCTGGAGCTGGCGGGCGACGACAGCGGGCTGCGCGAGGGCGCCATGGAGGCGCTCGCAGGCGGCCTCGGCGACGCGCTCGCCACGGAGCCCCTGCTGTTTGCCTCGCGGTGCGTGGACGAGCCCGCGCCGCGCCGGCGAGCCCTCGCCGCGCCGCCGCGTGCCACGCCGCCGCGCGCCACATGCCGCCGAGCACAACGCCGCCGCGCGCCACGCTGCTGCCCCGCAGCTGGTGCGGCGGCGACGTCGCCGTCACGCAGCACCTGCACGACGGCGTGCAGCTCGGCAGCGCGAGCGCGGCGGCGGCCCGCGACGCGAACAAGACCGCCGGCGTCGCGCGCTGGCTCGTGCTCGGCAAGCGCCTGCCGCCGCCGGCCGGGCGCGCCGGCGGCGAGGGGCCCTGGGCGGGCGGCGGCGACGCCGACGCCGACCTCGCCGCGCTCGTCGCGGCCAAGGCGTCGGCGCTGGAGCGCGCGCTGCTGCTGTTCAAGCTGCTCGGCGTCCTGCACTACTGGGAGGCCAAGCTCCCGCCGCGCCAGCGCCGCCGCTTCGTGGCGCTGCTGGTCGGCGGCCTGCGCGCGCGCGCGCGGTCCGAGCCCGACTTTGCCGCGTCCGCGCGCCGCGTGCGCGGCAACCTCGGCGCGCTGCTGCGCTTCCTGGAGCCGGTCAGCGGCGGCGAGGGCGGCGGCGCGGAGGAGGGCGACGTGCTGCTCACCCCGCTGGAGGTCAGCCTGGTCCGGGACCTCAACGCCGTCGTCGGCGAGCTCGCTGCGACGGCGTGGGCGGAGCAGCTGCCAGGGCCGCCGGTGCGTGCCGGGCCGCCGAAGTGCACAGCGGGGGGCGCGTGCACCGCGGCACCGCCGGCGCGGAGGGCCCCGCCTGCCGCTGACGCCGCCGCCGCCGCCGCCGCCGCCGCCGCGCGCGCAGCCGCCGCCCGCGCTGGAGGTGCCGGCGGAGGAGGCGGAGGCGCCGCCCGACCTGACACTGCTGGCACCGGGCACGGGCCCCCGCGCCGCGCCGGGCGGCGCGGGGCAGCTGCTGGCGTCGCCGCGCGGCGTGAAGCGCGAGGGCGGCGACATGGATTGGGCGCCCGGCGGCGCGGCCGGCAGCCCGCCGGGCGCCGCGCTGACGGTGGACGACCTGCGCGCGATCCGCTCGCTGCTGGCGCAGCACGACGCCGCGGCCGGCGGCGGCGGCGGCAGCGGCGGCGGGGGCGAGGAGAGTGATTTCTATATGGACTGCGACGACGGCTCGCCGGGCGCGGGGCAGCAGCAGCAGCAGCAGCAGCAGCAGCAGCAGCAGCAGCAGCAGCAGCAGCAGCAGCAGCAGCACCGGGCGCCGTGGGGCGCGGGCCTGGCCGGCTGGGTGGCGGGCCACCTCGGCTGGGGCGGCGGCGGCGGCGGGCGGCGCCCCGCGGCGGCCAACGGCGGCGCCCGGGGCGGCGCCGCGCGCGCCGACAGCGGCGCCGAGTACGGGGAGTGCTTCGAGGAGGGCGGCCCCGGCTGGGCGGGCTCGGACGAGGAGGCCGGCACGCCGCACGCGGGCCGCGGCGCCGGCGCGGCGACGCCGCCCGCGCCGTGGGGCGGCACCGGCGACCGCGACGCGCACGCGCGGCCCCGCGGCGCGTCGAGGCGCAAGCCTGGCGGCGGCGGCGGCGGCGGCGGGCCGCGCGGCGCGGCCAGCCCCGACCCTGCGTTCCTCGCCGCCGGCACGATCGCGCCCAACGCGCCCGGCGCCAACCGCAAGGCGATGCCCGGCGGCCAGAAGCCCGCGACGCCCAACTGGTGCGGCCACGCGGCGCCCACGCGGCGTCGCGGCGGCGCCTTGCACGCGCCTCTGACGCCGCTGCGCCGCTGCCGCCCGCCCGCCAGGTGCACCACCAACTACCTCGGCGTGCGCAAGCGCCCCAGCTCGCGCTTCATCGCAGAGATCCGCGACCGCCAGCAGCGCAGGGTGCGGCGCGCGCGCGCCACCGCTGCCCGCGGCGCGGGCGCAGGGCTCGCCGCGCCGCGCGCCGACGCGCGCCGCGCTCCCCGCGTGCCCCCGCGCGCCGCAGCGCATCTGGCTCGGCAGCTTCGCGACCGCCGAGGACGCGGCGCGCGCGTACGACGGCGCGGCGCGCCGGATCCGGGGCGCCGACGCGGTCGTCAACTTTCCGGACGAGGCGCGCGCTGCCGCGCCGCCGGGCAGCGCACGCTGCGGCGGGGCCAGCGCCCGCCCCCAGCGCAGCGCTCCCACCACGCGCGCAGGTGGACAACATCGCCCCCGAGGGACTGCTGCTCAACGGCGGCCACGGCGGCGGCGGGGGCGGCTGGCAGGCGTTTGACGACGTGAGCCCAGGCCCCGGCGGCGGCGGCGGCGGGCTGGCGGCGCTGCTCGGCGCGGTCGCGGCGGCGGAGGAGGAGCAGGACGCGGCGGCGGCGGCGGCCGGCGAGCGGGGAGACGGGCAGGCGCCCAGCTGACGAGCGCGCCTGTAACAGCCGCTCCCGGCTGCGTGGAGCCGCCCCAGGCAGCTGCCCGCTCCCCTCTGCCCAGGCCGCAGCAGCAGCCCGCCCGCCAGCGGCGGCCGAGCGTCAAGCGCGCTGCTCCGCCCAAGCACCGTCCAGGC
Source organism: Scenedesmus sp. PABB004 (assembly GCA_014905635.1). Classification (NCBI taxonomy): domain Eukaryota; kingdom Viridiplantae; phylum Chlorophyta; class Chlorophyceae; order Sphaeropleales; family Scenedesmaceae; genus Scenedesmus; species Scenedesmus sp. PABB004. Next base: position 728,916 of record JABVCE010000013.1, read on the forward strand.
CCCGCAGCCCCACCCCTGCGCGCTCGTTCAGCCTAGATTAGCCATCGGGAGCTCGCTCGAGGCTCCCAGCCATGGCGCCGGCAGCCGCGCCGACGTTTGATTCGGCACTCGTAGCGCCGCCAGCGCTCATCTACGCGGCTGGTGCGCCGCCCAACGTGTGCCTGCAGGAGCTTCCGGTGCGGCCTGGCGCTGCGCTTGCTGCTTTTTCCCGCCCGCGCCGCCGCGCCGGTCCGAGCTGACCGCGCGCGCTGCAGTTCTCGCCGATCGACCGCCACGTCGGCATCAATCGCTGCTCCCTGCCGTGGGCGTGGCTGTTCGCCACCCCCCTCGCGCCGGCAGCCCTCGCCACCGCGCTGGCGGACGCCCTGGCCGCGCACCCGGCGCTGGCCGGCCGCGTGCGCCCGACGGGGCCGCACGACTGGGCGCTGGCGTGCTGCAACGCGGGCGTGCCGCTCGCGCTGCACGCGTCGCGCAGCAGCCTGGCGGACGTGGTGCGCAGCGGGGTGATGCGGTGCCGCCGGGGCTTTCCCTTCCCTGACGCCTCGAGCGGGGCCGCCTCGCTGCCGCGCTTCGTGGAGGTGGGCCTGCCGGCAGGCCCACAGTGTGGGGGCGCCCAGTGGGCCCCTGCGCCAGCCGCGCGCGCGTGCCTGACCGCTGACAGCCGCCGCCGCCCGCCGCCGCGTGCCAGCCGCTCGACGCAGCGGCGGTGCTCGCAGGCACGGCGCCGCTGCTGGCGGCGCGGCTCACGCAGCTCGCGGGCGGCGGATGCATCCTGGCAGTCACCGCGTCGCACGTCGCGGTCGGTGAGCTTGACGGGAGCGGGCGCTGCGCCTGCTGGGCAAGGCGCCGCTGGCCGCCGCCCGAGGCGGCTGCCGCCGACCGGGCCGCGTGCCGCCCGCCGCCGCTGCCCTGGCCCACGCAGACGGGCGCTCGCTCACTGTCTTCATGGCTGCCTGGGGCGCCGCGCACGCCGCGCGCGCCGCCGGCACCGCCCCGCGCGCGCCGCGCGCCGCGCCGCTCTGCGGCGCGCGCCTGCTGCGCGACCTCGCGGCGCGGCCGCCGCAGCCGCCGCCGCCGGCGCTCGACGGCCCGGGCGGCCCCGGCGACGCGACGGCGACTGCGGCGGTGGCGCGCGCGGCCGCGCCCAAGGCGGCGGTCGCCGCGGCGGCGCCGCCGGCCGACCTGCCCTACAGCCCCCACCCGCTGCACGCGACGCGCGTCCTCGCGCCCGGCTGGCTGCGCGCGCTGCGGCGCGCGTGGGCGGCGGGGCTGCAGCTGCGGGCCGAGGCGCGCTGCGCACAGCAGGCCTGGGCCGCGCCGGCGCGGGCGCGCGGCGTGAGCACCGAGCTGCTGCACATCCCAGACGCGGCGCTGCGCGGCCTCAAGGTGGGGGGACAGCTGCCGGCGCGGGCGCGGGCGCAGGGCGCACGGCGTCGCACGCCGGCCGTCTCAGCCCGCGCGCACACGGGCCGCCGCCGCCAGGCCACCGCGAGCGCGCTGTGCGGCGAGGGGCAGTGGGTGTCCACCAACGACGCGCTCACGGCCCTGGTGTGGGTGCTCTGCTGCGCGCTGCGCGGCCGCCCCCTGCCGGGCCAGCCCCGCCCGCCGGGCCGGCTGCGGGAGAGCTGCGTCGGCATCGCCCTCGACCTGCGCACCGCGGCCGCGCCCACGCCGGCCAGCGTGCCCGGCGGCGGCGAGGGTGGTGAGGGCGGGCTGCCGCTGAGCTGGTTTGGCTCCGCGGCCTGGTCGGTGCACGTGCGCGCGTGCGCGGCCGACGGCGCGGCGAGCGAGCTTCCGGGCGGCTGCCTCGCCGCGCCCTGGCGCCCGGACACGCCGCCCGAGGCCTGGGCGGCGCTGTGCGGCGATGGCGAGGCGCTCGCGCGCTCGCTCGCGGCGGGCGCGGCGCGCGTCCGCGGCGCGCTTTCGGCGGTGCGCCGCGAGCCCGGCCTTGCCGGCGCGCTGCTGCGGCAGGTGGAGGACAGCATCGCCGCGCCGCCGTCGGCGCAGCTGGCGATGGCCGCGTCGCTCGTCCACAGGTCGTCCGCGCGTGGGCGCTGATGGCTGCCGGCTGCGCGCTGCCGCCCGGCTGCCGAGGCCCCGCGCCGTCGCGTGCGTTGACCGCAGGCTCGACGCGTTTGTGACGAGCTGGCTGCAGTTTCCCATCCTGACGGACGTGGCGTTTGGCGGCGCGCCACTGGCGTTCATGGGCTGCGTGCAACCGGTCCCGCCGTTTCACGCTGCGATCATGCCCGCGCCGCCGGGCGACGGCGGCGTGTGGTGCTGGCTGAGCGTGCCGAGCGGCCTCGTTCCGGCGATGGCCGGCTCGCACGTGCTGCGCGCGCTCGTGCCGGGCGCGGCCTGGCTGTCGGCGCCGTGCGCGGCGTGAGGCGCGAGGCGCGCGCGGCCGGGCGCCGCGTTGCATGGCTCACGTGCGCACCGCCCTCCTGCCCTCGTACAGCGATCCAGTGCACGTACAAAGAATGGCTCACGCGAGCGCGCTTGAGTTGAAGTGACCAACAGAGTTGACCGATCGCCCGGCAGGGCGGCCCCGCGCCCGCGCTGCCGCAATCCAAGAGATGGCCGAGTCCCAAGGCAGCCGGCGCCGGCTGGCATTTTCATTGACCGCAGCCCGCGCCGGGTCCGGGTCAGCCGTGCTCGACGGCGCCGCCGCCGCCGCCTGCGCCCGCCGTCCAGGGGCCGGCGCTCCACGCGAGGCTCAGCGCGCTGCCCAGCGCGATGCCGACGTCCAGCTGTATCGCCAGCAGCGACTCGACCTGGGCGGGGTGCACGGGCGGCGCGGGCGGGCGTCAGCGGTTGCCGCGACGTCGCGCGGTCGACCGCGCGCGCAGGGCCGGCAAGTCGGCACACGCGCGCGCCGGCGCGGGCGGCGCAGGCGTGCGCGGGCGCACGATGAAGGCGTCGTCCGGGTTGTGGCCGTCGCAGGCGAGGCTGAAGATCATGGCCTCGTACCTGCGCGACGACGGGCGGGGCACGGTCGGGCGGTGCGGTGCGGTCCAGGCGGCGGCCACGGGGCCCAGGCAGCGCGCGCGCCCTCCTGGGCGGCGCGCACCACGCGCTCAGGGAGAGCAGGAAGGTCAGCGGGAAGAGGACCAGCGGCCCCGCGCGCAGCCAGACCGCGGCCGCAAACGCAGCGAGGAAGAGGAGCAGGCGGGCCGCCGCGATGGCCATCACCGTCGCCTGCGGCCGCCGCGGGCGCCACACTGCGCGGCGCGGCAGCGGGGCGGGCGGGCGGCCGCCGTGGGCGCGCGCAGCCTCGGCGCGGCGCGTGTCGGCGGCTGGTCGACGCGCGCAGACTCACCGGGCAGCAGCTTCCCGGTGAGGTCGCCGCAGCCGTAGGTCGCCACGAGGAGCAGGCTGTACCAGCTGCCCAGGCGCGCCGGCTGCGGCGGCGGCGCGGGCGGGCGGCGCGGCGCGCGTCGACGTCGGCCGCCGCACCGCACCGCAGTCGCCGCACCGCGGGCGCTGCGGTGCCGCCGGCTGCGGGCTCGGATTTGAGCTTCCAGTTCAGACCGCACCACTACAGCAAAGGTGATGAAGGCAGGAAAGACGCTGTAGTTGGCTGTGTAGGTCAGGACTGTGGCCAGCACGTAGCACGCGTTGCCCCGCAGCGCGCGCCAGTTGGCCGCCCACACCGAGCCGTGTGCGTAGCGCGGCTCCGCCGGCGCGAGCGTGAGCGCCTGCGCGGCGCGGCGGCGGCGGCCGCGGCGGGGCGGTGAGCGGCGCGCGAGCGGCGCGCGCGGGCCGCCGAGCACCCGGCGCCCTGCGCCCTGGTCCCGTGCGCGCCTTGCTGAGCGCGCTCTCCAGCATGTGGCCCGCGAGGCCGCAGCTCGCGGCGCTGCTGAGCTGGCGCGTGGTGAGGCCGAGGTGCGCCGAGCCGGCGCGCGCGGGGCGCGGCCAGGCGGCCGGGGCCTTGCTGCCGGCGGCGGCCGAGAGGTCCGACAGGGGCGCCTTGCAGGAGAACGAGGCGTCCAGCGGGAGGTGCGCCAGCTGGTCAAACGGCGAGCCCTGCCGCGCCGGCGGCGCGCGCGCCGCGCAGATGGTCAGCGCCGCGTCGGCGTCGCCGCTGCCGAGCGCCGCGGAGCTCCGCGGGCTGCCGGCGTCCAGCGGGACGTGTGCGAGCTGGCCAAAGGGCGACCCGACGCCGCCGCCAGCGCCTGTGCCGAGCGGCACCTGCGCGAGCTGCACAAACGGCGACGCCACCGGCTGCTGCTGCTGCTGCCCCGGCGGCGGCCTGCTGCTGATGACGCCTGTGGCGAAGCAGTACTCGTCCGTGGGCACGCGCTGCAGCGCGGCGGCCCCCGAGCCGCCCTGCTGGCTGCCGCGGCTGCTGCTGCGGCCGCAGCCGCCACCGGGCTGCTCGCGCCGCTGCGCCGGCGCCTGAAACGGCGACGCCGTTGTGGCGGGCGGCGGCGGCGGAGCCGCCTGCTGGTCAGGCTGCTGCTGGTCTCGCCGCCGCCGTCGCCGCCGCCGCCGCCGCTCCTTTGATGAAGCCTCTGCTAACTGCTGCTGCTGCTGCTGCTCCTGCTGCTGCTCCTGGTCCTGCTGGTCCTGCTGCTGCGACAGCTCCGCCGACTGCTGCTCCCGCGCCCGCTCGTCCTGGCGCCGCTGCCAGTCCTGCAGGTGCGCCGCCTCGCGCTGCTTGACCCACTCCTCCTTGCGCGGCCGCGGCGCGGCGCCCCAGCCCCAGCCCCAGCCGCCGGCGCCCGCGCCAGCGCCACCGGCGGTTGCGCCGCTGCGCGGCAGCGGCACGACGGCCACGTTTGCGTCCGCGCTGCTGCTGAGGTCGTCGTCGGAGTAGCGGGACGCAAAGTGGGTGGTGCAGATGGAGCTGCCGCCGTCGGCCTCGTCGCAGCTGCCGCCGCTGCTGTCTGACGCGTCATCAGAGGCCGCGGAGCTGCTGCCGCTGCGGCTGCTGCCGCTGCAGCTGCCGCTGCCGCCGCCGCCGCTGCTGCGGCTGCTGCTCGTGCCGTCGTCGCAGCCGTAGGTGAGGCTGCTGCTCGCGCCGCGGCCGAGGCTGCCGCTGCGGCCGGCCGCGGGCGGGAAGACGCCCGACTCCAGGTCGTCGCCCTCGTCGCCCTCGACGATGCTGTCCACGGTGGGCGCGTAGTGCGCGCGCTGGCGGTGGACGCTGAGGTCGAGCCCCTGCCACGCGTCGCGCTCGCCGCCGCTGCCCGCGGGCGAGCCCGGGCTCGCGTGCCCGCCGCCGCGCGGCGTGCCGAGCCCCGCCGCCGCGAGCGCCGCGAGCCAGCCGCTGCCGGCAGAGCCCTGGCGCCCGAGCGCGCCGGAGCCGGCGCGGTGCAGCGCGCCGCCGCCGGCGCCGCCCTTGGCCGCGCTGGCGAGGCCGGGGATGTCGAGCTGGAGCCCAGCCAGCGCGTCGTGGAGCATCGACGCGCGGCCCAGCGCCGCGCCAGGGCCCCAGCCGCCCACCGAGCCGCGCCGGCCGCCCAGGCCGAGCCCGCCCGGCATGGTCGCCGCTGACTCGAGCACGCCGAGGCTGGCCATGCGGTCCAGCGCGCCCGCGGCCGCGCCGACGCGGAGCTGCGCCGGCGACAGGCCCGTGTGCACGCGCTTGACCACGATGGGCGTGCCCCGCATGCTCACCGGCAGGCTCAGCGTGAGCGACAGCCCGCGCGCGAGGCTCGGCGCGCCGTGCGGGCCGAGCCCCGCCGCCGCCGCCGCCGCGCCGCGCCCGGCCTCGAGGTCGTGCGCGAAGCGCGCCGCAGCCGCGCCGCCCGCGCCGTCGCTGAAACCGCCGCCGCCGCCGCCGCCGCCGCCGAGCGTGGGGATGAGCGGGAGGACGCCGAGCTCGTCGTCGTACCTGCCGCCGCCGCCGCCGCCGCCGCGCGCCGCCGTCGCGACGGCGGGCAGCACAACGCGCACGTACGCTGCCAGCCCGACGAGCAGGACGCCCGCGGCGGCGCAGAAGTAGGCGACGATGGAGAGGCGCAGCCCCTCGAGCGTGCGCGGCAGCGAGGCCTTGAGAACGATGCGCAGCGCGGCGAGCAGCGGCATCACGCCCGACGTGCCCGCGACGAGCGCCTGCGGGTGCGCGGGTGCACGTGCGCACGTCAGTGCGCTCACGTGGACGGCGGCGAGGCGCGCGGGGGCGCGCGCCCCCCTTCCTGCCTGCCGCTCACGTGCGCCGCCGTGGGGCCGAGCACCGCCGCCTCGCCAAACACCGCGCCGACGGCGACGCCGTCGAGGGCGCCGTTGAGCGTGACGACGCCGAGCAGCGCGCCCAGCGCGTGCGCCGGCGGCGACGCGGCGTCGCGGCCGACGATGACCCTGTCCCACTGCGGGGCGGTCGCGTCGGCGCGGTGAGGCGGAGAGCCCGCCGCGCCTGCCGGGCGCCCCCGCAGCACTGCCGCGGCGGCTCACCAGCACGACGAACGCCATGAGGCACGCGACGCACACGTGCCGGCCCTGGATGCGCGCTGCGCGGCTGACCGGCAGCCGGCTGTCGGCGAGGTGGCACGCCACCTGCAGCGCGACGAACGCGACCTCATAGCAGACGGTGAGCTTGACCGCGACCTGCGCGCCCGGGAAGGCCTGCGGCGGCGGCGGGCGGTGGGCGGCGGCGTGGGCGGGCCGCCTGGCCGTGCGGCCGCCGGCGCAGCACGCTGGCCGCGGCTGCGGCGGCGCGCCTGCTCGTAAAAGTCGACTCCCAGCGTGTAGCTGCTGATGGGAGTGAACAGGGACACCTGCGTGAGCCCAGTCGGGCGCGGCGGGCCCAGGCCGCTCGGTCCCAGAGGCGGCATCTGCTGCCCGCCCTCTGCCCGCTCGTTGGCGCCGCTGCAGGCCCTGCGCGCGCGGCCGAGCGCCAGTACTACCCCAAGCCTACCCCGATCACGAAGCACGCGAGCCATAGCGAGCGCATGCCCCGGGCCGGCGGCCCCGGTGCCGGCCGGCACAGCGCCCGCTGCCGCTGCTCCCGCGGCCGATGGGCGCCGCGCTTAGCGCCTTGACATCCCCGGGAGCTCGATCAGCGGCGCCGCTGGCCTCGCGGAAGCCCATTCGCGCGGAGGACTGGCCAGCCGCGCCGGGAGCTTCGCCGCCGCAGGCCGCGCGGGCTGGAGCAGCGGCGGCCAGCGCGGCTCGTCACCGCCAGGCGCGCACAGCCTGCACGCATCTCGCACGCCCCTCCGCGCCCACGCCCGGCGGCGGCCGCGCGCGCCGGCCCGTGGGTGACGCTGCCGCGCGCACGGCCGGCACGCGAGCGTCAGTACAGCCCGCCGAGCAGGTTGTGGGCGCGCGCGCGCAGGCTGGAGATGGTGTAGTTGTAGGCCTGCCCGCCGGCGCGCGGGTGCCACACAAACGCGGGCCAGTGGCGCGCGAGGCCGGCGCGCAGCGCCGCGTACTCGGCCGGCTTGATGGCCGCCAGCACGGCCGACACGTGCGGCAGGCGCGCCTTGGGCAGGCGCACACTGAACTCGTGGTACGGCAGCTGGTCCTGGTACGGCTGGTGCACGCCGTCCTGCGCGGCGCGCGCGGAGCCGGGCCAGCAGAGCGCGGCGCGCGTCGGCCGGCGCGGGCAACGGCGCGGGCGCGCGGGCCCCCTGCTCCACCCCGGCGCCGCCCGCGGGCCGTCGCCGCGCCGCGCGGCGCCGCGCCTGCACGATGACGGGGACGCAGCCGAGCACGACGTACAGCCCCAGCGTGTTGCCCCAGCCGTGGCCCCAGGGCGCGAGGCAGAACTTGCTGCTGCGCGCGAGCTGCTTGAAGTCGGGCAGCTTGGGGTTGTCGCTGATCAGCACGTCGGGGCCGAGCTTGCCCGCCTTGAACAGCCGCCACAGCTCCTGCGGCGGCGCGTGCGCGCGTGCATGCGTGCATGAGAGGCGGCGCGGCGCGGGAGGGCGGGCGGCGGCGGCGCCGGCGCGGCCGCGCGCGCGCCTGGCGCACGCCGCCGCTGTGCTCCGGGCGGTCGCGGTTGATCGCGCCGGCGAAGAAGAGCAGGCGGCCCGACGGCACGGTGGCGGGGTCAAACGCCGCGTACGTCTCCTTTGCGAGCGCCTCCTGGCCGGCAAAGTAGGGCGCCGCGACGACGTCGCGCAGCGGCACGTGGCACGCCGCGCCGCGGCGGGGCATGAGCGCAAAGTCGCCCGGCAGGCCGCCGTCCGGCGCGGCGTAGCCAAAGTGGGTGACCTTGATCGGTCCCCCGAGCAGCGGGTCGGCCGGGTCGATCCAGCACGCGCCGCTGCGGCGCGCGCGGTCGACGCGCAGCGGCGGGGTGGCGGGGAGGCCCCGCGTGAGCGACCGGACACGCAGCGCCCTGGTGCTCCCCGGTCCCCGCCCGCAACCAACACGCCGCCGGCGCCGGAGGCGGCCGCGCCGGCCCGCCCCCCGCGCGCCGCGCGGCGTGCGGCCTGCGTGCCCACCGGTCGTTGGGCAGCCAGAAAAAGTGGTCCTTGCCGGACGTGCGGTTGAAAAAGGGGTGCGCGCCCGCGACCCAGGTCATCACGCGGCGCAGGTGCTCCGTGACGTCACCGTTGGCCGCGCTGTACGCGTAGCTGAGCGCGGGGACGTAGAAGAGGCTCGCCTCCCTGCGCACAGGGGGCGCGCGGCGCGTGCGTTGTGTGCGTTGCATTGCGAGCAGCCGGCGGCAGGGGCGCGCAGGGGCGGCGCGCGGGCCCGCGCCGTGCCGCGCCGCACCAGGGGTTTTCTGTGCGCACGGCCCAGTCGGCCATGAATCCGCTGATGAATCCCTTGTAGGCAATGTAGCCGGGGTCGTGCCCTGGCCAGCCGGCACCGCGGCGGGGCCGGGAGGCAGGGAGGTGAGCGGACGTCGAGCCGTTTGCGGGAAGGGCGAGCGAGGGAGGGCGGGAGGGGGACGGGCGGGCCCGTCGGCCGCCGCCGGGGCGCCGCTGGCCAGCGCCGGGGCAGCCCCGCGCCGCGGCGCGCCGCGCGGCGCCGCACCCTGGAAGCCGACGAAGCGCTCCATGTCGAACGCAAGGTGCGTGGGCAGCTCGTACGCATACACGCGCAGCGCCGTGACCGAGCTGTGCGCGTTGTGCGGCGCGTACGCGCGCGCGCGGCTGCAGTCGCGCCCCCAGAAGCCCGGCTGGCAGTGGCAGAACCCGCCGCGGCAGACGCCGCGCCCGAGGCACTGGTTCAGGCAGGACGCCTTGTGCACCTGCGGCGTGCGCGCGGCGCGGCGTCGGCGTCGGCGTCGGCGGGGGCCGCCCGCGGCCGCGCGCGGCGCCGCTGCCGGTCGGGTCCTGCCCGGCGGGCGCGGGCGCACCTGCTCGCACTGCTCGCCGGCGTAGCCCTGCCAGCAGAGGCAGCGCGGCGCCGCGGTCGCGGCCTTCACGCACTGCCCCCGCCACATGCAGGACGCGGGGCAGCGCGCCAGCGGCAGCGCGACCATGTCCGCCTCGCCCTGCGCGAGCGCCTTGACCTGCGGGCGGCGCCGACCGCGGCGGGCGGCGGCGGTCGGCGGCGGGCAGGCCCCGCGCCTGCGCGCCTGCGCGCGCGCCCCTCCGCGCCGCGCGCCCCCACTGCGCTCACCGCGGTCGCCTGCTGGCGGGTGAGGCCCTCGCGCTGGAGGTCGTCGCGGATGCCCCTGAACCAGCGCACGCCCCCGCCGCGCTCCTCGGCCTCGCTCGGCACGTCCGAGTAGACCGCGCCGCGCGCGACGCGCTTGCCGCCGCCGCCGCCGCCCTTGGCGCCGCCGCCGGCCGGCACGAGGCGCTCGAAGCAGCGCACGAACCAGGGGTCGCGCGGCGTCTCGCACTTGCCGCGGTTGGGGCAGAAGAACGCCCGGCACTGGCGCAGGCACTCGCAGGAGCGCGGCATGCGGTCGCCGCAGTGCATCTCGGTCGCGTTGGCGGCCATCTTGCAGGCCGGGAACATCTCCTTGTTGCACAGCGGGCCGTAGTAGCCAAACGGGCACTCGCACCTGGCGCGCCGCCGCCGCCGCGGCCGCAGGGGCGCCGGGAGAGAGGGGCGTGGGCGCGCCCGCAGGCCCCCGCCGCGGCCCAGCCCCGCGCGCCGGCAGCGCCGCGCCGGCGCCCGCGCCACACGCGTCGTGCGCCCGCGCGCGCGCCGCGCGCGCACCGGCCCTCCTCGGCGTTGCAGTTGCCGCGCAGCTCGCAGCCGGGCGTGCACTTCTTGGCCGCCGCCGCCGCCGCCGCGGCCGCGCGCGCGTCGACGTAGTCCGGGTCCATCTCCTTGCTCACGGGCCCGGGGCCCCGGCCGGCCGCGCCCGGCGGCCGCGGCGCGCCGGCGCGGCCGCCGCCGCCGCGCGGCGCGCCGGCGCCGCCGCCCCAGACCACGAGCGTGCCCGCACCGCCGCCGCCGGGCGCGTCGAGCGCGTGCAGCACGAGCGCGACGGCCGTCGCGACGGTGCAGGCGCCGAGGGCGAGCAGGGCGTAGAGCACGAGGCGCCGCGCGCGCGCGAGCCTGGCCGCCGCGCCCGGCGGCGGCGCGGGGCGGGCCTTGCCGCGCGGCGAGCCCATCGCGGCCGCCCGCCGCGGCGGCTCACGCCGAGCGCGCCAGCGTGCCGCCTGCGGCGCGCCCGCGCAGTGGGGCACCGACGAGCGGCCCTGCGCGCCTGCGCCACCGGCGGCAGCAGCGGCGGCAGCAGCGGCGGCGGCGGCAGAGCGGTGAGCGCGGGGCCGCGGCCGGGCACCAGCGCACGGCCGACTGCCTCCCACGCACGCCGCGCGGCCCCGCACGGCCCCGAGCGACGCCTGTGCGCGGCAGTGCGCACCGCACCGGTGCGCAAAGGGGTCTGCTCGCAGGCGCCTGGCAGGCCGGTTCGGGCGCCGCGCTCCGCGAAATGCAATCAGCAATTTCACCCGCGATCGCGCGGTCCTCGCGCTTGCCCTTGAGCGCCCGGGCGGGCGCGGTGGGCTGGGCGCGCGCGGGCCCGCTCTCGCTGCTGGCGCGCGGCTGAGCTCAACGGCGATGCGCGTTGGTCGCAGGCGAGTGCCAGGGACGACGCGGAGCTGCTCAAGGGCGCGCTGGAGGTGCTGCAGCTCTCGGTCGCGCTCCCGCCGGGCGCGAGTGCCGGCGGCGGCGCCGACGCGGCGGCGGCGGCGGCGCAGCAGCTCGAGGTGCGGCCGGGCGGCCGGCTGCGGGCGGGCGCGCCCTCGGCGCGGCCCCGCGCGGCGCGGCGAGCCTCACGCCCGCCGCCGCCGCCGCCGCCGCCGCCCGCCGCCGCCACCGCGCAGCGTGCGCCGCCGCCGGCGCTGATCAACGCCGACCTGTTCTGCCGCGCGCCCGACAACGTGCTGCTGCTGCTGGGCCTGCTGCGCGATGAGCCGGAGGGCGTGGACGACTTTTACGTCCGCTACGGCGCGCTGCAGGCGCTCAGTGGCCTCGCGGCAGCCTGCCCGGACAAGCTCCAGGTGCGCGCGCCGCGGCGGCGGCAGCAGTCGCGGCGGGGCGGGCGCTGCGCAGCCTGCCGGGCGCCGTGCGCGGGGCGCTGGGCGGCCTGCGGCGGCCGCGACGCCGTGCGCCCGTGCCGCGCGCGCGCGCAGGCGGCGGTGCTGACGAGCCCCGTGGGCGTCGTCGCGCTGATGGACCTGCTGGCCAGCCCGATGGAGGTCCTGCGCAACGAGGCGCTGCTGCTGCTGGTCGGGGGCGGGCGAGCGCGCCCGGCACCGGCGGGGGAGTGCTGCGCGCGGGCGCCGCGGTCGCAGGCGGCGAACGCGCGGGCGGCACGCCCTGGGCGCGTGTGGCGGCGCGGGAGGGCGCACGCGGAGGAACAGGCGTCGGCACTGCTGCGGCGGCGACCGCGCGACGCGGCTGCGCGCGCGCCGGCGGCTGCGCCCTGCACCGCCGGCGGCGGGCGCCCGCGCCCGCCCTGCGCCGCCGCTCGCTGCGATCGGGCGGGGCGCGACTGCGACCGCGGCGGTGCCGCTGCGCTGCGCCGCGGCTCGCGCGTCGTTGTCTGCGCCGCCGCCTCTCGCCCGCCCCCCGCCGCAGCTGCTTCTGCTTCCTCAGGACCCCCGCCGCCGCCCTCGCCTGCCCACACGCCGCCAGCCGCCGCACGTCGCCCGCACGGCCCGCTCGCCTCAGCGCGCCGCCGGCCGCCGCTGCTCCCGCCCCCTGCCGCCCCGCCTGCGCCGAGGCGCGCCCGGGCACGGCCGCCAGCGCCCGTGTGCCACGCCCTCGCGGCCGCAGCGCCCCGCCGGGCCCACTGCGGCAGCGCCCGCGCGGGCGCTGCGCTGCGCTGCGCAGCCTGCCGGGCGCCGGGCGCTGACGGCAGCAGCGTGCGGGGGCTCCCGCGCCGGCGGGCGGGCGCCGCCAGCGGCTGAGATGGCCAGGGGGGGGCGTGGCGGCGCGCCAGGGCGTGGGCGGCGGCCGCGCGTGGCGTGGTGTGTGCGCAGCTGCGGTTGGAGGCGTGCGGCCCACGCGTTGCCGAGGTGCAAGCGTTGAGTTGAGGCCACGCGTGCACGCCGCACCTCGCCCAGCACGCCGCGCTCGGCGCCCGCGCTGCCGCCGGCGCGCGTGCCAGGGCCGCCGCGCGACCCTGCGCACTCGCTGGCTCCTGGGAGATCCTGAGCTAGCGCACACCTCGCGCGCGGCGAACGCGTGCACCGGCGCCCGGCCGACCAGTAACAGACGCGCGCCGCCAGGTCTTTGCCGCCGCGCCCTGCTGCCAGCGGCGCGCGCGTGCTGCCTGCGCGTCCAGCGCCTCGCCGGCGCCGACCCACACCATCCACCGTGTCGCAGCTGCGCTCGCGGCGTCGCCGAGCCGCGCCGGGCAGCCATCGGCCGCAAACGGCCTCGCCAACCCCCGCTCCACCGCCGGCGCCAGACGGGCCGGCTCCGCTCGAACGGGCGGAAAACATTCGTTCAGTTGCAACGGCATCGGCGTAGGCAGGCCAGCTCGGCGCTGCTGCCCGCGGGCGCGACCAGACTGCCGAGCGCCTGCCCGGCGCTCGTGCGCGCGATGGGCGCCATGCCGCGGCGCCGCGGCGCGCGCGTGGGCATTTTGATAGCAGTGGTAGCAGGTGAGCGTGGCTGGCAGGGCGCAGGCGGGCCTTGGGGGCCGGGCCAGGCTGCTGGGACACTGGCCAGGCGTCGCCCTGGCCGGCTGGCCCCAGCAGCCCCAGGGCCGCACGGCCGCGCGCGGAGCGTGCGGGAGGGCCGCAAGGGCGGCACGAAGGCTCCAGGCGGCACCGCTGTGCAGGACGCGCGGCGGCGGCGTCCCGCGCGCTCGGGCGCCACGCGGAGCGGCAGCGCGCGGCCGCTCGCCGGCAGCCGTGTTGGCGGGGCGGCGGCCGCAGACGCACCAGCAGCAGCAGCAGCAGCAGCGGCAGCAGCAGCCGCAGCGCCCGCAGCCGGGGGACGCGCGCGCTGCGGCGAGCGGGCCCGCCGCGCGCGCTCAATCAACCGCCCGCCGCGCCGCGCCGCGCCGCCCGCCGCCCCGGTGCAGCCAACCTCGCGCTGAGCGGCGCGCTGCCGGACCTCATCCGCTGGGACCCCATCCGCGAGGTCTGGGTGGACCAGAAGACGCGTGGCGTGGTCACGGTGACCTCCAACTCCGTCACCAACCCCGCGGCCGGCACGACGCTCGCGGCGGCGCAGGGCGCCGGCGTCGTCGCCGCGGCGCCGACGTACTTCCAGCAGGGCGAGACGCGCGCGCAGCGCGCGAGCGACAAGTCGATGTTCCCCCTCGTCATCCCCGACGCCGACTGGTTCAAGACGTGCGGCAAGAACGCGAGCGACCTCATGTCCCTGATCACCACCAAGTGCGACCTCTTCAAGGACTACGTCAACTGCCAGCAGCTCGCCGAGATGGGCTACCTCCCGCCCGGCGTGCAGAGCTTCGTGCCCGGCGGCAACCTCAACGGCGGCTTCACCATCCCCAACGGCTGCAGCTCCGGCAACCTCGGCATCGAGTACGACGGCATCAAGATGGTCTTCAACAGCCCCCAGGCACGCGCCGCGCCTGCACGCCGCGCCGTGCCGCGCCGCTGTCAGCGCCGCTGCCGCGCCGGCGCCGCGCTGCGGCCCGGCGAGCGCCGCGCGGAGCCGGCCGGCCCGGCCGCCGCCCCGCCGCGACCGGCGCGCCGCGCTGCCGCGACCGGCGCGCCGCGCTGCCGCTGCCGCGCCCGCCCGCAGGTGCCCATCCTCGCGGTCATCGCCAAGGACATCCCCAGCCGCGTGTACTACTTTGGCTCGGGCGTCACCCAGGTTAGCGAACGAACGAACAGCCTCGCCCCGCCGGCCTCGCCCCGCCTGCTGCGCGCCCCCGCCGCCGCCACCTCACCGCCCGCGCCGCGTCGCCGCCTGAACCCCAGGGCCGCCTGCTCAACCTGCTGATGATGAAGGCCGAGTTCTGCTACGCGCCGCCGAGCATCAGCCCGCTCTACGTCAGCAAGACCGCGACGTACAGCACCGGCATGCAGCCCGGCACGTCGGCGTGGAACTTCTTCAAGACCGTCGCCCTCGCGCCGCCGTTCAGCAACAACGTCGCGCCCCTCTTCCGCGGCGACACCGCGGTGCGCGCCGCCGCCGCTGCTGCGCGGCCCGGGCTCGCCGCGCGCCGGCGGCTGGCCGCGCGGCCGGCGGCCGGCACCGGCGGCGGCCGCCGACGCCCGCGTGCCGCGCCCCGCGGCCGCGCAGGACGCGACGTGGACGCTGAGCGTGCAGAAGACGGGCACCGACACCGTGTACCAGGGCGCGGTGACGGGGCAGATCACCGTGACCAACCCCCAGGTGCGCCGCGCCGCACCGCACGCACAGCGACCCCCTGGCAGCAGCACCGCGCGCGGCCGGGGGGCCCTGGCGCTGGGCTGAGCTCTAACGCGGCCCCGCCGCACCGCCCCCAGGCTGTGCCCGTGACTGTGTACAACATCAACGACTACGTCCAGGGCGGCCCCGGCTCCACAGTCTCGTGCGGCACGCCGACGCCCTTCCAGGTGCGCGGCGGCAGCGCGGCCGGCGCGCCCGCGTCGCCGCGGCGTCCAGGCCAGCTCACGCGCGCGCGCCGCCGCGGACGACGCGACCCCCACAGATCCAGCCCTGCTCCAGCACGGTGTGCAACTACGTGAGCTACTGGCCCTCCGCGCCGCCGGCGGGCTCGTACACCAACCTTGCCGACGTGCAGTACAGCGTCGGCGACAGCGGCGTCATGGGCAACCAGGTGCGCGCCAGGGTTTAGGGGCCAGGCTGGGCCGGGCGCAGCCGGGCGCGCCGTGGCAGCTGGCGGCGCAGCTGGGCCCGGCCGGCCGCCGGCGGGCTCGCGCGCGGCGGCGCGTAAACCCACGCCCCGCGCGTCGCGCCGCCAGGTCGGCACGTCGATCTTCAACGTCGGCTCCATCAGCGAGGCGGTGGGCATGATGAACACGCAGGTGCGCGGGCGGCAGCAGGGGCGGGTGCAGCAGCGTCAAGGGCGGGCGCAGCAGCAGCGAGGGCGGCGGCGGGGCGAGCGGCGGGCTCACGCCGCCGCGTCGCCGCTGCGCAGGTCGGCACCATCCCCGCGGGCCAGGCGATCGTGCAGGACGCCATGGCGCCGTCGCCATACTACTTCTCTGGTGCGCGGCCGGGGCGGGCGTGCCGCGGCGCAGCGGGGCGCGGCGGCGGCAGCAGGCTGGGCGGGGCGGACGCAGCGGGGCCGGCGGCGGCCGACCGCGCGCCGCGCCCGCGGCCCGCCGCGCAGGCACGACGCAGCAGTCGTACACCACGCAGCTGGCCTGCCCCGACTCGAGCATCATCACCAACGAGGCGACGCTCACCGCCGCGACGGGGCAGCAGGTCAAGCAGGCCGCGACGGTGCAGAAGCTCTGCTTCGACCTCCAGGTGCGGCCCGCAAGCAGCAGGCGCAGCAGCAGTTTACACCGCGGGCGCTCGCCTGCTGGGTTGCCGCCGCGCGCTGAGCCGCCGCCACCGCCGCCACCGCGCCGCCGCCGCGCAGGTGCGCCTGTCCCAGACGGCGACGCCGTTTGTCGGCAAGTGGGGCTGGTCGGTCACCAAGACCGCGAGCGCGGCCAACATCACGCTCAAGCCGAGCGAGACGAGCTGGGACAAGTTTGTGAAGCAGCAGATGGACCTCGCGATCGCGGGCGGCACCGAGCCGTCCGCCGCGCTCGCGGCGATCACGGGCGGGCAGAACTACAGCGCGCTCGCGTCGGCGGCGATGCCGGGGACGACCAACGAGGAGATCACATACACCGTGGCCTTCACGCGCAGCGCGCCCGCGGGCATGGCCGGCGGCGGCCCCGCGTTCCAGACGACCGGCGACGTGTTCATCACCAACAGCTCCCCGCTCAACGCGCAGCTCAAGGAGGTGCAGGTGTCCATCTCCAACCCCTTCGGCGGCATGCCCTACACCGGCACCGCCGCGTGCCCGCTGATGACGGTCGCGGCGGGGCAGACGCTCACGTGCCGCTACGTCGCGACGCCGAGCTTTAACCCCGTGGGCGCGCAGATCACCGCGAGCGCGGTGTACCTGAACAACCGCAACGGCGTGCCCTCCGGCGCGACCACGGCGTTCGCGTCGGCGCCGCTCATCGTCGGCGGCGGCGCGCCCGCCGGCGCGGCCGCGCCGGGCCGCAAGCTCCAGGCCGCGGCCGCGGGCGGCGGCGCCGCCGGCGGCGCGCCCGGCGCGGTCGAGAACATCGCCCAGGTGCTCGGCGGCCTGCTGCGCCCGCTCGACAGCAGCAGCGACGGCGACAAGGACACCACCACGCTGCCGCCCGTGGTCGGCCGGCCGAGCGTGTCGCTGCCGGCGATCGCGGTGCCGAGCCTGACCAAGAAGGGCGACGCGCCGGCGTCGGGCGACGAGTCCAACCCGCTCGCGGGCTTTGGCAAGTTTGTTACCGACATCGCCAAGAAGGTCAACGACAACGCGCCCCAGCTGACGATGAACGTCGTGGACGTCGCCGACATGCTCCCCAAGCTGCCGCCCCTGCACGGCAAGGGCGGCGCGCCCGCGGCGTCGCCCGCGCCGGAGCCGACCGTCGCCGTCGCGGCCAACCCGAGCGCGCCGCCGACCGTCGCCGCGGCGGCGGCCAACCCGAGCGCGCCGCCGACGCTGCCGGCCGTCGCGGCGACGCCCGGGCGCCCCGCGCCGACGACGTTCGACCTCAAGGGCCTGCAGCAGGAGTGCGTGGAGGTGAAGGACCTCTTCGCCAAGGGCGACGGCTACGTGACCGGCATGCTCGTCGCCGGGACCTTCCCGTCCGGCCGCATCTGCGAGTCGACCACCTTCACCTACCGCGTGCGCTACGGGCCCTTTGCCGACTGCTTCGACAAGGTCGCCGTCAACCAGGCGACCTGGTCGGCCGCCGACACGGGCGCGTCGGGCAACGCGTCGACGAGCACCGGCGTCAAGGTCCTCGGCTGCGGCGCCGCCGTCGCGGCCAAGGCCAAGTCGTACGCGGTGTGGGCGAAGCGCAGCTACAGCTGGGCGGTCAAGAAGAGCGTGTCGCCCGCGACCGTGACCGTCGCGGCGGGCAAGCCGGCCAAGGCGACGTACGCGATCGACTACACGCGCACCGACATCCTGGTCAACCCCAAGCTCTCGGCGACGCTGCAGTTTGACAACCTCGGCGCGTCGCCGCTGTCGCTGACCTCGTTCGCGTACACGATCCGCTCCGACTGCCCCGCCGGGCCCAAGACCAAGACGGGCACGTTCAAGTGCGCGGCGAGCACCATCCCCGCCGGCGGCGCGCCGCTGAGCTGCCAGCTCCAGACCGACCTCCCCTGCGTCGGCCCCGGCGTGCTCATGGCCCAGGCGCAGGCCGCGGGGCAGCTCGTGAGCAGCGTGCCCTTCGAGTTCCCGGCGCCCAAGTCGATCGACACGCTCACCGACAGCGAGTGCGCGATCGTGGTGGACGAGTTCCAGCCCGGCGAGGGCCTCGTCAACGGCAGCGTCGCGGCGGGCATGCGCCCGTACGGCAAGCTCTGCGGCAGCAAGGCGTTTGAGTACACCGCGACGTTCGGGCCCTTCACCGACTGCGGCAAGCGCAAGGTGCGCCGGCGCGGGCGCGGCGGCGGCGCCGCCGGGCGGGGCGGGCCCCTGCCGGGGCGCGGGCGGGGGCGCGTGCAGCGCCGGCCTGGCAGAGCTGGGCTGCGGTGCCTGCCAGCCGCGTGTGCCGCCGTCCTCTCACGCGCCCGCGTCCTGCGCCCCCGCGCAGGCCATCAGCAGCGCGAGCCTGACCACGGGCGAGCCGACCAAGAGCGTGAGCACCGACACCACGCTGCTCATCGACGTGACCGGCTGCGACGTGTACACGCCCATCGGCGGCGCCGCGGCCGCGCCCGCGCCCGCGGCCGAGGCGGACGGCGAGCCCGAGGTCACCGCCACGAGCGGCATGCGCCTCGGCGCGCCGGCCAAGGCCGGCGCGACCGCGACCGCGGCGGCCAAGGGCGCGGCGCCGACCAAGTGCGTGAGCTCGGTGTCCTTCTGGAAGGGCTGCATGGCCTCCGCCACGCCGGCGGGGCGCTGCGCGACGGTGCTCAAGCTGCCCACGGGCCCCGCGACCGCGTTCTTCCCTATGCCGCACGTCCGCACTGTGCGCACGTACAAGGGCATCATGTCCAAGGGCACCGCGTCGGGCTTCAAGGCCACCGACGCCTGGTACCGCGCGGCCCAGGCGGTCGCGGCGGCGCAGCTCAACGAGCTCGCCGGCGTGCCGCTGCCGGGCGCGGCGCGCGACGCGCTGAGCCTCGCGGGCGCCGCGGTCAGCGCGGCGACGTCGAGCCCGCCCGTGCTCGCGAGCGAGCTGCAGGGCGTGGCCAACGCGGTCGCGGCGCTCGAGAAGTTCAGCGCGGGCCAGGCCGGCGTGCCCGCGTGCTGAGCGCGCGCGCGCACGCCGCGTGGCGGCGGCGGGCTTCGCCTGACCGCCTCATTTCATTGTGCTGGTTGCGCCGCGCGCGCAGCCGCGGCGGCGGCGGGCCCACGGCCGCGGCTCGCCGCGCGGCGCCGGGCTGCAGCGCTGCATTGCGGCTGGTGCACCTCAGCAGGGCCCCGGAGGGACCGGGCGGGGAGGGCGGGGAGCGGGCAGCGACCTCTAGGAGGATACTTGAGAACCGTGGGCGCCGCGATGCGCCACCGCCGCCGCCGCCGCTGCTGCTGCTGCCGGTGGCCTGCGCTGATTGATTGGCGGCGGGCCGCGCAGCAGCCGGCGCGCGCGGCGGCATGGTTGACCGCCCACGCTCACACGGCGGCCGATTCAATCAATTGTGACCGCGGGCTGCTCTGGTTTTGGTTTGGACACTGCGCGCGCGAGCACACGGGTAACCGCCCCACGCGAGGTTTCAGGGCGCCGCGCACGCCCCAAACCCTGCAGTGCCGGCGTTGTTGTGCGCGCCGGCACCACCGGCTCTCCACACCGCTCCACTTTCTCAGCCCGTGCACCGCTCTTTCGCTCGCGCGCCACCCCCGTCCGCGCCCTGCGTCGACGCAGCAGCGCCGCGCCGCCGCCGCGCCGGGCCGAGCGGCAGCCGAGCCCAGCCGCCGGAGCGAGCAACGGCCAGCTCTGGCTCCCGGTCCGGGACAGCGGCGGCCTCCATCCGCGCAGAGGAAGGCAGCTGCTGCTGCGCCATCACTGCCCCCCCCCCCCCCCGCCCGCTGAGCCGCCCGGCGGCCGCCTGATGCGCACGTGACGTGAGGAGGGCGCCATGCCGCCCAAGAAGCGCCGGCAGCGCGTGCAGACGGCCAGCGCGGTCGCCAAGGCGCACGTCCAGGACACCACCCGCCTCATCAACCAGGCGCTCGCGGACGGCCAGGTGCGGGTCCTGGGCCCGGGAGCCACCGGGGCACCGGCCGGCGGTGCCAGCCGCTGCGACGCCGCCGCAGCGCCGCTGCTGCCGGCGCGCCCGCTGCGCGCCGCTGCCGGGGGCGCACGCACGCGCAGGCAGCGCGGCGCCCGGCAGGCAGCGCGGCGCCCGGGTGGCAGCCCACCGCCGGCACGCCCGCAGGACATTGCGCAGCTGCGCAAGCTGGCGGCGGTGCGGGGACTGGTCAGCAACGACCTGCGCGCCAAGCTCTGGCCCTGCCTCCTCGCGGGCGCGGCACCCGGCGCCGGCGCGCTGGTGCTCCCGCCGCCGCCGTCCGGCGGCAGCGGCGCGGTGCGGCGTGCGAGCGGCAGCGGCGACGGCGGCAGCGGCAGCGGCAGCAGCAGCGGCGGCGGCGGCGGCGGCGGCGGCGGCGGCGGCGGCGGCGGCGGCGGCGGCCCCGCGCACGCGGGCGGGCCGGGGCCGCCCGACCCGCAGCGCCTGTACCTCGACTGGGCGGCCGGCAGCCACAAGGACAGCGGCACGGTGCGCGTCGACGTCGAGCGGTCGCTGCACTCCTTTGCCGCGTTCCTGTCCTGCGAGGAGCGCGCGGCGCGGCGCGTGGAGCTCGAGCGCATGCTGAATGCGGTCGTTGTGCGCCACGAGGGTGCGGGCCGCGGCGAGCGCCGTGCACGCCGCGCGCGCCGCGGCCGCGCCGCGCCGCGCCGCGCCGCCCCACGCGCCGCGCCCGCGCCGCGCGCCGCGCCGCGCGCCGCCGCCGCCGCCGCCGCCGCCCCCAGGCGCGGTGCACTACTACCAGGGCCTGCACGACGTCGCGGCCGTGCTGCTGCTCGTGTCGGGCGAGCCCGCCGGCTTTGACCTGCTCTGCCGCCTCGCGACGGGGCACCTGCGCGACGCGACGCGCGCGAGCCTCGACCCCGTGATCGAGCTGCTGGGCATCATGGCGCCCATCCTGGAGGCGGCCGACCCCGAGCTCGCCGCGTGCGTGGAGCGGCACGGCCTGCCGCCCTTCTACGCGCTCAGCTGGTTCCTCACCTGGTTCGCGCACGACCTCACCGACTTTGGCGAGGCACGTGGCCGGTCGCACCCGGCGGCGGCGCTGCACGCGGCGGCGCTGTGCGGCGTCGCGCCCGCCGCGCCCCGTGCTGCGCGCCGCGCCGCCTCACGCCGCGCGCCGCGTGCCGCGTGCCGCGCACCGCCTCATGCCTCATGCCTCGTGCCGCGCCGCCTCATGCCTCCTGCCGCGCGCCGCACGCCGCGTGCCCGCCCAGGTGTGCCGCCTGTACGACCTCTTCCTCGCAACCCACCCGCTCATGCCCCTCTACGTCGGCGCCGCCGCGATGCGCAGCCAGCGGCGCGCGCTGCTGGCGGCCGAGGAGATGCCCGTGCTGCACAGCAAGCTCGTCAACCTCGCCGTCACAAAGCGCGCGACCGCGGACCAGCTCGCCGTGCAGGTCCGGCGCGGGCGAGCGCGCCTCGCGCCCGCCGCGCCCGCCAGCGCTCCTCGCGCCCGCCGGCCGGCGGCGCGCTCACCTCACCTCGCCGCCGCGCTGTGCGGCCGCGCGTTTTTCCTGCTGCGTCGTGTTCAGGCGATCGAGCTGTTCAAGCGCGCGCCGCCGTACCAGATCATCGGCGCGCGCGGGCTGCAGCTGCAGCAGTGCATCGCGCCGCGCGTCGCGCTGCGCGGCGGCGTCTGGCAGTACCCCGAGCCGCGGTCGGTCGGGCCGGGGCTGTGGAGCCAGGCGCGGCTGCAGGCGCTCGTGCAGACGATGATCCGCCTGCCGCTGCCGGGTGCGTCGCGCCGCGCCGCCGCCGCCGGCTGCCGCGCGCCGCTCCGCGCGCAGCGCGCCGAGGCCCACCGCCGTGCCGCCGCCGCCGCCGCCGCCGCCGCCGCGCGCGCGCAGGCACGCTCGCGCAGCGCAAGCGCCTCGTCGTCGCGTCGCTGACGGGCGTGCTCGGCAGCATTTACGTCGTTGCCATGTGCGTGTTGATGGCGCGCGGCGGCGGCGGGCCCCACGGCGGAGCGTCGCCGCTGGCGATGCTCTACAAGCTCTGACGCGCGCGCGCGGGAGGCGCGCATGCGCCTCCCCCTCCGGCCGGCGCCGCGAGGCGCGAGCGCCCTCTGTACCTTCTTTCCCTGTAACGCCGGTGCGCAACGGGCCCACTGACAGAGCCGCTGAGGAGCCGCTGAGCGCGGCGAGCGCGCGAGGGCCGCGGCGCGCGGCGGTGCAAGCTATGGCCGCGGCGGCGCAGCGCCGTGCCGCCGCCGCGCCTGCGTGGCGCCCGGTCGCGCTCCACATCGTGTCACAGCTCCCCTGCGCCCGATTGGCGGTGCTGCTGCAGGCACACCGCGGTCAACCCCGGCCTCGCTGCTTGTGCCTCCGCACGCACACTCCGACCCGTGACGCGCTGCAGCTCCTAGAGTCGTTGGCGCCTTCCCGCAGCCGCGCAGCCGTGCAGGCGGACCGGCCGCGCCGCTGCAGGCGGACCCCGCGGACCCCCGCAGCAGCTGCGCCATGGCGCGCCCCTGCGCCATCCGCGCGGCCCTGGGCGTGGCGCTGGGCCTGGCCCTGCTGGGGGCCGTCGCACAGGCCGCAGTGGACCCCCCGCCGGTCGACGTCTGCCCCGCCGGCAGCCTGTACAAGGCGCGGGATGGCTGGCGCGCCGCGGCGCGCTCCTGCGCGCGCAGCCGCCGACGCTGAGTCTCCGCCAGCCAGCCCCACCCGCCGCCGCCGCCGCCGCCGCCGCCGCCGCCGCCGCCGCCGCCGCCGCGGCGCCGCCGCGCGCAGACGCTGCCGTTCCTCAAGGCCGCCACGCCGGGTGCCATCACCGCGCTGCTGACCGACCCCGCCGGCGGCGGCGGCATCCGGCTTGACATGGCGCGCCTGCGCGTCTTCATCCAGAAGACCATGGTCCCCATGGTGCGTGTTGCCCACGCGCGCGCCCGGGGGCTCACGCCCAGCGCGCCGCACCGACGCGCCGCACTCGCGCTCGCGCGCTGCGCCGCAGATCGGGGCCAACGTGTTCTTCCTGGCGCTGGCCGCGCTCTTCCTCATAATCTTCCTGCTCTGGTGGGGCGCCGCCCACCCATCCACAGCGCGCCGCCGCGGCGCCGAGCGCCGCGCGCTGAGCGGCCGGCCCCGCGCCGCCGCCCCTGCCGCCGGCCGGCCCGCGCAGGCGCTTCCTGCGCTTCTGCTGCTACATGGTGTGCTGCCGCGGCAGCTGCGACGCGCGGCGCGCCAAGCACAACCCCTTCAAGATGCTCTTCAGCCGCGGCACCAAGGTCCTCAAGGTGCGGCGGCCAACCGGCCGACCGGCGCCCGCCCGCACGAGCGTCGCTGGCGGCGACGAGAGTTGACCGCCCGCCGCCTGCCGCCGCGCCCCCCGCAGGGCTTCATAGTGCTATTTGGGCTCGTCGCGATCGCGTTTGCGGCGTACGGCATGGCCACGGTGCGCCGCGACGTCGTGGGCGGCGCGTTTGAGGTCGTCGACTCGCTCGCAAACTACACGAGCCGCGTCGCGGGCACCGTGGACGCGCTGCTGGGGACCATCGACGGCGTCGGCGGCGCGATTGATGACTTCCAGGCCGTCGTGCGCGGCGACCTTGACGCCGGCGGGCTGGCTGCCAACCTCACGGTGCGCGCGCGCGCGCCGCGCGCGCGCGCGCGCGCGGCGCTCGCCGGGCGCGCAGCACGCGCGCCGCGTCTCACGCACGCCCCGTGTCGCACACGCCGGGCCCCCGGCGGCGCAGGCGGTCGGCGCCTTCCTGGACGGCATGCCCGCGCCGGCCGCGCTCGTGGCGCGGTCGGCCGCGCTGTCGGCGGCGTACGCCGGGCTCAAGGCCGCGCCCGCGGGGCCGCTGGAGCAGCTCAAGGTCGCGACGGCCGCCTTCTCTGCCGACATCACGGCCCTGGACCCGCAGCTCGCGCTGCTTGACACGGCGCCCGCGCCGGGCGCGTTCACCGCGATGCGCACGCTTGCCGGCGACGCGCAGACGGCGCGCGGCGCGGTCGACTGGACCTCCGGCACCGCGCCCGCGTGAGCCACGGGTCAAACCCCGCGGCGCGCGCGCTGGCTCGCGGCCGCGGCGGGGCGCGTGGCGTGCGCCCGGCCCTGACGCGCGCCCGCCCGCCCACCGCGCGTGCGCAGGGCGCCCAAGCTCGCCGACCTGGACGCCGCGGTGGACGCGCTCATCGCCGCGCGCGCGGGCTTTGTGGCCGACTGCGGCACCGTGATCGGCGCGATTGACTACGTCGCCGCCGCCCAGACGCCGACGACCAACCCCTTCTCAAGTGAGCCCTGCCGCGCGCGCCCGGCGGCCCCGCCGCCGCCGGCATCCAGCGGCCTGCCGGCGCCGCCGCTGAGCGCGCGCATGACCCCCCCCCCCCGCCGCAGAGCTGCGCACCAAGGTGGCGGCCGTGCTGACCGCCGTGGCCAGCATCCAGAGCCAGGCGACGTCGCTCGCGACCAACATCACCGCCCTGCAGACGCAGGCGCGGCTGCGGCGGCGGCGGGGGAGCCAGCGGGTGGCGCCGCGGGCGGTGGTGCCACGCACCCTGCGGGCCCCGGCCGACGCCCGCCCGCTCGCCTCCCGCGCGCGCGCGCGCAGCACGCCGGCGTGCAGCCGGTGCTCGCGGGGCTGCTGGCCAAGCTGGACGCGGTCAACGCCACTGTCGTCGCCCTCACCACCAGCATGGCCTCCGCGTCGGCCGGCCTCGTCGCGGCCAACACGCAGCTGGTGCGCCGCAGGCCGCGTGCACGCGCCGCGAACTGCAGCAGAGCTGCAGTAGCAGCCGACGTCGCCGCCGGCTCCCGCCTGTGCGTCACTGCCGCCGCTCGCTCCACCCCGCAGGACGCCGTGTTTGCCGCCACGCCCAGCCCCGCGACCTCGGCGGCCGCGCTGACCGCCTTCAGCGGCGCCATGGTCTCCACGGCGCCCGTGTCGGCGCTGGACGCGCTGCTCGTGACCGGCGAGACGCGCCTCGCCGCGCTCGGCAGCGGCGCGGCGGCGTACCGGGCCTGGGTCCTCGCGGCGCAGTGAGCGCGCGCGCGCGCCACGGCGTGGCGGGCCCAGGCCTGCGTCGCACTCGCGTGTCCTCACGCGTCCTCACGCGCGCCTCCCTGCCTGCTCCGCCCCCGCGTAGGACCGCCGCCGGCGCGAGCCTGGGCACGGCGCTGGCCGACTTCAAGGCCGCGCTCACGACGTCGACCACCGCCCCCAGCGCGGGGCAGTGGGCCACGCTGCGCGCGAGCCCCACACTCACCGCCTTTTTCGTCGCCCTTGACGCGCTCGGCGCGCCCGCGAGCTCCACCGGCGCGCTCGGCAGCGTCACGCCCGCCGCCGGCGCCGCGGCGCAGGCGACGTCGGCGCGCGGGGCGTGCGGGCCGGCCGTGACCGCGACGCCGGCGGCGGACGCGTACGCGACGAGCGCGCAGGGCGCGTCGCCGGCGCTGCCCGACCTGAGCGTCCTGCTCGCCGGCCTGGGCGCGGTGTCGACGACGCTGGCCGGCTTTGGCACCCCGTACAGCGCGGTGCGCGGCCGGCTGCGCGCGGAGCGCGCCGCAGGCGCCCCTGCCTCCCTGAACGCCCCCTCCCCCCCCCCCCTCCCTCCGCCTGCGCGCAGGTCACCGCCGGCGCGCAGGCCGACCTGGCGACCCTCGAGGCGGCCGCGATCACGGGCGGCGACGCGGTGAAGGCCCAGATCGCGTCCACGCGCGCGGGCGTGGCGGGCAGCATCGACCAGGTCAGGGCCATGGTCGCCGGCCGCCTCGGCAGCCTGCGCGCCGACTACGGGGGCACCGCGCGCGCGGTCGACACCTACCGGTGCGCGCGCGCGGGGCTGGCCACGCGGCTCGGCCGCCTGCCGCGCACGCACGTGTGCGCGGCCAGTCGTGCGGCCGCTCACCCCTCGTCCCTCGGCCCTCCCTCGGCGCCCCTGGACCTGCCCGCGCGCGCGCAGGTACCAGGCCTCCATGGCGCTCTACGCCGTGTCGGTGCTCCTCGTCCTCCTCCTACTGTGCGCGGCGGCGCTGCACTACCACTTTGGCGCCAACCTCAGCACGCTGCTGCTGCTGGCCGTCACGGTGCTGTACCTCCTGCTCGCGCTGCTCATTGCGCTGCTCGTGTCGGGCCTCGCGCTCGGCTGCGGCGAGGTCGAGCCGCTCGTCGTGCGCCTCGCGCCCGCGGGCTTCACGCCGCTGCTGCGGTGCGCGGCGCGCGACGCGCGCGTGCTGCGCGCCGCGCGTGCTGTGCGCCGCGCGTCCTGCGTGCCCGGTGAGCCCATGCGACCGCCGTGCCCGCGCCCGCCCGGCGCAGGTACTACTTTTACGGCGAGGGCGCGAGCGTCAAGGCGGTGCTCGCGTCGAGCGGCGTGGTGGACGTGGACGCCTTGCTCGCGGAGGTCGCGTCGAGCCAGGCCGACGTCGCGGGCAGCCTGGCGAGCGCCTTCACCTTCCGCCCCGGCCCGCTCGCGGTGATGGGCCGCCTCAACACCAGCGTGTCGGGCGTGGCGACCGGCGTCGACGCGGTGCTGGCGGGCTTTGGGCGCGACGCGGTGCTGCCCGTGTATGGCCAGGTCAAGGGCCTCGTCTGCTGCGCCGTGCCCGACACGCTCGCGTCGATGTGGACCGGCCTCACCTTTGCGGGTGGGTCGAGGGCTCGGCTGGGGGCCGCGGGAGCGCGCGCGCGCGCGGGGCGCCGCGCCGCGCCGCCGACGCGTGCGCGCTGGCGCGCCGCCGACGCGTGCGCGCTGGCCGACCTCCGCCCCCGCCTGCCGCGCGGCTCAGGCATTTTTGCGTTTGCGCTCATCTTCTGCACCTTCTTCCTCATCGGCAAGCTCGACCAGCTCCCGCGCCGCGACGCGTGCGGGTGCACGTGCCACACGGCCTCCAAGTACGCCGGCACCGTCTTCCCCGACGCGCTGCCCCAGTTTGCGACGCCCGGCTTTGACGCGCCGCTCGGGCCGTACGAGGCGCCCGGCGCGCCTGGCGGCGGCGGCGCGTGGGACGGCGGCGAGGCGGCAGCGCACGTCACGGTCAACGCGCCCGGCGGCAAGGGCGGCGGCTACTGAGCGCCGCGCTCGAGCGCGCCGCCGTGCACGCGTGGGGGCCTTTCGGGGGCGGGGACGGCGTGGGGGGGGGGGGGCTTTGCACTCTGCATGCGGGGCGGGGCTTTGGAGGGCCCGAGCCCTGGCGTCACGACGCTCGCGTGCCGTGCCGCACCGCTCCACCGGGCGCATGCGGCAGCCCCGACTGCAGCAACAGCCGGCACCGCCGCCGCCGCAGCCGCGCGCCGCCGCTCGCCAGCGTGCGGAGCGCCGCAGCCACAGCCGCAGCCGCCGCCGCCGTGCCGCGATGCCGCCGCTGGCGTTCCAGCCACGACCAGCAGCGCGCCATGTCTGCAGCGGCTCCGCGGCTGGCGCCGGGCGGGCGGGCGGGCAGCAGGTGAGCAGCGGCGGCGGCGCGCAGGAGCCGCGGCTCAGCCCGGCGCGGCCTGGCGAGCGGCCTGGCTCGCGCGGCTGCTGATGTGCGGTCACGGCTCCGAACCGGGCCGCCCGCCAGACCGCCGCGCTCCGCCATGCCGCCGCTGGCGGGGCCGTCGCTGCTGCCGACGGCGCCACCGCCGCCGCCGCGCAGGTGCCAGCAGCGCGGCCGCAGCTGCGGCAGCGGGCGGTGCAGCAGCAGCATCTGCAGCTGCTCCAGCAACGGCAGCAGCAGCACGCGCGGCAGCGGCGGCAGCGGTGCGCCGCGGCGGGCGGAGCCAACGGCGACGGCGGCGCGCCTGCCCCGCGGTCCTTTGACGACGACGCCGACAGCGGGCTGGGCAAGCTGCGCTTCAACAAGCGCGAGAGCGAGCTCCCCAAGGAGCTGCAGGGTGCGCGTGCGGGGGCGCGGCGCGGCGGCGCGCCGGGCTCGCGGTGCGCCGGGCTCGCGCTGCCGCGCCGCGCGAGCCGCGCCCGCCGCCGCGCCCCAGGCCTGGAGATCAGCGAAGAGGGCGACCTGGTTGACACGCGGACGGGCAAGGTGATCAACGAGTTTGGCGCGACGCGCTTCGACGTCGCGGTGCGCGCGCTGCGCGGCGAGCTCGACCCCGCGCCGTGGGTCGAGAACACGGAGCGCAACCCCGGCGTGCTCATGAGCAAGCTCGTGAGCTTTCCCACGCCCTACACCTTCCAGGCGCGCGCGCGCGTGGCGGGCAGGGGCAGGGGCGAGGGGAGCGGCCTCACGATAGGCCGCGCGCCGCCGCGTTGGCGCGCGCCGACGCCGGCCGCGCGGGCCGGCGCCGGCCGCGCAGGTGGTCGGCAAGCCCGGCGGCGCGCCCAAGGAGGCGTTCGTGGCCGACATGGTCGCCGCGGTGTCGCGCGCGTGCGAGGCGGCGGTG
This sequence comes from Scenedesmus sp. PABB004, assembly GCA_014905635.1. Classification (NCBI taxonomy): domain Eukaryota; kingdom Viridiplantae; phylum Chlorophyta; class Chlorophyceae; order Sphaeropleales; family Scenedesmaceae; genus Scenedesmus; species Scenedesmus sp. PABB004. Next base: position 757,012 of record JABVCE010000013.1, read on the forward strand.
CGGGACGAGGACGTGACCGTGCGGGTGCGGCGCGCCGCGCAGCGCGCGGTCGCAGCACGCGGTTGACGCGCCGCCGCCGGCGCGGGCGCGCGGCCGAGCGGGAGCGCGTCGCCACCCTGCCCCCTCTGCCCCCGGGGCGCCGCGCAGGAGCGGCTGGGCGGCAAGTACGTGAGCGTCGGCATCACGGTCAGCGTGCGCGCGCCCGAGGTCATCGCGGCCGCGTTTGACGCCATCGGGCGCGACGAGCGCGTGACCATGAAGTTTTGAGCAGCCGTGCTGCTGCTGCTGGGCAGCTGGGGGCTGCCGCAGGGCCGCACGGCCGGCGGCGACGGGTGCCGCCGGAGCGCGGCGGCGGGCGCGCGCCGGGCGCGCGCGTGGACGCCGGCGCGACCGCGCGTGTGACGCCGACGTCGCGACGTCGCGACGCCGCGCTCGTGGTCGCCCCCGCTCGCGCGTTCGCCGACGCGGGCCGCGACTTCCCAAGCCCGCGCTGCGTTGTGTCCTGCCGCTCGCCCGCTGCCGCCTCTGGGCCCTCGCCCGCTCCGCCGTCGCCCTCCTCGCGCCGCCACGCACCCGCCCACCGCCCCGCACCACGCGCGCACGCGGCCCGCGCGCGGCGCTGCCGGGCAACAGCAGCCCCCAGGAGGCGCGCGATCGGGCGGCGGACCGGCACCATGTTCCTGGTCAACTGGTGCGGCCACGGCGCGCCCCGTCGCGCCCCGGGGCACGGCGGCGCCCCCTGACGCCGGTTGCTGCTGCGCCAACAGGATTTACAGCGCGCTGAACGCTCTAGGACTGTACAACAAGAACGCTAAGATTCTCTTCCTGGTGAGCAGCGCGGCGCGCGCCTCCGGGCGAGCGCGCGGGGCCGCGGCGCGCCCACGCGCGCCGGGGCGGCCCGGGGGCGCATGCAGAGCCATCTGCGACCCGCCCGCAGGGCCTGGACAATGCGGGCAAGACCACGCTCATGCACATGCTCAAGGACGAGCGCCTGGTGACGCTGCAGCCCACGCAGATGCCCACCTCGGAGGTGCGGGGTCGGCGCGGCGCGGCGCGGCGCGGCGTGCGCCGCTGCACGGCGCCGCGGGCGGCGGCGGCGGCAGCCGGCGCGCGCGCTCGCGCGCCCGCGGCAGGCGAGCCCCCTGTCGCAGCAGGCGGCTGGCGCGCCTGCAGCCGGGGAGGCGCGGCACGCACCGCAGCGCACCCCACAGCGCGCGCCGCCGACGGGCGCGCCCGCGCCGCGCCGCCGCGCGCGCAGGAGCTGCAAATAGCGGGCGTCAACTTCAAGGCGTTTGACCTGGGCGGCCACGAGATCGCGCGCAAAGTCTGGAAGGACTACTACGCCAAGGCGCGGCGCGGCGCGGCCCTCGCTGCCGCGCGCCCCCGCGAGCGGCGGCGGCGGCAGCGCGCGCTGCTTCAAACAGCACCGCGTGCGCACGCGCCCGCGCGCGCCGCCGTGCCGCCACTTAACCCACCCGCCACCTCACGCAACGCGGCGGGGGCGCAGGTGGACGCGATCGTGTACCTCGTCGACGCGGCCGACCGCGAGCGCTTCCCCGAGAGCCAGCGCGAGCTCATCGGCCTGCTCAGCGACGACGGCCTCGCAGGCGTGCCCTTCCTGGTGCTGGGCAACAAGATCGACCTCCCCTACGCCGGTGAGCAGCAGGCACAGACGCACGCAGCGGACGCAGACGCGCGCAGGGGCGGGCGGCGGCAGCGGCGGCGGCGGCAGCAGCGGCGGCGGTGGACGGCGGCAGCAGCGCAGGGGGGCGGCAGAGTGGTGGCGGGGCGGGGAAGCAGGAGCAAGCGGCCCCAGGGGGGTGCCGCAGCGGCGCGGACCGCGGGGCGCGGCGTGACCCTTGCGCCGCGCCGCGCCGCAGTCGGCGAGGAGGAGCTGCGGCACAGCCTCGGCCTCGCGGCGCACACGACGGGCAAGGGCAAGGTGGTGCTCGACCCCAACACGCGGCCGATCGAGGTCTACATGTGCAGCGTGGTGCGCGGCGCGCGCGTGCACGCGGCAGGCCTGCCCGGCGGCAGGGGCGCAGCACCGCCGCGACGGGCCGCGCGGGGACGGCGCGGCGCGCCGCCGCCCGCCGCCGGCCCCGCCGACGCCGCCGCGCTGCACGCGCCGCGCGCCGCGCGCCGCCGCGCAGGCCAAGCGCATGGGCTACGGCGACGGGTTCCGCTGGATGTCGCAGTACATCAAGTAGCGGCGGCCGGGCGGCGCAGCGGGCGGCAACCCGGGGGGCGGCGCGCCAGCAGCAGCTGGGCGGCGGAGCGGAGCAGAGCAGCAGCGCGGCGCGGGCGGCGCGGCCGGGCGCGGGCGCGGGCGCGGGCGCGGGCGCGGCGGCGCAGCAGCGGCTGCGGCGCGGCCGGCGCCCGGCGCCTGGCGCGCGACGCGGCGCGCGTGTGCATGGGCGGGCGGGCGGGCGGGCGGGCGGGCGGGCGGCCGGGCGGGCGGGCGGCCGGCGGGGGCAGGGGCGTCCCGTGGCGGGCGCGGCGGGTCCGGGCGCAGAGGGCTGTTTGTACAGGCAGCACGGCGGTGCCCGCCTGGCTGCGCAGCCTGCAGGCATCGCCCGTTGAGCAGGGGGCCGTCAGATTGCTTGCAGTCGGGGGCGGGCTCGCGGCCTCGCAGCGGCCTCGCGGCCACTCGCGCAGCCGGCGGCCGGCCCGCGCGGCGCGGCTGGCGGCGCGCCTGTTCGCCGAGTGGGACGTGGAGCGAGTCACTGAGCGAGCGTCGCGTGCGTGCGCGCGCGCAGGCCGCGCCCCCGGGCGGCTCGCCGCGCCGCGCGCGCGGCCTGCAGGGTGGCGGCCGGCGCACGCGCGGCGCCCCGGCGGCGGCCGGGGCACCGGCCGCCGCGGCCCGCGCCGGTGCTGGAACAAGCAGCGGCGGTCGCACGGGGGCGTGGCATGAGCTGCACGTCGGTGGTGGTGGTATTGCCTGACCGCGCCGCCCCCGCGCGCGTGTAAGGCAACGGCCTGGCGCCTGCCGCAGAGTCAACGCGGGGTCAACCTGCACGGGTCGCCAGACGGCCTGGTTCCAGCCTGCGCTCTGTCCGGGCCAGCCTGCCGGTTACCCCCCAGCCGCTCTCTCACTACTACTCTCGCTGCACTGCAGACTCAGGCGTGCAGTGCGGCAGGCCCCGCCCGTCACACCTGCACCGCGCGCAGCGCCTCGAGCTCGCTGGGGGTGCGCAGGGCGCACGACGTGAGGCTGCCGCTGCGCAGCCGGCGGAGCGCGGCCTCAAAGGGGCTGGTGCCGCTCGCGACGCGCCACGCGTCTGCCGCGGCCGCGTCGCACATGTAGGCAAACGCGCTGCCGCCGTGCACGGCGTGGTCGACGGACCCGGCGCCGCTCGTGCGGCCGGCCGTGGGCGCGCGGCCGAGCGAGAGCGCGGCCACGAGCGACGAGAGCGGCGGCGCGCCGGTCGACGCCGCGGGCGCGGCGGCGGCGGCCGCGGCGTTGCCGACCAGCGCGCCCTCGGGCGCAGACAGCAGCCGCTCCTCGGCCGCGCGCTGCGGGGCGCCGCTGCAGCTGGCGGCGCCCCACTCGTCGTCGAGGGGCGCGGACGCCTCAAGCCAGTGGTCCTCCACTTGAAAGCGCGCCGCCGCGGGGGCGCCGCCGCAGAGCGCGCTGAGCACGGCGGCGACGGCGAGGCGGCTCATCGGTGTGGAGGGGAAGGCCACGACGCTGACGGGGCCCGTCACGCCGCGCACGTCGACCCCCGCGGCGCCGCGCGCGCGCGTGGACCATGGCAGCGTCTGCGGCGCGGGCGGCGGCGCGGCGGGGGGCGGGTCGGGGCGGCGCGCGGCGCGCGGCGCGCGGCGCGGGCAGGGCAGGCCGCGCGGCGGGCGCGGCGGGGCCTGGCGGCGGCGGGCAGGGCATGCGCGCGCACCTCGGCGGCGGCGTAGGTGAGCCCCGCGGCGAACGCCGCCTCGCAGCGCGCGCCGAGCGCGCGGCGCAGGCGCAGGAGGTCGAGCGCGCCGGCGCCGGGCATGATGACGAGGAGCTGGCTGCGCAGGTGGGGCGCGAGTCCGGGGGCAGCGCCACGATCACCACGTCCGCGCCGGGCACGACCGAGCCCGCGTCGCACGTGACCGCTGCGACGCGGCCCAGCACCGGGGCGCCCCCGGCGCCGCCGGCCGCGTGCGCCGCGAGGCCGCCGCGCGCGGCGATGGCGGCCGAGAGCTCGGCCGCGCGCGCGCGGTGGCGCGGAGTGTCGCTGAGCAGCACGGCGGTGTGCGCGCCGACGGCGCCCGCCGCCGCGGCGGCCGCCTTGGCTGCGGGGCCGGGCGGCGCGGCGCGGGGTGAGGGGCAGCGGCTGCAGCCGTGGTGGAGGCGGGCCCGCGATCGGCCTCGAGCGCGCCGGCCGGGCCCGGCGGCGGCGCAGCGTTGACCCGGCGGCGCGGCGCTCACCGCCGTGCCCGCCGCCGCACACGACCACGCGGAGGTCGGAGAGCGCCCTGTGGTAGTCCATTGCGCGTCGCGGGGCGGGTGCTGTCGGCGCGAGAACGGCTGCGAGTGAGACTGCAAGTGAAATCGAGCTGCCGTGGAGCGCGCGCGTCACTGGCTCTTTCATGGCCTCGCAGACGCCGTGCTCGTTTAAGAGCGCGGCCCCGCGTCAAACTTCGGCGGGAGGGGCACCGCACACGATTGACAAATACGGCAAAAAACCAGCAGCTACACGCATTCGTGGCGCGCTGGGCCCGAATCCCCAGCACTATCTCAGACGGCAGCCGCCCCCCTGTCGCGCCGGGGGCAGCGGCTCCGGCGGCAGCGGGGCGGCACCGGCGAGGTCCGTCGGCGGCGGCCGCCGCGCACGGCCGCGCGGGCGCCGCCAGCTCTGACGCGCTGTCTACGATCGTACCACGAGCTGGTGGGACCTGCCCGCGTGCCCGGTGGCGCGCCCCGACCGGCGGGCTGCCCGCCACCGAGCCGGCGCGGCTGCGGCCTGGCGGGCGGGCGCGCCCAGCACGCGCGCCGCGGCGTCGTTGGATCAAGGCCTCGCCCGAGAACACGCCGCGCCAGCGCGCAGTGGACGCGCGGCCGCACGCCACCCGCCCCTCCCCGCCCGGTCGCGCACGCCGCTCCGCACGCCACCCACGATGCGGTTGGCGACGTCGGCAGTGCTGCTGGTGCTGCTGGCGGGCGCCCAGGCGCGGCGCGCGCGGCGCGCGGCGGGCTCGGCCGGCCCCATGGCGGGAGCGCGCCGCACGCGCCCGCGGCCGGCGCGCGTGCGTCGCGGCGCGGCGTGCCAGCTGGAGCCTGACACGGCGCGTCGTTTGCACACGCGCAGGCCGCGAGCGCGGGTCCGCTGCTCAAGGGCAAGCTGCTGCTGGGCGGCGCGCTCGCGAACAAGACCGCCGGCCTGCTGGACGCCCTCAGCGACGCGGCGGGTGCGGCGGGCGCGCGCACGCGGCGCCGGAAGCTCCCGGACCAGCTGCCAGGGCAGCGGCGGCCCGCCGCGGCGGCGGCGGCGCGCCGACGCCCGCCGCGCTGCCGGCGCTCTGCGCACCCGCGCGCCGCGCCGCGCCGCCGCCGCCGCCGCCGCCGCAGCCGGCACGGAGCTCTGCTACCCCAAGTGGAACTCGCCGGACGTGTCGCTGCCGATGAAGGCCTGCCCCGAGGGCTTCAGCGCCAACGGCACCGCGCTGTGCGTCAAGTCCACGCAGAGCACCGCGACGACGTGCGTGCGCGCCACGGCCTGCCCCGCGGGCATGGCGAGCGTGGAGCACGAGAAGCTCTGGTGCGGCGGGCGGCCGGGGCGCGTGCGTGCGTGGTGGGAGCTGGCCGGCAGCAGCAGCCAGGCCGGCGCGCCGGCGGCCCGCCGGCCGGAGCCGCCGCCCGCCGCCCGCCGCCGCCGCCGCGCCCGCCAGCCTGGCGCCGGAGGCGCGCAGCTGCCTGGTGGGCGTGCTGGTGGCGGCCAAGGTCAACGCGCGCCTGCCGCTCATGATCCTGCCGGCGCTGAAGCAGGGCCTCGCCGCCGCGGCGGAGGCCAAGGCCGCGCTGAAGCGCGTCAACCTCAGCCTGCCTGCCTTCACGCCGGCGGCCAACATCAGCCTCCCGGAGGTCACGCTCACGCTCGGGCCGAAGCAGCACCCCCTCGACACCAACCTCAGCGCCGCGCTTGACACGTCCGGCTGGGTCGACCCGCTCCTGTCGGCGACGCAGGAGGTGCGGCGGGCGCGCAGCCGCCGCAACGCGCGCGCGCGTCCGCGGGCGCCGCGCCGCGCCACGGCCGCCGCCGCCGCCGCCGCCGCCGCCGCCGCCGCTGCCGGCCGCAGTTCAACCTGGCAGTGACGGGCAGCGACGACGTCATGGCCGTGCTGAGCAAGGCCATGGCCCTGGTCAACGTGACGGAGCTGATGAACATCATGCCAGCGGTGAGTCAGCCAGCCACACAGCGGCGGCGGCGGCGGCGCCTGGCCGGCCGGCCGGCCGGCCGGCGGCCACGGCGGCGGCGCCCGCGCGACGGCCCCGCCGCTCAGGCGCCCGCGCTGACGCCGCGAGCGCCGCGCCCGCCCCGCCGCGCGCCTCCGCAGCTGGACGCGTGGGTGTCGAAGCACGTGGAGAACGTGACCAACGTCAACGAGATCACCGCCCAGGTGTCGGCGGGCTTCCCGACCTGCCTGCACAAGTGCTGCCGCGACGAGGCCCGCGCCGGCACCACGCTCGCGCTGCCCAGCGCGGCCTGCCCCGCCGGCAAGACGCTGCACGCGGTGCTCAAGGTCTGCGTGAGCGACGCGACTGGCTACGAGGCCTGCCCCGCGGGCAGCACGCGCTGCACGCTGCCGCCCGGCCTGCCCGCGTGCGTCGGCGGCAACGCGACGCTGCACGGCCTCGACGCCTGCAAGACCGCGGCGCTGCTGCAGGCCAAGCTGCCCAAGCGCCAGTGCTGACCGGCGGCGCGGGGCGGCGGCTGGGCTGCGACACGCCCTGGCCGGCGACGGCGGCGCTCCTGAGAAAAGGAGCTCTCTTTGGACGCGCGCGACGGTGCCGCCCGCGTTTATGAGCTGCTGGTTCCGGTTACCGGCCAACAGCCGCGCTATGCCGGCGGCGGCGCCCGCCGCACGCTGCGCCAGAACCCCGCCGCCACGCGCGACCTGGCGCGCGCCAGCCGCTGCCACACCCGCGCCCACGCGCCCCGCCGGCCACCTGCTGGGGCGGGGGCCGCCCCCGGCTGCTGCCTGCCAGTGCCGCTGCCCCCCTGCCGGGGCTGGCCCCCCGGCGCCGCCCGCCGCCGCTCCTGCCCGCCCGCCGCCGCCGCCGCCGCCGCCGCGCGGCGCTGCTGCCAGCGCTCGCGCTGCGCGCGGCGCCGCGCGAGCGCGAGCAGGCGGCGCCCGATCGGCGTGCCGGGCGCGACCGCGGCCGTCGCCTGGCCCGTCTGCTGCAGGTCCCAGCTCCAGCGCGGATAGACGGGGCCGCCTTGGGGCTGTAGCGCGTCAGGGATGGAGCCGTCCGGGATGATGGGGCACAGCGGCCCCAGCCGCCCCGCGGTGAGGGCGCAGGTGCTCGGGCACTGCGCCGCGCCAGCCGCGCACACCACGTACGAGGTGCTCGCGTTCAGGCTCGCCACAAAGCCGGGCTGGCACACGCAGCCCGCAAAGGTGCCGGGGCAGGGCTGGTTGCCCGCGCGGCACGCGCAGCGCGTGACCGGCCGCGTCACGTTGGTGCTGGCGTTGAACAGGCGCTGCACGATCGGCTCGCAGCCGGGCGAGCACACGTAGCGAACCGGCTCGACCACGGTGCGGCAGAACGCGGCGGCGGCGATCACGTTGGTCGTGTCCAGCTTGCCCTCGCAGTCGATGCGCGCGCTGGCGGCGCGGCGCGGGGCGTCGGGCGGGGGCGGCGCGCGGGCGCGGGTCTCGCGGAGCGCCAGGGCCGCGCGGCGCGGCGGGCGCGGCGCCGCGCACGCGGCGGCGCGCTGCGAGCGCGCGGCGCACCAGACGGGCTCGCCCTCCCACTTTGTGAGGTTGCTGCCCGGGTTGCAGGCCATGCCGGTGACGTTGACCACCACGAACGACTGCCGCGGCACGCAGTAGCCTGCCGGGCGGCGCACGCAGCGCCACGGTCAGAGCGGGGCGCGAGCCGGCGGGCGCGCGCGCGCCGCGCGGCCCCCCGCACGGGCCCTCACCCGAGTCAAACGCCGTCGCGGGCACCGTCGTGACGGGCGGCCCGGGCTGGGTGATGGCCGGCAGCGTGCCGCCCGCTGTGCCTGCCGCTGTGGCGCCTGCCTGGCCGGCGGCGGCGCCTGTGCCGCCCTGCTGCTGCTGCTGCTGCGGCTGCTGCGGCTGCTGCTGCTGCTGCGGCTGCTGCAGCTGCTGCTGCGGCTGCTGCTGCGGCTGCTGCGGCTGCTGCTGCAGCGGCTGCTGCTGCTGCTGCAGCGGCTGCTGCTGCGGCTGCTGCTGCTGCATCGGCGCAGCAGCCCCAGCGCTCGCGCCTGCCAGCCCGCTCGGCGCGGCGCCAGCACCAGCCTGCTGCGCGCCGCCCTGCACGACGCCCTGGCTGCTGCCACCGCTGCTGCTCCAGCTGCCAGGCGGCAGCGCGCCGCCCAGGGCAGCGCCGCCCGCCGCCTGGCCGTCCGCGGCGGCTGCCTCGAGGCCTGGCGGCGGCACGTATCGCCAGCTGCCTCCCCAGCCCGCAAACCTGTTTGTCTTGTCTATGGGGTTGAACTGGCCGTAGGGCAGCGGCAAGGGCAGCGACCGCGGCCCTGCGCCGCCCCACTGCCGCTGCGTCCAGCGCTCAGGCTGCGGCTGCTGCGGCTGCTGCTGTTGCTGCTGCGGCTGCTGCTGCGGCTGCTGCTGCCCCTGCTGTAGCACTGCGGCATCCTGCTGCAGCTTTCGGCGCAGCTGCAGCGGCGGCGGGCCGCCGCCGCGGGCCTGCGGGCGGCGGGCGGGGCCAGGCAGGTGGCTGTTGGCAGCCGGCGCATCGCGGGCTGCGGTGCTGGCGTAAGACGCGGCGTATACGGGAGAGCTGCCTGGCTGGCCGGCCACGCGCGGCGACGCTGCAGCGCTGCGCAGCGCACCTCGAGGCCGACCGCGCCATGCCGCCCCCGTCCCCGGTTCGCCTGGGCGCCCGTGAGCTCGCTCGGCAGCGCCAAGACGATGGAAAGAACAAAGACGATGCAGAGACGGCACCTCGCCCGCGCGGCCGCGGCCATCCAGGCCTCGCTGCCCGGCGGCGGGCGCAGGCTGCTTCTGGTGGCGCCGCTCGCAGCTCGCCGCTGCCCGCTGCACGGCGGGTCAATCCGTGGGTCGCACGCCGGCTGGTCAGTCAGCCAGCGTCCGGGCAGGTTTGTTACACACGCGGAGGCGCATGCGCGCCGCCGCCGCCGCCAATGACAGAGCGCTCCAGCGACACACGCCTGCTACTCCTCTCCCTGAGCAACGCACTCTCACGCACGCGGAAGCAACATCCTGCGCCGCCACCGCAATCGCGGCGGCCGCCGGCGCACGACACGGGCGTCGCGCGCGGCAAAGCGAGCGAGCAAACAAGGCCAGCAACGCACTCAATCTAAGGCACAAGGCAGCAAGATGAGGAGCGTGGGGGCGTTCTTCACACACTGCGCGGGAGAGGGCGCCGCCCCATGAGCGGGGGCGCCAGCCCGCCTGCCTGCCCGTCTGCGTGCCGCGCAGCCCGCAGAGACCCTACTGCTGCTGCCGCTGCTGCTTCTGCTGCTGCTGCTGCTGCTACTGCTGCTGCTGCTCCGCCGCCGCGGCGGCGGCGGCGCGCGCGGCCTTGGCGGCCGTGCGCGCGCGCCGCGCCGCGCGGTACTCCGGCTCGGCCGCCCACTTGGCGTAGTCGGCCGCGAGCTGGCGCATGAACCACGGCAGCAGCGAGCTCGTGAGGCCGCTGATGACGGCGTTGCAGCTGCGCACGAGCACCTCGCGCGGCATGAGCTGGAACGGCGGCACCACCTCGCACCACACCTGCACGTGCGACGCGCCGGTGATGCTCGCGCCGGCGGCGCCGCCGCTGCCGCTGCCGCTGCCGCTGCCGCCGCTGGCGCTGCCGCCGCTGGGCCAGCCGACGCCGTCCCTGAGCTTGTTCCAGCCCGTGCGCAGCTGCGCGCGCGTGCCGGGCGGGCGCGCCGCCGCCGCGGGCGCCGCGGGCGCGGGCGCCGCGGGCGCCGCCGCCGCGGATCCGGCCCAGGTGAGCCGCGTCTCAAACTCCATCGCGAAGCGGTCGTCGAGGCCGCCCATGACGCCGGCCGCGTTGAGCTGGCAGTCGGTCGCGCGCAGCACGACCGCGTCGGCCTCGGCGCGCACGCGCACCTCTATGACCGGCTGGAGGCTCGCGCCGAGCAGCGACAGCCGCGGCACGCGCAGCACGAAGCGGTCGTCGCAGCCCGCCACAAACTGGATCTGGGCGGGGTCGAGGCAGTAGTACTGCTCCACCTGCGGGGCAGCAGCGGCGGCCAGGGCGTCGTGCAGGGCGGCGCGCAGCAGGCTGGTGCTGGCGCCGCGCATCACATGCACGGCCAGCGCCCGCGGCTCGCTCAGCGCCGCCAGGTTGGGGATGGTGCTGGCGCTCCAGCCGCGCAGGCGCGACAGGCTGAGCCGCGTGAGCGCGCAGGGCAGCGCGTGCGAGCCAACAAGCAGCGGTGCTCACCGGCAGGCGCATGTACGCGTCGAGCGACACGTCCTCGCCCCCGGCGGCCGGCCGGCTGGCGTCGCGCACGGGCACGCTCGCCGCGCCGCGCGCGCCGATCTCCGCGGGGTCGCGCAGGCGCTGCCAGCGCGCCGGGCGCGGCGGCGGCCGCAGCGCGGGCTGCGGCGGCGCCGGCGGCTGCAGCGGCGGCGGTGGCCCGCGCGCCGGGCGCTGCTGCTGCTGCGCGGCTGGCGCCGGCGGCGCCGCCGTGCTGGCGGCCGCGCCGCGCGCGCCGGACGCGGGCGCCCGAGCCGTGGGCCGGCGTCCTGGGGCGGCCCGGGCGGCCCTGCAGGCCGTTGCGGGGCGCCCGCCGGCCTGGGGCCGCGCCGCCTGCAGCTGCATGGCCGCCCCGCGCCGCTGCTGGTGCTTCCCACAGTGAGAGCACGCCGGGAGCGGCCTGGCGCGGCCGGCAGCGCGGGCCGCGCGAGGCCAGCCGGTCGATCGCGGGGGCGCACTGCGACTGCTACGGCTGCCGCGGCTGCTGCGGGCGCGCCGAGGGTGTGAGATAGCGATGGGTCGGCGGGGGCAGCGGCAGGGCGCGCGGACTCAGCGGCGGCGCGCGGCGCGCGGGGCTTGTGCCTGCGCCCTGCCGCCGCTGATCAACTGCTTGCAACTTGGGCCCCAGCCGCAGCCCTTCGCCATCTGAGCCGCTGGCGCCACCGCTCGCCCGCCGGCGGGCGCCGCCGCACGGCGCTGCCTTCACCCCGCCGCCGCGCGGGCCGCCAGCTGCGCGCGCGCCGCCGCGAGCTGCTGCCGCAGCTCCTCCGCGCGCGCCTCGTGCGCCGCCGTCGCCGCCTCGTGCCGCCGCAGCGCGTCCTGCAGGAACGCTGCGTGCGAGGGCGCCACCTCCTCGTCAAACTGGTCCCACAGGTCGGGCGGCGAGGCCTGCAACGTGGCGGGCAGCGGCAGCGGTGAGTTGGCCGGCGGCCGCGTGCCAGGGCGCCCGCGCAGCTCTGCCTGCTCCGGCCCGCACCTCGGACTGCAGGTTGATGTGGGCTGGAAGGTCCACGGGGTCCTCGTGCGCCTCCCACATCTGAAAAAACAGCGCGTCGGACTCGACGAGCAGCCGGGTCAGCGCGGTCAGCGCCGTGAGCCGCACGATGCCCGCCGGCGACAGCTGCTCCGACGCCAGCACCGACAGCTCACGCAGGCCGGTCAGGCGCGCCAGCACGTCGCCCGCCACGCCGTCGTCCACGCTGTCGCCGCCCACCACCAGCGACGTCAGCGCGCTCAGCTGCAGCAGCGCGCTCAGGCCCGCCCGCTCCTGGGGCTCCAGCGCGCCCAGCAGCGACAGCGCCTGCAGCCCCGGGCAGCAGCCGGCGACGCGCGCCAGCTCCGCCGCGCCCAGCACGGGCCCTGCCGGGCCGCTCTCTGCCTCATACAGGTCTGTGACATCACCAAAACCGTCCTCAAACGCCTCCTCGTCCACGCCCAGCCTCAGCACGCGCAGCGCGGCGCACGCAGGCGCGCCGACCGCTGGGAACGCGGCGAGCAGCGCGCCGGCAGGCAGGTCGCAGCCGCGCAGGTCGAGCTCGGTCAGGTGCGGCGACGCGGTGAGGCCCGCGTGCAGCCCCACATACTCGGCGTGCAGCTGCTCGCCATCGCCGTTGCCCACGCCGTTCAGACCTGCCAGGTCGTCCGCCGACAGCGGATCAAGCACCGCCCGGCCCAGGCGCAGGTGCCGCAGCTCGCACAGCAGCGGCAGCACACGCAGCAGAGTGCGCGTGTCGCCGTTGGGCAGGCACGAGCCCTCCCAGTCGCCCAGCCACAGCGAGGTGAGCGCAGAAGCGTGGTGGTGCAGCAGGGCCGGGTCAAACGAAGCAACTCCACACACATCCAGGCTCTGCAGGCGCGGCAGCTCGCGCAAGCTGCAGTCTGCCGCCAGCTCAAGCTGCCCCCATCCCCGCAGCTCCAGCAGCGTCACGCTGCGCGGCAGCGGCGGCAGCTCCGGTGCTGTTGCCACGTTGCTCAACCGCAGCTCGCGCAGCTCCTGCAGCTGGCTGACAGGGGCCAGGCCGCGGGCCTCGCCGCTGAGCAACACCTCCGAATAGCCACCACCATGCCAGCTGGCCCCCAGGCTGAGCGACGTGAGCGCGCGCATGCCAGTCAAAAAGCGCAGGTCTACCTCTTCGGTATAACGCAAATGCACGGCCAGTGCCTGCAGCTCGCTCAGCGCCGCGAGGTTGGGAATGGTGAACCTGCGCGGCTGGTGGCTTGCGCTCCAGCCGCGCAGGTGCGACAGGCTGAGCCGCGTGAGCGCGCAGGGCAGCGCGTGCGAGCCAGCCAGCAGCGGTTGCTCAGATTCGAACTTTGTCTCCGCAAGCTCCAGGTCGCGCAGGGCTGCCAGCCTGCTGAGCTCACACGCCAGCGAGCCACGGCACTCGTGCAGCCGCAAGCTGGTGAGCTGCGGGCCCGCCGGCCGCGCCGCGGCGGCACCGGCGCACGCCGGGTCTGCCGCTGCGCCGCCCGCTGCTGCCGCCGCGCCGTCTGCCGTCCGCGCGTCCGGCGGCAGCAGCTGCGCCCCGTCCAGGCTGAGGTGCCGCAGCGCCGGCAGCCGCAGCAGCCGCGGTAGCTCCACCTCCAGCCAGGGGCTAGACACCTCCGCGCGCTCCACGTGGCGGCCGTGCCGGCCCAGCCACTCCAAAAGCGCCTTGCCCTTCTGCTTGTCGTTTGTGGTGATCTGCACCTCGCTGATCGCCAGCACCGCCGCCGCGCGCCACGCGCGCGACACGCGCGCCGCGGCGCCGAGGCGCTCCTGGGTGCTCAGGCGGCGGAGCGCCAGCGTCAGCACCTCCGCCGGCAGCTCCTCCCAGCCGGCAGCTCCTCCCAGCCCTGCCGGCCCGCTGCTGCGCTTGCTGGCACGCTGACCCATGGCGCTGGCGCCAGCGAACAGGCCTGCGCGCGGCAGCGGCACGGCCGGCGTGAGCGCGGCGCGCCGCCCGGTGGTCGCCGGCGCCGCCTGGCTGCCCACGCCACTCGTGACCGCTGCCGCCAGCGGTCCATCCACGCACCGGGGAGGCGGAGGGCGCTGTGGCCGGCGGCGCGGCGCCGCTGCTGCTGCTGCGCCGCGTGCCGCGGGCGCTGCCGCGGGCCCGGCGGGGGCGCTGGGGCCGCGGGGGCGTCGTCGGTGGGGCGCTGGAGGGCGCGCCCAGGCGCGCCTGGCGCCTGGCGCCTGGCAGGAGAGGCGGGGGCAGCAGCGGCGGCACGCGCTGCTGCGGGGCGCGCCGCGCGGGCGAGGCACGGCCGGCTGCTCGCGGCGGCGCGGGCCGTGGCGCCTCCCTGTCTTTGGGGAGCCACCGGAGGGTGCGACGGCATGCGGGGCGCCACGACGCGGCAGCCCTGAACAGGGAGAACCGCCAGTTTCCCGCCCGCCGCGCTCGGCAACGGACGCGTCGCGCGTGCGGCAGCGGTGGGCTGAGCAGCGCGCGCGACGGCGGCGCCTCAACTCGACGCTTGCAACTCGGCGAGCGGGGGGCCGCACGGCAGTGGCCCCCAGACGCAACTGCGCACGCACCACACACACGCACACGCCGCCGTTGCGCGCGCTCCTGAAACGCCCGCGCCGCCAGCAACCGGCGCGCCCGCCCCACCCCGCGCCCACACCGGCCAGCCGCCCCTGACTCCTCCCCGCCGTCTCAGCCACTTGCCGCTGCGCCCGCTGGCGCGGGCGCCACTGCCTGCCCCGCCGCTCCCGCCGCCGCCAGCAGCTGCCGCTGCACGTCCGCCAGCTCGGCCTCCAGGGCCAGCACCTTCGCTGCCGCCGCTGCGGCCTGCGCCTTCTCAGCCCCAATCAGCCCCGCCATGACGATCTCAGCGTAAGCTTGCAGCCGCAGTGGCACTGGCTTGGGGCGCGCGGGCTGCCCCGCCAGGCCGTGCCGCGCGGCGGAGATCTGCGCGGCCGGCGGCGGCGCGGCGGCGCGGCGGCGTTGGAGCGGCAGGAGCGGCAGGTGTCGCCATGTGCGCAGCAGCGCGTGGCTGGGCCCCACGCCAGTCGACGCCGCGCTGCCGACGCCCGCTCCGCAGCCGCGCGCGGGCACCCACCATGACCAGGCCTGGGAGGGCCGCCTTGCGGCCAGTGGGCGTCTGCATGATCGGGTCGTCGCAGTTCTCCTCAAAGTGACGGGGGATGTCGACGACATCCAGCAGGCTCTCAAACATCCACTCCTCAACGTGCCCCACGGCGCGGTCCACCTCGCGCGAGTGCGCACGCGCCTGGCACATCACCGCCGTGAGCGCGGTGAGCGCGGTGAGGTGCAGCACCCCGCGCACCGTCAGCGCCTCCAGCCCCACCAGCGACAGCTCGGCCAGGCCCGGCAGCGCTCCCGCCAGCGCCGCCGCCAGCGCGTCGCCGGACGCCGCGCCGTGCAGGTTTTCGAGCTGCAGCAGCGTCAGCGCAGACAGCGCACTCAGCTCTGCCAGCGACGGCACGCCGTCGTCCGCGACACAGCCAAACAGCGACAGCTGCTGCAGCCCGGGGCACGCCGCCACCAGGGCGCCCAGCTCGGCCGTGCCCAGCGTGGGGCTCGCGGCGCGGCGGAACCAGCCCTCCCAGCCGCCCCCGACGCCCTCGTCCCTGGCCCACATCACCTTGCTCACGCCGCTCTGCCCCAGCTCCAGCACGCGCAGCGCGCCCAGCTGGCCCAGCTCAAACATCGACGTCAGCGCGCTCCCCGGCGCCACGTCGCCGAGGCGCTCCAGCAGCTGCAGGCTGGTGAGCTGCGGCGACGCGGCGAGCGCCGCAAACGCGGCGATCTGCTCGGGGCTGGCCGGCGGCGGCGGCGCGTGGGGCTGCGGCTCCGGCTCCTCGCCGTCGCTGTCGCCGTCGAGGTGGTACCCGCCACAGAAAGGGCAGGGCTGGAGCTGCAGCGGGTTCTGGTGATGCTGCTGCGCCAGCTTTGGCAGGGCGTCGGGGCCCACCACCAGGCACTGCATGGCCTGCAGGCCCTGCAGCGCGGTGAGCCCGTCTGCCGACCGCAGCAGCTGGGCGTCGCGCCAGTCCTCGCGTGTGCCCGGGCCCACCAGCTCGCACGAGGTGAGCGCGGTCAGCGGCGCCAGCCAGGCGGGGTCCAGCTCCGCGACGCGCTCGACACGCAGCTCCTGCAGAGCCGTCAACTGGCCGGCGCCGCCAGGCGTGAGATGAAGGTCGAGGCAGAACTCCAGCGCCAGCCGCGTGAGGGCGGGCGGCAGCTGGGGCAGGACCACGCCGCCGCCGCCCCTCAGCTGGAGCTCGCGCAGGCGCGCCAGGGAGCTGACGGCCGCCAGCCCCGAGGCGCCGCTGGCCGCCTGCGTGCAGCGCGCCAGGCGGCGTGCTCAGGCCGCATCCGGGGGCGTCGAGCGCGCACGGCGCACCAACCAAGCGCAAAGCACACTCTCCACGCTGCCGGCTCTCATGTGCGTGCGCGTGTGCTCCCTGCCCACGCGTGCACCTGGCCGCACCTTGAGGAACGTCAGCTGCGCCATGGTGCCCAGGCAGGCCAGGTCCGCGCCGTCGGGGGAGACCTCGTCCAGCTGCAGGTGCTGCAGCTCGCGAAGCGTCAGCAGGCTGGGAATGGCGGCGGCGCTGAACGCCAGCACCCTGCTCGCGACGTCCAGCCGCGTGAGGCTCGCCGGCAGCGGCCCCAGGGCGGCGGCGGTGGCCCAGGTCGAGAGCCCCCCAGAGGCGGCCAGCTGCAGGTAGCGCAGGCCGGTGCACGACCGCAGCTCGCACAGCACGCCGGCGAGGGTGTCGCCGCGGGCGAGGCGGCAGCCCTCCAAGCGCAGGAACGCCAGCGCCGGCAGCTGTGCGGCGCCGGGCGGGGCCGGCTGGCCCGGAGCGTCGCCGGCCGGCGGCTGCAGGTCGATGCGCGCCAGGTTCAGGCGGCGCAGCTGCCGCATGCGGTGCAGCGGCAGCGACAGCGGCAGGCAGCGGGAGGCGTAGCTTGAGCCGTCCACGTCCAGCGTCACCACCACGCTGCCGTGCTTGGCGAGCCACGCGGACAGGCCGCGGCCACGCGCCGCGAGCGCACTCTCGCCCCTCCACCAGCCGGCCCTGAAGCTCACGGCCAGCTCCGCGCACGCCGCGGTAGCGGCGGCGGCCCAGGCCTTGCTGACGAGCGCCGCCACCTTCATGCGCGTGGCCGCGTCCAGGCGCGCCAGCACGGCGGCGAGCAGGTCGCGCGGGAGCGGGCCCTCGTCCTCCTCGCGCGCCGCCTCGCTCGCCGCCGCCTCGCGGCGCGCCATCGCGCGGGTGCGCATGCTTGCGGCGCGGGCGGGCGAGAAAGCTTCAACGGGCGCCGGCAGCGGCGGGCGCTGCTGCTGGTTGCGCCTGCGCAGCAGGCACAGCAGCAGCGGCCGGCGGAGCAGGCGTGAGCGAGGCGCGCGCCGGCGGTCGCGCGCGGCGCCGCCCGTCCGCCCAAACTTTTGCTAGCGCTCTTTGGTCACCGAGCCAGCAACGCACCAGGGAATCGGAGGGGCGTTCTGGCCGGCGGCGCGGCGCCGCTGCTGCTGCTGCGCCGCGCGCCGCGGGCGCTGCTGCTGGCCCGGCGGGGGCACTGGGGCCGCGGGGGCGTCGGCCGCGGTGCGCTCGCGGGCGCGCCCAGGCGCGCCTGGCGCCTGGCGGGCGGCAGGTGGCGGGGGGCAGCGGCGGCACGCTGCTGCTGCGGGTGGGCCGCGCTGAACGAGGCACGGCCGGCTGCTCGCGGCGGCGCGGGCGGCGGCGGCGTCTCCCTTTCGAGCGGCCGGCGGAGGGGCGACGCGCGGCCCAGAACCGCGAGGCGCAAGGATTCACGCCGTGGCCCGCGCGCTCACGGCGGCGCGCGCTGCCAGCCGTCCTCCTCGTCGTCGGTGTCCGCGCTCGCCGCCGGCGCCCACCACACCTCGGCGGAGCTGCGGCAACCGTGTGTGGCCGCCGCCGCCGCGAGCGCCTCGGCGTCGCGCTGCGCGACGCCGTCGCAGCCGCGCACGCGCAGCGCGGTGAGCTGGCAGCAGCCCGCCAGCACGGCCGCCAGCGCCGCGGGCGCCGCGCCGTCGACGCGCTCGAGCGTGAGCGCGCGCAGCCGCGGCGCGCCGGCGAGCTGCGCCACGCTGCGCGGAATGTCCACGAGGTCGTGCAGCCCGCCCAGCTGCAGCTCCTCCAGCGCGGAGAACGCGCCAACGCAGGCGAGGTCGCGCAGCCCGCCGGCACCATACACGGTGAGCCGCGTGAGGCACTCGCCGCCCGGCTGGCGCGCGAGCCGCGCCAGGCCGCCCCCGGTCACGCCCGCCTGGAAGAGCCGCAGCGCGCGCAGCCGCGGCAGGCCCGCGCCGAGCGCGGCGAGGCCGGCGTCCGTGAGCTCGCTGGCGAGGAGGTCGAGCGACGAGAGCAGCTTGAAGTGCCGCGCGATGGCCGCCGCGACGTCGTCCGCCTCCGGCATGGAGGTGTAGCCGTACGAGAGGCACCGCAGGCCGGTCAGCGGCGCGAGCGCGGCCACGCCCTCGTCGGTCACCCTGTGACGGGCGCGCGCGGGTCACCGAGCGGCGGCGGCCGGCTGGCTGGCGGCGCACGCGCGCCGTGCTGCGCCGCGCAGGGCGCGGGCCGCACCTGTGGCAGTGCTTGAGGTGGAGCTCGGTGAGGCCAGTGAGCGCAAGCAGCGGCGCGAGGCCGTCGTCGCCGACGTTGCAGCCCTTGAGGCACAGCGCCCGCAGCCGCGGCGCGGCGACCGCGAGGTGCCGCATGCCGCCGTCGCTCACGCGTGTGTACGCGAGGTCCAGGCGCGTCAGCTGGAGCAGGCACGGACCCCCCGCCGCCGCCCCGGCCGGCGCGCCGGCGCCGTCGGCGGCGCCGCCGCAGCCGCCGGCCCGCAGCGCGGCAGCGAGCGCTGCGAGCGTGGCGTTGTTGGCCTTGTGGCAGCTGTGCAGCGCCAGCGAGCGCAGGGCCGGGCATAACGCAAGGAAGCGCCAGTCGCCGCCGAGCGCGCCGCAGCCGCCGAGGTCGAGCGCGCGCAGCGCCGGCCAGGCCGGCGCGCGGCCCGCCCACGCGGCGCCGCCGGGCTCGGCCGCGAGCAGCGCGCGGAGCTGGCGTCCCTGCAGCTGCTCAGGCTGGCCCTGCCCCTGCTGCCGTGGCTCCGCCTCCACCGAGAGCAGCGCAAGCAGGCCGGCGCTCGCGATCGCGCCGTTGCCGCGCACCGACAGCTCCAGCAGCGCAGCCGGCCGCTGCGCCGGCAGCGCGAGCGCGGCGCCGCAGGGCCAGTCGCCGCGCGTGGCCAGCGCGGTGAGCGCCGGGCAGGCCGCGAGCACGTGCGACAGCGCGGCGCCGTCGAGGTCCAGCGCCGCCGGCTCGAGCGCCAGGCGGCGCAGGCGGGCGAGTTGGGGCGCGTGCTCGCTCGCCACGAAGCACAGCACCTCGCCGTCAGCGCTGCCCAGCTCCCACGCGCCGGCCGTGCCCGGCCAGGCCGCCAGCGCGGCGCACAGGCCGTCGCCGTCGGCGGACGCGTCGCCGCGCAGCGTGGCGGGGCGGCGCGCGGCGCGCAGGGCGCGGCACGCGAGCGCCGCGCGCGCGCGGTCCGCTGGCGGCGCCGCCGAGAGCACCGCCGCCAGCACCGGCGGCGGCAGGCTCAGCAGACCGCCCCCGTCCGCGGCTGCCTCTGCTGCTGCTGCTGCCGCTGCTGCTGCTGCCTCTGCTGCTGGCGCCGGTGCTGCTGCCTCTGCTGCTGCTGTGGCTGCTGCTGCTGCCGGTGCTGCTGCCTCTGCTGCTGGCGCTGGTGCTGCTGCAGCTGGCGCCGGTGCTGCTGCCGCCGCCGCCGTCGGCGCTGACGCTGTGCTGTGAGATCTTTCGTGCGCCATCATGTGACCGCGATCGAGCGACTGGGCAGGTTGGACGCGGCAACAGGGGGCGTCGCGCGGAGTCTCCGCGGCGGAGAGCGGCGGACAGCGGTTTCGTGTCGTCGCGACGGTGTCGCCCCCAACTGCCGCCGCCGACGTCGCCCCGCCTGGCGCGGCCGGCGGCAGTTACGTGCTCCTGTGCGACCCACGTTTGGCTCTACGTAGCGGCGAAAGGGCGCGGCCGCGACGAGCACGAGCGCGTTCCACGATACATGGCCTGCGAGATGGCGCCGCTCATCGTGCGGGTACGGCCCAGTTGAGGGGGAGCTCGGGGCGAGCCCGGCGGGACGCGCTTGGCCCGCACGTGCCCGCGACGCAACAACATCGCCCAACACCGCTGCGTCGCCTGCTGCCCACCGCAGTTCTTCGGGCGGCGCTCTCTGCAGCACGGCCCCGCCCTGGCCGTCGCGCGCGAGCTGGACGGTGCGCGCGGCGGCGGCGGCGGCGCGCGGGCCAGCCTGGCAGCCCGCGGCTGAGCTCAACACCGCACCGCAGGCGCGCCGCCGGCGCGGCCGAGGCCGCTCAACCACTACGTCGCGCACCACGCCGGCCGCCCCGCCGCCGTGGCGCCGGGCCTAACCGACGAGGAGCTGGTCCAGGCGCGTCCGGCGCAGGGCCGCCGTTGACCGCGCGCGCGCGCGCACTTGCACCGCCCGCCGGCTCAGCCGCCGCGCCGCGCCGCGCTGCGCCACACCCGCCGTCCGCCACGCAGGCGCTCTTCCGCAAGCTCGACAGGGACCCCGGCCACGGCAGCGCGCCGAACTGACAGATTGATGTTGACTGCTGCCGCCCTGTGCGCCCGGTGCGTGCGTGCGCTGTGAGTGTGCGTGTGTGCGTGTGTGTGCAAGACCGCTGCAGGCGTGCGTTGCTTGCGTGTTTGGCGGCACGGCCGCCTGTACCAACATGTGCATGCGTACCACCATCACGCACCGCCCGCATCACGGGCCGAGGCCGAGGTGAGCCCCGCCCCCTGCCGTCGGTCAGCCACGCGCGGCTGCAATTGCAGCTGGCGTGCGCTGCAGGCCGCGGGGGGCGCAGCGCACGCCCTGCGGCGCGGGCGCTCCGCCCGAGGCGTTGATAAGCACGGCGACGTGCCCGACTCAGGTCAGCTCAAAACGTGAACGCATTGCTCCTCCTGCTGGTGTTGTGTGCTGCGCCGGCTGAGCGCAGCCCGACGGCGCGCGCCGCCCTCGCCCGCGGCCCTCTGTGCGGCGCGAGGGCGGGCGCCCGTGCTGGGCGTGCTGGCGACTGAGCTGCGTGCGTGGTGCGACTGAACTTGCTCTGCGCTGCACGCTGGGGGTTGGGCTGGCGTGGTCAGGCTGGCATAGAGGCAGCAGACTGCAGGGGGCTCTGGCAGCGATGTGACCCGCTGGCATCTGGCTTGGCAGCGACGGCGGCGGTGGCGGCGACGACGCAACAACAGCGCGAGTAACAGGGCAGGCCCCCGACGCGCTCAGCGCAACGACAACACGCTGCACAGACAGGCCTCTCACGCTCACCCCTGCGCCGAGAGCGCCGCCGCGACGGAGCGCTGCAGCTCCTGCAGCGCGGCCAGGCCCCCGCCCGCCGCCGCCCCGCTTGCGCCCAGCTCGCGAAGCTGCTGCACCACGCGCCCGCACGTGCCCAGCAGCTGGTCCTCACCAGCGGCCATGGGCGCTCCCTCGCCGCCCAGCTGCTGCTGCTGCTGCTGCTGCTGCTGCTGCTGCTGCTGCTGCTGCTGCTGCTGCTGCTGCTGCTGCTGCTGCTGCTGCTGCTGCTCGCCGTGTGCCGCCGCCGCCCGCGCATCCGCCCGCGTCATCAGGCTGCTGCTGCCGCCCGCCGCGCCGTCGACCTGCGCCCGCAGGTGCGCCGCGATGGCCGCCGCGCGCGCCACCACCTGCGGCGGCAGGCCCGCCATCTGCGGCGGCGGCAGCGCCGCCGACGCGTCGGCGCGCCGTGGCGGGCCTGCAGCGCCCCCCGCGCCGCGCCGCGCTGCTCTGGCGGCCGTGCCGCGCACCTGCGCCACGTTGAGCCCAAAGCTCGCGCCCGCCGCCCCGGGGGTGAGCTTGTATAGAAACGTGATGGCCGGCGCGGCGGCGCCGCCGCCGTTACCCGGCCCCGGGCCGTCGCCGCCGTCGCCGTCGCCGTCGTGGCGCAAATAGGCCATGTGATACGCCGCGATGCGCGCCGCGATCTCGCCGCCCTCGCCGCGGCCGCCGCCCGCCGCTGCCGGCGCCCCTGCCGCGCCCGCGCCCGCCGCCGGCCCCTCCGCCGCGGCGCCGCGGCCCTCCGCCGCCGCCGGCGCCCCTGCCGCGCCCGCGCCCGCCGCGGCGCCGCCCGCCGCGGCGCCCGCCATGGCAGCGACCTCCGGGTAGTGAGTCACAAAGAGGGTGAGGCACTGGCTGGCCGCCACGAGGTGCGCCAGCGCCGCCGACGCGATCGCGACGCCGTCGTGCGTGGCTGCGCGCCGGCGGCGGCGGCGGCGGCGGCGGCGGGGCGCGCGCGCGCGTCGGTCGGGCGCCGCCGCGGCGCGGCGGGGGGCGCGGGACGGGGAGGCGCGGCGCTGGGTGCGGCGCTGGGTGCGGGGGCTGGCCGCCGCACCCGTGCCGCGGCCGAGCTCGTCCATGATGACCAGCGACCGACGCGTCGCGCCCGCGAGGATGGCCGCCGCGTCGCCGAGCTCCTCTGCGCGCGGGCGCGGCGCGGGCGGGGTCGGGCGGGGCCAGGGCGCGCCGGCGGGCGGCCGCCGCAGCCCCGGGAGCGCCACACGCGAGCCCCGCGCCGCGCCCCGCGCGCCTGCAAACGTGGAGCGCCCCGCGAGCAGGCAGTCGCGCGCGCCCATGCGGCTGTGCACGCCATCAAACACAGACAGCTCGCACCGCGCCGCCGGCACCCACGACCCGAGCTGCGGCGCGACGCGGCGGCGCCGCCGGCGGCGTTAGCCCGACGCCCGCGCGCGCTCGCGCGCGCTCGCACGCGCGCGGGGCCGCGGCGGCGCGACGGCCCTCTCTGCGGCGCGTGGGCCCGAGCGGCGGCGGCGCACGGGCGGGGCCGCAGCAGCGCAGCGGCCCTCTCGGTGGCGGTGCCGCACCTGGGCAAGAATGACGGTGACCGCCGCCTGCCGGATCAGCACGCTCTTGCCGCCGGCGTTGGGGCTGCGAGCGCGCGGCGGCGGCGGCAGGCCGCGGTCCAGCTCCGCGCGCGGACGCACGCAAGTGGCCAGGCGGCCAGGCAGGCAGGGAGGCGGCAGCGCGGCGCGGCGGGGCGCGGCGTGGTGCGCACCCCGTGACGATCGCCGCGCGCACGCCGTCCCATCGCAGCTCGAGGCTGTTGCCCACGGCGGCGCCGTCGAGCGCCGCGTCGAGCATCGGGTGCTTGCCGGCCTCAATCACGAGGCGCTGCGGCTCGCCCTCGGGCGCAAACGCCGGCCGTACGTAGCCGGGCGAGCCCGCGAGCGTCGCGAGCGACTGCAGCGCGTCGAGCGCGGCCGCCGCGCAGACGGCCTCCCGGCACGCCGCGTAGTGGTCGCCGGCGAAGCGGCGGAGCGCCGCCGCCCACGACGACGCGCACGTCGCGGTCAGCGCCTCCTGCGCGCGCGCGAGCGCGGCGACGCCGGCCTTGACCTCTGGCGCTCGGTAGCGGGCGACCTTCTTGGTCGCGCACACCTGGGCGGCAGGGGTGAGGGGCGAGGAACAGCCGGCGGGGCGGCGGGAGGGCGCGTCGCGGCTCGTCCGGGCGTGCACGGCCTGCGCCGCGCCGCGCAGCGCTGCGCTCGGACCTTCTCCCAGCCCGCCGGCACGGCCGTGCGCGCCGCGGGGAGCTCGACCAGGTGGGTGCCCTGGTTCTGAATGCTCACATACGCCAGCTGCGCCACGCCCGCCGCGCGCGCGAGTGCCGGCAGCAGGCCGGCGAGGTGCGCCTCCGCCGCCGCGACGGCCTCGCGCCGCTCAAACACCTGCGCGCGCCGCGGCCGGGAGCGCCCGGGGGCGCGCGAGTGGGGCGCCGGCTGGCGGGCGGCGCGCGGCGCGAGACGGGGCGCGTGTGCGGCGCGCGCGCGCCTCTGGGAAGCGCTGCCGGCTCTTGAACAGCGCGAGGTAGTCGTTCTTGGCCGCCGCCGCGGCGTCGAGCCAGCCCAGCGCCTCTGCGCTCGCCGACACCGCGCCCGGCGCGGCCGCGGACGCGAGCAGCTGCGCCAGCAGCCGGCTCGGCAGCGCGGCGGCGAGCGCGCGCAGGTCAACCTGCCCGCTGCCGGGCTCCAGCGGCAGCTGCAGGCTCTCGGGCAGCTGCGGCCGCCGTCCGCACGCGGGCAGGGGGGTCGTGGTGAGCGGCGGACCCCGGAGCCCGGCGGCGCGCCTGCGCGGCAGGCGCGCAGCCCCCGCCGCCCGCGCCCGCGCCGCGCCGGCGCGCCGCACCTGCGAGAGCGCCTGCCACAGCCCCACCGCCTCCGCCGGCGCCGCGGTGCCCGCCGCCACGCGCGACAGCCCCCGCTCCAGGTCCTGCTTCGTCGACTTCAGCCAGGCGGCGATGCGCTGCAGCAGCCCGCCGCCCCCGCCCGCGCCGCCCGGCGTTGCGGGGCCCTCGCCCGCCGGCGCGCCGCCGCCGCCGCTCGCGGTCAGCAGCGCCTGCGGCCGGCGGGCGCGGCGGCACGCCGTCGGCGCTGCGCGGGCCGGCACCGCGCCCGCGCCCAGCGCACGACCCCGCGGCGCCGCGGCACGCCCGCCCGCCCGCCTGCCGGCCCTCCACCTCGCCCCGACCGCCGCCGCACCTGCACCGCGTCCTGGCGGTCCAGGATGAGCCGCCTGTCGGCCAGCGGCGCCGCGAGCCAGCGGCGCAGCAGCCGCCCGCCCGCCGGCGTGGCGCAGCGGTCCACGAGCGCCAGCAGCGACCCGGCGCGGCTGCCCGCGAGCGGGCCCTCGTCCCCACCGGCGGCCAGGATCTCGAGCTGGCGCAGCGCGTTGCCGTCGAGGCGCAGCGCCGCGCCCACGCCGAGCTGCCGGAAGCTCCCCGTCGCGCGCAGGACGCCGGTGAGGCCAAAGGGCTCCAGGTAGCGCAGCGCGCCGCCGAGCGCGAGCAGCACCGGCTGCGGCAGGGACAGCACGAAGCGCAGCGCCTCGCCGCCGGCCGCCTCGCCACCGGTGCCGCCGCCACCGGCCGCATCACCGCCGTCACCATAAAAGTCGGTGAGCTGCTGCAGCGTGGCGGCGTCCAGGTACGCGCCGCCGCCGCCGCTCGCTGCGCCCCCGCCGCCGCCCGGCCGCTGGAGGCGCTCGAGGCGGCAGCGCCGCCCCGCCGTGCCCGCCATGTAGCTGGCCAGCAGCCGGCTGGTCGCGGCGCTGATCGGCTCCACGACGACGATGTCAGCCGGGCTGAGCGACAGCAGCACGGCCTCCAGCGGCGCCGGCGCCGCCGGGTCGCCGCCCTGGCTCGCGCCGGCCTGGCTCGGCGCGGCGGCCGCGGCCTGCGTGGCCCCCGCCACGGCCTGGCTCTGCGCGCTGCCGCGCCGGCGTGGCGCGGCGCCGCCGCCGGCGATCGCGCTGGCAGCGAGGCCCCAGGCGATGTCGCCGCTGCCCGCATCGACCGCCAGCACGCCCAGCACGCTGCCGCCGCCGCTGCCGCCGCCCTGCGTGGCGCCCTGCGTGGCGCCGTCGTCGCCGCCGCCGCCGCCTGCGTCTGCCTCGGTCAGCACCATCAGATAGCTGGGCGCGCCGCCGCCGCCGCCGCGGGCACCGCGGGCGCCGCCGTCGGCGCGGCCCAGCTGGATCTCCAGGCCCTGGCTGACCTCCATCGCCGTCGCCTCGCCTGCGGCGGCGGCGGCGGCGGCGGCGGCGCCGGCACGGCTCTGACGCGGCGCCGGGCGCGCCCGCTGCCGCGAGCAGCCAGGTGCCAGGCGCGCGCACCGAGCTTGTCTGCCTTCTCCCCTGCCTCGAGGGTCGCCGCGGTGAACAAGCCCGTGAGCTGGCGTGAGAAGGGGGCGCTGCGGTTGTCGCTCGCTGCCTTGAGCGCCGCCGACTCGACCTGCCGCACCACGCCGACCTGCGGCGGCGCAGCACGCGTGGCGGCAGCGCGGGGTTTGACGGGGCTGACGGACGCGGCGCGGCATGCGGCGGGCGGCGCGACGCGGCGCGCGGCGCACCTTGTGCCCCGCCGCGACGAGGCGGCGCACGTGGATGGGCAGGCGCTGCACCGGGAAGGAGCAGGTCAGGAAGCTGTGGTCGGGGTAGGCGTGCAGGCCGAGCTCCTGCGGCGCCGCGCCGGTGCGGCGCCGCCGCGGGGGCGGGCGGGCGGGCGGGCGGGCGGCGGGCGGGCGGGCCCGTCGGCGGCCGGCGGGGCGCCGGGGGCGCCGCCTGCCGCTGCCGCTGCGGCTGAAGCGCGCGCACCGTCGCCGCGAGCTGCGCGTCCTCGCCGAAGAAGCGCATCTTGTAGCCCACCTCAACCACCAGCACCACCTGGGCGGCGCGGCGGCGCTCAGCGCCCGCCCGGCTGCCCCAGCCAAACCGCCGCAACCGCCGCAACCGCCGCAACCGCCGCAACCGCCGCAACCGCCGCCACCGCTCGGCGGCGTGGTGCCGCGCGCGCCCGCGTGGCGCGCGCGCGCACCCCCGGGTGGGCCGCCTTGAGCGCGACCACCTGCTGCTCCAGCGGCGTGTACTTGGGCTCGCCGGCCTGCCCGCTCGCGCCGGCGCCGCGCCCGCCGCGCCCACCGCGCGCGCCCGCCGCCGCGTCGCCCGCCGCGCCCGCCGCGCCCGCCGCGCCAGGCGGCGGCCCCGGCTCGGCGAGGCTCGCCGCGCCGCGCGCGCCGACGAGCTTGGCCTGCGCCTTGCTGTGGCGCGCCGCGGAGCGTTCGGCGGGGATGAGCGCTGCTGCGCCGTCCCCGCCCGCTGCTGCCGCTGCCGCTGCTGCCGCCGCCGCTGCCTCGCCCGCGCCCGCGCCCGCGTCCGCGCCCGCGTCGCCCGCAGCATGCGCCTGGTCCTCCACGACCTCGTCGCCCTCGAGGTCGATCTCCACGACCGGGGGCGCCCCCGGCAGGGAGCCCTCCCGGCGGCGGCGCTTCGCCTGCTGCTCGCCGGCCGCGCTGCGCTCCGCGCCGGCGCCCGCGGTGGGCTGCCGCTCCGCGAGCGGCTTTGCGGATGAGGACTTGACCACCTTGGTAGGCGCAAAGAAGGCGCTGATCGAGCGCTGGCCCGGCGGCGCCGCCGCCGCGGCGTCGCCGCCGCCGCTCTTCCTGCCGCGCTTCATCGTGCCGCGCCCCACGCCCTCCAAGGTGTCGGCAGGTCGGTCACGGACGCGGCTGGCGCGCGAGGCCGGGGTCACAGCGCGGCGACGCGTTCGTTTGAAAAACCGCGAGGTTCTGCGGCCGCCCGCGCGCACGCCCCCGCTCGTCGCTCCTGCACAGCGCCGCCGCTGCAGCTCCACCCCCCCCCCCCCTCTCTCACAGCTCTGCCAGCCAGCTGCCCGCCGCCGAGCCGGGCGCGGCGGCGGGCACTCCCTCGCGGATGCCGCCGCCGGGCGCGGCGGCAGCGCCGCCGCCGGCGAGCGCGGGCGGCGCGGTGCCGTCGAGGCTGGGCCGCAGGCTCGCGACCGCCGCCATCGCGCCGCGCATCGCGAGCCGCTCCGTGCGGCGCCGCCGCGCGCCCTCGTCGCGCAGCCGCTCCGCCGGCGTCTGGGGGGCGAGCTCAAAGGGAATCGTCGTCGGCGCGCCGCGCTGGTCGACCACCACAAGCGTCGCAAACGCGTCGGCGCAGTGGAACACGGCGCCGATTGAGGGCGTCTCGGCAAAGACGCTGATCATGACCTCCAGGCTCGAGCTGAAGATCGCCGAGACCTGGGCCGAGATGTACAGCACGTCTGCAGGCACACACAATTTCATCGCGCGCGGCCGTGCGCGAGCGGGGCGGCGTGGGGCAGGGCGCGCGCGCGCCTGCGCGCGCGCGAGCGGAGCAGGCCGGCGGCGGCGGCGCGGGGGCCGCGGGCGCGCGCACCGCCGACGCGCGTGCTCGCCGCAAAGACGACCGAGTCCATGCCCGCGGTGAGGTGGTGCGGCCCGCGCAGGCGCGACGCGCTGATGTAGGCCGCCTGCTCCATCCACGACAGCACCTGCCCGCCAAACGTGATGCCCTGCGCTCGCCGCGGCGGGGGCAGCGGCGGCGGCAGCGCGGGTCGGCGGGCCTGCGGCGGGCGGGCCTGCGCGCGTGCGAGCAGCGCGTCGCACTGCGCCGCGCCGTGCGGCGCACCAGCGTGTTGGCGTGCTGCGGCATCACGCTCTGAGTCATGTAGGCGGTCGTGGCGCTCGGCGGCACGCGCCGCCGCCCGCTGCCGCCGCCGTCGGCGCCGCCGCCGCCCGGCGCCGCGCCCGCGCCGTCCGCGGGCGGGCCCTGCAGCGTCAGCGCCGGCGGCAGCGTGGGGCAGCCCTCGCGGTGCGTCACGGGCTGCAGCCGGCACGCCGCGGCGGCCGCCGCGCGCTGCGGGTCGCTGACGGCCGCGCGCCGCTGCGCGAGGCGCTGCTGCCGCCGCGCCTCGGCCTGCGCGTGGATGCGCCGCTGCTCGCTGCTGGTGGGCACCACGCGCGGCAGCTGCCGCCGCGGCTGCTGCGCCTGCTGCGCCTGCTGCGCCTGCTGCGCCTGCTGCGGCGCCGCCACCTGCTGCGCCTGCTGCTGCGCCGCCGCCAGCGGGCGCGGCGGCCGGCTCTTGAGGCTGACAAAGGTGAGGTACGCGCTGCAGCAGTGCCGCCGCGCGCCGGTCGCCATGTCCTCCGCCTCGACGCGCACGCCGACCTCCATACTGCTGTGGAAGGTGCGGTTGACCATGGCGGCGATGATCACCACGTCGCCGCGGCGCGTCGGCCGGAAGAAGTGCACGGCGTCGACGCTGATCGTCACGCACGGCCCCCGCGCGAGCGTCTTGGCCGACAGCCCCGCCGCGACGTCGATCCAGGACAGCACCTGGCCGCCAAACGCGATGCCCAACGCGTCGACCTCGGCGGGCGCGACGATCTGCGGCGCCGCGGGGCGGTTGCGGGCGGTAGGCAACCAGCGGCAGCCGGGCTGGCCGCGCAGCCGGGCGGGCGGGCGGCGGCGCGCCTGGTGCATGACGATGCGCGTCGCGTCCATCGCCACCGCCTCTGGCAGCTCGGGCTGCTGCTGCGCGGGCTGCTCCGCGGCCGCTGGCTGCTGCTGCTGCTGCTGCTGCTGCTGCTGCGCGGGCTGCTCCGCGGCCGCTGGCTGCTGCTGCTGCTGCTGCTGCTGCGCGGGCTGCTCCGCGGCCCCTGGCTGCTGCTGCTGCTGCTGCGCGGGCTGCTCCGCGGCCGCTGGCTGCTGCTCCTGCTCCTGCAGCTGCGCCGTTGCTAGCAGCGGCACCGCCGCGCCGCCGCCGAGCTGCGCCTCGATCTCCGCCAGGCGAGCCTTGAGGCTGTGCAGCTCCAGGAGCAGCTCATCGCGCCCCGGCGGCGCCGGCATCGCCCGGCGGCGACGGTACGCGCGTGGAGCGGCGAGCGCGCGGAGCGGCGACGGCAAGCGCGCGGAGCGGCGACGGCGGGCTCGGCAGGCTTCCGGAGGCGACGCTGGGCTGTGCGTTCGGCGATGCTGTGGTGGGCGGGCGCCAGTGGGCGGGGCGAGCGGCAGCGAGCGTCCGCGTGCAGCGACAGCGCCGTCACGAGATTTTCCTGAACCGAACCGCGGGCTCGGCCGGCTCTGGGCGCCGACCGTTCCCTCACGCACCCACACGCGCTGCGCCCGCGATCGCCGCGGCTGCAGCTCGCGGCGGCGGCGGCGGCAGCGGCGCGCGCTGCTCGCCCGCCCGCAGCATGCGGGCGCTGCTGCTCCTGCTGCTGGGCCTGCTGCCGGCCGCTGCACAGGAGGCGCAGGATGGTGTCGAGCAGGTGCGCGCGCCGCTCCGCTCCGCGGAACGCGGCCGGCAGCGCCCGCGACGCGCGCCGCCCGCTGCCCTGCGCGGGCGTTGTCGCAGGGGCCCGTGGCGGCCGCCGCCCGCCACGAAGACCCAGCCGCGGCGCCGCTGGCCCGGCTGGACCTCTCCTCCGGGCCCTGGGCGCTGACGAGCGCCAACGGCAGCGTGCACGTGCGCGCGGCGCGCCTGCCGGCGCACGTCCTCGGCCTGCTCGCCGCGGCGGGCGTCGTCGCGGCCGACCCGCTCGCCGGGTACGGCGAGCTGACAACGCGCTGGGTGGCGGAGGAGACCTGGAACCTCACGCACACCTGGGCGGGCGCGCGGCACGGCGGCGTCGCGGCGCACGCGCACGCGCTGCTCGTCCTGCACGGCGTCGACACCTTCGGCACCGCCCTGCTCAACGGCCGGCCCCTGGCCACGACGGACAACGCGCACAGGGCGTGGTGGCTGCCGCTCGCGCCCGGCGCGCTGCGCGGCGGCGCCAACACGCTCTCGCTCGTGCTGCGCCCCGCGGCGGCGGCGGCGCTGGCGGCCAAGGCGGCACACCCCTACGCCATCCCCACCATGGCGGTGCGCGCCGGCGGCGCCATGCCCCGCCACGCAGGGACGCCGCCCGCGCCGACGCGTGCGCGCGCGCGCGCGCGCGCGCCGCCCGCAGGTGCCCGGCGGCCTGGGCGCTTACAACTTTGCCCGCAAGCCCGCCTCGGACTTTGGCTGGTGCGGCAGCCGCACACGCGCGCGTGCGCACGCGCGCCCCCAGTGCCGCCGCCGGGCCGCTCGGCGGCCTCGATGGCAGCCGCCGACCGCCACAAGCGCCGCCCGCCGCGGCCGGGCCGCTTCCCGCGCAGGGACTGGGGCCCAGCGTTTGTGCCCGCGGGCGTCACCGGCGCGGTCGAGCTGGTGGGCTTCAGCCGCGCCGCGCTCATCGGTGCGGCGGCGCCCCTGCGCGCCGGCCAGGTGTCCCGCGCCGCGCTGCAACGCTCGCTCGACCCCGCCGCCACTGCCGCCGCCGCCGCCGCCGCCGCCGCCGCGCGGCGCAGGCGCGCTCGTGCACCAGCAGTCGCTGAACGGCAGCGCCTTCCAGCTCACGGTCACGGGGCAGCTGCTGGTGCCGCAGGCGGGCGACTGCGGCGAGTTGCGCGCGTCGCTGCCCGGCCTGGGCCTGGAGGCGAGCCGCCGCGTCGCGCTGGCGCCGGGCGAGGTCGGGGGCAACGCGCTGCAGGCCCTCGCCAGCGTCACGCTCGTCGTGCCCGCCTCGTCGGTGCGGCTGTGGCAGCCCGCGGGCCGCCTGGAGCCCGGGCAGGCCCAGGCGCTGTACACGGTCGTCGTGACGTTCTGGCCGGGCCACCAGCCCCAGGCCGGCTGCGGCGCCGCGGCGGCAGCGGCGCGGCGCGCGGGCGGCGCCAGCAGCGTGCGGCGCCGCGTGGGCTTCAGGACGGTGGAGCTGGTGCGCCAGCCGGTGCGCGCAGCGGCGGCGGAGCTGGTCCCCGGCGCGCGGGCCGGCGCCGCCGCCCACAGCGGCGGCGCCGGCGCGGCGCGGCCGGCCGGCGCCGGCCGCCCGCCGGCGGGCGCCGGCGCGGGGGCGTGCGCGGCGCCGAGTCTGGAGCGGCGGGAGGAGCAGGCGGCAGGCGAGGAGGACGAGCAGGGTGAGAGCTTTTATTTCAGGGTCAACGGCCAGCCCCTGTTTGCCAAGGGCGCCAACCTCGTCCCGCTCGCGGTGCTCAGCACCGCCGTGAGCGACGGCGCCGCCGCCGCGGCGGCGCGCGACGCGGCGGCGGCGGGCATGAACATGCTGCGCGTGTGGGGCGGCGGGCTGTACCAGCGCGACGCGTTTTATGACGCCGCGGACGAGCTGGGGCTGCTCATCTGGCAGGAGGCCATGTTTGCCTGCTCGCCATACCCCCGGTGCGCGCGGCGCGCCGCCGCGGGCGCCGCTGGCGGCGCACGACACGGGCCGCACGCGCGCGCGACGCGGCCGGCGCGCGCCGCAGGGACCCCGCGTTCGTGGCGAACGTGGAGGCGGAGCTGGTGCAGCAGGTGCTGCGCCTCGGCGGCCACGCGAGCGTCGCTCTCTGGGGCGGCAACAATGAGGTCGAGGCCTCGCTCGAGTGGTGAGCCCCGCGCCGCGCCCCGCGCCCCGCGCCCCGCGCCCCGCGCCCTGCGCCGCGCCCCGCGCGGGGACCCTCGCTGCGCCCCGCACCCGCCGCCGACGCGCCCCGCCGCCGCCCTGTGCAGGTATGACGACACACGGCGCAACCTGGCGCTGTATGCGGTGGACTACAGCGCCCTGTTTGTGGACGCGGCCGGCCGCACAGTCCAGCAGGTGGCGCGCCGGCGGGCCCTGGGGCCCGCCCGGCCGCCGCGCGCCGGCCGCCGCGCGCCGGCCGCCGAGCGCCGGCCGCCGCGCGCCGGCCGCCGAGCGCCGGCCGCCGCGCGCCGCGCAGATGCTGCCGGGCGCCGCGTGGGTGGACGGCTCGCCGAGCAACGGCCTCGTCCCCGCGGCGCGCAGCGCCGGCGGCGCGGGGGTCAAGCGCTGGGGCCCGCCGCAGAGCACGAAGTGGGCCGCGCCGCGCCACCACGCGCTGCCCCGCGCCGCGCCGCGCCGCGCCGCGCCGCGCCGCGCCGCGCCGCGCCGCCCTCACGCTGTGCTGCCGCCGCCTGGCCTTCAACAAAGGTACGGCGACGTGCACTACTACAACTATGGCGACGACTGCCAGGACTGGACCACATACCCCGCCGCGCGGTGCGCGCCACGCGCGCCTGCGCCGCCGCGCGCCGCACGCGACCGCGCCGCCCGGCCCCGGCCCCGGTCTCCGCCGCGCCGGACCCGTGCCTGTGCCGCGTGCCCTGCGCCGCCCAGGTTTGTCTCCGAGCATGGCTGGCAGTCTTACCCGTCCTGGGCGGCGTACGCCGCGGCCACGGGCCCCGCAGACTGGCGGCTCGACTCGGCGATGACCGAGTTCCGGTGAGCTGAGCTGAGCTGAGCTGAGCTGAGCTGAGCTGAGCTGAGCTGAGCTGAGCTGAGAGCAGCTCAGCTCAGCTAGCAGCGCAGCGCAGCGCAGCGAGAGCCGCTGGGCCAGCCCTCGTGGGGGGGGGGGGGGGCATCAACCTAAGCGCCGCGCCCCGCGCCGCGCCGCGCGCAGGCAGCGCCACCCCAACGGCACGGCGCAGCTGCTCGCGCAGTTGCGCCGCCGCTTCCGGCTGCCACCGGCGTGGCAGCGGCTGCTGCCGCCGCCTCCGCCCGCCGGCGGCGCCTGGCGGCGCGCGCTCGCGGGCGCGGCGCGCGCGGCGCGCGCCGCGCTGGCGCGGCTGCTGCCAGGCCGCAGCGCCGCGGCGCGGGCGCGCGCCGCCGCTGGCGCGGGCGGCGGCGCTGGCGGCGGCGCCACCGCCGGCGGCGAGGTGCGTTCCTGGATCTACCTCACTCAGCTGCAGCAGGCGCTGTGCTACGAGACCGCGTTTGCGCGCTGGCGCCGGCTGCGCGCCGAGCCGCGCGTGCTGACCATGGGCGTGCTGTACTGGCAGCTCAACGACGTCTGGGCGGGTGCGCGCCCATATGGTTCAACCTTAAACCCTTACGCCCTAAGTACCCTGCACCTCCCCCCCTGGGGCTCCCGCGCCGGCGCCGACGTGCGCGGCGCGCGGACGCCGACGCGCGCCGCCCGCGCGCGGCCGGCGACGCGCAGGTGCGAGCTGGAGCACGGTCGACGTCGGTGGCGTGTGGAAGCCCGCGCATCACGCGGCGGCGGCGGCGTTCAGTGACCTTGCACTGAGCGTGCAGCACAACCTCACAGACGGCGGCGTCGACGTGCGGCGGCGCGCCCCGCGCCGCAGCGCGGCGCGCCGCGCCGCGGCGCGCCGCCGATGCAGCGCGCCGCCGCCGTCCACGCCCCGGCCCCTGCGCTGCCGCCGCACAGGTGTACGTCGTGAGCGACCTGCTGGCGCCGGCGGCGGCGACGCTCACCGTGCGGCTGCTCTCCCTGGACGACTCGACCGACGCGTGCGGGCCGGACCCCAGCCCCAGCGCCGGCGCCAGCGCCGACGCGCCGTGCGCGCCGAGCGCGGGCTGGGCGCGGCACTGCGAGGCCGCCGCCGTCGTCGTGCCGCCTGGCGGCGCCGCGCTGGCCTGGTCGGGCAGCGCGGCGTCGCTGCTCGCGGCGGCGCGCGGATGCACCGCGCGCACCTGCTACGTGCACGTGCGCCTGGCGTCCCCGGGGCGGCGCGGCCAGGAGGCCACGGTGTGGCTCGCGCCCTTTGCGGCGCTGCGCCTGCCGCGTCCGGGGCTGGCGCTGTCCGGCTTTCGCCTCGACGCGCGCGGCGGCGACCGCGGCG
This sequence comes from Scenedesmus sp. PABB004, assembly GCA_014905635.1. NCBI lineage: Eukaryota > Viridiplantae > Chlorophyta > Chlorophyceae > Sphaeropleales > Scenedesmaceae > Scenedesmus > Scenedesmus sp. PABB004. The sequence continues at coordinate 790,709 of JABVCE010000013.1, forward strand.
GCGGCGGCCCGTGGGAGCGCGGCGCCGAGGCCGCCGGCGGCGCGGCCGCGGTGGAATTCACCGTGAGCAGCGCGCGCGTGGCCGCCTACGCGGTGTGGGAGGTGTCGCCCGGCTGGGCGCTGCCGGGGCGCTTCAGCGACAACGCCGCGACCGTGCACCCGTGCGAGCCGCAGCGCGTGCGCTTCGTGCCGCGCGGCGGCGCCGCGCCGGCCGGCGTGGCCGGCCGGGCCCTGCTCGCGGCGCCGCCCGAGGGCGCCGGCGGCGGCGCCGCCGACGGGGACGCGCTGCGCGCGCTGCCGCGCGTGCTGGCCGCGGCGCTGTCGGCGAGCTCCCTGTACGACCACCAGCAGTTTTGAGTGTGCCTGTAAGCCGGGCGCTCCCCCGACCCCCAGCCCGGTCGGGGCCTGCTGGCGCTGCCGCCGCCGCGCGCCGCGGGTCGGCAGCCGTCCGTCACCCGGCGGCAGGGTTTGCACGGCAGCCATCGCTCCAGCCAGTGCCCCCCGCGCCTTGCCTGACCGGTACCAGCGCGACTCCGCAGAGGCGGCGGCCCCGGGACCGGGAAGCCAGGCGCCGGGGCCGGCCAATCAATCCGGGCCACGATTTGCACGGCTTGGTTTGCCGTCCGCAGCTGCCGCCGAGCCGGAAGGTCGATCCCAGGTGCGTGTTGAGGCAGCTTGGCGGCGTCAGGCGTGTGGGCTCTCGATGCCACCGCGCCACCTGCCAGGCCGGCGCCCCGGCGCGAGCCCACAGCCATGAACTCCTCTCCAACTACCTGCTCCCGCGCAGACCAGCGCGGACCCGCGCAGACCAGCGCGGGCGCGCCAGCCGCGGCGGCGTCACGCCGGCGGCACCGGCGGCCGCTGCTGCTGCGCGGCGCTGGCGGCGGCCGCCCTGGCGGCGCGGGGCGCGTGCACCGGCGGGCGCGCCGCCGGCACGATGGCGGCGCGCGGCCTGCAGCTGGGCAAGCGCTTCGAGGCCGAGTTCTACACCTCGCCCTCCGTGTCGCAGCTCGACACGCTGTTCCTCTCCAGCCACCTGCTCATGACGGCGGTGCGCCACGCGGGCGGGCGGGGCCGACGCGCGGAGCCGCGGTGCCGCGAGCGCGCGCCGCCCGCGCGGCGCCCGCCGACGCGCGCGCGCGCGGGCCGCCAGGTGCACAAGCGCATCCTCGTCACGTCGCGCGAGCAGCGCGTGTTTGAGGCGGCGATCATGCTGCTCGCCGCGACGCTGCTGCTCAAGGCGTTCTTCGTGCACCGCTTCAACCGCTGGCGCCCGGGCATCGTGCTGTGCATGCACCTCGGCTTCACCACGCTGCGCGCGCTGGCGGTGCACACCATGGCCAGCAAGCAGGCGACGCACGTGCGCGTGAGCCTGAGCGGCAACATGGAGTCGCCGCTCGTGCTGCTCGCGAGCATGCTGGGCGTGCTCGGCGGCCCGTTCAGGCGCGGCGCAGGCGGGCGCTGCGCGCGCGCCCGCACGCGCCCGCGCCCGCGTTCGCCGCCGCCGACGCGCCTCGCCCGCGCGCCGCCGCCTGCCCGCGCGCCGCAGGGCGTTTGAGATGCTCGGCCTGCGGCAGGGCTTCCCCGCGCACGCGGTCGTGTCGGCCTACTACCTGCTCCTCCACACCGCGCTCGCGGCGGACGGCTGCCGCATGGCCTACTCCTTCGCGATGTTCTACCTGGTCCACCAGGTCCACGACGCGATGGCCGGCCTCGTCGACGCGGCGCTCGAGGCGATCGTGCCGCTCCCGGGCGGCGGCCTCGCGACGTGCAGCAGGCGCGCCGCGGGGGGCCGCCGGCACCGTGCCGCGCCGCGCCGGCCCCGCGGCGCGCCCCGCGCTCAGCGCCCGCCGCCGCCTGCGCGCCCGCCTGCCCGCGCCTGCCTGCCTGTGCGCTGCCCGCCCCGCCCCGCAGCTGCGCCGGCGTGGTCGTGTACTGCACGCTCATGCTCTTTGGCTCGCTCTGCGTGCCGCTGTACATGGTGCACGTCAACGAGCGCGCCGCGCGGCGCCGCTTCGCGCACAGCGTGCGCGCGCAGGCGGCCGCGCAGGCGGCCGCGGCCGCGGCCGCGGCCGGCCAGCCCGTGCTGCGGGACTGGCTCGACGAGCGCGGCGCGGGGCAGCTGGAGCAGCAGCAGCGGCCGCCGTGGGAGCTGCTGGCGAGCGAGCAGCAGGGGCAGCAGCAGGAGCAGCAGCAGCAGGTACAGGGCGGCGGCCTGGCGGTGGCCGACGGCAGAAGCAGCGTCCTAGTCGCCTGGTCGGTGCACGCGCTCATGCTGCTCGCCATGTTCCTGCTGTCGTGGCTCTGTGCCACCGTGCTGGCGCTGGAGGTCCTGCCGCGCGTGCTCAGCCCCGCCGCGCTCGACCGGTGGTGCCCCAACCGCCCACTCACTCCGTTCGTCATTGCAGGGCAGGTGCACGGCTGACGGCCCGGGAGAGCCGGGCCAGGCCGGCCCGGCCGCCGCTGGCACGGGCAACCCGCGGCGCGGCGCGCGGCCCGGCGCACGCAGGGCCGCACGCCATGCACACACTTGAACACTATTTCCGGCTGCATCAAGGACCCAATTCTTGTGGCACGCAACGCTTGCAGTCTGAACAGCTTTGCCCCTTGGTGGCGGCCCCTGGCACAAACACGCCGGCGCGCAAGCTTTGCGCGAGAGCCGAGCTGCGGGTGACGCATCTCGCATGTAGGAACAACTTTGAATTAACGATGTGGAGGCGCGCGTGTCGAGCGCGTTAGCGCGCGTGTTTGTGTGTGTGCGCGTGTGTATGTACGCCGTTCCGATTGCGTGTGCAGAATGTGCGACGCGGGCTGACTGGCTGAGCGCAGTCGGCCCGCCGGCTGGACCCCGAATGGCATCGTCGCGCCGTGACCGGCTGCCCCTCGCCATTCCTCCACATTGCAGCTGGCTCCCTCCATCGCTTCGGACGGCAAGCGCCTGTGGCGGTCACATCGAGTAACGCGCGGCCGGGCGGCGGCCGGGCGTGGCGTCACACCCCTCACGCCGCCAGCCCCTCAGCCAGGCGCGCCAGCGACGCCTCGAGCTCCGCAAAGCGCGGCCGCCGCGCCGGCGCGGGGTCGAGGCAGCACGCCACGAGCGCGCCCAGGCCGCGCGCCGCGCCGCCGTCGCCGTCGCCGCGCAGCCGCGCGGCGATGTCTGCGAGGAGCAGCCCGAACGCGCGGACCTCCATGGCCTCGAAGAAGCAGCCGGCCGCGGCGCCGTCGTAGGCAAACGCCGCGCCGAAGTCGCACAGGACCGGCACCGCGGTCGCGCCGGGGCCCTCGGCGAGCATGATGTTGTGCGCGTATACGTCGCCGTGCGCGAGGCCGCGGGCGTGCAGGTACGCCAGCGCGCCCGCGACGCCCCGCGCGACGGCGAGCGCGCGGCCCGGCGAAAACACGGCGCCGTCGGCCCACCTGCGGCGGGCGGGCGGGCGCGCACGGCGCGGTGGGCGGCGCGCGCGGGCGCGCCCCCGGCGCGGCGCGGCGCGGCTCACTTGCAGCGCAGCAGGTGCTCCGACGTGGGCCGCCCCGCGAGCGGCGCGCCGTGCACGAGCTCCAGGACCATGCCCACCACGCCCTCGCCGCCGCCCCCGCCGCGGTCGCCGCCGCCGTCGCCGCCGCCGTCGCCGCTGGCGTCCCCATCGCCGAGCACAAGCGCGAGCACGCGCGTGAGGTTTGGGTGGTCCACCGCGGCGTTTATGCCCGTCTCGTCCGCGGTGCTGCCGTCGGGGCTGACGTGTGACAAGAAGATCTTCACCGCGACCTCCCGCCCCGCCCAGCGGCCGACAAACACCTGGCGGGCGCGCGGCGCCGCCGGCGGGCGCGGGGTCGCTACTCTCGCGGCGGCGGCCGCGCGCGCGGCGCGGCGCGCGGTGCGTGGCCGGAGCACCTCGCCGCTCGCGCCCTGGCCGAGCTTGGCGCCGATCTCCAGCTCGGCGCGGCGCACGCGCGGGAGGTGCGCCGGCAGCGCCGGCACGGCGCGCGCGGCCGGGTTGCGCCCGAGCGAGCACCACGCGAGCTTGGGCAGGCCGCCTGCGGGCGGGCGGGCATGCGAGCGCGTGGGCGCAGGGTGGTCGCCAGCTGCGGCGGCCGCGCGGCGGCGGCGCCAACGCACCCGCCTCGCCCAGGCCGGCGGGCCACTCGGCCAGGTGCCCCACCGCGAGCCGGAACAGCTCCAGCTCTGGCAGGCCGAACAGGTCGGCCGGCAGCGACTCAAACGGGTTGAACGACGCCTGCAGCTTCACGAGCGAGCGCAGCTGCCCAAAGCCTGGCGCGCGCGGCGCGCGGGGCGTGGGCGTGGGCGCGGGCGCGGGCGCGCGCGGGCGCGGGCGCGCCCGTCGCGGCACGCGCGCAGTGCCTGCCGCCGCCCCCGCAGTCCCCGCCGCATTCGCGCCGCACCCTCGGGCAGCGTCGTGAGGGCGTTGTCAGTGAGGAAGAGCTCAACCAGGCCGGTCAGCTGCGTGAAGCTGCCCGGCAGCGCTGCGAGGCGGTTGGACTTAAGCCCGAGCCGCGAGAGCCTCGTCAGCGCCCCGAAGTCGGCCGGCAGGTCCGTGAGCTCGTTGCCGTATGCGTTGAGGGCGCGCAAGCCCGTGAGCCGGCAGAGCGCGCCCGGCAGCGCGCGCAGCGCGTTGCGCCCGACGTCGAGCTCCGTGAGGCTGCCGAGGCTGCCGACCTCGGGCGGCACCGAGGTGAGCGCGTTGCGCGAGAGGTCGAGCCGACGCAGGGCGGTGAGCGCGGTCACCGACTGAGGCACGAAGGTGAGGGCGCTGCCGGGCAGGGCGCATGACTCGAGGCGCGTGAAGAGGCTGAGCGCCGGTGGCCAGTGGCCCAGGCCCGCGTCGCGCAGCACGAGCCGGCGCACGTGCGGCGCGGCCGCGCGCCGCGTGCCCGCATCGGGTGACCTGCGCCGGCAGCAGCGCCGGCGCGGCGGTGTGTGCGGGCCGCTGGGGCAGCCTCTAACCCGGAGAGCAGCGCCGCGCGCACCTGGTGCAGGGTGGCCACGTCGCTCAGCTCCTCCAGCTCCGCCGGCGCGGGCAGCTCGGCGTCGCCGGCCGGCACCGCCGCTGCTGCGCCCGGCGCTGCTGTCATTCTGCGGGCTCGTCGCTCGCTCGCGTGCACTCCCTGCTGGTCAGGGCACACGCCGGGCAGCGCAGCGCGGCGCGCGCGGCGCCGGCGGCGGTTGGGAGGCGCTGCTGTCGGCGCCGGCAGCGCGGGCTCGAGAAAAGAAAGGGTCGGTGCGAGCCTGGATCGGGGCTCGCCAGGCTGGACGTGACGGCGGCGGCTGAATGGCGCGCAGCGGCACAAAGCAAGGGCGTCACTCGAAACGCGGTCAACCGCTGCTGCGCGACCCCCTCGGCTGCCACCTGACCCCGACGCCCGGGTCAGATCGGGATGACCACCTTGCCAACGTGGCCGCCTTGCAGCATGTAGTCGATCGCGTCGGCGACCTGGCCCACGCCCGCGTAGCCGTGCGACGTGTCGACCCACGCGTCCAGCCGGCCCTCGGCGTGCAGCGCAAAGACGCGCCGCTTCGCCGCCCGCACCGCGCCGACGTCCTGCGCGCGCGCGCGCGCGCACACAGGTGGGCGCAGCGCACCCAGGCGGACGGCACGCCCTCCTCCGCGCGGCGCGCACCTTGGGCCAGACCTGCCCAAACACCCTGCGGCCGCCGGGCAGCTCGAGCGTGCGGCCCTTCCAGAACACCTCGCTCAGCGGCAGCCCCTCCTCCACGGCGGCCGCGGCGTCGCGCCCCGTGTGAGGGTATTCAGAAATGTACCCCACCTGCGCGGCGCGGGGCGGCGCGCGTGAGGGAGGGGCAGGGAACGCGCGAGCGGCAGCTGCCGCGCGAGCAGCGCTCCACGGCCGCCCACCTGCAGCACGCGCGCGCCGGGCGCGAGCGCGGGCATGATCGCGGCGCGCAGCGCGCCGCCGACGCCCTCGTACACCACGTCCACGCCGGCCGGGTACTCGGCAGCCAGCACGGCGCCCAGGTCCTGGCGCGCCGCGGGCAGGCGCGTGGCGGGCGCGTGGGCAGCGCGCGCGCCGGCCGCCGCGGCTCACGCACGCACACGCGCGCGTGCACACACGCGCGCGCACGCAAGCGCCCGCACCTCCTCGCTGTGGTCCACCACGCGCTCCACGCCCGGCAGGCCGCGCAGGCGCGCCGCCTTGGCGGCCGAGCCGGTCACGGCGACGACGCGCGCGCCCGCGAGCGCCGCGAGCTGCACCGCGAAGTGGCCCGTGCCGCCCGCCGCGGCGGTGACGACGACCACCTCGCCCGGCTGCACGCCCGCGGTCGACTCGAGCGCGGCGGCCGCGGTCACGGCGGACAGCGACAGCGCGACCGCCTCGGGCGTGGCGGCGGGGACTGGCGTGCACATGACCGCCTGCGTCACTCCGTACTCTGCGGCTCGCACGCGGCGGCGGCGGCGGCGGCGGCGGCGGCGGCGGCAGGGAGGGGGGGGGGGGCGTCAGCAGCGCGCTGCGCCGCGGCGCGCGGCGCGCGGCGAGGCGGCGCCCAGGTAGAGGGCCCGGCGCAGCGGAGACAGGGGCGCGCTCTGCGCGCGCGCGCGCACCCGCAAACGCGGCGGCGGAGTTGCACGCGACCGCCTGGCCGACCGCGAGGCCCGTCACGCCGGGGCCGAGCGCCGCGACCTCGCCGGCGCCTTCGGCGCCGAGGGCGTACGCGGGCTTGGCGCGGTTGGCCGCGAACGCGTGCTCGCCGCGCGCGCGGAAGGTCTCGCAGCCGCCGTTGATGCCAGCGTAGCGCATGCGGATCAGAACCTGGCCGCGTGTGTGTGTGTGTGTGTGTGTGTGTGTGTGTGTGTGTGTGTGTGTGTGTGTGTGTGTGTGTGTGTGTGTGTGTGTGTGTGTGTGTGTGTGTGTGTGTGTGTGTGTGTGTGTGTGTGTGTGTGTGTGTGTGTGTGTGTGTGTGTGTGTGTGTGTGTGTGTGTGTGTGTGTGTGTGTGTGTGTGCGCGTGCGTGGTGCGCGTGCGCGCGCGGTGCGTGCGCCCGCACGCGCCAGCCAGCGCGCAGCGCACCTCGCCGGGCCCCGGCTGCGGCAGTGGCTCCTCCACGACCTCGGCCACCTCCCTGAACGAGCGCCCTGTGCGCCGCGCGATGAGGCGCCTGTACGTCGCCGGCAGCGCAGCCGGCGCCGGGTCGTCCGCGCCCGCCATCGCCGCCGCCGGCGCTGCGGGGGCGCCGGCGCCGGCCGCGGCGCGCAGCTGGAGGCCCTGGCGCCTAAAGGCGACTGCCGGGCCCGCCAGGCGCGCGTGCAGCATGCGAGCTGCGGGCGCGGCGCGTGGCAGCGGCGGCGCGGCGCGGTGCGTGTCGGCGGCGCGGGCGGTCGCGAAGCGGCGACGTGGAGGCGGCGGCGGCGAGGGTGCTGCTGGCGCTGCGGCGTCGTCGCGGCGTGTGGCGGCGAGCGAGCAGCGCGAGGTTGAGGCTTCAGCCGGGCGACAGAGCACCGGCGGCGGCCCGCCGCGCGCGTGGATGGAGCCTTCCACCTGCACGATCCAACGCGCCGCCCTGCCGCCCGCGACGCCGCGAGCGCCGCCCGCAGCAGCACCGCCGCTCCTCGGCCTCTCGCGCGCGGCGCGCCAGGACACACGAGCGGCGCCGCGATGCAGCCCGCTCTGCGCCTGGTGCCCGCCCTGCTGCGTCACTGCAGCGGCGCGGCAGCAGGCGCGGCGGCAGCGCCGTGGCGGCAGCAGCAGCGGCAGCAGTGCGAGGCGGCGGCGCAGCCGCAGCCGCCGAGCGCGCAGGAGGTGCGCGCCGCGTTCGAGCACTGCGCGCAGCTGGTCAGGTGAGTGAGGCCGCGCCGGGTGGCGGCGGCGGGGCAGCGCGCGCGGCGCCGCCTCGCGCCGCGCCGACGCGCGCCGCCTGGGGACCGCACGCGGCGCAGGCAGCACGACCCCGAGAACTTTGTGTGGGTGGTGCAGCTGCCCCAGGCGGTGCGGCTGCGCGTGCTCGCGCTGCGCGCGTTCAACCTGGAGTCGCTGCTCATTGCAGAGCAGGTTAAGAGCAGGGAGCCGCTGGTGCTGCAGATCAGGCGCGCCGCCGCGCGGCGCGCGCCGCTATGGGCGAGCGCGCCGGCCGCGCCCGCCGCGCTCTGGTCGCTGCGCGTCGCCGCCCAGCGCGCCGTGCGCCGCGCCGCCGCAGGTACCAGTGGTGGCGCGACGCGGTCGGTGGCCTCGGCGCCGCCGCGGCGCCGCCGGGGCACCCCGTGCTCACGGCGCTGTGGCACGCGCAGCACGGCGGCGCCGGCGGCGCAGCCGGCGGCGCGGCCGGCGGCGGCGGCGGCGGCAGCAGCGGCTTCAAGCTGAACCGCTACCAGCTGCGGCGCATCCTGGACGCGCGGGAGCAGGACGCGGTGGCCTTCCAGGCGCCGCTCACGCTCGCCGAGCTCGAGGCGTACGCAGAGGCCACCGCGTCGCAGCTGCAGTACCTCCAGCTCGCAGCGGCGGGTGCGCGCCGCCCGCCGCCGCGCCGCCCGCCGCCGCGCCGGCCGCAGCGTCGTGGTCGCCGCTGCGCTGGCCGCCGCCGCCCACCCCGCCGCCCGCGGCCGCGCCGCCGCCGCGCGCAGGCGTGGCGAGCCACGACGCCGACCACGCGGCGAGCCACCTCGGCAAGGCGGTCGGCCTCGCGCTGCTGCTGCGCGGCGCGGCGTTCCAGGCGGGCCGGCGGCGCTGCTACCTGCCGCTCGAGCTGCTCGCCGCGCACGGTGTGAGCCAGGAGCAGGTGTACCGCGGCGGCCCCGCGCCCGAGGGCCTGCGCGACGTCGCGCTCGCGGTCGGCGGCGCCGCGCTCGGCCACCTGCGCGAGGCGCGCCGTCTCGGCGCCGGCCTGCCGCGCGCCGCGGCGGGCGTGATGGCGGGCGGCGTGCTCGCGGGGCAGTTCCTGGCCGCGCTCGAGCGCGTGGGGTTTGACCTCTTCGAACCCCGCCTCGCCGGCGGCGGCGCGTCGCCGCTGCGGCGCGCGCTCGCGATCAAGTGGGCCGCCCTGCGCGGCACGTTCTGAGCCGGCCGGCCGGCCCCAGCGGCGGCGCATGCCGCCGGCGGGCCCGCGAGTAACACCAAGCGCGGCGAGCGCCGGCACGCGCGTCGCCGCCGCGTCACGAGCTCTGCCCCTCGGCCAGCCCCATCACGAGCTCGGTCAGCGTCGCCGCGCCAAAGCCTGCGGGCGCGGCGCGCACGGTCAGGTGGTGCGCGCCCCGGGCGTGGTCCCGCAGGCGCAGAACCTCGGCGGCCGCACCCGTCGGCAGGCAGGCCGCGTCGTCCCACGCCGGGCCCGCCACGTCGAGGTGCGCCCAGGCGGTGCCCTCGGTGATGAATTCTTGCAGGAACAACGCCGCGGTGATGGCGCCGCCCCACCGGCCCGCATAGTTTTTCAGGTCGGCGATCGGCGACTCGATCTTCTTGCGCAGCCCCTCGTCCAGCGGCAGCCGCCAGAGCTTCTCGCCTGGGCGGCCGGGCCGGCGGTGGATGTGAGCCGCAGGGGGGCAGGCGCGCGGGCCCGCCGCTGAGAGAGAGAGAGCTTGAGAGCGCCACGCACCCGCGCGCCGGCTCGCGGCGTCGACGTGCGCGGCGAGGCCGTCGTCGGCGGCGAACAGCGCGCCCGTGCTCTGCCCGAGCGCCACGCCCGCGGCGCCCGTGAGCGTCGCGATGTCGACCACCGTCTGTGCCCCGGCGGCACGCGGCGCGACGGGCGGGCCGTCACGGCGGACGGGGCCCTCGAGGCGCGGTCGCCTCGGCTGCCGTCGCTGCCGCTGCCGGCCCGAGCTCAGCCGCACCGCACCGTCGCGCCGGCCTCGCTCTGCGCGTACCACAGCGCGTCGGCGAGCGTGAGGCGGCCCTCGGCATCGGTGTCAAACACCTCGACCGTTTTGCCCGCCGCGGAGACGTGGATGTCGCTGCGGCCGCCATGGCCGCAGCAGGCGCGCGCGTGAGCCGGGGGCGGGGGGCGGGGCTCCAGAGCGCAGTTCGGCAGCGGCGCGCCGGCGCCGCGGCGGGCGCGCCGGCGCGCCGCGCACCTCGGGCGCGTGGCCCGTCCGCTGACCAGGTTCTCGCACGCGGCGAGAATGAAGTGAACCTGCCGCGCCGGCCCGCGCCTCAGCTGAGCGGGCGGGCTGCGGGCCCGCCCCCGCCAGCCCTTGCGCCGCGCCGCGCCGCGCTGCACCTCGACGCCGGCCGGCCGCAGCTCTGCAAGGGCGCGCGCCGCGCCGAGCACCGCCGCGCCGCCGGCCATGTCGACCTTCATGGTTTCGATGCCGCCCGCGGTTTTGAGGTTGTAGCCGCCAGAGTCAAAGCACACCGACTGCGCCGGCCGCGCGGGGTGCGGGGCCCGTCGCACCCCCGCCTGCGAGCCCCAGCCCGCGCCCCAGCGCGCCGCCGCGCTCCCCCGCGGCGGTGTGGCGCAGCGCACCTTGCCTACGAGCGCGACGCGGTGCGGCGCCGCGGCAGCCTGACCCAAGTAGGTCAGGTGGATGAGCCGCGGCGGCTCGTCGCTGCCCGCAGCCACGCCCAGGAACAGACCCATGCCCAGCGCGCGGACGGCGGGCTCCTCCAGCACCTGCCGCGCGCGCAGGCGCGCAGCGCGCAGCGCGCAGCGCGCAGCGTGGCAGGGCGTGGGGCCGCGGGCCGCGGGAGGGCGGGCGGGCGGGGGGCGCCGGCCGGGCGCCGCGGCGCCGCGCCTTGATGCGGAAGCGTGCGGGGTCCAGCGCCGCGATGTGCGCGGCCGCCGCGGCGAGGTAGCGCGGCGTGCACACGTTGGCGGGCGCCTCGGCGAGGAGCCGCGTGACGAGCGCGCCGCGCGCGAGCGCCGCGCCGCGCCGCGCCGCCGCGAGCAGCTCGCCGTGCGACGCCTCGGCGTCGCCCTCGGCGGCGACCGCCAGCCGGATGGCTTCGAGCTTGATCTTGGGTTGGGGCTTGCTCCGGAAGCGGACGTCGCCCTCGTAGAGACCGGCGAGCGCGGACGCGACAAAGCTCGTCACCGCCGCGCCGCTGGCCGCGCGCGCGTCTAGCCACGTCACCTCCACGCGCGCGGGGCCAAACGCCTTGGCCGCGCCCGCGAGCGCGGCGCCCGCGGCCTGCGGCGCGGACGGGCGCGGCTCGCCGGCGCGGCTCGCCGGCGCGGCGCGCGAGCGCGGCGCGCGAGCGGCGCGCTGGCCGCGCGGCGCGCGGCGCGGGCAGCGCACGTGGAAGGCGCTCTGCCCCCAGGCGGCGGGCGAGCTGGGTGCCTTGCCCAGCCCCAGCAGCATGAGCCCGCGCGGCGGCGCGTCGCCGTCGCTCGGGTCGGGCAGCAGCACCGGCGGGAGCGCCTCGCCCTGGGCGGCCTTGAAGCGGTGCATCGCGACCGCGGCGTCCAGCAGCGCCCGCTGCTGCCCAGGTGTGTCCAGGGCGCCGACGTGGTCGCCGGCGGCGAGCTGCGCCTCGCTGACCAGCACGCAGCGCAGCGCGTGCTGGTCCGGAGCGCCCGCGCGCTCGGCGGCGCCGCCCGCCGGGCCCACCGACACCTCCGGCAGCGACGCCGGCTCAAACATCGGCTGCATCTGCAGCCTGTGGAGGGTGCGCGGTCTGCGGGCGAAAGACGCTGCACGCCGCGCGCGGGTGTGACGCGCAGCAGCGGCGGCGCTGCTGGCGCCGCTCGACGCCGCCTTCGTGGACGTTGCCTGTGAGAGGGAGCACGTGCTCGGCAGCCCCGACGGGGAAAAGAAAGCGACGACGTCGGGAGAGGAACGGGCGCGCGTTCGATGGGGCTCTGCGCTCGGCAGTGCTGGCGCGTGGGGCCCGCCCGGCCGGCGCGTCTGCACATTCTCGACACGTAAGACGTCTGCGACGCGCGCGCACCACTACAGCTGTCAGGAGCGATGCAGGCGCACGCAGCCACTCGCCGCTGCGCGGCGGCGGCGGCGGGCGCGGCCGCGCCCGCGCGCCTCGCGCCGCTGCGGGCCGCTACGGATCGGGTCACGGATCGCTCCGCTGGCGCGGCGCTGTCCGCGACGGATCGGGTCAAGCTCGGCACAAGCGACCTGGAGGTGTCGGGTGCGCTGCCGCTGCTGCCAGCGGGCGGCCCAGCCGCCCGCGCCGCTCACCCCCCTCCCCCCCGCCGCCGCGGCCTGCGCCGCAGTGGTCTGCCTGGGCACCATGGTGCGCGCCCGCGCGCGCCGGGCCACGCGCCACGCGCCGGGCCACGCGCCGACGCGCCGCGCCGCCCGGCCGCCGCAGACGTGGGGCAAGCAGAACACCGAGGCGGAGGCGCACGAGCAGCTGAACCACGCGTTTGACGCGGGCATCAACTTCATGGACACCGCGGGTGCGGTGGCGGGCCGCGGCCCGGGCGACGCAGCGCGGAAGCCCGGCCGCTGCGCGGCGTGGGCGCCGCGAGCGCCGCGCCGCGCCGTAGCGACGGGACGTGCCGCCGCGCCGCCGCCGCCGCCGCCGCCGCCACCGTCGCCGCGCGCGGTGCGCAGAGATTTACCCCGTCCCGCCGGAGAAGGGCACGCAGGTGCGGCGCGCGCCGCTGCCGCGCCGCCGCCCCTCCCGCGCGCCGCGCCGACGGCAGCCCCCGATCGCCGCGCCGCGCCGCAGGGCTCCACCGACCGCTTCATTGGCAGCTGGCTCAAGGGCCGCAAGCGCGGCGACATCGTCCTCGCCACCAAGGCGCGCACGCCCTGCTGGGCTGCTGCAGCGCTCTGCCGCGACCGCGCTCGTCGCCCTGCCGCCCGCCGCGCCGCCGCGGCGTCCACCAACGCGCCGCCGCGCCGCCCTGCTCCCGCCGGCCAGGTCGCCGGCTACGGCACACACAACACGTACCTGCGCGACGGCGCCGACGTGGTGCGCGTGACGCGCGCGCAGATCGCTGAGAGCGTGGACAAGAGCCTCGCCCGCCTGGGCACCGACTATGTCGACCTGCTCCAGATCCACTGGTGCGGCGCCGGCACGCCAGCGCGCCCGCGCCGCGCCCCGCGCATGGCCGGCGGCGTGGCCGGCCGGCCGGCCGCCCGCCCGCCCCCGCTCGGCCGCGCCGCCGCCGGCGGCGCGGCGCCAGCGCTGGCGCCGGCGTCGAGACGCGCGGCCGCCGCGCGGCGCCGCGGCACGCAGGCCGGACCGCTACGTGCCGCTGTTTGGCGCGGGCGCGTACGACATCGCGAACGAGCGCCCCGACGACGTGCCGTTTGAGGAGCAGCTGCGGGGGCTGGAGGACGTGATCAAGGCGGGCAAGGTGCGGCGCGGCGCGCGGCAGCAGGGCAGGGGGAGGCGGGCCCCCGCCGACGCGCGCCGCCGACGCGCGCCGCCGCCGCCGCGCCGCGCGCGCGCCAGGTGCGCTACGTGGGCGTGTCGAACGAGACGAGCTACGGCGTGAGCTCGTTCGTGCACGCCGCGTCCGCCGCGGGCCTGCCGCGCATCCAGACCATCCAAAACTGCTACCACCTGCTGCAGCGCAGCAACTACGAGACCGACCTCGCCGAGACGTGCAGGCGCGCGGGGGGCCCGACTGTCGGCAGCGCCGGCGCCGGGGGCCCGCGACGGCGCGCCGTGCCGCGTGCCGCGCGCCGGCCGGCCTGCCCACGCGTGCGCCGCGCGCCGCGCCGCACACCGTGCCGCAGGCGGCACGAGGTGTCGCTGCTCGCGTACAGCCCGCTCGCCGGCGGCGCGCTGAGCGGGAAGTACCTGGTCGATGACCCGCCCAAGACCGCGCGGTCAGCGGCGGCACCGCGTGCCGCACCGCGCCGCGCCGCGCCCCGCGCGGCCCCGCCCGCGCCCGCGCGGCCCGCCGCCCGCGTCGCCGGCGCGCTCGCGCGCGGGCCGCTGCGGCTCGCGCCGGCGCCGGCTGACGCCGGGCCGCGCCCCTCGCCCCTCGCGCCCGCGCCCGCGTCCGTGTCCGCGTGCGGTGCGCCGCCAGGTTCAATCTCTTCCCCGGCTACATGGAGCGTTATAACAAGTCCCTCGCGCGCGTCGCGACCGAGGAGTACGTCAAGGTGCGGCGCGGCGGCGCGGCAGCGCGGCGGCGGCGGCGGCGGCTGCGGCTGCGGCGCGGGCGGCGCGGGGCGGGCAGCGCGGGCGGGCGGGGCCGGGGAGGGGCCGCCAGCTGGCGCGCGCGCCGGCGGGCGCGCACGCCGACCCGCGGTCGCGCGCCGCAGGTCGCGAACAAGCACGGCCTCACGCCCACGCAGCTGGCGCTGGCGTGGTGCAGGTGCGGCGGCGGCGCGCGCGCGCGCGCGCGCGCCCGCCTGCCGCCGGAGCGCCCGCCCTGCGCCGCCGCCGCGCTCACGCCACGCCGCCCGCCGTCCAGGTCGCGCTGGTTTGTGGCGAGCAGCATCATCGGCGCGACGAGCCTGGCGCAGCTGAAGGAGAACCTGGCGGCCTTCAGCGTGCCGCTGAGCCCGGAGGCGATCGACGACGTCAACGCGGTGTACCGCAAGTTCCGGGACCCGCCGACCTCGGCGTGACGGCGCAGCGCTCGCAGCGAGCGGACCCGGAGCGCACGGTGTTGGGCCGAGTTAACCGGCGCGCAAGCAGAAGCACAAGCAGAGGCACAAGCGCAAGCAAGCAACCGCGAGCAGAAAGCACCGAATGCGGCGGCAGTCGCGCGCGCGAGCAGGTCAGTCTTGCCACAAGCTCCGCCGTCTCCGTCGCCGCCGCACGCGCAGGCGGCGCGAGCAGCAACACACACGCACGCATGCACGCACACGCTCGGACGTCGCCGCCAGGGGGGCGCGCGGGTGCGCCCGATCGGCGGGCGGGCGGGGTGCAAGCGTGCGCGCCGCGCCGCTGCTGCCGACGCCGCCCCTGCAAGCGCATGCGCGCTGGGGCTGCGGCCCCGCCCGTCCGCCTCGTCCCCCCTCCCCCCAAACGCCCCGGTCAGTCACGCTGCGCGCCCGGCGGCCGCCCCGAATCGGCGGCGGCTCGCCCGCCGCGGCCCGGCAACGCTGTCGCTCCTCCTCTGCGCGTGGCCGCGCGCAATACCCGCGGCCGGCCGCGCGGGCCCGACCCCCGCGCGGCGCGCGCCCCCACGCTCGCGTTGCGCCTCGCCCGCGCTCCGGCCTCGCACGCCGTGCCGCGCCGGGCGCGCGCGCGCGGCACTCAGGCCGCCGCGAGTCCGATGTTGGCGCCGGTGCTGTCGACGCGGCGGCTGGCCCAGCCGCTGCCCGCCGGCGCAACGGCGCCCGCGCCGGCCTCGGCGTGCGGCGGCAGCGGCGGCCGCACGCGCGCCGACACCGACCCCGCCGCCGCCGCGCCGGCGAGGTCGCCGAGCGACGCGCGGCGGTCTGGCAGCGGCCGGGCGGGCGCAGCCTTGCTGCGCTCCGCGGCCGACAGCACCGCCTCGCTCTTGCTGCGCGGGAAGCGCGGGACGCCGCCGCCGCCGCCGCCGCCGCCGCCGCCGCCGGCTGCGGGCGGGTGCGGCGGGTGCGGCTGCGGCGGCTGCTGCTGCTGCGGCTGCTGCTGGTGCGGCGCCGCCGGCGGCGGCGTCGCCTGCGCCGCGAGGCCGGGCAGCCAGCCGCTGCTGCCGTAGGTCGGCCGGTAGCCCCAGCCGCCGTACATGAGGCTGGGGTCGTACTGGATGGCCTGCAGCGGCGGCGTCGACGCGCGCAGCGGCGGGGTTGTCGTGCCGCTGCGCGGCGGCGTCGCCGCGCCGCTGCCGCCCTCCTGCGCCGGCGGATGGCTGGCGCCCAGGCTCAGCCACTCCAGCACCATGGCGCCGCGGCGTGCGGGGCACGGGGGGCGCGGGGGAGGGCTGTGCGGGGGCCGCGGCGCGAGCGGGGCGGGTTGTCGCTCAGCCGCGCGGTGTGGCCTGGCCCTGTTTGTCGCTAAGGGCGATCACGGAACGCGGCTCGCGAGGCCGGAGGAGCAAAGGAGAAGGGAGGAGGTCGGATGCGGAGTTTAGCCTCCGTTTGCTGACGCGCGCGCTGCGGGGCGGCCGTTGCGGCCGGGGATGAACAGGTCGCGAGCGGCGCGGCCCCTGGAGAGGGCGGGCGGGTTTGCCGACGACGCCGCCGCGCTGCACCGCCGCCGCCCGCAGACCTGCCGCCCGCCCGCTCGCCGCCTCGGCGCTCACTCGGACGCCATGGCGGCGTCGCCGCCGCCGGTGATCTTGCTCACCGCCGACCACGGGCCCTCCACCAGGGGCGGCATCCAGAACCACACCTCCGGCGCGCCGTCGAGGCTGCACGCGAGCGTGTTGCCCATCGGGTTGAACTCCAGCTGCCACACGGGCGCGGGGTGCTCGCAGCCGCACACCACGCCCGCCGCGAGCGACCCGAGCTCGCCGTGCGCGGCGCCGAGGGCGTCACCGCCGGCCGGGGCGAGGCGGTAGATCACGGCGAGCGCGCCAAACGCGGCGGCGAGCAGCTCCGACGGCCGCCCGAGCGCGGGCGCCCAGTGCAGCGCGGCGCAGGGCGTGCCCGCCGCCGCGTGCGGCGGCGAAAACGCGCACACCTCCTGCGGCGCGGGCGCGGCGGGCGCGGCGCGCGGTGAGCGCGAGCGCGCGCGGGGGGGGGGGGAGGGCGGCAGCGGCAGCGGCAGCGGCGGGGTGGCGGGCCGCGCGCCGCCGCGCACCGCCCAGGCCATGCCGCGCTGCTGGTACGCCCACACGCTGCCGCCGCCGCGCTCGTGGCCCAGCGCCAGCAGCGGCGGCAGCCCCGCCGCGGCCTCGCGCCAGCAGAGGCAGCGGCAGCTGCCCGCGTCGGCCGGCACCTGCGGCGGGCGGCGGCGGCGGCGGCGCGGGGCCCGGGTCGGCGCGTGCTGCGAGCCCACGCCCGTGGGCCCAGCCCACCCCCAAGCCCCCACCGCGCACCTTGATCCGCCCGAGCTGCGTCCACTCCAGCACGCCCACGGCGGCGGGCGGCGCCTCCCAGAGGACGACCGCGCTCATGCCGGCGAGCTGCGCTGCCGCTGCAGCGCCCGGCCGCGCGGCGGCGGCGGCGGCGAGGACGAGCCCGTGTTGCCGCGGCGCAAACGCCAGCGCGCTGCGGGCGGCACGCGGGCGGCATGCGGGCGGGCCGGGGTGAGCGCCCCTGCCCCGGGCAGCGCGACCGCTGCCGCCGCCGCCGCGCGCGCGCGCGCGCGCGCTGACCTGATCGGCCCGCCGCCGCAGTCAAGCGTGGCGGTCAGCCGCCAGGCGTCGTCGCCGGCGCTGGGGCCCTGCAGCACGAGCACCGTGCCCGCGTCGGTCCCGACCGCCAGGACCGCCCCGTGCTCGGGGTGCGCCCACGCGAGCTGCGTCGGCTGCGCCCGCCCCGGCAGCTCCTCGGCGTGCAGCAGGTCCCACTCCGGCTCCGTCGCGGCGCACGCCCAGACCTGCGTGGTGTTGGGGCCGTGGGCCGCCTCGCCGCGGCGGCGGCGCGCGCAGCAGCAGCAGCGCATGGCGCCGCCGCGGCGCGCGCCGTGCTCGCCGCACCTGGACCACGCGCGCGTCGGACGCAGTGGCAACCCTGTCGCCGGTGAGCGTGTAGGCGGCGCCCACAACGCTGCCCTCGCCGCACAGCCGCACGCACGGCGCGTCCATCCCGCAACCGGCGGCGGTCGGCCCCGCTGTCCAGGTGCCACGGGATCAGGGGACGCGCGTGCACTCGGTGTGAAGAGCGGGACGGGCCGCAAAAAAGATGCACGCCTGCCCTCGGCGTCGCTGCCGTTCAACCGCTGCGCCGCCGCCCGACGCCGCAGCCGCGCGATCTCGGGCCCGCCGCACACGACCACACACAACTGCAGCAGCTCGCCGCCGATCGCGCAGGGCACCCACGCACACGCAGGCGCCAACCACCAGCAGCAGAGGAGCGCGAGCGCGAGCTTCTGCTGCTGCTGCCGCGCCCGATGCTGCTGCCGCTGGCGCGGCGCGCCGCCGCCGCGCGGCCGGCAGCCCCCGGCGCGGCCCAGCGGGCCTGGCCGGGATGCGCTGGCCGAGCGGCGTGGCAGCAGCGGCGCCCGCCGCTGCGCTGCTCGCCAGACGCTGCGCGCTCCGCGGCGGCCGCGCCCGCCGAGCCGGCCGAGCCGGCGTCTGAGCCGGCGGAGCCGGCGGTGCCCGACGCGGCTGCGGCGGCTGCGTTAGAGCCCGCCGACGCGGACGGCGCCAGCGCGGCGGCGCCCGCAGTCGCGGCGGTCGCGGCGGCGGACGGGGCGCCCCCGGCGCGCATGCAAAGCCCAGCAGCGGCAGCGGCGGCGGCCGCGTCGCCCCGCGCAGCGCGGCGCGCCGCAGCCACCGGGCGGCACGCTACCTGATGGCGCGCGACCTGCAGCGGTGCGGCGCCCGCCGCTCGCGCGCCAGCCCCTCCCGCGCGCGCCCCGCCGCGCGCCCGCCTGCCGCGAGCCCCGCGCGCCGCCGCCGCGCCGCCACACGCCCGCAGCGTGTGGCGGCTGGCGGTGCCGCTGATGGTGAACAACCTGGCGGGCTACGCGCTGAGCATCGTGGGCGCCATCTTCATCGGCGCCCTCGGCGCGCTGCCGCTCTCCGCGAGCGTGCTGGCCAACAGCATCTACAACTGCACAGGTGCGCCGCCACGCCGCGCCGCGCGTTGTTCGCCGCGCGCCCGCGCCGTCGCGCACGCGCTGCACCCACGCGCCCACACGCCCACGCGCGCGCGCGCGCCGCCCGCCGCCGCCCGCCGCCCGCCCGCGGCAGGGCTGTCGCTGGCGCTGGGGCTGAGCGCGGGCATGGAGACGCTGTGCGGACAGGCGTTCGGCGCGGGCGCATACGAGGAGGTCGGCGTCGTGCTGCAGCGCGCGCTGCTCGTCTGCTGGGCGGTCTGCATCCCCGTCGCAGCGCTGTGGTTGAATTCGCACGCGCTGCTCCTCTCGCTGGGCCAGCAGCCAGGCGCGCGCCGCCCCCCGCGCGCGCCCGCGCCCGCCCCGCCCGCGCCTCGGGCGCGCGCTCGCGCGCGCGCGCGGCGACGGCAGCGCCGCCGCCGCCTCTCAGCCCCGCCCCGCCCGCCGCCCAGACATCGCCGCGCTGGCGAGCCGCTACCTCATCCTCTGCACGCCCTGCCTCTTCATTACCACCGCCATGGAGTGCGTGCGCCGCTACCTGCAGGTGCGATCAATGCCCCCGCGCGCGCCGGCGCGGCGGC
Organism: Scenedesmus sp. PABB004; assembly: GCA_014905635.1. NCBI lineage: Eukaryota > Viridiplantae > Chlorophyta > Chlorophyceae > Sphaeropleales > Scenedesmaceae > Scenedesmus > Scenedesmus sp. PABB004. The sequence continues at coordinate 809,774 of JABVCE010000013.1, forward strand.
GGCGGGGCGCGCCCCCGCGCGCCCGCGCCGCCGCCGCCGTCGACGCCGCCACGCGCGCCCGCGGCACGCCGCAGGCGCAGCGCGCGGTCAAGCCGGCGATGGTCGTCGCGGGCGTGACGCTCGCGGCGAGCCCGGCGCTCTTCTGGCTCTTTGTCGTGCGCGCGGGGCTGGGCCTGGACGGCGCGGCGTTCGCGTTCATCGCCTGCCAGGCCGCGACGCTCGCGGGGCTGGTCGGCTGCGTGGTCGCACGCGCGCGCGCGATGCGCGGCCGCCGCGAGCAGACGTGGGGCGGCTGGTCGGCCGACGCCTTCAAGGGGTGCGCGCCGCCCGCGGGCCCGGCCGCTGCCGACCGCTCGACTCGCCTCCCTCCCTCCCACCCTCGCCCACGCCCTGTCCCCCCCCCATACCCTCGCCCCGCCCCGCCACCGCATGCCACCCTCGCCCCGCCCCGTCGCCGCCGCGCGCCGCCAGGTGGCCGACCTACATCTCCTACGGCGTGCCGGCGGCGCTCATGATCGGGCTCGAGTGGTGGGCTTACGAAGCAGTCCTCATCCTCGCAGGCGCGGGGGATTGCTTTGCTGCCGGCGCCGCCCGCTCGCGCGCCGGCGGGCGGGGCGGGGCGCGGGCGCGGGCGACGCGGCGCGCGGCCCGCGCCCGCGCCCCGCCCGCGCAGGGCTGCTGCCCAACGCCGAGGTCGCGCTGTCGACGATGGGCATCTGCCTGAACATCAACGCCTGGATGTACATGCTCCCACTTGGCCTCGGCGCCGCGGTCAACACGAGCATCTCCAACGCCCTCGGCGCGGGTGCGCCGCCGCGCCGCGCCGCGCCGCCGTCGCGGTGCCGCCGCGCTGCGCCGCGCCGCGGTGCCGCCGCCGCCGCTGCAGCCGTGGCTCGCCGCACGCGCCATCGCCGTGCCATCGCGGGCGCAGGGCACGCCGAAACCGCGCGAAGGGCGTTCTTGGGTGGGATCGCTTCGGGCGTGCTGCTGCAGGCGGCGCTCAGCGGGTCGATCATAGCGCACGGGCGCAGCGTCGTGGGCCTCTTCACCAACGACGCCGCCGTCATAGCGAGCTGCTGCGACGTGCTGCCCCTGTGCGGCCGCGCCGCGCCGCGCCGCACCGCGCCGCGCCGCGCCGCGCCGCCGCCTCCCCGCCCACGCGCGCGCGTCGCCCACCGCCACTCCGCCGCTGCCAGGCTCGCGGGCCTCGTGTTTTTCGACGGCGTCAACGCCGTGGTCTCTGGCGTGTTGCGGGGCAGCGGGCGCCAGCTGCTCGGGGCCGCGATCAATGCCCTCGGCTACTGGGCGATCGGCACGCCGCTCGCGGCCTGGCTGGCCTTTGCCGGCGGGCCCGGCGGCCCCATGGGCCTGCCCGGCTTCTGGGTCGGCGTCGCGACCGGCGCGTGCGTGCAGGCGGTCGTGCTGCTCGCGATGCTGCTGCGCTGGGACTGGCGCGCCGAGGTCGCGCGCGTGCAGCGTGCGCTCGCCGAGGCCGCGGCGGCAGGGCGGCCGCCGCCGGCGTTCGGGCACTGACGCGCGCGCGGCGTGGGGAGAGAGGGCTTCCACCGTTGCACGCCGTCGCGGGCAACCGCGCGCAGCACGCAGCACGGCCCCGCTCGCCGTCTTCGCCCCGCCGCGCCGGCGCATGCGCGCCCCCAGCTCTCTCAGCACTCGACAGACCTGGCTGTCTACTTGCGAGCGCTCCGACCACAGACAAAACCCGCCGGCGCCGCGCACAGCGCCTAGGCGGCGGCGCTCGCGCCGACCGCGACCTGCTCAGGCTCGCGCGGCTGGCCGACCAGCGCGACGCGCCCCGCGAGCGGCCGCGCCGGCAGCAGCTGCTTGCGCATGAGGTAGCGCGGCTCCTGCCCCAGCAGCGCCACGACCGGCCAGTCGCGCTTGTGCTCCGCAAAGCCAGCCTGGCGGCGGGGCGCGCGGCGGCGGGCGCCGGGTGGGTCGGCGCGTGGCGCGCGGCGCGGGCGGCGGACACCACCGTTGGCGGCGCGGCGGCAGCGCACCTTGCGGTACAGGCCGCCCGCGGAGGCGTCGTCCTTGCAGCGCAGGTGCAGGAACATGTCGAGCTCGCCTGCCGGCGCGGCGCGGCGGCGCGGGCGCGCGCCGTCGCGCCGTCGCGCTGCGCCGGGCGGCGCCGCCGCCGCCGCCGCCGTGTGCGCCGCCGCCGTGTGCGCCGCCGCACCCGCCAGGCAGCAGACGTCTTCGACCGCGGCGATCAGCGTGCTCGCGACGCCGCGGCGGCGCCACCCGGCGTCGACAGCCATGTTGCACAGGTACGCGCAGCGCTGCGGCGCGCGGGCGTGCGCGCGGGCGGCGCAGCGTCGCGCGGGCGCTCGGGGCGGCGGGCGCGCCGCCCTGGCCCGGCTGCCGCTCCCCGCCACGGCATGCACATGCCGCCGGCCCTGCCGCGCCGCACCGCTGGCGGGTTGAGGGTGAGGTAGGTGCTGCGCGTGGAGGCGGCAAAGCTGACCTCGGCGACGCCCACGAGGTGCGCGACCGTGCGCGCCGGCGGCGGCGCGTCGCCGGCCGGCAGGCCCAGCCCGCTCGCGAGCTGCGCGAGCGCCGAGCTGACGCGGCTGCCGAGGGTCGGCTCGGCCGTGCTGCTCCTGCTGCTGCTGCTTGCATGGCTGTTGCGTCGACTGCTGGTGAACCCCGCCTGCTCTGCTTGATCTGCCTGCAGACCGCCACTGCTGCTGCTGCCCTCGCTGCTGCTGCTGCTGCTGCTGCTGCTGCCCTTGCTGCGCCCGCTGCCGCCGCCGAGCTCCGACAGCGCGCCGCCCAGCATGAGCGCGTCGGGCTCGGCGCCGTCCGGCACGACGCGGTGCAGCTCCGCCGTGAGCACGACCGCCTCGGGCGGGAGCTTGGCGTGCTGCTCGAGGTAGGCCATGATGTTGCGCCGCACGTAGCGCCTGAGACGCGCGCGGTTCGCAGCGCGCAGCGCTCAGCCAAGGCCCCGCCAGCCGGCGGCAGCGAGCGCGCCGCCGGCCGGCCAGCCTGATCGACCCACACTCACCGGTACGGCTGCACGCCCTTGCAGTCGACAAAGGTGTCGGTCAGCAGGTCGGCGGCGCGCGGGAGCAGCTCCGGGCGCAGCAGGCGCACCACGAGCTCGCCCTCCGGCAGCTGCGCCTCCAGGCGGTAGTTCACGACCGCCTGCAGCAGCTCCGCCGCGCGCGCGCCGCCCGCGGCGGCAGCGCGCGGTCGCGGCGCCGCCCGCGCCGCCCGCGCCGCCCGCGCCGCCGCGGCGCTGGGCGCGTGCGGCCGGTGCCCGCCTGGGCGGCGCGGGGCGGCCCGCGGGGCGGCGCCCCGCGGCTGCAGCATGCCGGCTAGAGCGGGGACAGCAGCAGCGGTGGTGGTGGTCGGAGGCTGCTGGCGGCGCGCGTGCTTGCGCGACAGATCTCCACCGCGATCTCGTTATGCGCGGGCGGGAGGCGGGCGGCGTCGGGAGGCGGACGGCGGCGGCCCGCAGCAGCGGAGACGCGGCGTCTCTGACAACCGCTGGACCGCGATGAAGCGCCGATGCGACTCCGACGGGCCAGTCCCCGCGCAGTGCGACCGCCCGCCCCGCCCGCCGCGACGCGCCGGCCGCCGCTGGTCGCCGTCGCTGCGCTGCCACGCGCTCTGGCGGAGCGCGCCACCCTGCGCCTAGCTCCGCGCCGCGCGCGGGTGGCGCAATGGCGCTCGTGCCCGTGTCCATGACGCTGTGGGGAATGGAGTACAGCGTCCACGGTGCCGCGCGCCGGCAGCGGCCAGCGGCAGCCAGCGCTGCGCGGCCCTCGCGCCGCGGCCTCCGCGGCACAGCGCCGACGTCGCCGCCGCTCGCGGCGCGCCGCAGCGCTGCCGCCGGCGATGGCGCGTGAGGTCGGCGCGGTGTTCCCGGGCGTCGAGCGCGCGGGGCTGCTGGTCGTGCCGACCTGCCAGCGCGCGGGCGTGGACCTCGTGCGCACGGGCGACATGGTGGAGGCGGAGAAGGACCGCCTGCTCGAACGGGTGCGCGCGCGCGCCGGCGGCGGCGGCGGCGGCGGCGGCACCCCCGCGGCGGCGCGCGCACGTGCGAGCGCGCGAGGCGGCGGCGGCGGCGGCGGCGGGCGCAGCGAGCGAGCCGCCGCCCGCGCGGTCGCGCAGTTCATGGCCTGGTCGCGCTGCGTGTGCGACGCGCTCGGCGCCGCGGGGCACTGGTGCGACTACATCGACCCCTGCTCCGGCCTGCCGGTGCGCCGCGCCGCGCCACGCCGCGCGCCGCCGCGCGCCGCCGCCGCGCCCGCGCGACCACGCTGCACGCCCCGCGCCGCGCGGCGCTGGGCGCGCGCAGATGATCCACCAGGGGACCAACACGGTGTACGCCGAGGTGGAGGGCCTGTCGGTGCTGCTGGGGTTCAAAACCCAAAACGCGGGCTGCTGCAAGGCGCGCGCCGCGCGGCGCTCCGCGGCCGCGCACGGCCGGCCGCCGAGGCGCCGCCGCGGCGCGCCGCTGGCGGGCGGGCCCTGACGCCCTGACGCCGTCGGCGCCCGCAGATTGTGCTGCACCCGCGCTGGGGCAGTGCCGTCTACCCGGCCACGCTCTTCACGCGCGCGCCGCTCGACGCGCTGCTCGCGGCGATCGCGGAGGCTGAGGCGCGGCTCGCGGGCGCGGCGGAGCTGCAGGACTGAGCGCGCCTGTGGCCTCCGCGTGGCCCCCGGGCGCGGCGCCCATTGGCGCGGCCCGGCCCTTGCGCGCCGCCTTTGCCGCCGGCGGCGCGCAAGCAATCAAGGCGCCGCGCGGCGGCCGGCCGGCGCGCTGGGGTTTTGACTCATCTCTTGAACTGCACACTCCAAGACACTAGCAGCAGGAGCGCTGTAGGCCCGGGACGCGCCCGGCGGCGGCCGGGCGGGTCAAGTGGGCCAAGCTCGCGGTCGCGCAGCTGCGCGGCGCGCCGGGCGGGGCGCTCAGGTGGAAGCTGCTGTGGCCAGCGCTGCTGGCGGCGGCGGCCAGCGGCGGCGGCGGCGACAATGGCGCGCTCGCGGGCGCCAAGGACGAGGCGTGGGCGCGGCTGCAGGCCAGCAGCCGCCTGAGCGTGAGCGGCAAGCGCGTCGCGCTGGCGTGAGGCCTGCCTTGCTGTGCGTAACAGCCATCCCCAGCTTTGCCACCCACGCCGGCGTTGGCCGCTCGCGCGCGCGCCGCCAGGGCACAGGCGCGGTGCACCGCCGCGCGCGCTGCGCTGCGTGCGCCTCGCATGCCGCCGACCTCCCGCCCATTCCTGGTGCGTCAGCCATCCCGCTCCTCGACCCCGCGCTCCTCCCCGCGGCCAGACCGCGAGGCTTGGAGCGCGCGCGAGCAGCAGCCCATCTCTGGCGGCGCGCCGCGCCGCCCCTGGCCGGCGCAGCACCGCTCCCGCTCGCCCAACGCGGTCGTGGCGTCGAGCCCGCTCGCCACGTCGCGCCTGCTCGGCAGGAGCAGCGCGCCCCCGCGCCGGCGCGGCGGCAGCAGCGGCAGCGGCGTCCGGATCCCGGACGATGGGCGAGCTCGGCATCTACCTGCAAGAGGAGGGCCTGGCCGCGGGCCAGCGCGTCCGGCTCAAGATCCTGGGGGCAGGTGCGGCTGCTCTGGCGCCCGTCCCGACGCGCGCGGGCCGCAAGCCGCCGCCGACGCGAGCGTCGCCGCCGCCGCCCCGCGCCGCCAGCCGGCGCGGCGGCGGCGGGCAGCACGGTGTGGGCGGTCTGGGCGCGCCAGAGCCTGCTGCGGACGGTGCCGGCGCTGACGGCCAACACGGCGATGAGCGTGGCCGCGTTTGCCCTGTGCCAGGAGGGCGTGCGCGCGGCGCGGCAGGGCGAGCACGACGCGTGGAACAGCCTGCTGGCGGGCTCGCTCGCGGGCGCGGCCCTGACACGCGCAGCACGTGAGCGCGCGCGGCGCGGCCGCGCGGCCGGCGCCCCGCGGCCCCGCCGCTCACGCCGGTCACGCCGCCGACGCCGCGGCCGCGCCGCCGCCGCCCGCAGACGGGCGCGGCTTCCACTGGCTCGGCGCGGTGATGTGGGGGCCGCTGTGCGGCGCGCTGCACGTGCTCAACGGCGCGCTGCAGCCGCGCGCGGCGCTGCAGGCCGCGCTGGTCAGCCGCGGCCTGCTCGACGCGCCGCCGCCGTTGTCGCCGGCGCCGCAGCCCGCGGCGGCGGCGGCGCAGCCGCTTGAGCCGGCGCCGGCGCCGCGGCGCGAGGAGGATCTGTCGTACGGCGAGAAGAAGGCGGCGGTGGAGGCGATCCGGCAGCGCGAGATGGCGGCGCTGCGCGAGGCGATGCGCGCCGAGGAGCTCGGGGCGCGCGGGGCGCGCAGCGCCGCCGGCGGCGGCGCTGGCGGCGACGGCGGCGGCGGCCGGCGATGGTGGTGGCTCTGGTAGCTGCGGCCAAGAGGCGCCGCACGCTCCGCAGCGGCGGGCTGCGGCGCCGCGCGCTTGAACTGCGCCGCCTGTCGCCGCCCGACCGGGGCGCTGACCGGGCGCGGCGCGGCGTCAGCCGGTGGTGCTGAAGCCGTCGCCGCGAGACGGGGGGCAGCGGGGGGGCCGCGCAACTCGAGGGCGCTGGAGCCCGCCCTCGAACCCCGGCGCCTCCCAAAACTGGCGCCCTGCAGCACAGGGCTGCCCGGCCATCCTGCGCGCACCCGCACGCCACAGCGCACCGCGAGGGCCGACCGCGGAGCCAGCTCGCAGCCCCGCGACCGCCCGCCCGCCCGGCCTCCGCGCGCAGGCCCGCACGCCCCGCCCGCCGCGCCCCGCGCCGCGCAGCAACGTTCCGCACGCCCCGCGGCGCCCGTGAGGCGGCCCAGGCGTCGGGCGCCGATCCCAGGCCCGGGCCACGCCCGCGCACCCCCGCGACCCGCGCGGGGCAGCCCCCCGCCGCGACCGACCGCGCGACCGGCGCCCCACTCCGCCCCCGGGCTCGGAGGCGGTCCTGGGGCGCGGGCTCGGGCGTCGATGCTCAATCGCCTCGCGACCCTCCTCAAGCGGCCGCCCCCCGGCCACGGCGAGGGCGGCATGACGGAGCTGGACGCCGTGGCGTGCCCGGCGATGCCCGCCGCGCCGGGCGGGGGCCTGGCGGAGCAGGCGAGCAGCCTCATCACCTCCTCGCAGCAGCGACGCGCCGGGGACAAGCGGGCCCGCCCGGAGCCGGCCGGGGTACCGCCGAAGCGGCTCAAGCCCGGCGAGCCGGGGGCGGCCTGCTGCAGCGACGTGAGCAACGACGACCAGGAGAACCAGGCCGGCGGCGCGTCGCCGCCGCTGCAGCACGGCGCCGCGCCCGACGGCCGCGGCGCCGCGCCGCGCAGCAGCCTGGGCACCATGCTGGCGCCGCTCTACGACTGGCTGCAGCACAGCGCGCCGCCGGGCGACGACGCGGGCGGCGGCTGCGCCGCCGACGGCGGCGCGCCGCCGCCCGCGCCCGCGGCCGCCGGCGCCGGCGCCGGCGCCGGCGCCGGCGCCGGCGAGGCGTCCGCGGCGTCGGTCGAGACGTCGGCCGACGCGGCGAGCCCCACGAGCAGCTGCTCGCCGACCGTCAGCCAGCCGGGCGCGGGGCACAGCCACCACACCGGCGGCGGCGGCGGGCACGGGCACGCCCACCACCTCCACCACCACCAGCAGTTCCTCGCGCAGGAGGGCCAGCTCTACCACGCCGCCGCGCTCGCGGCCGCCGCGGCGGCAGCGAGCGGCGGCAGCGGCGGCACCGCCGCGGTGAGCAGCGGCGGCGGCAGCGACGAGAGCGACGAGGCGGACTACGACGACGAGGACTTTGACCCGCTCGCGTTCATCTCCACGCTCGGCCCGGTCGAGGCGTACGCGCCGCCCGGGCGGCAGCCGCTGCTGCCGCGGCAGACGCGGACGTGCAAGCAGAAGACGCTCGTGCTCGACCTCGACGAGACGCTCGTGCACAGCACGCTCGACGCGGGGTGCGGCGCGGGCGCCGACTTCAGCTTCCCCGTGACCTTCAACGGCGCGGAGCACATGGTCCACGTGCGCCAGCGCCCGCACATGCGGCCCTTCCTGGAGCGCGTGGCGGCGCTGTTCGAGGTCGTCGTGTTCACCGCGTCGCAAAAGGTGCGCCCCCCGCGCCGCGGCGCCGCTGCCGCGCTGCGCGCTGCGCACGCCGCACGCGCGCCCGCCGCCCGCCGCCCGCTGCCCGCCGCTCACCGCCGCCGCGGTCCCTCCCTCCCTCGCCCTCCGTCCGCTCTCCTCCCTCGCCCTCCCTCGCTCCCCCCCAGGTGTACGCGGAGAAGCTGCTGAACATCCTCGACCCGCAGCGCGCGCTCATCCGGCACCGCATCTACCGCGACTCGTGCGTGCTCGTGGACGGGAACTACCTCAAGGACCTCTCCGTGCTCGGCCGCGACCTCGGGCGCTGCGCGATCGTGGACAACTCGCCGCAGGCGTTTGGGTTCCAGGTGGAGAACGGCATCCCGATCGAGTCGTGGTACGAGGACCCCGACGACGGCGAGCTGCTCGCGCTGCTGCCCTTTCTCGAGGGCATCGCGTCGGCGGGCGTGCGCGACGTGCGGCCCGCGATCACGGCGCGCTACAACCTGCCGGCCAAGGTCGCCGACGCGAGCGCGCGGCTCATGGGCAGCCTCGCCGCCGCGGCGGCCGCGGCGCAGCAGGCGGCGGAGCAGCCGCCGCGGGGGCAGGCGCACCAGCAGCAGCAGGGGCAGGCGCTGCAGCGCCAGCAGCAGCTGCACCACCAGCACCAGCAGCACGCGGCGCGCCTGGAGCAGGCGGCGCAACTGGAGGCGGCGCAGCGCGCCGCGGCGCTGCGCGCCGCGACCAACGCGGCGGCGGCTGCCGCGGCGGTGCTGCAGCCGCAGCCGCCGCTGGTGACGGCGCTGCAGGCGCCGCTTGCGCAGGCGCAGGTGCAGCAGGCGTGAGCGCCGCCCGGCCCGCCGGCTGGGGGGAGGGAGCCCAGGGGGGCGACGGGTGGGCAGCCAGGGCCGCCGGGGGCTGGAATGCGTCCCGGGCCCAGCCAGCTGCGGGAGTTGACTGACAGCGGGGGCTGGCGCGCCGCCGCCCGCTCGCGGCGGCGCGCGACTGCGCCCCCGCGAGCGCGGCGGGGCGCCGGGGGGTTGGCGGGGCACGCATGACCCGCACGCGCGCGACGCGGCGCCGTTGTTTGTTCTCTCTCTCTCCCTCACTGTTTCTCTAGCCACACGCCCACACCTACCTTAACGACTGCCTACTGTGCGACGACGGCTGACCACCACACCACCACACCCCACCCACGGGGGCGGCGGCGCGACCCCGCCCGGCTGGGGCGGCGGCGCCCCGCTGACGGGCGCAAACGAGCTTTAGCCGACGTGTGCATATCATACGCCGCCGGGCGCGGCGGCGGTGCATGATGCTTTGGCGCCGCGCGCGCGCGCGGTCAGCGCAGGTGTCTCAGGAGCATTGCCTTGCTGTACATGTGAGCCGCAGGCAGTTGGCAGGTCGTGTGTCGCGGCGCTCGCGAGCCGCACTTGAGCAGCAGCAGAGCGCGCCGCAGCAGGCCGCGCACGTGGGCAGGTGCTGTGCGCGTGTAATCGTCCGCGCGTGCAGCCCGCGTTCGGCGCCGCGTCCCCGCGCCCCGGCGGCGGTTCTTCAGCACGTGCCGACGCTCCGGCCGACGGAGCCGCCAGTCCGCGGAGCCGCCAGTCCGCGGAGCCGCCAGTCCCCCGCCCGCCCTGGTGACTGGTGGGGGCGCCCCGAACCCTCGATCCCACGCTCCTCCCGAGCGGTCCGATCACGTGGGCTCAAGCCCCTTGAGCCCGTGAGCAGCAGCGGCGCCGACGTTCGCGCGCGCCGCGCCACTCCGGCCGCACCGCTGCGGTCCGCCCAGCGCGGGCGCAGCGGTGACCAGTGCTTGGCGTGGAAGCGCCCGCGCGGACGCTCGCGAGCCAGCCGCGCGGCAGCGGCGGCGGCGGTTGCTGCCGCTGCTGCCGCTGCTGCCGCTGCTGCCGCCGCTGCCGCTCGCGCGACCGCCGCCGCGGGGCCGATGGCGCCCGACGCCGGCCACGCGGGCGCGGCGATCTGCGAGGTCTGCGGCAGCGGCCACGCGCAGGCGGTGCTGGTGCTGTGCAACAACCACGGCCCCGAGTGCGCAGCAGCGCAGAGCGCGGCGCGGCGCCGCTGCCGCCCGCCCGCCCACGGCGCCGCGCCGCCGCCGCCGCCCTGACGCGCGCCGCCGGCCCGCCGCCGCCGCGCAGCCACCGCGTGGGCTGCCACTCGTTCTGCATGCCGGGCGACCGCTGGCGCGCGGCCGGGCTGAGCAAGGACTTTTTCTGCTCCACGTGCAGCGACTTCCGCAAGCGTGCGTGCCGGCGCGGCGCGGCGCGGCGCGGCGCGGCGCGGCGCACAAGCCGTAGCAGCAGCAACAGCAGCTGCCCACGCCGCTGCCGCCGCCGCCGCCGCCGGCCCCGCAGGCGCGTCCGAGGCGCTGCACAGCGCGCAGGAGGCGCGGCGGGCGGAGCTGCTGCGCCGGCGGGGCAAGGCCGACGCGGGTGCGCGCCCGCGCAGCGCCGGCCGGCGCGCCCCGCGCGAGCCGCCCGCACGCGCCCTGAGCCTCCTGAGCCCCGGCGGCCGCCGCAGGCGACGCGCCGATGCCCGACCTCGTGCCGGTGCCGGCCGCCGCGGCGGTGCGCGCCCGGCCCGCCGCGCTCGTGAGCGTGCCGCCCTCGGAGCAGATGCGAATCGATCACGCGCGCCAGGCGGCGGCGGCGGCGGCGGCGGCGGCGGCGGCGGCGGCGGCCGGCGCCGCGGCGCGCACGCCGCGCGGCGCCGCGCAGCCGCCGGTGTCGGCGGCTGCGGCGGCGGCCGCCGCCGCCGCCGACGCGGCGGTTGAGCAGAGCAAGCGCCTGATGGCGGCGGCGGCGCGCGGGCGCGGCGGCCGCGACGGCCGCGGCGGGCGCGGCGGGCGCGGTGGCCGCGGCGACGCGCCGCCGGGCGCGGGCGGGGCCCTCGGCTCCCCGCCCGCCACCGTGGGCTCGCCGCGCGCCACCATGGGCTCGCCGCGCGCCGCCGTGGGCACCGCGGCGCGGCGCGGCGGCGGCGCGGCGGCGGCGCCCGGGCCGGGGCGGGGCCCGGACCAGCATGAGTACACTGTGAGTGTGGTCATGGTTCACATCAGCGGCCAGGTGGTGCAGGCGGGCGTCGCGACGACCGACGAGGCGGAGGTGCGTGCGCCCCCGCGCCGCGCGCCGCCGCGGCGCGCCGAGCGGCCGCCGACGCGGCCGCGTCCGCCGCCGACGCGGCCGCGTCCGCAGCTGCACGGGGTGCTGGACCTCCACGGCACGCTGAAGCGCAGCCTGGGGCTCGAGGCGCACGCGACGGCGGCGCAGAGCGCCGCGTTCCGTGACTCGCTGCTGCCGGAGCTCGCCGCGCTGGCGCCGGGGCAGGAGAAGCGAGCGCTCACCGGCGGAATGTTCGACCTCGACCTGCACCCCAGGCGCGGCAGGGGCTGGGCAGGGGCAGTGGGAGCGCGCGGGGCAGGCAACCGCAGCGGCGGCGGCTGCGCGCCGCCGCCGCGACCCCGCGCGCTCCGCCGCGGCTGCCGCCCGCAGCATCGCGCGCTTCAGTGACGACCCAGCGCTCCGCTACTTCCCCCTCAAGTTCTTCCCCGCCCAGACCAGCCGCATGCGCATCAAGTGAGCGCGCACGGGGCCAAGAGCCGCCGCTGCCGCGCTGCGCCGTGCTGCGCTGCGTCCGACGGCGCGCCCGCGCCCGCGCCCGCGTGCCGCCGCAGGGAGCAGCTGCGCGACCGGCGCCGCTTCCTGGTGGCCAGCATGGGCGAGCGGCTGCTGGTGCTGCTGCCGACGGAGACGGGCGAGCTGCTGCTGCTGCAGCCGCGGCACCTGCAGGACACTGACGCCATGGTGGCAGAGGTGGTGGCCTCCGTGATGCGGGTGCGGGGGCCGCGCGGGGGAGGCAGGGCGCTGCCGAGGCCCCGCGCCCGAGGCCCCCGGCGCGGCGCCCACCCACGGCGGCTCCCCCGCCGCCGGCACGGCCAGGACCGCAACCTCGGCGACACGCCCTCCCAGCTGGAGGAGCGCAAGGCGGCGGCGGAGGGCGACGCCGCGTGCGGCTCGCAGGAGGCGGAGCAGGAGGCGGAGCACGAGAGCAAGGACGCTGTCATGCAGGAGCTGGTGCAGCTGCACCAAGTTCGCCAGCAGCAGCGGCGGCAGCAGCAGGCCGGCGCGGCGGCACGGCAGGCGGCGCCGGGCCGCAAGCAGCTGCCGAGCGAGCAGCAGCAGCTGGAGCAGGAGCAGGAGCAGGGCGCGGACGCGAGCGGCGACGACGGCTCGTCGCGGCCGGCCCCGCCTGCGGGCGTGCAGGCTGAGCACATAGAGCCGCAGGGTTCGTCCGCTCCGCTGACCGGCCTGCCGGTGTGCGAGCTGCCGGAGGGCATGCGGCACGCGGCGCGGCAGCGGCGTCTGGCGCAGCGCGCGCAGCAGGCGCAGCAGGCGGAGCAGCAGGGTGCGCAGCTTGAGCAGCTGCTGGCGCAGCAGGCGCAGCAGCTGCCCGCCGGGACGCCGCCGGGGCCGCAGCAGCAGTCGCCGGCCTCGTGGTTGCGGGCGGTCGCGAACGGCCTGCGTCATGCCACGCCCGGATCGCCGCTGCTGCACCAGGCGCGCCCGCCCAGCCCGGCGGGCGGCCCCACGGGCAGCGCTAGCACGCGCGGCGCGGTGGTCGAGGCGGCCCAGGGCTCCTCGCTCGCGCAGCTGCTGGCAGCCACGGGCTGCACCGGCGCCGGGGCCGGCGGCGGCGGCAGCCAGAGCGCCACCAGCGCGCGGCGCGGCGGCGCCGGCGCAGCGCTCAGCCCCCAGCGCATCATGCCTCAGATTGGCGACCTGGCGCCGCTGCCGCAGCTGAGGTGAGGCAGGGGCGGCGGCGGGCGCGCGCGCGGCGCTGCCAGGCGGACCGCGCCCGCCCGCGCCCGCCCATCCGCCCCGTCGTCTGCCGCGCCCGCAGGCTGTTCCTGCTGTGCTTCCCGGCCGAGGCGCTGGCGCCGGGCTGCCCGCTCTCGGCGCTCGTGGAGGCGGCGGGCGCGCTGTGCGCCGCGGTGCACGCCGCGCCGAGCGCGCAGCACGCGACGCCGGCGGCGCTCGCGGCCGCGCTGCGCGCCGCGCTGCGGCTGCCCGCTGCGCCGCCGCTCGCGGCCCAGGCGCAGTCGCCGGGGCCCGCCGCCCCGCCCGCCGTGGATCTCACAGCGAGCGACGACGACGAGGGCGAGCCCGCCGCCGGCTGCTGCGTCGTCGTGGTGCTGCCGGAGCACGCGGCCGCCGCCGACCTCGCCGCCGCGCTCGCGCCCGCGGGGCTGCCGCTCTGGCGCCTGCTCGCGGCGCGCGCCGCGGTGTTTGTGCAGGGCGCCGGCGAGGGCCTGCTGAGCTGGCTCGGGGCGGCGGCGGCCGCCGCGTCCGCGCCCGGCGGCGCGCCGCTGCCCGCCCGGCTGCCGGCGCACCTGTCCACCTACCAGGCCTTCCGGGGCGGCCTGGCGGTGGTGGCCAACTGCACCACGCTCAAGGCCGCGCCCAGGGCACAGCTCACGCGCCTGCTGGGCCTGCTCGCGGCCGCGGGCGCCGCCGCGGCGGCCGCGCGCGGCGAGCTGGCCATGCCCGGCGAGTGGGCGTTGGTGCTGCCGCGGGACCACCTGGCGAGCCTGCCGGCGAAGCGGCGCGCGCTGCTGGAGCCGGGGCTGGCGGCGGGCAGGTGCGCGGCGCCCGGGGGCGGCGGCGCGGCGGCAGCACGGCGGCGGGGTGGCGCGGCCCGCGACCCTTCGCTGGCACGCGTGCAGATGAACGCGCGCGGCGTGCTCCTCCCGCAGGGTGGTGCTGCTCGACGACAAGCTTGCGCCCGGCACGCTGCTGCACGACGAAGAGCTGCCGGCCTCGGGTGCGCGCGCGTGCCGCCGCGACCGCGACGCCCCTCTCGGGAGCGCCCCCCATCTCACCTCTCACTCTCCTCGCATGCGCCACGCGGCGCCCTGCGCAGGCGAGGGCCTGCCGGACGCGCTGCTGGGCAACGCGCTGAGCCTGGCGGTGCAGCGCCAGGCGGCGCTGCGGCTGGTCGTGGTGGCGGTGCCGGACGTGGACGAGGCCCACCCGCCCAGCCTGGCGCGGCCGCGCGGCGAGGCGGAGCAGCGGACGCAGCAGCAGCCGCAGGAGCCGCGGCCGCCGCTCGACCCCGTCGCGCGGGCGGCAGTGCGGCGCACGCTCGCGGCGGGCGCGCGCGAGGGCCGGCTGCTGGTGGGCACGGTGGGCCAGGTGCTGCAGCTGCTCGAGGCGGTCGCAGCGCCGGCGGGCGGCCAGGCGGAGGCGGCTGCGGGCGGGCGCGCGCGGTGATGGTGCCGAGCCGCGTTGTGCAACGTGCGGCCTTACACCACAACTCGCCGCTCGACTGGCGCCCGCCCGCTCGCTCGCTGCCTCGGCCGGCCGGCGCCGGCCGGCCGGCGCTCAGCCAAACCGCCGCGACGCCGAGCGCTCGCGCCGTGCGCGCGCGGCTCGGCCGCCGCGCGACTCACAACGCCTCATGGGGAGCCGAGGAGCTGATCACTCCTCCTCCTCGTGCTTGGCCTTGGGCTCCTTCTTCTTGGGCAGGAGCATGGTGTGGATGTTGGGCGGCACGCCGGCTGCGGGGCGCGCCACGGCGCCGCGCGGCGCGCGCGGCGGCCGCGTCAGCGCACCCCCGCGCCCGACGTCGGGCGGGCGGCCCCAGCGGGCAGCCGGCGCGCGGTGCGGTCTGGCCAGCGCGCGGCGGGTGGCCGCGCGCGCACCGTTTGCGATGTGCACGTTGCCGAGCAGCTTGGAGAGCTCCTCGTCGTTGCGGATGGCCAGCATGACGTGGCGCGGCAGGATGCGGTTCTTCTTGTTGTCGTGCGCGGCGTTGCCAGAGAGCTCCAGCACCTGGCGCGGTCGCGGGGCGGCGGGCGGAGGGCGACGTGGCGCGCGCGTCGCGCGCATCGCGCACGTCGCGGCGCGCAGCGGCGCGCCGCCGCGCCTCGGCCGCGAGGTACTCGAGGACCGCCGCCACGTAGACTGGCGCGCCCGCGCCCAGGCGGTCGGCGTAGCGGCCTGCAGGGCCAGGCGGTGCGGGCAACCATTGATGGGCCGAGCCGCACACATGCACAGCACAGCAGCGGCGGCAGCCGAGCCGCAGAACAAGCCGCACCCTTGCGGAGGTAGCGCGCGATGCGCCCCACCGGGAAGGACAGGCCCGACTTGAGCGAGTGAGACACGGCCTTCTTGCGTTCTGCGCGCGCGGGTCGCGGCGGGTGTCGGCGCGCGGCAGCAGCGCGCGCGCGCGGCGCGCGCCGCCCGCCCGCCCGCCACCCGCCCGCCCCGCGCGGCTGTAGAGGGCCACCCGACCACGCACAGGTGGTGCGCCGCCCGCCCGCCGCCCCGCGGCGCGGGGCCGGCACAGCGCGGCGGCGCGCAGCAGCAGCGGTGGAGCGGGGCTGCCGAGGGCCGCGCCGGCCCGCCCCCCGCCGCGCGGGAGCGGCTCACCGCCCTGGGACTTGCCCTTGCCGCGGCCGGACATGGCGCGAGTTGGCGCGGCGACGGCGGCGGGCGCGGACGGCGGCGGACGCGTGCAGCGGCGGGCTGCGGCGGGCTGTGGGCGCTCTGGGAGCGTGGGACGGGGCGCGGAAAGCTCGTGCGCGGTCGCGGGGCGTGGGGCGGGGATCGCGGCAGCTCAGCGGCTGTTCTTCGAGGTTCAACGCTCCCGCCGCGCCCGCGCGCTCACAGCTGCGCGACCAGGCGCTCCAGCATGCGCAGGGAGGTGTCGTAGTAGCCGCCTGCGGCGGCGGCGCGCGGCGCACGCGTTCGGTGCGGGCCGCGCGAGCGGCGGCAGCGCGCGCGGCGCCTCGCCGAGCCCCGCTGCGGCGCGGGCGGCGCCTCGCCGCGCCCCCCGCGCGCGGCGCCTCGCGTCGTGAGCTGCTCCAAGCTGCTCCGAGCTGCTCCAAGGCCGCCACGCCGCGCGCGCCGCACCGCCAAAGAGGTTGGTGTGGTTCAAGTAGTGGTACAGCAGGTACAGCTCCTTCCGCTTCTCAGCGAGCGGTGCGGGCGGCAGCACGGCGCGATAGCTCGCCCAGAAGTCGGCCGAGAGACCTGCACACCAGCTCATGCCGAACTCGGCCTCGTGATGCCCGTAGTACGTGGCGGGGTCGAAGATCGCCGGCGCGCCGCCCGGCCCGACGCCGGCGATGTTGCCCGACCACAGGTCGCCGTGCAGCACGCTCGGCCGGATGTCGCCTGCGCGGCGTGGCCGCGCGCGGCGGCGTGGCCGCGCGCGGCACGCGGCGCGGGCTGGGCGCGCGCCGGCCTGGGCGCACGCGGCGCCGGGGGGCGCGGCACAGCGCGCAGCGCGCAGCACGCAGCGCGGGCGGGCAGCGCGGGCGGGCGGGCGCCTGGGCGCGCGGCGTGCCGCGCAGCGCGGCGGCGGCGCACCCGCAATGTCCTCGAAGAACACCTCCAGGTTGTCCAGCAGCTTGTCGCCCAGCTGGCTCATGCGGCGGTCGCCTGGCGGCGACGGCCGCGGCGGCGGCGGCGAGCGGCGGCGTGGGCGCGCTCACGTGGGCGCTGCGCGCGGCGGGCGGCGCGCGGGCTTGACTGGCGCGCGGGGGCGGCTCGCCGCACCGAGCAGCTGCAGCTGGTGCCGTAGGCGGCGCTCGCGGTAAAAGTCGACCCAGCTGTCCATCCAGCCATTGGGCTGTGGCGTGGCGCCGATGGTGTTGTCGACGCAGAACCCGAACCTGCCCGCGCGCGCCTCGGGGTCCTGCGCCCGCGTGACGGCGGCCGCGCGGTGCGGATTGGCCCGCCGGCCGGGCCGGCCGGCCGGCCGCGGCGGGCCGGGATGGGGCAGCCAAGCTCCGCGCCGCGCCGCGCCGCGCCGCGCCGCGCCGCCGCCGCAGCCGCGCGCAGCCGCCGCAGCCGCCGCGCGCGCGCACCGCCGGCTCGGCGAGGTGCATGCGCGCGAGCTGGCGCCCCATCTCTGCCTGGTCGACGCGGCCGCCGAGCGGGAGCGCCTCCATCACGATGAAGCTGCCGCGGCCGTTGGGCGCGGGGCCGACGTGATACACCTCCGGTACGCGCACCGTCTTGGTCGCTGCGCAGGCACGGGGCAGCGCCGCCGGGTCGTGTCGCGCGCCGCCGGGCGCGTCGCGCGCCGCCGGGCGCGTCGCGCGCCGCCGGGTCGCGTCGCGCGAGCGGCGCGGCGCGCCCGCGCACCGTGCATCGCGCGCAGGCCCTGCGCCTCGCCCTGGAACATCGAGTCGTCGCGGCCGCCCATGGCGAGCTTGACGAACAGCTGCCGCCCGCCCGCGGTGTCGTAGATGTACGCGGAGCTCCAGTTCGAGCCGCCCACAAACGTCTCCTTCACGACTGGCCCCGCCCCCAGGTTGGCCTCGATCCAGTCGGCCGCCGTGCTCTGCACCCTGCGCCGCCGGCGGCGGCGGCGGGCGGGCTGGGCGCGCGCCGCGCGGCAGGCAGCCGCTGCGCGGCGGGCAGCCGCGCGGCCGGCGGCCGCTGGGCGGCGGGCAGGTTGGCGCTGCCGCCCCCGCCGCCGCCGCGCACTTGGCAGACGACGCCTGCGGGCGCATCGTGGTCCTGCTCCGGCAGCAGAGCGACCTGTGCGCCGCTGCTGGCAGCAGCCCGCCGCCGCTGGCCGGCGCGGCGCGCGTGCGCAGCAGCGCCCGCTGCTGCAGCATGCTGCTGGGGCTGCTGCGGGCAGCGCCAGACCAGGTCGCGGTGACCGGCACGTAGAACGTGGCGCCGAGTAGCTGCATGACGGCCTGGCCGGGCCTCCGGCGCAGCGAGCAGTCAGGAGGGCGGTCACTTGGGGTTCGCTGCTGCGCCGCCGCCGCCGCCGCCGGCGTACTTCCCGCCCAGCAGCCTCCTCCGACACCCAGACAGCGCGCGCCATGCATGCGCACCGCGCCGCGCCCCCGCGCGCCCGCAGCGCGCCGCCGCCCGCCGCGCGGCGGCGGCCCCGCTGCCGCCGCTGCTGCCCGGCCCCGCGCGCGCAGCCGGAGCGGCCGCCCAGCGCCGGCAGCGAGCCGTTGCCTCCGCAGCAGGAACAGCAGCAGGAGCAGCAGCAGCAGCAGGGCCTGGATGGCGCGCTGGGCGCGGCCGGCGCGGGCCTCGCGGCGGCACTGGAGCGGCTGCGCGGCGCTGCGGCGGCCTGGGGCGGTGGCGGCGCCCCCGCTGCCGGCGCGGCGCCGCTGCGGCCGCGCGTGCGGACCTACAGCGGCATGCTCTCGCAGGCGCAGCGGCCGCGGCGGCAGCAGGAGCAGCAGGAGCAGGCGCTGCCGGAGCGCCTGCGGCGGCTGCTGAGCGGGCAGTTCCTGCGCGGCGGCGACACCGCCGGCGGGCAGGGGGAGCGGCAGCCGCTGGAGACCGTGATGGCGGCGGTGCAGTTTGAGCTGGCGGCGCAGCAGGCGGCCGCCGCCCAGGCCGCGCCGCCGGCCGCGTCCGCGCAGGCCGGCGAGCCGCTGTCGCAGGGCGCGCGGCATCAAGCGCAGGACGTTCAGCAGCAGCAGCAGCAGCAGCAGCAGCAGCAGCAGCAGCAGCAGCAGCAGCAGCAGCAGCAGCAGCAGCAGCAGCAGCAGCAAGGCGCAGGCGCGCCGCAGCCGGACGGCGCGGGCGCCGCAGGGGCAGTCCAGGCGGTCGAGGCGACGATCGAGTCGGCCGGCGGTGCCGCCGCCGGTGTGTGGCAGGGCGCGGAGCAGGGCGAGCAGGCGCAGCAGGCGCAGCAGGCGCAGGCGCAGGCGCAGGGGCAGCAGCAGGCGCAGCAGGCGCAGCAGGCGCAGCAGGCGCAGCAGGCGCAGCAGGCAGCGGCGTTCTTCCCCGCAGCGAGCAACATGCTCATCATCGCCACGTGGGCGGCCTTCGCCGCGCAGTGGTGGCCCGCGCTGCCGGACCTGGGCGCGGCGCTCGCGCGCGCGCCGGGCGACGGCCTGCTGGGTCTGTTGCTGCTCTACCCAGACACCGGCCCCACGCGCGCGCTGTGCCTGGTGCGAGCCGGCGAGCCGAGCCGGCCACGCGGGCGGCAGCGCGCCCCGGCGCTCGGCGCGGTCGCCGCGCGGCGCGCCGACCCCCGCCGCGCCCCGCCGCCGGCGCTGCCGCCGCAGGACGTCGCGGCGGTGCAGGCGGGCCGCTGGGGCTGCCTCGCCACCGCGGGGCTGCTGCACAGCGGCCTGCTCAGCGTGGTCGTCGCGACGCGCGGCCTCGCCGACAGCGCGCGCTGGCTCGAGCGCGGCGGCGGGCGCATGCGCCTGCTGGCGACCTTCCTGCTCGCCTCGGCGGGCGCCTCGGCGGCGCACCTGCTCGCTGGCAGCACGCCCGTCGGCCTGGCCGGCCCGGGCGCGGCGCTGGGCGTGTACGCTGCCTGGCTCATCCAGGCGCGGGCCCACCTCTCGCGGGACGTGCCGCTGCAGGGGCTCTACGCCTCGGGCGCGGCGCTCGCGGCCGCGTGCGTCGCGCTGGGCCTGCTGCAGCCCGCGGTCGGGCTGCCGTCGCTCGCCGGCGGCGCGCTCGGCGGCGCCTCGGCCGTGCGCCTCGCGCCGCCGCTGGCTACGGCGCTGCGCTGGGCGCTGAGCGTGCCCGCGCTGCTCGCCCTGCTGGCGGCCAAGCTCGCGCTGGACGCGGTCAGCGTGGTCATCGTGGCGGTCATCGTCGCGGCGGGCGCGGCGGTGCGCCTGGCGGCGGACGCGGTGCAGGGCGTGCGGCGCGTGTGACGCGGGGAGTGGGCCGGGAGCTGGCTCGGCACGGGGATGCACGAGGCTGAAGGAGGTCTCGCAGGGCGGGCAACGCTCTCCGCCTGCACGCGTTACTCGTACGGGCCCGGTGCCGCGCCGCCGCCCGCAGCAGCTGCCGCCGCAGCCGCGCGCGCATGAGCGCGCCGGCTGCCCCGCCGCAGCTGCCCCGCCGCCGCGCGCCGCGGCCGCGCCGCCGCCGGCGCGGCGCCGCTGCTGGCTCAGCTGGCCGGCGCGGCCGCCGCCTCCTTGGCCTCCGCCGCGGGCGCGCCGGCCGGCGCCTCGCCGGCCGCGGCCGCCGCCGCCGCCGCCCTGGCCGCCTTCTCCGCGCGCGCCTTGGCCTTCTTGCCCTGCCCCGGCGGCGACGCCTTGCCCTTGGCCTTGCCGCCCGCGTCGGCCGTGGCCGCCGCCGCCGCCGCGGGCGCGGGCTCAGTGACGTACGGCACCGCCTCGTCGATCCGCGCAAACACGGGCGCTGGCTCCGCCGTCGCGTGCCCCGCCGCGAGCTGGCCCCACGCCGTGTCGGCCCAGCTCACGCGGCCCTGCAGCGGCGCGCCGCCGAGGCCGAGCTGGCCGTACATGCGCGCCGAGAGGCCGGGCGTGACGGGGCTGAGCGCGACCGCGAGGATGCGCGCCGCCTCGAGCACCGCGACGAGCACGCGCCCCGCGGCGGCGCGCTCGGCGTCGTCGCCCTTCTTGAGCGCGCTCCACGGCGCCGTCTGCTCGAGGTAGAGGTTGCCCGCCGCCGCGATGCCCAGGCACGCCTCGACGGCCGCGTGCGGCGACAGCCGCGCGTAGGCCGCCGCCGCGGCGGGCACCGCAGCCTCGACCGCGTCCCGCAGCGCGTGGCCGGCGCCGGCCGGCGCCGCCTCGGCCGCGCCCGCCGGCAGCGCGCCGCCGCAGTTTTTGGTGAGCAGGCCGAGCGTGCGGTTGAGCATGTTGCCGACCGCGTTGGCGAGGCTCGCGTTGACGGTGTCGCGGAACGCGGCCTCGCTGAAGTTGCCGTCCTGGCCAAAGGCGACCTCCTTCATAAAGAACAGCCGCACCGCGTCGGCGCCGTACCCCGCCACGAGCGCCTCGGGGTCGAGTGTGTTGCCGAGCGCCTTGCCCATCTGCGGCGGGGAGGGCGGGAGCGAGGGAGGGAGGGAAGGAGAAGGAGAAGGGGCGGCGGCGCGCGCGCGACGCGTGACGGCGGCGCGTGCCGTGACGGCGCGCGCGGCGCGGGCGCGGGCGTGCGCGCGGCGGCGGCCCCTGCTGCGAGCGCTGGCGCGCCGTGGCGCGGCCCCGCGGCCGGCCGGCCTCAACCCTGAACCCTAGCCCACCTTGAGGCCGTCCTTGGTGAGGAAGCCGTGCCCAAACACGCGCCGCGGCAGCGGCAGCCCCGCGGAGAGCAGCATGCCGGGCCAGTAGATGGCGTGGAAGCGGAGGATGTCCTTGCCGATCACGTGCACGTCGGCCGGCCACCCGCGCGACAGCGCCGCGCCGACCGCGCCGCCGCCGCCGCCGCCGCTCGCGCTCGCGCCGTCGCCGTCGGCGAGCGGGACGAGGCCGCTGAGGTAGCCGTTGAGGGCGTCAAACCACACGTACACCGTGTGGTCCGCGTCCTGCGGCAGGCGGATGCCCCACGGCGACGCCGCGGCGGCGCGCGAGATGCTGAAGTCGCGCACGCCCTCGCGCACCCAGCCGAGCACCTCGTTGCGCCGCGCCGGCGGCGACACAAACGCGTCGTCGCCGTCGCGCGCGAGCAGCTCCTCCAGCTGCGCCTGGTACTTGCTGAGCGCGAAGAAATAGTTCTCCTCCTCGCGGTGCTGGCACGGCTTCCTGGCAGGCTCACGGCGCGGCGGGGCGCGGCGCGGCGGCGTGAGCGGCGGCTGCGCGCGGCCGAGGGCGCACGCGGCAGGCGGCTGCCGCTGCGCGCCCGGCGTGAGCTGCGCCGCGCCTGGCCCGAGCTGCCGCGCGCCCGGGCTGAGCTCCCCGGCCGCTGCCAGGGCTGCTGCCAGGGCTGCCAGGCTGCTGCCAGCCTGCTGCCAGCGCTGCTGCTCCCCGCGCCACGCCGCCCGCGCTGTGAGCGCCAAGGCACCCCCTTTCCGACGGCGCTTGCCCGCCGCACCTGTGCGTGGGGCAGGTGTGCTCGGCGTCGAGCTCCTTCTCGTCCTTGTACTCCTCGCAGTCGACGCAGTACCAGCCCGCGTAGGCGGCCTTGTAGATGTCCCCCCGCTCCCACACGCGCGTGAGCACCTCCCGCACCAGGGCCTCGTGCCCCGGGTCGGTGGTGCGCACGAAGCCGTCGTACGCGACGTCCAGCGCCGCCCACAGCGCCTGGTACTGCTGCACGATGTCGTCGCAGTGCTGCTGCGGGCTCATCCCGCGCGCCTCGGCTGCGAGCGCGATCTTCTCCCCGTGCTCGTCGGTGCCGGTGAGGAAGCGCACGCGCCGCCCCGCGAGGCGCTGGTAGCGCGCGAGCACGTCCGCCGCGATGGTGGGGTAGGCGCTCCCCATGTGCGGCTTGGCGTTCACGTAGTACAGAGGCGTGGTCAGCGTGAACGTCTCGGCCTCGCCAGATGCCGAGCAGGCCGCGCGGGGCCGCGGCGAGGGGCGGGGGCGCATGCCCCAGCCTGGCCGCCGCCCTGCCAGCGCGCACGACGCGCCGCAGCGCCCCAGGGCGCGGGCCTGCATCCTGGCAGTTGCCAGCGCCCAGGCCAGCGTGCAATTGGACCGGCGCGCCCGCGTCGTGCGGCGGTGCCGTGCACCGAGTGTGTGGTGCTGCTGCTGCTGGCGCCGGCGGCGGCTGCGGCGGCGCGGCGGCGCGGGCGAGCGGCAGCAGGGCGCCGCGGTGGGAGCTCCTGCCCGGCGTGGTGGCGGCACGGCGCCAATGTGCGGGCGCGTGCGCGGCGCGGCGGTTGCCGTGACGCAGTGCCTGCCGAGCTTCCGCGTCTCGCGGCGCAGCGGCGCGTGGATTACCGCCGCCGCCGTCTCAGCAGCAATGGGACCGTTGTTGCTGTGTGTCTCTCGATGGACGCGCTCGCGCGCCGCACGCACTCGCCGCGGCCGCCAACGGCGTGCCGCCAGCCAAATGGGCCAGGGCCCGCCGCGCCGGCGGCCCGGCCCATGTGGTTGTTCAGTTCACTCCGCACGCGCGCGCTAGCGCAACGGCGCCGACGAGGAAAATGGCGCGCTACGCCGCATCAGCTGCCCCCGCCCTGCCCACCCCGCCCCGGCCCCGCCGGCCGCCGCGCCAGCAGCGCTCAGGGCTGGTCCTTGATCTGTTTGCTGTTGACGTAGTTGAACCCCGCCACGCCCACAAGGCCGCCCAGCACCACCCAGAACGCGGCGAGCCCGATCACGCTCTGCGGCGGCGCGGCGCGGCACGGCGAGGTCGGCGGCGGTCGGCGCGGCCGCGGCGCGCGCGGCAGCGCCAAGTGGGAGGACCCGGCGCCCTGCCCCGCCACGCGCGCCCTGTGGCCGGCGGCGCACCTCGTAGTAGATCGCGGTCGCGCTGCCCGCGACGGCGACGATGCCGAGCGCGACGATGCCGACCGTGACGGTCGCGGGGTTGAGCGCGCCGGGCGGCATGCTGTCGACGTCGGTGTACATGCTGGCCGACTCGGTCGCGGGGTCCATGCCCTCAAAGTACACAGTCGGCTGCACGGTGAACACGTTGTTGTTCTCCAGCGACGTGCCTGGGCAGCGGGGCCGGCGCGCGGGGCGCGTGCGGGCGGGCGTGAGCGCGAGCGGGCGGGCGTGAGCGCGAGCGCGGCGCGGCGGGGGATGCGCGGGGGCGCGGCAGCGAGACCGCGCGCGGCGCGGCGCGGCGCGCACCCGCGCCACCGCGGTCCGAGTAGGCGCGCACGCGCTTGTTGCTCACGTCGACGTACAGCGCCTCCTGCGCGGGAGGCGCAGTGGGGCGCGGCGTGAGGCCCCCGCCGCGCCAGCGCGCCAGCGCCAGCCCCCCGCCCAGCCCCACGCCCGCCCGCCCCACGCCCGCCCGCCTTCACAGCGCACGCACGGCCCAAGCTCTGCTAAACCACACGCGCGCGCGCCCAAGCAAAGCGCACCTGGGTGAGCTTGACTGGGTAGATGTCGAGCGGGCGGCACGTGTCCTGCGGCGTCAGCGCGCGCAGCACGGGGTTGCCCGGGTACCACGCCGCGATGCTGCCGTCCTTGAGGCTGAACAGGCTGCCCGTGGCGGGGCACTCGATGCAGTAGTCCTGCGCGCCGAGGGCGGCGGCGCGCGGGAGGCGGCGGGCGTGAGGCGGCGGAGGCGGGGCGGCTCGGGGCGCGGCGGCGCCTGCCGCGCCGCCGACTGCCGCTGCGCCTGCTGCTGCGGCTGCTGCTGCGCCTGCGCCTGCTGCGTCTGCTGCGTCTGCTTCTGCTGCGGCGGCTGCTGCGCCTGCTGCGCCTGCTGCTGCCGCGTGCGCCGCGCCGCGCGGCAGCCGCGGGGCGCGCGGCGCGCGCCTGCGTGAACTTGGCCTTGATGAAGCCCTCGCTGTACGCGCCCTCCGCGGGGCTGCGCGCCTCGATGGCGTAGATGGCGTTGCGGTACCAGAACATGAGCACCTGCCGCCCCTCGACGTCAAACTCCTTCCGCACGCCTGCGCGGGGCGCGCAGTGCAGCGGTGGCCTGAGCAGCGCGCAGCGGCGGCGGGCGGGCCAGCCGGGCGGCGGCGGCGCGCGCGGGGGGTTCGCTCTGCTGGCGCACCCTTGGGCAGGTCCTCTGGCCGGCAGACCGGCACCCACGCGTCGCCCTCGGGCGCGGCGGCGGCGGCAGCGGCGGCGCCGAGCGCAACCTCCTCCACTGCGGCGCCGGCGCCCCAGCGGCGCGCGGGTGAGGGGCGCCAGGGCGCGGGCGGGCGCTCGCGCCACGCGGCGCGGCCAGCGGCGCGCCGGGCGGGCGCGGGCGCGACGGGTGGCCCACCTTGCTCCGCTGCTGCCGCGCGCACGACGCGCGCGCGCGCCGCGGCGCCGGCCTGCTGGCTGCTGCTGGCGAGGCGGGGCCGCACCACCGGGCGCGCGAGGCCCAGGCCCCGCGGCGGCAGCGCCGTGTGGTGCCCGGCCGCTATGGCCTGGCGACCCGCGCGCTGCATCGTCGACGCCATGGCTGGCTGCGCGGCGCGGGACGTGTGGAGCAACGAGAGCTGCGTGACTGCTGGCGCGGCGGGAGAGTGGGCCATCGAGCGAGCGCGCTGCAGGACCTCGCGAGTTTGTGACGCAGTGTTTGCCGAGTTTTTGCCGCGGACCCGAGGCGCCAGGCCGCCCCGCAGTCCTCACGATCGCCCCCGCCAGCCACGACACCCGCGCGCAGCGGCCCGACGCTCTCGCCCGCGGCGGCAGCAGGGACCATCACAGCAGCAGCGGCGCCGCGGCGCGGCTCCTCCTGATCCGGCCGCCCGGGGCCGCAGCTCGGCCGCGCAAAGCAGAGTGCGTCTGGTCGCAGGAGGGCAAGCGCCCCCCGGCCCTTCCACCATGGAGGCAGCAGCAGCAGCGCCGTCGCCCGGCATCCAGAAGAGCCTGGACCGCATCAACGCCCAGGTGCGCGGCCGCGCCGGCCCCTTCCGTGCCCCCTCGTCGGCGTGCGGGCCGGGAGCGGCGGCGGCGCCGCCTGCGCCTGCGCCGCCGCCGACCGCCGCTGCGCGCGCGCATGCATGCGCGTCGACTGCCGCTGCCGCGCGCCGACCGCGCCCACCGCCGCACGCCGCGGTCCAGGTCGCGGCGGGCGCGGCGTACGAGGCGCAGCAGATGTACAAGACCGTCTACCACCGCTGCAAGGCGCGGCGTGCGGCCGCCGACGGCTACGCTGTGCTGCGCGGCGGCGCGGTCACGCAGCTGCAGGCGGGCCAGGTCACGTGCGGCATGGAGCTCGCCGGCCTGCTCGTGGCGGCGTACGCCGCGGACGGCGTGCGCGCGGAGGGCGCGGCACTGCAGTCGCTGCTGGACGTGCTGGCCGCGCTGCCCGCGCCGCTGCCGGCGGCGGACGGCGACGACGGCGCGGCCGCGCTCGGCGAGGCCGCGCGCTTCGCCGGCGCGGCGCTCAAGTGGGCGCACAAGGCGGGCGGCGACGCGGGCGTGCCGCGCATGCACGACGCGTTCGCGGGCTGGGTGTGGGCGGCGTTTGGCTGGCGCGCGCTCGCCAAGGCCGCGCTGCACTGGAGCCGCGGCGCCGACGCGGGCGCGTACGCCGGCGCGCTGCGCGCCGCCGCGGCCGAGGCGGGCGGCGGCGAGTGGCCGCTGTTCGTGACGCGCGCGGTGCTGCAGACGCTCGCGTGCGCGCACGCCGCGACCGTGGCGCGGCAGCTCGCGCACGCGGGCGACGTGCTCGCCGCGTGCACCGCGCGCGACCCGGGGCTCGCGGCGCAGCCGCTCGCGCACTTTTGCGAGCTGCTGCTGCAGGCGCTCGCGCTGCGCAAGCAGCCGCTCGTGTCGCTGCTCACGAGCCGCTACTCGGCTGCGCTCGGAGCCGACCCGAGCTTCGAGGCCTACCTCGCGAGCATCGAGGCGCTGTGGTTTGACGTGCGCCCGCCGGGCGGCGGCGGCGGCCTGCTCGGCGGCCTGCTGCGCGCGATGCTGGAGGGCGACGAGCTCGCCGACGATGAGTAGCGCGCAGGGTTTGCGCGCACCACGCGCCCGTAACCCCTCTCGCCCAGTGAGATCAACCGCTCCCCTCCCCCCTCCCTGCGCGATCAGCTGAGGATGGCCTTGAACTCAGCAAAGTCTATCGTCCCGTTGAGGTCCAGGTCGGCCTCGCGCACGAAGCGGTCGATGTCGAGCGTGAGCTCGAACGCCTTGATCGTCGCGCGCAGCTTCTCGAGGCGGATGCGGCCGCTGCGGTCCGCGCCGCCGCCGAGCGCGACGAACGCGTCGAGCGTGTCGGTCTCGCAGCCAGCCGGCGCCGCGGCCTTGTGCTTGACGACGACCGCCAGGAACTCGTCGAACGAGACCTCCCCGCTGCCGTCGATGTCAACCGCGTGGATCATGACGGCCAGCTCCTCGTCGCTCGGCGTCTGCCCCATCGCAGCCAGCGCGGACCTGAGCTCGCGTGTGTCGATGGTGCCGCTGCCGTCCTTGTCGAAGCTGCGTCAGGCGCGGCGGGCGGCAGATCGCTTTCAGGAGGAAGGGCGCGCCGCAGGGGCTGCAGGAGTCGAGCGGCGGGAACGGCCACCGCGGCGGCGGCCGGCGTCGGCAGCGCCTGCCGTGGCGCACACGAGCTGGCAGCGCTGTGCTATCTGCCCAGCGCGCTGCCTGCGGGCTGCGGATCGTGCACGTGCGCGGCGCGGCTGCGAGCAGCGGCGCAGCGCTCTCGCTCGCCTCGCGAACGCCGTGCGGCTCAGCTCAAGCTCCTCCTGGCTCAGGCGCGCCGCCATCGCCCCCACGCAGCGCGCGCTGGGCGCTGCCCAGCACGGAGCGCGGGGGTGGAGCTCGGGCGCGGCGTGGTCAGCAGCGGCGCGCGCGTTTGGCGGCGGTCCGCGGACCGCGTGCTCGGGGCCTGGCTTCCAACGGCCTGCGCGCTCGAGTGTCCACACGCGACGCGGCGCGAAGGAATGCTGGCTGTCACCACCAGGGCTCACATGATCGCGCACCGCTGCCGCTGCGCCGCCGGCGCGGCGGCCGCCGCCGCGGCCTCCGCCGCCTCGAGCAGCTCCGCCGCCGCGGCCGCCTTGGCCTCCTCCTCGGCCGCCGCGGCCGCCGCAGCGGCCTTGGCGGCGGCTTCGGCTGCGCGGCGCTCCTTGAGCTCGGCGAGCCACGCCGCGTGCTCCGAGACCGCGACCGCGACGTCGGCCGGCGCGTAGGTGTAGCGGGGCAGGACCTTGCGGCCCCACGTGTCCCAGTCGGGGTGGTGCAGCAGCTCGTTCAGCGCGACGTCAAACACCTGGGCGGGCCGGCCGTGCGCGCGGCGGCCGGCGGTGAGCGGCGCCGGCAGGGGGGCGTGCCGGGCGGCCGGCGGCCGGCGGACGGCGCGGCGCGGCGCGGCGCCACACGCACCTCGCGCCGGAAGTCCGCCAGCTCCTGCTGCGCGGCCTCGCGCACACGCAGGCGGTCGCCCGTCCACTGCGCGACGAGCGGCGTGTCGTTGCCCCAGCCCGTGGGGAACGGCGAGAAGACGCTGCCGCTCAGCAGCAGCGTGTGCGGCGGCGCGCGCGGCAGCGAGACGCGCCCCGGCGCCGACAGCGACACCTCCAGCAGCTCCTGCGCGCGCCGGGCGGCGCCGGCGGCGGCGACTCGCGCGCCGCGCGCCGCGCCGCGCTCGCGCCCGCGCCACGGCGCCTGCCGCCGCCGCAGCGCCCCGCGCGCGCCGCGCCCCGAAGCGCCGCGCGCCGCACCCGCGGCATGATGCCGCGCACGACCGCGGCCGCGACGGCGACCATGTGCCGGATCTGGTGCAGCATGAAGCTGTCGCCCCACACCTCCAGCCGCACGCACGACACGCCGCCTGCGCGCACGCGCGCGCGCGGGCGGCCGCGTCGGCGCGCCTCGCGCCGCACACCCTCCGCGCCCCCGGCGCCCTGCGCCCGCCGCGCCCCGCCGTCGCGCGCCGCCCCGGGCGCCGCCGCACGCACCCGGCACGAGCGGGCGCGGGTCGTCGGCGGTGAAGGAGCGGATGAGTCGGTAATGGCTCTTGACCACCGGGTCGTTGGGGTCGGGCGCGGTCAGGAACAGCGCCGTCTGGCGCCACTGCAGCGACAGCGGCACGGGGCCGTCGCCTGCGGCGGGCGCGGGCGCGGCTCGGCGGCGCGGCGCGGGGCGCGGCGCGGGGCGCGCAGGGAGCGGCGCGCCGGCGCGCGCCGCCTGGGGGGCGCCGCTCGCCTGAGTACTCGGCGGCGGCGGCAGCGTACTGCGCGACCTCCTCGGGGTCCAGCTGCCCCTCGGCCCCTCCTCCTCGCTCGCCTCGTCGGCACCGGTGCTGCTGGCCGTCGCCGTCGCGCTCGCGCTCGGCGCAGCGGCGCCGCCGGCGGCGGCGCCGCCCGCGTCGGCGGGCGCCGCGGGCACCGCGCCGTCCGCCTCGGCCGCCAGGCGCGCGGCGCGGCGCGCCTTGCGCGCGGCGGCTGCGGGCGCGTGCGCGGGCGCGGGGGTGAGCGTCACGGTGGGCGCAAGCCCCCGCCGCCGGCCGCGCGCGGCGCGCGCACCCTTGGCCCGCTGGCCGACGTACTGCCGCCGGTTGCCGGCGTAGTTGTGGAACGGGAGGTAGCCGACGAACGCCGACAGCACCTCGCGCAGCGCCGCGAGCCGCGCGGCGTCGGCGTCGCGCGCGTCGCCGCTCAGGCCGAGCGCCGCGGCCGGCAGGTAGTACTCGTAGGTGCGGCTGCCGCACCAGCGCCGCGCGTTGAACGACTTGTTGGTGCGCTGCGGCGCACGCGCCGGCGGCGGCGCGCTCGGTCGGCCGGCCGGCGGCGGGGCGCACACCCGGAGCGCCCGCGCGCCGCGCGCCTCCCCCGCCTCGGCGCGGCGGCCGCGCGGCGCGTGGGCGCCGCGCGCACCTGCACGCACAGCACGCGCACGTCGCGCGGGAGGTGCGCGTTGATGGCGCGCGCGTAGCAGATGCCCTCGGGGTCGCCGATGTAGCTGGCCTCGTCGACCATTACGCGCAGGCCGATCACGGTCGCGAGCGAGTGCACGCCCTTGTCCGTCCTGCAAGCAACACAACACAGCGCAACCACAACACAATCGGCGGCAAGCGCGGGCGCGGCGTCGCGGGCGGGGGCGGCGCGTGAGGGCGGGCCGCGGGGGCCACGGCGGCGCGGGGCGGCTCGCAGCGCGGCGGCGCGGGCGCGCCTGCTGCTGCGGCTCCACTTGGTCTTGCGGAAGTCACCAAAGTTGGCCTCGCTGATCAGCCCCGCCGCGAGCAGCGCGCGCTCCAGCACGCCCTCGATCGTGGCCAGGTGCGGAAGCTCGCGGTTGGCCTGCAGGCCTGCGGCGCGCGGCGCGGCGCGGTGGGCGGCGCGGTGGGCGGCGCGGTGGGCGGCGCGTGAGCGCTGGCGCGCGGCGGCCGCCGCTGCGTGCCCCGAGCCCGGTGGGCTGCGCGCACCGGTATAGGCGGATCCGACGTAGCCCACGTGCAGCGCGACGTTGCGCTTGACCAGCTTCTTGGCCGGCGCCGGCTCGGCGCCGCCCTCGCCGGTCGCCGCGGCGGCGGCGGCGGTGGCGCACGCGCGCGGCGGGCCGACCTTGTTGGCGCGGGGGTGGCTCCACCACGCGCGAGCGCGCCCGCCGCAGCGCGCGCTGCGCAGCAGCACCGCCGACGCGCAGCGCTTGCTGGCGTGCTGCAACATGCCGGCTGCTCGCCGGGGGCAGGCCCACGGTCCAGTCGCAGCCGCCGCTGCCGCCGCGCCGGCGCCGGGGGCAGGCCGGTCCAGTCGCAGCCGCCGCTGCCGCTGCTGCTGCCGCCGCGCCGGCGCGGGGGCGCGCTGCTCCTGCCGAGCAGGCGCGACGTGACGAGCGGTCTCGACGCTGCGACCGCGTTGGGCGAGCGGACGCGGTGCTGCGGTGGCCAGGGGCGGCGCGGCGCGGCGCGAGAGATGGGCCGCTGCTCGCGCGCGCTCCAAGCCTCGCGGTCTGGCGGCGGAGAGGAGTGCGGGGTCGAGGAGCAGCACGGCCGACGCACCGGGACTGGGCGGGACGTCGGCGGCGGGCGAGGCGCACGCGGCGCAGCACGCGCGGCGGTGCACCGCGCCTGTGCCCTGGCGGCGCGCGCGCGAGCGGCCAACGCCGGCGGGATGGCAAAGCCCTGGGATGGCTGTTACGCAGAGCACGCCCGGCCTCAGGCCAGCGCGACGCGCTTGCCGCTCACGCTCAGGCGGCTGCTGGCCTGCAGCCGCGCCCACGCCTCGTCCTTGGCGCCGGCGCGCGCGCCGTCGTCGCCGCCGCCGCCGCCCGCCGCCGCCAGCAGCGCCGGCCACAGCCGCTTCCACTTCAGCGCCCCACCCGGCGCGCCACGCAGCTGCGCGACCGCGAGCTTGGCCCACTTGACCCGCCCGGCGCCGCCGGGCGCGTCCTCAGAAGCGCCCGCGGCGGCGTGCTCGCGCCGGCGCCGCTTGCCGCCGGCGCGGCCCTCGCCGTCGGCGCCGTCGGCGCCGTCGCCTGCGTCGCCGCCCGCGCCCGCTGGCGCGGCCGCGGCGCCGCCCTGGCCCTGGCCGTGGTCCTGGCCGTCGCCGGGTGGGTCGTCAAACGTGACCTTGGAGCCCTCCCAGTTGCCGCCCGCGATCTTGAGGCCGCGCTTGCCCAGCCCGCGCTTGCCCTGGCGCTGCGTGGCGTGCGCCGCCATGTAGACCGCCGTCTGCGCGGCGGGAGGCAGCGGGCGGCGGCGGGCGGTGGCGG
The DNA here is from genome assembly GCA_014905635.1 of Scenedesmus sp. PABB004. Lineage (NCBI taxonomy): Eukaryota > Viridiplantae > Chlorophyta > Chlorophyceae > Sphaeropleales > Scenedesmaceae > Scenedesmus > Scenedesmus sp. PABB004. The sequence goes on from JABVCE010000013.1 coordinate 840,827, forward strand.
GCGGCGGGCGGCCGTGGGCAGCGGCGACCACGTGAGTGGCCGTGCGGCCCATGGCTGCACGCCCCAGCGCAGGCCCGCGCCCGCGTCCGCCGCGCGCGCCTGCTTGTCCTCGTCAAACGTGGTGCGCTGCCGCTCGCCCTCCTCCTCCAGCCCCTCCAGCAGCCCCGCCGAGGCGAACATCTTGGCGCCCCACCAGCCCGTCGGCGGCGTGGGCTTGAACGCTTTGAACGACTGCGCGGCCCCAGCGGTGGCACACACGCTGTGAGACAGAGGCGACGCCGCGCGCACGCCGCCGCGCCACGCTGGCGCTTCGCCGCCGCCGCGCGCGCTCGCACCGCTGCAGTCGAGGCGCCCTGGACGTCCAGCACAACCACGACGCGCGGCTTGGCGGCGGCGGCCTGCTGCGCCGCCGGCGCCTGCGCCTGCTCCTGCTGCTGCTGCGCGCCGGCCTGGCACTTGGCGCGCTTGCCGCCGCCAGCGTCGTCATCCCCCTGCTGCTTGCGCTTGGCCCTGCTGCTCCCCGCGCCGCCGGGCGCGGCCGCGGTGTCCTCCGACGAGCTGCTGCCTGCGCGGCGGGCGGGGGCGCGTTTGGCGCGGCGCGCGCGGCGTGCGGCGTCGCCGCCCGCAGGCGCAGCAGGCGCAGCCGGGCGCGCTGCGGCGCCGCGCTCGCCTGGGCCCTTGCTCGCTGCCGGCGTGCCGCCCAAGCGCTGCGCGACCGCCGCCGCCTGCGCCGCCTCCTGCGCCCGGATGCGCGCCATCTTGCCCTCGCGCCCGCCGAAGCGCCCCGCGGGGCCGCGCGAGCCCTTGGCCAGCGCGGCCGCGAGCTTGAGCTCGGCGGCCGACGCGTTGGCCGTCGTGCCGTCGCGGTTGAGCGCGGGCCCGACCGCGGCGGCGAGCCGCGCCTTATGCTCGGCGTCGCTCTCGCTCGAGTCGCTGTCGCTGCTGTCGCTGCCGCTGCTGCTGCTGCTGCTGTCACTGTCGCTGTTGTCGCTGCCGCCGCTGCCGCTGCCGCTTTCGCTGCTGCTGCCGCTGCTGGCGCCGGCGCTCGTGCGCGCGGAGGACTCGCTGCCGCCGCTGCCGCCGCGCCGCCGCTTCTTGCTGCTGCCGCGCTTGCCCAGGCTCTGCAGGCCCGTGGTGTAGGCGTCCTCCCAGTAGCGCCAGTCCCACTTCCACCCGCCGCCGGCGGCCGCGCCGACCTGCGGGCAGCGGCGGCAGCGCCCGCGCGGCGTGCGTGCTCAGCCCCGCCCCTGGAGCGGGAGCTGGCAGTCACCGCGGCCAAGCCACCAGGGCCGCGCGCGGACCAGCGCCGCGGGCGCGCCGGCCGGCGGCGGCGCGGCAGCCGGCGGCGGCAGCGACAGCCGGCGGCCGGCGCCGCCCCGTGCGCCGCGGCAGCGGGCGCGCCCGGCTGGCGCCGCACCCCGAGCGTGTCCTCCTTCTTCTTGACCTCCAGCGCCTCCGTCATGCCGCGCTTCTCCTTGCCCAGGCCCTGGCCCTTGCTCCAGCCCATGGCCTCCAGCATTTTCTGCCCCACGCCGCCATACGCCGTCGCCTTGTGCGGCGCGAGCTGGCCCGGGACGTGTCCGGGCGGCAGCTTCATGGCGGGCGCCCCCCTGGCAGCGCCGCGCGGGTCGGCCGCGACTGGCGGGCGCGCTGCAGCTGCAGCCGTGCGGCGCGCGGTGCGAGCGGTCGCGCGTGTGTGTGCGGGCTGGGCGCGGGGAGAGATGGACGGCCGAGCAGCGCGCCAGGCAGTGCGCGCCGCGCCGAGAACCGCCGACGGCCGCCGGCGTCCCGCGCGCGGTTTCACGCCGCCGCCGCCGCCGCCCCCGCAGGCTTCCTTGAGTTCCGTCCGGTCCTCCCAGCAGCCCCGCGCCGCGCCCAGCCCCTCCCAACGCCGCCGCAACGGCCCGCCGCCCGCGCCCGCCAGCGCGCTCAGTCAATCTGCGGGCGGCGGCGGCGCCGGCGGCGGCCGCTCAGCGCGCGGCAGCCCTCCGCTGCCAGCGGACGGCCGCCCCCCCCCCCCCCCCCCCGCCGTCCGCACCTTGATGGCGCCGTAGATGGCGCGCACGAACCAGAGGCACGCGTAGAAGCCGATCGTGCCGGTGAGGCAGAAGAAGCCGTAGCTCACGACCTGCCGCGCGGCGCGGCGCGGCGCGGCGGGCCTCGGCGCGGGCGCGCGCCCGGCCTGCGGGGGGCGCGGCGCCGCGGCGCCTGCCGCCGCCGGTCCCGGGGCGCCCCAGGGGGCAGAGAGGCGGCTCAGCGCCCTCCCTCCCTCCCACCACCACACCCCCACACAAACGCACCGCCATGTAGACAAAGTACAGCAGCATCGGCACCACCTGCGCGCGGCGGCGTGGCGTGGCGTGGTGTGGTCGGGCGCGAGCATAAGTTGTTGTTGTTGGGGCGCGCGCGTGCGTGTGCGAAGGGCGAGCGTGCGTGCGCGTCGGCGGCGGCGGAGGCGCGCGGCGGCGGCGGCGGCGGCGGCGTGCCGCGCCGCGCCTTTGTGATGTCGAGCTTTGTGAAGAAGTAAAAGGCGGAGTAGGCAAAGAGGTAGAGCGCCGACGCGCCTGCACAGCGGGCGGGCGGCCGGGCGCGACATGACGCGCGGCGCCCGGCTCCGGCCAGCGCGGCCGAGGCGGGCGGTCGGGCGGCCCAGCTGCGCACGCGCGGCGCACCGCTGGTGAAGTAGGACCGCCACCACCAGTTGTAGTCCTCGGCGCAGAGCTGGAAGTAGGTGAGCACGATCGCGATCTCCGCGCACGTGAGGGCGAGGATGACAAACACGAGCGCGAGGAAGCCGAAGAGGTAGTAGACTGGCCACGTTTGAATCGGGGAGTTTGAATCGAGGAGTTTGAATCGAGGAGTTTGAATCGGCCGACGTGCGGGCGGCGCGGGGCGGGGCGGCGTCGGCGGGGTGGGTGGGCGGCGGCGGGGTGGGCGCCGCGCCGCGCCGCGCGGGGCGCGGCCGCCGGGCCCCGGCGCTGGCCGGCCGCGCGCGCGCGCCCGGCGGCGCGCCCGCCGGAGCGCCCGCCGCGGCGCTGCGCGCGCACACTGGTGGAGCCAGACGCTGGTGAGGATGAAGAAGAGCTCGATGAACACCGCGCCAAACGGCAGCACGCCGCCCACGGCCGCCGTGACGGCGGGGTGCATCCACCACGGCTGCTCGGGGACCTGGCGAGGGATCTGCGGCCGCACGGGCGCGCCGGGCGCGCGCGCGTCGGCGGCGGCGGCGGGCGGGCGGCGCCGGCGGGCGGGCGCGCCCGCGGCGGCCCAAGTCCTCGCCCTGCGCGCGGCGCCCGTGCTCCCCGCGCGCGCGCGTGCCTTGTTGGTCCGCACGGGGTCCTCCGGCGCGGGGGCCTTGAAGCCATAGTAGGACCCCACAAACACGAGCGGCACGCTCACGCCAAACCAGAGGAACGTGAGCGCGAGCAGCGTGCCAAACGGCACCGCGCCGCTGCTCTTCTGGCCCCAGATGAGCAGGTCGAGCACGAAGAACACGCCAAAGACGACGCCCGGGAAGAGCAGCGCCGTGCGCGCCGTCATCGCCTTCCACTGCGCGCGCGCCGCGCGGCGTGCGCGGCATGCGCGGTGCGCGGCGCGCGCGCGGGCGGGGCGGCGTGGGTGTGCGCGGGCGCGTGCGCGCGTGTGGGCCGGTCCCGCGCTCAGCAGCGCACGGCGGCGGGGCGCGGCCGGTCGCGCCCCCGCCGTGCGCCGCGCACCTGCTCGCCGCGGAAGGACTTGTACAGCCGCGCGGCCGCGTACCCGGCGGCGGCGCCCATGAACACAAACATGAGCACCATCGCCGTCATGAGCCCGCCGCGGTTGCTGGGGCTGAGGAAGCCGAGCAGGGCGAAGAGCGTGGTGATGAGCAGCATGCCCAGGATCTGCACGCCCACGCCGACGTACGTCGCGAGCAGGCTGCCGTTGGCGGGCGGGCGCAGCACGTCGCCGTGCACGAGCTTCCACCCGCTCTCCTCCGCCGCCTCCTCCTGCGCGCGGCGCGGGCCGGGCGTGGGACGGCCGCCGCCGCGCCCGCGCGTGCGCCCGCGCGTGCGCCCGCGCCGCTGCGCCCGCCGCGTCTGCGCCGCCGCATGCCTGTGCGTCGAGCGCGTTGTACTTGGCGATGTCGCGCCACAGCGTGCGGACCATGATCATTGCGACCATGCCGGAAAGGAACAGCACAATCATGACGCTGTTCACGATGCTGTGGCGGCGGCGGCGGCGGCGCGGTGGCGGCACGCGCGCGGCGCGGCGGCGGCGGCGGCGGTCGCTCAGCCCCTCGGCGCGCCGCGCGCCGCGGCCCCGGGGCCACCCGCCGCCGCCCCGCCGCGGCGCGGCGCGCGACGCGGCGGCGGGGCCCGCGCCGCGCGGCGGCGGCGGCGCGCGCGCGCACCTGAACCAGTGGATCTGGTCGTCCGTCATCTTGAGGTACGTGTCCCACCGCGACGCCCAGCGGATCGTGCTTTGCTGCGCGGCGCGGGCGGGCGGGCGGGCGGGCGGCGGCTCGGCGGCCGGCCGCGGCCGCGCGCGCCGGCACGGTCCGCGGCGTCACTCCTGCGCTGCTCGCGCCGCTCGGCGAGCTCCTTCTTCTCTTCTCACCGTGAACTTGACGTCGTAGGTGAACACCACCTCCTCGCCCTCCCCGACCTGCTGCGGCGGCTGGCTGTGGCTGACCGCGATCATGCGCCCCGGGTTGCACGTGCTCAGCGCCGGCGGCGCCTCGCCGGCGCCGCCCCACTTGCCGTCGGCGGCATGCTTCACGCTGAACGCCTCGACCTGGACCGGCGGCGCGCGCGGCGGCGGGGGTTGAGCGGGCTAGGCGGCCGGCGCTGGGCCGGCGGCGGGCGCAGCCGCGGCGCGCCGGCCCTGCCGGCGCGGCGAGCCGCTCGCCGAGCACACGGCGCGGCGCGGCGCGGGCGCGCGCGTCACACCTCGAAGCCGACGATGCGCGAGAGGTCGGTCGCGGCGTCGCGGTTGTAGAGGATGTTGAACCGCAGGTGGTTGTGCAGGAAGAAGAGGACCTCCTTCTGGCCCTCCAGCGTCGCCTGCGGTCGCGGGCCCGGCACGCGGCGGCGGCGGCGGCGGCGGCGGCGGCGCGTGGGGCGCGTGCGGCGGCACCGCCCAGAGGGCGGCGCGGCGCGCGGAGCGGCGCGGCGCGGGGCACCTTGAAGCCGACGGGGAAGCCGCGCTCGTACGCCTTCATCTGCTGCCCGTGCTCGTCCTGCCGGATGCGCACCATCGCGACCGGCAGGTTGTCCAGGATCCTGGCGGGCGGGCGGCCGCACGCGGGCGGCGGCAGGCCGGGGGTCGGCGCGAGCGCCGCGGCGCGCCAGCTGGGCGCGCGCGCCGCCGCCGCCGCGGGGGCGGCGCCGAGGGTTTGGACAGGCTCACATGTTGACCTTGTAGTCGTCGTCGATCTTGTTCCTGAACGCGCGCGCCTGCTTGGCGGTGAGCTTCTCGATGCGGCACAGCACCTGCGGCGGCGGCGGCGGCGGCGCGGCGGCGGCGCGGCTCGGCGGCGCGGCTCAGCGGCGCGCGCGCGCCGGCGCGTTCTCGCTGCCGCGTCCACCGCGCGCGGCTGCCGTCCCGCAGCCGCGCCCTGGGCGCGCCCCGGGCACGGCTGCGTCCCCCGTCGCGCGCGCGCCTTGCACTGCTCGTCGGCGCGCATCTTGATCTCGTACAGCGAGTTCTCGATGCGGTCGCCGCGCAGGACCTCGCCGAGGTTCTCCGCGAAGGGCACGATCTTCTCGGGCCGGCAGTACGGCAGAGAGTAGTAGTCGTAGGGCAGCTGCGTCTTGGTGCTGCTGAGCTTGTTGACCTTCAGGAAGATGCCGTCTGATGCGCGAGAGCGGGCGCGGCGGCGGGCGGCGGCGGCCGCGGCGGGCCGCGCGTGGGGCGTGGGCGGGCGGCGGGGGCGGCGGGGTCCGCGCTGGCGGCTGCGCGGCGCGCGCGCGGCACGGAGCGCGGGGCGCGGCGCGGCCGGCGCCGGGCAGCGCGTGTGCTGGCATGGCAGCGCGCCGCGTCGCCTGCGCCGCGCCGGCGCGCACCATCCTTCTTGAAGTCCTGCGGCGCCACGCCGGGCAGGTAGAAGGCCGCCGCCCGTGACGCGGCCGCCGCGAGCAGCAGCAGGGCCAGCGGCGCCGCGGGGCGGCGCTGCTGTCGGGCCATTGCCGGCTGTTTGCGCGCCGGCGCCGCCGCGCGTCGCCGCCGGTCCGAGCGCTGCTGTCACGCCGCGCCGGAGCGGTGGCCCCTGCGTCCGGGCACAGGGGGGCCGCCAGGCGGGGGTTGCTGCTCTGCTGCCGAACGGTCGCTGCCCCCGGCGGGCGCTGGCGAGCTGGAGCGGCTGCGGGCGGAGCGGCGCTGGGCGGGACGCCGGGTGCCTTCCAGGCAGCGAGCTGGCGCGGTTCTGGCGGGCCGCCCGGCGGGCTGCTGCTCAGGGGCACAACGAGAGCGCGGCCTCGGCGTCCCGCCACTCCCCGGCATCGCCCGCCCGCCGATCTTGACTCAGAGCACGCCCTCCCGACAGCGCCGACGCCCGCAGACGCCCAAACCGCTGCCTGAGCCGATCATCACCCGCCCAACCGCCTCCCCCGGCCTCTCCCGGCCCCGCCCGCGCCCCGCCCCGCCGCCCCGGAACGCCCGGCAGCCGCAGCGCCCCGTGGGGCAGCAGGCGACATGCCTGGCGTGCCGGACAAGGTGGTGCTGCACCCGCTCGTGCTGCTCAGCGTGGTCGACCACTACAACCGCGTCGCCAAGGACACCAAAAAGCGCATCGTCGGCCTGCTGCTGGGTGAGACGTACAAGGGCCAGGTCGACGTGACCAACTCCTTCGCGGGTGCGGCCGCGGGGCGTGGCGCACGCCGCAGCGGCGGCGGCAGCGGCGCGCGGCGGCGGCGGCGGCGGCCGACGCCCGCGCGCTGCGCTGCGCCGCGCTGCGCTGCGCCGCGCCGCGCCGCGCCGCGCCGCGCCGCACAGTGCCGTTTGAGGAGGATGACAAGGATCCGTCCATCTGGTTCCTGGACCACAGCTACCTGGAGAACATGTTCCGCATGTTCAAGAAGGTCAACGGTGCGGCCGGACGCGCACGCAGCAGCAGCGGCGGCGGTTGCGCCGCGCCGCACGCGCAGCAGGCCGTGTGCACGCGCGCGCGCGCCGCCGCCGCCGACGCCGCCGACGCCGCGACCGCTGCCGGGGCGCAGCGCGGGAGCACGTGGTGGGCTGGTACAGCAGCGGCCCGCGGCTGCGCGAGGCCGACCTGTCCGTCCAGGCGCTCATGACGGCCTACTGCCCCAACCCGGTGCTCGTCATCTGCGAGGTCGAGGTGCGCGGCGCCGCCGCCCGCCCCGCGCCCGCGCGCACGTGCTGGCGCCCCCGCGGCGCGCTCGCCCGGCGCGCCCGCCGCACCGCGCCGCGCGCTCACGCGCGCGCCGGGCGTCCGCCCGGCCGGCCGCGCGCGGCGCGCAGCCCAAGGAGGTGGGCCTGCCCTTCACCGCCTACACGGCCATCGATGAAGTGCGGGAGGTGCGGCGGCGCGCGCGGCGAGCGCGCTCGCGCCAGCCGCAGCCGCCGGGCGCCCGCCGCCGGCCGCGAGCGCGTCGCGCCGACCGCGGCCTGCGCGCACGCGCCGCCGCTCGCAGGACGGCACCGAGAAGAGCCGCCAAGTCTTCATCACCATCCCCACCGAGGTCGGGCAGACCGAGGCGGAGGAGATCGGTGAGCGGCCGGCCGGCCGGCGCGGCGGCGGCGGCAGCGGTGGCGGGGCGGCGGCGGACGCGGCGGATGCGGCGAGCCGACGCACGGCAGCCGCGGCCCGTGCGCGCACGCTGACGCCCGCTCCCCACGCCGCGCGTGCACACACACAGGCGTGGAGCACCTGCTGCGCAACGTGAAGGACGCGACGCTCTCGACGCTCGCGAGCGATGTGTCGGCCAAGCTGCAGGCGCTCAAGGGCCTGCGCAGCCGGCTCGCGGCGGTGCAGGACTACCTGGGCGCGGTGCTCGACGGCCGGCTGCCGGCGAACAACGACATCATGACCTACCTGCAGGTGAGCGGGGTGCCGGGGTGCAGGGCTCAGGGCTCAGGGTTCAAGCTGCGCGGCACCCGGGAGAGGGAGAGGGGGAGGGAGAGGGGCAGAGAGGGACTCTGGGCAGCGCAGCGGCAGCGGCGGCCAGCAGCCCGCGCCGCACCGCGCGCTTGCGCTCACGCCGTGCCGTGCCACCTGCGCCCGCGCTGCGCGCTGCGCGATGCGCGCTCGCAGGACATCTTCAACCTGCTGCCGAACATGAACGTCGAGGCGCTGTCGACGTCGCTCGCGGTCAAGGGCAACGACATGATGGCCGGCATCTACCTCGCCGCCCTCATCCGCGCGGTGCTCGCGCTGCACCGCCTCATCGACAACAAGGAGACGCGCATGTGGACGGTGCGCGACGCGGCGGCGCGGCGCTGCTGCTGGGCGCGGCGCGGCGCAGGCGTGCCGCCGGCGCGCGGCGGACGACGTGCCACGCGTGCGCGCGCGTGTGTGTGTGTGCTCGCAGGAGAAGGAGCGCGCGGACAAGGCCAAGGCGGCGGCCGACAAGGCGGCCAAGGCGGACAAGGACAAGGCCGACGCGAAGGACGGCGCCGCGGCAAAGGACCAGGAGGGCGGCGAGGCCAAGGCCGACAAGCCCGCTGCCAACGGCAACGCCTGAGCGCCGGGCGGCGCGCCGCCGCCCCGGCCCCGCCCGCTGCAGCGGCAGCGGGCGGCGGCGCTCGCGCGGCGCGCGAGCTGTCGCGCGGACGCGTTGAAAGCGGCGTGGTTCAGGCCTCCTCGCCCCGCCCTCCTAGCCGCCCGTCCTGCATTCAACAGCACACCGCCGAGCACGTGCACCGCGCGGCAGCCGCGCTGCTCGGGGCCGCCCGACACAGCAGATCGCACTCCGCTCCGCGATGCAGCTCGCGCAGCAGCGCGCGGCCGGTGCCGCGGGCGTGGGAGCGGCAGGTGCGGGGGTCGTGTGTTCGAGTGAGCGCGCCGCTGCATCGCCAGCGCCACGGAGCCGGGCGCAGGGCGGCCTGCAGCGCGCAGCAGTCAAGCCCTAGCGCTGCCCCCGGTCTGCTGGCTCTCGCCAGCATGGCCGTGAGAGCCCTCACGAGCCCCTGCCGCCACCCGCAGGCCGGCAGCGCGCCGCCGCCTTCCGCCCCGCCCTGCGGCGCCGCCAGGTGCGGCGGCGGGCGCTGCTGCTGCTGCCCACCGCGCCGCGGGCTTGGGCGGCGCACGCTGCGGCCGCCGCAGCAGCAGCAGCTGTGGGCGCACCAGCTGCACCAGCCGCGCCAGCAGCAGCACCCGCCGCAGGCGGCTCCAGCCGCCCGACGCCGCCGCGCGCGCCGCGTGCCGGCGCTGGTGCCTCGCAGGTGCTGCGCGTGCGCGGCAGCGTGTCGACGGCGCCCGAGTCGTTCACCATCCCCGCGGTGCCCGACCTCATCCCCGATGGCCCGTGGAAGAAGGTCGCCGGCGGCGTGTGCGCGGCCAAGGGCTTCAAGGCCACCGGTGCGGCCGCGCGGCGCCGTCGGCAGCTGCGCGGCGCCGCCGGCATCGCCGCGCCCCCCGCAGCCTCGCAGCCGCGCGCCCCCGCTGACCGTGCGGCGCGCGCAGGCGTGTACGCGGGGCTGCGCGCGGCGGGCAAGAAGGCGGACCTCTCGCTCGTCGTCGCGGACGAGCCGGCGGTCGCGGGCGGCGTGTTCACGCTCAACGTCATGTGCGCCGCCCCCGTCACGTACTGCAAGGACGTCCTCGCGCGCAAGCAGCGCGTCAAGGCGGTGCGCCACGCGGCGCCGCGCAGCGCAGCGCCACGCGGCGCCTCGCGGGCGAGCGGGCGGCGGGCGGGCCTTGCGCGACTGCAGACGGCGCGCCTCGTCTTCGTCGTGCGCAGGTGATGACCAACGCGGGGCAGGCCAACGCCGCGACGGGGGACCAGGGCTACGAGGACGCGGTCAACTGCGCGACCATCGCGGCGGCGAGCCTCGGCGTCACGCCCGACGACGTGCTGCTCATGTCCACGGGTGACCCGCCGCCGCCGCCGCCGCGGCTGCGACCGTGCCGGCCGCGGCTGGCTCGTGCGCGGGCAGCGCGCCCACACGGGCCAGACAGGCCGCGCGGGCGCCGCCCACGCGCGGCCGCGCCGCCGACACGTGGCCGCCGCCGCCGCCGCCGCGTGGGCCAGGCGTCATCGGGCGGCGCATGAAGATGGAGGCCTTTGTGCCGGCCATCCCCGAGCTGCCCAAGTCGCTCGGCGCGGGCGCGGACGACGCGCACCGTGCCGCGGTCGCGATCACGACGACCGACCTGGTCAGCAAGGAGGCCGCGCTGCAGGTGCGCGGCGGCCGCGCGCCGCCGCCGCGAGCGCCCGCCGCGGCGCGCCACCGCTGCCGCCGGCGCCCACCGCCCGCCGCGTGACGCCCGCGCGGCGCCAGGTGAGCATCGGCGGCGCGACGGTGCACATCGGCGGCATGTGCAAGGGCAGCGGCATGATCCACCCCAACATGGCGACCATGCTCGGCGTCGTCACGTGCGACGCCGACGTCGAGCCCGAGACCTGGCGCGGCATGCTGCGCCGCGCGTGCGACGCGAGCTTCAACGCGGTGCGCGGCACGCGCGCGCGGCGCGCGGGCGCTGCGCGAACCGGCCGGCGGCGCGCCCCGGTGCCTGAGCCGCGCGTGAGAGCCGCGCGCCGCCACCGCCGCCGTGTCGTGGCGCGGCCAGATCACGGTGGACGGCGACACGAGCACCAACGACACCGTCATCGGCCTCGCGAGCGGCAAGAGCGGCGCGCCGCGCATCGCCGAGGCGGGCAGCGCCGACGGCAAGGCGCTCGAGGCGGCGCTCACCGCGCTGCTGCAGGTGCGCGCGCGCGGCGCACGGCCCTGGCGCGGGCGCCCCGCGCCGCGGCACGCACGCCCCTGCGCGGCACGGCCTGCGGGCGCGACCCGCCGCCGCGCCGCCGCCGCGCCGCCCCCGCGCGCGCCCGCGCGCCGCGCCGCCGGCAGGGCCTGGCCAAGGCGATCGCGTGGGACGGCGAGGGCGCGACGTGCCTCATGGAGATTGCCGTCGCGGGCGCGGCGAGCGACGCGGACGCGCGCGCGGTCGCCAAGAGCGTCGCCGGCAGCAGCCTCGCCAAGAGCGCGATCTTCGGGCACGACCCCAACTGGGGCCGCATCGCCGCCGCGGCGGGCTACTCGGGTGCGCGGGCGCTCCGCTCGGGGCCGGCGCGGGCGCCGTCGCGCCCGCCGCGCGGCTCGCGGCCCCCGCCCCGCCCCGCTCACGTGCGACGCCCTCCCCGCCGCGCGGCGCGGCGCCTCTCCCCTCTACCGCGCGCGCAGGCGTGCAGTTTGACCAGCGCGACCTCGCGGTGCGGCTGGGCAGCATGCAGCTGATGGAGGCGGGGCAGCCGCTCGCGTTTGACGCCAAGGCCGCGAGCGGCTACCTCAAGACCACGTGCGCGGCGCACGGCACGGTGCAGATCTTTGTCAGCGTCGGCAAGGGCCCCGGCACGGGTGCGGCGGCGCACGGGCGGGGCGGGCGGGCGGGCGGGCGGGGCGGGCGGGCGCAGCGCGAGCGGGCGGGCGCGAGCGCGCGGCCTGCGCGCGCCGCGCCGCGCAGGCATGGCCTGGGGGTGCGACCTCTCCTACGACTACGTCAAGATCAACGCCGAGTACACGACCTGACGGCCGAACGCGCTGGGGACAGCCCTGCCTGCCGCGTGCGCGGCGACGGGCCGCGCAGCGCGGCGCCGCGCCGCGCGCGCTGCGCGCGCTGTCCGGCAACCGGACGCGGCAACCGCCGCAGCGACCGGGCGCGTCTCGGTGGCGGCACCAGCAGCGAGCCAGGCGTCCCGCGAGCGCGCGCTAGAAAGCCGCGCATGGTGTCGCGGTGGTCCAGTTCGCGGTCTTGCGCGCCCCGCCCGCCACCTGGCGCGCTCCGGCCGCCCCCCGCCCCGCCGGCCAGTGCGCCGCCTCCGGTTCGTGCCGAGGGCGGCCAGCGCCGCCTCGGCGTCGCCATGGCGCCCGCCACGCTGGTCTGCGAAATCTGCGCGCGCCTCGGGGACTGCATCCCCTGCGCCAACGCGCAGTGGTGCGCCGCCTGCGCCCGCGGGCGGCGTCGACAGCCCCCACCCGCCGCTGAGGCGACGCTCCGCGCGCGCTGCCGGTCCCAGGTGCAAGAGCGGGCGCTGCCCCATCTGCTTCGTCGCGATTCTTGCTGCCCCGGAGCAGCACGGCCGCGTCTTCGACCTGATCTTCACCTGCGAGAGCTGCTGCGCCTACGGCAACAACTGCTGCGTCGCAGATGGTGCGGCGCGCGGCGGCAGCGGCGGCGGCAGCGGTTGCCGCTGCTGTCGTCTGCGCGGCGCCGCCGCTCAGCCGCCGCGCCCGCGCCCCGCGCGCGCGCAGCCGACATACCTGCAGCCCAGCCCGTGGCGGCCGCGGCGGCCGCCGAGGAGCCGGCGCCCGTGGCCAAGCGGCAGCGGCCGGCGTCGGCGGGCAAGGCAGCAGATGGCGGCGGCAACGAGCAGCCGCAGGCAGCGAAGCGGCAGAAGCCGGCCGCAGCAGCGGCGGCGGCAGCAGCAGCAGCAGCAGCAGCAGCAGCAGGGCCCGCGCCCAAGGCCAAGGCCAAGGCCAAGCCCAAGCCCAAGGCGGCGGCGGGCAAGGCGCAGCAGGGGCCGGCGGCGCAGCCCAAGCCCGCGCGCAGGCCGGCGGCGCTGACGCTCGCCGCGCCGCTGGTGCTGGCGCCAGAGCCGCCGCCGCCGTCGGTGGAGGAGCCGCCGCCGGTGGAGGAGCCGCTGGCGGCGCCGCCGGCGCAGCCCGCAGCCGCGGGCGAGGCGCAGCAGGGGCTGCCGTCGCCGCCGCCCATGGCGCTGCCCTCGCCCACCAGCAGGGCCGACGCCATCCCGGTGGCCGAGATCTCGCCGGCGCGCAAGCGCGCGCGGGGGCAGCGGCCGGCCAGCGACTCGGACGACGGCGCGCCGCTGGCCAAGAAGGCGCCGCCCGTGCCCAAGAAGGCGCCCACGGGGGCGGCGCCGGCAAAGCAGCCGCTGCCGGCCGCGCCCGCGGCCAAGAAGGCGGCCAAGGCCGGCGCCGGCGGCGGCACGGCGGCGGCTGCGGCGATGCTGGCGCGCTCGGGCGCCGTGGCTCGCGCCGCGGCGGCGGCCGCAGACGCGCCGCGCGCGGGCAGCGCGGCGGCGCGGCAGCAGCAGGCCGCCGCCGCCCAGCGGCTGGGCAAGGCCGTGGCGCTGCCGGCTGATCCGAGCAGCACGCACACGTCCGACGGGTTGCCGCTGGTGCGCCCCGGCAAGCAGCAGCAGCAGCAGCAGCAGCAGCAGCAGCAGCAGCAGCAGCAGCAGCAGCAGCAGCAGCCGGCGGGGGCCAAGGCCGGCGCGGCGGACGCCTCCCGGCCGAAGCCCAGCGGCGCCAGGGGCGCCAGCGCCGGCGCCGCCAGCAGCAGGCTGGGAGGCGCGCGCGCGCTGCCGGCGCTGCAGCGCGGGCCGGGCAGCGGCGCCAGCGGCGAGCCCGCCGCGCCGCTGCTGCCAGGCGGCATCAAGCCCGCCACGGACGACATGCGGCGCCGCGCGGAGGAGCGCCAGCGCAAGGGGCTGCTCGCGCAGCAGGGCCGCGCGGGCGGCGCCGCGCCGCTGCCCCGCGCGCCCAGCGACGCGGCGCACCAGGCGGCCGCGCCGGCGCCAGCGCCGGCGCCCCCGCCGGCGCTGGCGGGCCCGCTGCGCAGCACTTTCAGCCTCAAGACCGCCATCGACAGCATCAAGGTGCGGGCGCCGGCTCGGCCCGGGCGACGCCGCGCTTGGGAGGGCAGCGCGCGCAGCCCGCGCGCCGCCCGCGCGCCGCCCGCGCGCCGCCCGACGCGCCGCCCTCCGCCGCGGCGCAGCCGCAGCAGCGCGGAGACACGCCGTCGGACGACCCAGCCGAGCAGCACGAGCAGCCCGCCGCGCACGTGCCCGCGGCGCGCAAGTGCAGCACGGTCGCGCACGCGTACAGGCTGCAGATCGTGTGCGGCGACCAGGACGTGGTGCGCAGCAGCGGCGCGCCGCGCGCGCGGCGCGCTCGGCGGCGGGCCAGCACCGCTGGCCGCGGCGGCCGTGCCCGCCGGCGGGGCGGGGCGACCGAGCGCCCGGCGCCCGCGCCGCGTGGCGCGCGCAGGCGGTGGAGGTCAAGCCCGAGCTGTTTGGCGGCGCGCCGCTGCCGATGCTGCTGGAGCTGCACCACAGCACGTCGTACCTCGACGGCACGCTGCTCAAGCGCAACGCGATGGACAGCCGCGTCAGCAAGGAGAGCATGCACGCCGTCGGCGCCGACTTCAGCCGCGCGGTCGTGTACCTGCGCGAGCGCGCGCTCGGCAACACCAACCGCAGCATGCCCCAGGTCGTGCGCGAGATGGTGCGGGGCAAGCAGTACCTGCGGCTCGCGGAGAACAAGCTGTCGATGTACCTCGCGCCCATGCTGCGGACGCCTGAGGGCGGCAAGGAGCTGGTGGACTACGACCACGTGTGAGCCGCTCCACCGCGCCGCCCGCCCGCCCGCCTGACAGCGCGCGGCGCTGGCGCTCTGAACCGCGCGCCGGCGTGCGCCTGTGCGAGCGCTGGCCCCGGCCCAGCGCGCTCCCCTGACCCGGCGCGCCTCCCCGCGCCCCGCCGCGCAGCACGTTTGCGCCCGGCGAGGACGTCTTCGACCGCGTCTACGACGACCGCGTGGCCATGGTCAACTACGTCCGCCCCGGCGAGCAGGTCGTCAAGTTTGACGCCGCCGAGGTGCTCGCGCTCGTCGCCTGTGACGCGGGCGAGCCCGCCGCAGCGCTGGACGCGCCGCCGCCCAAGTCGACGTGGAACCCCAGCGTCGTGGCCAAGAAGTCGAGCCTCAAGGGCAGCGGCAGCAGCGGCGTGGCGGCGGCGGCGGTGAGCGCACGGGCGTGCGCTGGAAGGGAGACCTGCGCCGGCGCGTGCGGCTGGAGCAGCCCAGCGCAGCGCACGCACGGGGCCGCGCCCGCCCGGGCCCGCGCCAAGCCCGCCCCCTGGCGCCGCCCTGCCCCGCTCGCGCCCGCCCGCTGCGCGCAGGCGGCGGCTTCGGTCGTCGCGCCGCCCGCGCCGGCCGTGGCGCCTGTGGCGGCGTTCATGGCGGACGACGACGACTTCCTGGCCGACGACGCGGGCGTCATCGGCGGCATCGGCGCCTTTGGCGGCGTGCGCATCGACGGCGGCGTCGGCGGCGGCGGAGGTGACGGCGGCGGCGGCGGCGGCTTCATGGGCGACGACAGCTTCGTGGACGCCGGCCCCCACGCCCACGCCCGCAACGGCCACGCGCCGGCCCTCGGCAGGCTCTACACCCCCACCGCGCCGCTGCCGGCGGCGCTGCCGCAGCCTGCGGAGCCACCCCCGCAGGACCACCGGGCGCCGATCACGCCCGAGCAGGACCACCAGCCGCTGCCGCTGGCGCGCGAGACGAGCCTGATCAGCGGCGGCCTCATCGAGCGCGCGCTGCGCCGGCCCGCCGGCGCGCCACCGATGACGCCTTGGCGCGCGCTGTGTGACCGCATCAACGCGCACGGCCTCAACATCGCGGTGCACGTCGACGCGTCGCTTCACGCCGACCAGGTGCGCGCTCCCACGAGGGTCAGGCGGGTGGGCGGGTGGGTCGACGGGTGTGCGGGGAGCGAGCCGCCGCGCGTGCGCAGTGCGGGGCCGCCGCCCAACGAGACCTCGCCGCCGCGATCTTGGCGCCCGCGCGCGCAGCTGGCCGGCCTGCCCGAGTGGCTGCGGAGCCGCGGCGCGACGGTGACCTTCCAGGTCGCGGGCGCGCCGGCGCCGCCGGCAGACGGCGTCGACGTGCTGCTCGTGAGCGCCGCGCACGTGCACGACCAAGGCATGGAGGGGCCCAAGGCGTCGCTCGCCGTCAACAAGTTCCTGGCAGAGGGCGCGGTCGTGCTGACGGAGGCCTTCATGCAGAAGCTGAGGCACACGACCGGCGCGTTGCGACAGGACATGGCCGAGCACGCGGGCCAGGGCCACATGCAGTTCTTCTCGCATGGTGCGGAAGGGAGCGCAGCCGTGTCTTGCGCGGCCGCGTGCCTAGCCGCGTGCTTGCGCGTCGGCCGCCGACATGCGCCGTTTGGTGAGCGCCGCGCCCGCGTGCCGCCACGCACCAACCCGCCGTGCAGGCGTGCACCTGCTGCTTGACGACACGCTGGTGCGCAGCCTGCCGCTAGAGCAGCTCAAGGCGCTCATGCGCGCGTTGGAAACGGCGGCGGCGCGCGACGTGCCGCGCGACCGCCCCGCGTTCAAAGCGTACGTGCGCGACAAGGCGGCGCGCAAGCAGCTCGCCGCGCACGTGGCGGGCTCGGCGGCGGGCATGTTGGAGGAGTTGCCCGCCTCGTTTCGGAGTTCGAGCCGCGCCGCCGACTCGCCGGCGGTCATCCGCGACGCGGCCAAGGTGCGGCGCGCGTTCAGGCGGCGATGCGGAGCCGCCAGATCGCATCCGGACGCCGCGTTGAGCACGCGTGCGCCGCCGCCGTCCCCCGCGCAGGCGATCCACAACCTGACCAAGCGCGGCGACGCGCTGCGCTTCATGGTCGTCGTTGTGCCGGACCCCTCGACTCCCGGGCTGAGCGCGGCGGACGTGGAGCACATCAACAACGTGCTGCGCTGCGGCTACCAGCAAAAGACGATCTTCACTGCGACGAGCAGCCAGGCGATTGAGTTCCTCAACGCGCTGAAGTGAGCGCCGCGACGGCGTCCCGGGCGGGAGTCGTGCGGCGGCGGGCGGCGGCACCTTGCGGTCGCTCGTCGCTCGCGCGGCGTGTGTTTTTTGACGTGACAGTGTGCCGCACGCATTGCGGCTTAGCTCCCGCGCCCACCGGCTTGGGATGTTGGGGCGCGCACGCGCTCGACAGGGGCGCCGGGTTGGCAAAACGTGCGAGCAACGAGCGTGTACATGCAAGCATCTTTCGACGCACGACTGCCTAGAGAGAGCGCGGCGGCAGCAGGGTGTAGATAGGTGAACACTTTGCGGGTGTTTCATGGCGGCGGCGGCGTGGTGACGGCGGTGTCGGCGGGTGCGTTGTGACGTCGTACGAAACGAGAAAAGATAACGCCAACCGCGGCGCATGTTGCAGCGCCGCCTTCATAGTCGCGTTGGCGTTCGTCAGCGTCCGCTCGCGCCGGCCGCCGCCGCGACGAGGCCCTCGATCAGCGCCAGCACCTCGCCCCGCATCGCCGCGACCGCGGCGGGCGTGATCGCTCGCATCCTCGCCGCCTCGTCCGCGCGGCCCTCGGCGCCGCCCGCTGCAAGCAGTTCGACCAGCGCGCGCGCGACCGCGAGCACGTACACGCCGCAGTCGTTGGCGTTCGCCTGCCGCGGCACCGCCTCGACCTCGACGAACTGCGGCAGCGCCACGTCCACCGGCCCGCCGCCGCTGCCGCTGCCGTGAGGCGGCCGGCCGCGCACGAGCGG
Source organism: Scenedesmus sp. PABB004 (assembly GCA_014905635.1). Taxonomy (NCBI): domain Eukaryota; kingdom Viridiplantae; phylum Chlorophyta; class Chlorophyceae; order Sphaeropleales; family Scenedesmaceae; genus Scenedesmus; species Scenedesmus sp. PABB004. The sequence continues at coordinate 858,305 of JABVCE010000013.1, forward strand.
CGCCGCCGCGCCCGCGAGCGCGCGCGCGGCGTCGCGGTTGTGCGGCGGCGCAGAGTCGTAGTGCCGGAAGGTGTTGGAGGGCCGGTGGTACGCTAGGCAGCTCCTGCGCACCGGCCACGGGGCACCCGTGGCCTCGCGCGGGGACCGCGGCGCGCGTGCGGCGGCGGCGCCGCTGCCCAGCGCGCGTCGCAGGTTGTGATGCTCACCAGTGCGAGCCGCCCGCCGCGGCCTCCACGTCCGGGTTGTCGTTGACCGCAAAGATCACCAGCTCCATTTCGTGCAGCCGCAGCGCGCCGCAAAACAGCGCGGCCTCGCTCGGGTCTGCACGGGCGCGGGGCGCGGCTCGGCGGCGGCGCGCCGGTTGCGGCGGTCAGCCGGCTCGCCGCCGCACCACTGTTGGCCAGCAGGTAGCTCATCGCGCCCGGCACCAGCGCGACGGCGCCGTCCAGCTGCGGGTGCGCCTCGCGTGCGAGCCACTCGAAGTAGAACGCGATGACCTGTGCGTGCCCGCGCGCCGCGGCGGGCTGGCGACCCCCGGCGCGCGCGGCGCGGCGCCGGGCGCGGCGCGGCGCCGGGCGCGGCGCGGCGCCGCGCCTGGTCGTTCAGCCAGTGCGGGCCGCGCAGCAGGTCCAGGTCGGCGTGCCGCAGCAGGACGTCGTGGAAGCTCAGCGCCGGCCGCTCCGGCCCCTGCGCGCGCAGCAGCAAGCGGCGCGCTTCACTGGTCGCCGTCGGCTTTGCCGGCGCCGCCGCGCACGCTCACGCTGCAGCCCGCCGCTGGGCAGGCGCTCGCCACACCTGGCGCGTCGCCGCCGCGCGGCGGCCGGCGGCCGCCATCGCGCGACGCGCTGCTGCGGCGCCGCCCGCCCTGCGGAGGCGGACGCGTGCTGTCGCGAGCAGCGAGCGATGGAGCAGCGGGCGCCAGTGATCTGCGAGGAGACCCTTGCCTTGAAGCCTTCAACCAGGCGCAGTCAAGCTGGAGCGCTCAGCGCTGCGCTTGCGCCCTGAGCCCTGGGGTGCGCCCGCCTGCCGGCGCGCGCGCTCCTGCACGCCACAGGCGGTGCGCTGCGGCCGGTGGGGAGCGCGGTTGCGGCGCGGCCGCAGAGTCACCCGGCGGGCGGCGGGCGCTGCTGCTGCCGGCGCTGCCGCCGGGCCGCCGCTGCCTGGCGAAGGCAATGGCGCCCCGCTCCCGGGCGCTGGCGGCGCTCTGGCTGGCGCTGCTGCTGACCGGGAGCAGCGCGTCGGCCGGCGGGTGAGGCGGCCGCAGCGCTGCCAGCGCTGCCGGGCGGCGCCCCGACCTCCACCGCCGCCGCCGCCGCGGCAGGGCGGTGCTGAGCCCCACGGTCATGGTCAACGGCTTCGGCGACCTCGAGGGCGCGGTGCCGGGCAGCGCGCTGCCGGTGTGCGCGTGGAGCGTCGACCGCGCTCGCGAGTTTGGTGACGCCGTGAGCTTCGCACTCGCCGTCTTCCCCATGGCGCCCGACAGGGCCACGCTGGACGGCTGGACCTACAAGGACGCCGGCGGCGGCCACGTGCCCGCGAGCGCCGAGTCGGTGTCGCGCTGGCGGCGCGGCCTCGCGGCGTGCTTTGCCCACGCGGTCGCGCGCGGCTTCACGCGCCTGCACGTGCTCGGCCACTGGGACCCGCTGCACCCGGTGCTGCTGCGCCCCACGAGCTGGCGCAACCTCGTCGACTTTGCGCCGCGCCAAGCGGCCGGCGGCTGGTCGTACGAAGCAGTCATGGTCAAGCCGGTCGTGGCGGCGCTGAACGAGGCCCTCGGCGGCGGCGGCAGCGGCGGCGGCAGCGGGCGCGGCGGCGGCGGCAGCGGGCGCGGCGGCGGCGGCGGCGGGGGACGGGGGGTGGAGGTCTGGTTCAGCGTCAGCGGCGAGATGGGCCTGTCAAACTTCCTGCATGCGCGCGCATGGGCCGCGGTGCTGGCCGAGACACGGCGCGCGCTCGCGGCGCGGCCCTGGAAGGTGTGCGGGCGCCTGGCGCGCCTGGTGCGCCTGGCGCGGCGCGCGCGCCAGTGGCGGCACCGACCTGACCGCTCGCTTGCCGCCGCCGCCGCCGCCGCCGCCGCCGCCGCCGCCGCCGCCGGCCCGGCGCAGGCCGTCAAGGTCGCGGCCGCGCTGAACTGGCAGATGTTCTGCGGCTGCGTCGCCGCGGCGGACCCCGCGCCGGGGAGCTTCGACCCGATCCGCTACAACGCCAGCTTTGCGGCCGAGTTTGCCAAGGTCCAGCAGTACGCACTCCCGTATGTGCCCGACTTCAAGGCGCGCGCGCTCTGCGCCACGCCGTGACGCGCCGCGCCGCACCGCGCCGCACCGCGCCGCGCCGCGCCGTGACGCGCCGCGCCGTGACGCGCCCGCGCGCCGCCTCGCCCGCGCCCGCGCGCGCAGGCGCTGCTGGACGCCGGCGACTACATCGGAGTGAGGTGCGCCCGCCCGCCCGGCGCGCCCGGGCGCCGCGTGGTGCGCGCGCGCGGCCCCCGCCCGCCCGCCCCCCACGCGGCCCCGCGGCGCCTGCCACCGCCGCCGGGCGCGCCGCAGCGGCTACGGCTCGTGGGCGCGCGCGTACCCGCCGGGCGCCGCGCGCCGCCTGCGCGCGCGCGACGTGGAGGTGCCGCTGCAGACGCTCGCGGCCGAGCTGTCCCACTTTGGTCTGTCGCTGCCCGCGCTCAGCCGCGGCAAGCCTGTCATCTACGTGGAGCACGGCCTCGGCGGCGTGCTGCGCTACGGCCTGCTGCCCGCGCCCGACCTGGCGACAGTGGCGCGCTACCCCTTTAGCGGCAACTGGTGCGGCCGCCGCCGCGGCGCACCGGCGCACCCCGTGTGGTCGCGGCCGGCGCACGCTGCGCGCCGCGCCGCGCGCGCGCAGGCCGCACGACGGCTACAGCCGAGACGTCGACCCGTGGCTGCGTCCCGAGTTCAAGCAGTACCGGTGCGGCGGGGCGGCGGCTGCAGCTGGCAGGCCGCGTCGCCCGCGCTGGCCAGTGCCGGCTGCGCGGCGGCTCACCGCTGCCGCCGGTGCCGCGCAGGCGCGACTTTTACCGGGCCACGCTTGACCTGCTGCAGCAGGGAGGGGGGCAGTACAAGCTGGACGGTGCGCGGCGCGCGTGGGCCGCCCCAGCACGCGGCAGCGGCTGCGCGGCTGGCCCGCGCACCCCGCCCACTCCGCGCCCACGCCGTCCCGCCCAGCCGCGTACGTCTGGAGCGTCGGAAGCTTTGACCTTTTTGGCGTCCACCCCGTCTCGACGAGCGCGGCGGGCAGCTTCGCCGACCCCGTGATCGGCGGCTGGGCGAAGGCGGCCAACGGCGCCACACGCTGACAGCCGCGCGCTGAGCCGGCGGCGGGCGTCGTCCGCGGTGGGGAACTCAACGACGGTGTGGTGCCCAACACAACCCACTGATACGGGCCGCATGGCCGGTGGCGGCTGAATTGTAATGACCGCGGGGCGGCGCGCCGCGGCGCAGTGACATGGTACTAGCACCCGCGGCACCACCGCCCGCTCTGCCCCTCCGCCCGTTTTGCCGCCCGCACAGCGCCGCTCCTCACCGCGCCCGCTGCGCCCTCTGCGCCCGCGTCTGGCGCCCGCGGCTGGCGCACCGCGCCGCCGCTGCTCGCGCCCGCTGCGCCGCGCACAGGCCCCGAGCGCAGCCGCTGGCAGGCGCACATCTTCGTGATCGTCTCGGCAGCTCCGACCAGCAGCTCCGCGGCAGCTGGGTCGGCGTAGCACCGCCGGTGTGAGGGCGGCTGCTCGCAGCCCTCGCCGGCCGTGCCTGCGCGCCGCAGGCCAGCGCAGGCGAGGCAGCCGGTCGCGAGCGATGGGCCGGCCGCGGTGAGGCGGTGAGGGGCGAGCGGCGAGGCGGAGCAGGTCGCGAGATCGGGTCGCGCGCGCGGCGCGAAGGGCGGCGCGATGAGCGGCGGCGGCGAGGGCGACGAGCGCGGCGTGCTGGAGGCGAGCCCCGGCGCGATCGCCGTCGTGGTCACCTTCTTCCTGCTGGTGCGCCGCCGCCCGCTGCTGTCTGCCGGCCGCGCGCGCGCGCGCCGCGCCGCCCGACCACCGCTGCGTTCGGGCGCAGGTGACGCTGGGCATCGAGCGCGGGCTGCACTGCGCCAAGGCCGCGCTCGCGCGGCGGCGCAAGGTCGGCCTGCTCGCCGCGCTCACCAACCTCGCGAACGAGCTCATGCTTCTTGGGGTCGCCAGCCTCCTGCTCACGGCGCTCGAGCCCGTCGCGACGCGCATCTGCATGCCGGCCGCGGGGCAGATGACGCCGTGGCTGTCCAACGTGCACGGCTGCGCCTGCTGCCTCGCGCGCACGAGCGGAGTCACAAAGTGCTTCCTCGAGGTGCGCGGCACCCGCGCGCGCCGCCCCGGGGCGCCGCTGCGCTCGTCGCCGCGCACGCGTCGCCGGGCGCGCGCCGGCCGACCCGCCGCCGCCGCGCAGGATCGGAAGTGCCCCGCCGACCTCGCGGCGCGGTGCGGCGTCGGCGACGGCTCGCACGCGCCGCTGGCGCTCGTGAAGCACCTGAAGTACGTGAAGCCCGGCAACGACACCGCCGGCGGCGGCGGCGGTGCCGGCGCGGGCGCGGGCGCGGGCGCGGGCGCGGGCGCGGCGCACGCGGCGGGGCGGCGGCGCCTCGCGGCGTCGCCGGCGCTGACGCATGCCGACTATGAGTACGACGAGATTACCTGCAACGGCATGGTCGAGGTGCGGCCGCGGCGCGGCGCGGCCCGCAGCGTGGCGCGCGGCCCGCAGCGCGGCGCGGCCCGCAGCGCGGCGCGGCGCGGCCCGCAGCGCGGCGCGGCCGTGCGCGTGTGCGCGCGCCGTGCCCCGCCCACTGCCGGCGGCGCCGCAGGACGGGTACGAGGAGTGCGGGTACCGCCGCGGCTACGCGCCGGTGGTGACGGAGCAGATCCTGGAGCAGGTGACGCCGGGTGGCCGGGCGGGCGGCCGGGCGGCGGGGCGCGGGCGCGGGCGCGGGCGTGGCACGCGGCGGCCCATCCGTGGTGCAGCGGCCACCCCTCCAGACACACAGCGAGCCTGAACCCTGAACCCTGAACCCTGAACCCAGGTCCACATGCTGCTCTTCACCATGGGCGTCACCCACATCGCCATCGCCGCGCTCGTGCTGCTGCTGTCGACGCTGCGCCTCCGCCGCTGGGCCCGCGCGGGCGGCGGCGCGGGCGAGGACGCGCTGGCGCGCGCCGCGCTCGCGCTGGCGCCGCCGCCGGCGCCGCCGGCCGGCGCCGCCAAGGGCGGCGCCGCGCCGCCGCCGTCGCCCGACGTGCCGCCTGGGGGCGCGCCGAGGGGCGCGGGCGCGCCAGAGGTCGTGGTGCTGACCGGCGACCAGGCCGCCGCGGGGGCGCCGCAGCCGCTGGCGCTGCGGCCCTGGCGCGGCCGCCCCGAGACGCTGGCCGGCGCGGGCGCGTGGGCGCGCGAGCTCGGCGTCGTCACGCTGCGCCAGGTCGGCGTGCTGCTGCACCCGGGGCTCACGCGCGAGGAGTACGCTGTGCACCGCGCCACCTGGTACGCAACGCACGCCGAGGCGATAGGGCACGCGCGGGCGGCCGCGGCGGCCGCGGCGTCGGCGGCCGCGGCGTCGGCGGCCGCGTCGGCGGCGTCGGTGGCCGCCACGGCCGCGGCGTCGGCGGCCGCGGCGTCGGCGGCGTCGGCGTCGGCGGCGTCGGCGGCCGCGGCGTCGGCGGCCGCGGCCGCGGCGGCCGTGGCGGCTGCGGCGGCGCGCCAGCCGTCCCTGCCCCCGGCCGGCGGCGCGCCGGCGGCCAAGGGGCTGGAGCTGGAGCTCGCGCCGCAGCACACCGCGCCCAGCGCGGCCGGCGACGCCGCGCTCGTGGCGGACGCGGGCGCGCCGGCACCGCCGGCCGCCGGCGCGGCGGGCGGCGGCGGCGGCAAGGCCGGCCCCGGGGGCGCGCTCGACGGCGACGGGGACGCGGGGGACGCGGCAGCGGGGCTGTACGCGCCGTACCTCCTGGAGATGCTGGAGCGCTCTGGCGCGGGCGTCGTGGGCCTGGGGCTGTCCATGTGGCTGCTGCTTATCTGCTTCTCCCTGCTGTCGGGTGCGGCGGCGCACCGGCGGGGCGCCGCGGCGCCCCGCCCGCCGCCCGCCGCGCGCGCCGGACGGAGCCCGCCGCCGCCACCGCGTGCAGGCGTGACCGGCTGGGCGACCTGGCTGCTCCTCGTCGCGGCCGGCGCGCTTGAGCTCATGCTGAACGTCGCGCTGGTCGTCGGCGCGCGTCTCGCGACGCGCGGCGGCGCGGTGCGCCCCGGCGCGGCGCCGCCGCTGCGCGTGCTGCGCTCGCGGGGGCTCGTCATGGGGTCCATCAAGCTGCTGCTCTTTGCCGAGGCGTTTGCAATCTCAAACAGCATCTTCTTTGCAGCCTTCTTTGGTCCCAACAGTTGTTTCTTCTCGCGCACGGGTGCGCGCTCGCGCGGGGCCGGCGCGCGCTGCGGCGGCCGCGCGAGAGGCGCGCGCTCGCCCGCCCGCAGCCCCGCTGCTCGCCGCCGCGCTCACGGCGGCGCCCGGGCGCCCCGCGCGCAGGCTTCCAGCGCGCGCCCATCGCGTGGTGGGGCGTCATGCTGCTCGACATCTTCATGCTCCTCGCGCTCGGGCTGTTCTCGCTGCCGGTCGCGGCCGTGATGCTCGTCGCCGCCGCGCCGCTCGACGCCGCGCTGCTCGCGCAGGTGGCCGAGGAGCGCGCGGGCGTGCCGCGCGCGCGCGAGGCGGCGCCGGCGGCGCACTGAGCGCGGCCGGCGGCGGCGCACCGGGGGCGGGCAGCGGGGCCGCGGGGCTGCCGTGAGGCAGGCGTTGAAACATCAGGCCTGAGGCACTGACGCCACCGGCGGCGCACCGAGGCCGGGCGGCGGCGCCGCCGCGCGCGACGCTGTGGCTGGGGCGCAGCGCGGCGGTGCACCGCCGGCCGGGGCCAGCCGCGCGGCGCCCGCGCCTCTGCCGCCACCGCATCGTGCTCCGGCGCACTCCCGCCGATCCACAACCGCACCCCGCACGGCTCGCTGCGAGCACGCGGAGCGCACAACGAGAGCGGGCCGGGCCTCTCGTGAGCCGAGCTCAGCGCGGCCGGGGCAGCGGTGGGCAGCGTTCGACGCTCGGCCGGCATCTGAGCGCCCCGGGTGGGCGGGCGCGCCATGTTCCGCAACCAGGTGGGCGGTTGGGCGCGCGCCCCAGCTGATCTGCTGCTCCCCGTCCTCCCGGCGCGTTCACGCCCGATCGCGCCCCCGGCGCCGCAGTATGACACGGATGTCACCACCTGGAGCCCCCAGGGGCGGCTGTTCCAGGTGGAGTACGCCATGGAGGCGGTGAAGCAGGGCAGCTGCGCCGTCGGCCTCGTGGTGCGCAGGGGGGCCCGCGGCGGCCGCGGCGCAGGCCGCAGGCCCCGCCGGAGCTGCACACAGGCGCAGGCCCGGTGTCGGGCCCGCCGCGGCGGCCACCGCGGCGGCCGCTGCCGCGCGGCCCCGGTCGCAACCGCCGCGCCGCGCCGCCGCTCGCTCGCAGGGCGCGACGCACGTCGTGCTCGCGACGCTGAAGCGCGCGCAGAACGACCTGTCGAGCTACCAGCGCAAGCTGTTCAAGATCGACGACCACATGGGCATCGCGATCGCGGGCCTCACCGCCGACGGCCGCGTGCTGTGCAAGTACATGCGCAACGAGTGCATCAACCACAGGCGCGCGCGGCGCAGCAGCCGCGGCGGCCCGCGGACGTCGCCCGCGGCGGCGCAGGCGTCGCCCGCAGCGGCGGCCGACGCCGCCGCCGCCCGCCGTGCGCCGCAGGTTTGTCTACGAGACGCCGATGCCGGTGGGGCGCCTCGTGCGGCAGATCGCGGACAAGCACCAGGTGGGGCGCCGCAGCTGCAGCTGCTGCTGCTGCTGCCGCAGGGCCGGCGCGCCGCCGCGCCTGCAGACCGCGGCGCCGCCGCGGCGCCGCCGCGGCGCCGCGCGCGCGCAGGTGTGCACGCAGCGCTCGTGGAAGCGGCCGTTTGGCGTGGGGCTGCTCGTCGGCGGCTACGACAAGACCGGCCCCCACCTTTACAACACCTGCCCCAGTGGCAACTACTACGAGTACAAGGCCCACGCCATCGGCGCGCGCAGCCAGGTGCGGCGGGGCTGCGAGCTGATCGGCAGCAGCGGCGCCGGCGCCCGGCGCCTGGCGCCCGGCGGCGGCGCGCCGCGCTCAGCGCCGCGCGGCGCCGGCTGTGCGTGCCGCCGCCGCCGCGCCAGGCGGCCAAGACGTACCTGGAGAAGCACTACGAGAGCTTCCCGGCCGCTTCGGTGGACGAGCTCGTGCAGCACGGGCTCAAGGCGCTCGCCGCGACGCTGAGCGAGGGCGAGCTGACCAAGGAGAACGTGAGCGTGAGCATCGTGGGCAAGGCCGCGCCGTACGTGGTGCTGGAGGGCGACGACGTGGAGCCCTACGTCGCGGTGCGCGCCGCGCGGCGCGGCGGCCGGCAGCAGCGCCGCGCTCTCCGCCCTGGCTCGCTCGCCCGTCGAGCCGCCACGCCGCGCCGCGCCGCGCCGCCCGCAGCTGCTCAAGGCGGAGGAGGAGGCCGGCACGGCGCCCATGGCCGCGGACGAGGCTGCCGCCGGCGGCGCCGACGCGGGCGGCGCGGGCGGCGAGGCCGGCGGCGAGGGCGGCGACGCGGGCGCAGGCGGCGAGGCGGCGGCGCCCATGGAGACGTCCGAAAGCTGAGCGCGCCGGCGCCGGCGGGCAGCTGGCAGCGGCCAGCTGGGGCGGGGGGTTGTAACTGTGGGCGTCGTCGAGAGCGGCGGCGGTGCACGGCGCCGAGACTCTCGGCCCGAGAGCGGCGGTGCAGCGGTTGCACCCCGCCGAACCGCTTTCCTTCCCGAACTGCGCGCTCGTCGCCATCTCAGCGAGCTCCGCGTCCCTCACGGCAGCAGCAGCGCTGCGGGGCCTGGGAGTCGGCTGTGCGTGTGCGCCGGCAGCGGCGCGAGATTGCCGCCGCTGCAGCGCTGCCAGGGGCGAGTGCTGCGCAGGCAATCGCGACCTCCATGGTGAGGGCGTGCCTTGCTTGTCTCGATCAGGCGCTGGGAGCCGCGGCCGCGGCCTACAGCGCTCAGCAGCAGCAGCAACCGCCGCTTGCCCCGCCGCTGTCGCGCAGGCCGACCTCAACGCCGCCATCGGCCGGCTGGAGGCGGTCACGGAGCGCCTGCTGCGCTTCGAGGTGGGGCGCCAGCAGACCGCGGCGCCGCCGGCCGGCCGCACGGGCCGGCGCCGCTGCTGCTCCCCAGGCGCCGCCGCCCAGCAGCGCCGCCCGCGCCGCGCAGGCCTCCCTGGGCGGTGCCGGCGGCGCCGGCGGCGCCGCGGCCCCCGCGCCGCCGGCGGCCGGGCCGCGCGCGCCGCCCGCCGCAGCAAACGGCAGCGCCGCGCCGGCGCCGGCGCCCGGTGCCGCCGCCGCCGCCGGCGGCGGCGGCGGCGACAACATCGCCGCGTATGACGAGCTGCTGGCGGCGCAGCTGGCGCCGTTCATGGCCCACGCCGCGGCCATCGGCGGCGAGGTGCTGGCGGTGAGCAAGCTCGTCGAGCGCGCGTTCAAGGTGCGGCGGCGCGCAACGGCGGCGCAGGGGCGGCGGCGGCGGCAGCACAGGGGCGGCGCCGACGCGGCGCGCCCCGTGCGGCGCGCAGGAGCAACGCACCGTGCTGCTCGTCGCGTCCAAGGCCAAGCAGCCCGACGCGGCGCAGCTGCAGTCGGTGCTCGCGCCCGTGGCGGAGCCGATGATGGCCGCCGCGGAGCTCGCAGACAACCGGCGCAGCGCGGCGTTCCAGCAGCACAAGGCCGCGGCCGAGGCGCTGCAGGGGCTCAGCTGGCTCGCCTACACCGGGCCGGCCTGCGGTGAGCGCCCGCCGCGCCGCCGCAGTCCTTTGCTGCCCGCCGCGCCGCCCACGCCGCGCGCCCGCCGCACTCCTCGCTGCCCGCCTCGCCGCCCACGCCGCCCACGCCGCCCGCGCAGGCATGCCGCCGCCGCCGCAGCACGTGGGCGAGGCGTGGAACGCGGCCGAGTTCTTTGCCAACAAACTGCTCAAGGAGTTCCGGGGCGTGGACGAGGCGCAGGTCGCGTGGGTGCGCGCGCTCAAGGTGCGGCCGCCGCGCGGGCGCGGGCGTGGCCTCGCCGCGCGCGGGCGAGGCTGCCGCTGCGCGGGCGCGCGCGGACGGCGCGCCGCGCGCCCCCGCTCGCAGGAGCTGTTTGCGGGGCTGGCGGGGGTCGTGCGGGCGCACTTCCCCGGCGGGCTGCGCTGGAACCCCAACGGCTGCGCGAGCATCGCCGCCGCGCTGGCGGCCGCCGCGGGCGGCGCGCCGGCGCCGGCGCCGGCGCCGGCGCCCGCGCCCGCGGCGGCTGCCACGCGCGCGCCGCCGCCGCCGCCGCCCGGCGCAAAGGCGCCGCCGCCGCCGCCCCCGCCGCCGCCGCCGGGGCTGCTGCTGCAAGAGCGGCCGGCGCGCGGCGGCGCCGTGCCGGCGGCCGCCCCCGCGGCGGCGGCGGCGGCGGCATGCAGGACGTTCTCGCGGCGCTGAAGCAGGTGCGTGTGTGCCGTGCGAATGAGCACGCGCGTGAGCGCCGCGCCGTGCGGCCGCCCGCCCGGCCAGCCTCGCGGCGGCTCAACGCCCGCCCGCCGCGCCCGCGTGCGCGCAGGGCGCTGGCGTGACGTCGGGGCTGCGCAAGGTGACTGATGACATGAAAAGCAAAAACAGGCCCCAGCGCAGCGGCCACGTCGGCGCGGCGCCCGCGCCGGGCGGCGCCGGCGGCGGCGCCGCGAGCGGCACACCGGCCGCGAAGCAGGCGGGGCCGCCGAGGTGCGGCGCGGCGCCTGCGCGCCGCGCGCCGCGCGCCCGCCCGCGGCGGCGCACGAGCCGGCGGCCGCGGGCGTCCGTGCGCAGGGTGGAGCTGGAGCGGGAGCGCAAGTGGGTGGTGGAGAACCACGCCGGCGCGGGGGAGCTCGTGGTCACCGTGGCCAACCCGCGGCACAGCGTCTACATTTTCAACTGCAGCGCGAGCGTCATCCAGGCGCGCCGCGCGCACCTGGACCGCGCCGCGCCGCCCGCCAGCCTCCCCACGGGCGCGGCCGCGCCCTCTCGTCCCCCTGCGCCGCATGCACGCGCCGCGCCACCCGACGGTCGGCCGCCGCCGCCGCGGCCGGCCCGCTAGGTCAAGGGCAAGTGCAACGCCATCTCCATCGACAAGTGCTCCAAGACGGGCGTCGTCTTTGACAGCGCCATCGCCTCTTGCGAGCTCGTCAACTGCAGCGGCATGCAGGCGAGCACGCGCGCGCGCGCCGGCCAGCCGGCCCCCGCCGCCGCCGCACGGCCGCTGCCGCGGCCGCGAGAGCTGCCCTCCCCCGCTCCGCCGCCGCGCAGGTGCAGTGCACCGGGCACGTGCCGACGATCTCCATCGACAAGTGCGACGGCGTGCAGGTGCGGCGCAGCGCAGCGCCGTGTGACGCCTGCGCTCGCGCGCGTCGCCCCGGCGCGCGCGACACCCCCGCCCGTGCCGCCGCCGGCCGCCAGGCCTACATCCCCGCGGCGCTGGCGGCCAACCCTGACTTCCAGGCGCGCGCGGCGCCGCGCTGGCCCGGCGCGCCACGCGCCCGCACGTGCGCCCTCCCCCTCGCCCGCCTTCGGCCGCCCGGCTGCTCGCTCACGCGCCGCGCCCCCGGCCCGGCCTCATCGCAGGTGGTGTCGGCCAAGTCGAGCGAGCTCAACCTGCTGGTCGTCGCCGCTGACCCTGACGCCGAGGACGTGGCGGAGCACCCGCTGCCGGAGCAGTACGTGAGCAGCTTCAAAAACGGCCGCCTCGTCACCGCGCCCGCGAGCCACTGATCAGTGGCGAGCTCATGAGCTCGCTGGGCTCGGGCGGACGGGCGCAAACTGCGTGCGCCGCGCGCGAACTGGGGCGGCGGGGCACTGGGCGGCGCGGCGAGTGATCGCTGGGGTGCAACGCGCTGAGCCCGTTCAAGGAGGAGCCAGCGGTCACAGGCACCCCGCGCACAGGCTCACAGCACACACGCTTGCCGCGCGTCAGCAGCTGTACGCCAGCGCCGCGGCCTCCACGCACAGCAGCTCAGGGCCGCGCATGCTCGGCAGCGCCCCGGGCTGCGCGGCCGCCGCCAGACCGGCCGCCGCCGCGGCGGCCAGCGCCGCGGCGTCGCCGCCCGCGGCCGCCGCGCCGGCCGCCAGCAGCGCCTGCCGGCGCTGCTGCGCCGGCAGGCCCAGCCCAGCCAGGGCGCCGGCCGCGTCGTGTGCGCCGTCGGCGCTGCCGTCGCTGTCGCCGAGCTGCCAGGCGTGCGTGGCAAAGAGCGCCAGCATCTCCGCCGCAGCCCCAGCGGCCGCCGCCGCCCGCGCCGCCGCGGCCGCCGCGGCCGCCCGCAGCGCGCCGCCCTCGCCACCGCCGCCGCCGCCGCCCCACCAGGTGCCCCCGACGGGGTCTGAGCCCGGCAGCGCGCCCGCCCCCTTCAGCAGCATCACCAGCGGCGGCACGCGCCTGCGGCGTGCGGCGGGGCGGCGGGGCAGGGCCCCCTGCGTGAGCGCGCCCCGGCGCTGCTGCCGCGCGCGCCGCGCGCCTCGCGCCGCGCCCCCGCCGGGGGCCCCGCGCACTTCGGCGGCCAGTCCACGAGCGTGGTGGCGGCGGGGTCCTCGGGCAGGCCCGCCAGCTCCTTTGCCACCTCCACCGCGCGCGCGACGCCGCCGAGCTCATCCACCAGCCCGGCCTGCGCCGCACGGCGCGCGCGGTCAGGCACGTGTGCAGGGCGCTCCCGCCCGTGCAAACGCTGCGGGCTCGCCAAGGGCCGCGTCTAGAGCGCCGCACCTCGAGCGCCTGCGCGCCGCTCCAGACGCGGCCCTTGGCGAGCGCGCGCACGTTGTCGCGGGCCAGCCCCCGCCCGCGCGCGACGACGTCCAGGAAGCTCGCGTATGTGTTATCAATCTGACCCTCAACCTGCCAGCCGACGCAGCGGCGGCGGCGGCCAGTGCGGGCGGGCAGTGCGGGCGGCGAGCGCGGGCGATGAGTGCGCGCGGCCGAGCGCTCCGGCGGCGTGGAGAGCGGGCAAGCGCGCGCGCGGCCGAGCGCTCCGGCAGCGAGGCGAGCGGGGCGCCGCCGCCGCCGCCGCCGCCGCCGCCGCCGCCGCCGCCGCCGCCGCCGCGACCACGGGCGCGCCTGCTGGAGCTGCTTGGGCGTGAGCTCGCGGAAGGGGCTCGCCCAGTCGGCGTTGTCGCCGCGCGTCACCGCGTCGCCCGTGACGCCGACCTGCGCGAGCGCCTCGTCCAGCTGCGGCAGGCGGCGCAGGCGGCGGCGGCGCAGGGCGTGCGTCGTGGGGCCGCGCGTCGTGGGGCCGCGCGAGGCGCACCCGCTCGCCGTGCGGCCCCGGCCCGCGCCCTGGACGGCGCACCTTGAACTTGGCAAAGATGACGCCGATGGAGCCGGTGATCGTCCCCGGCTGCGCGAGGATGCGGCTCGCTGGCGCCGAGATGTAGTAGCCGCCGCTCGCTGCGCGACGGCGGCGCGTCCAGGGTTACGCGCGCGCTTGCGCGCGCGCCGCAAGCGGGCGGCACGGGCGGCGGCGCGCGCGCCGCCACCGCGCACCCGCGACGTCACCCATGCACGCGACCACGGGCTTTCCAGCGGCGACGAGCAGCTCCACCTCGCGCGCGATCATGTCAGACGCAACGGCCGACCCGCCCGGGCTCGACACTCGCAGCACGACCGCCTTGACCTGCGCGGCGGCGGCGGCGCGCGGGGCTCGGGGCAACGCCCGCCAGCCACCCCGCCACGCAGCCCGCGCCTGCCAGCCCGCGCACGGCCCGGGCGGGCCGGCGCCGCCGACGCCCGGCCGCGCACGCGCCTGTGGGTTCTCCCGCATGCCCCGCAGCGCGCGCACGAGCTTGTGGCTCTCGACCGACCCCTCGCCGCCCCCGGCCCCGCCGCCGCCGGCCGCGGCCTGAATGATGGGACCGACAGCGCTCACGACCACGACGGCGGGCTTGGCGCCGCCGCCGCGCGCGCCGCCGGCGCCGCGCGGCAGCGCAAGCAGCTGCGGCAGGCCGCTCGGCGGCTCGGCGCCGCCCGCGTCGGCCGCCGACGCGCCCCCAAGCGCCCGCGCCGCGGCCGGCGGGCCGCCGGGCGCCGCCGCCCCGGCCGGCGCGGCGCCGGCGCCGGCACCGCTGCCGCTGCCGTCGCCGGCGCCGCCGCCCCAGAGCTCCGCGCGGCTCTTGGCCCACTGCGTCGCGAGGCTGAAGCGCTGCAGCGACACGCGCGGCCCCGCGAGCGCGAGCGCGCTCGGCGGCGGCGCGCCGGGCTTGGCCGCCGCGGCGCTCCGCGCCTCCGCCAGGCGGCGCTGGACGTCCTCGGGCATGCGCGCGAGCATCAGCGCCTCCACCTGGTCCCTGCGCAGCCGGCGCGGACGCGGCGGCCTCGGCACACGCGGCGGCGCTCACGGCGGCCGCGGGCGCGCGGGGCAACCACGGCAGTGGCGGCGGCAGCGCCAGCGACAGGCACGGCGGCAGCGGCGGCAAGGGGCGCCCGTGCGCGCCTGTAAAGCAGCCCGTCGACGAGCTGCGCCGCGAGCGCGCGCTGCGGCGGCAGCGGCGCGTCGGCGATGGCGGCCTCGACCGCGCCGCGCGGCAGGCGCCGCGCTGACGCGACGCCGGTGACGACGCCGTCGTAGAGCGACTGGAGCAGCGACTCGAGGTTGGCGCGGTGCGCCGCGTCAAAGCCGGTGCCTGCGCGGCGGCGGCGGCGGTGCGACGGCGACGGCGGCGGCGGGGTGCTCGCACCGCAGCGCCCGGCGCGCGCGCAGGGGCGCGCCCCCTGCCCGCCGGGGCGGCCGCGCCCGACCGACCTGTGAGTGGCGCGAGTGCGGCCTTGTACTCCTCGCGCCGGAATACCTGCGGCTGCACCTTGAGCCTGTCCAGCAGCCCCCGCACAAAGACCTGGGTCGACTCAAACCCCAGGAGCGAGAGCACCGAAGTCGGCGGCATGAACACCTGCGAGCGGCGCGCGGCGGCGGCGCGCCGCTCGCAGGGGCTCGGGGCCTGGTGGGGCTCCGACTCACCACCGCCACGCACTGGTGAGGCGCCGCCAAGCACAGCCTGCGGCCCGCACACGCGCGCACACGCACCTTGTCCGCGGCCGAGGCCAGGTAAAACACGGCCGTGCCGTTGGTGCCGCCCTCACCAAAGGCGTTGGAGTAAGCGTAGATGGGCGCGCGGCCGCGCGTGTGAAACTGCGGCGGGCCGTGGGGGAGGGGGGCCGTCGGAGCGCCGGCCGCCGCGCGCGGCGGGCGGGGCCGAGGCGCCGCGCGCTCCGCGCTCCGCGCGCGCGCACCCGGAAGTCGAGCAGCGCGTTGCGCAGCTCCTGGAGCTGCGCGAGGCCGCCAAACTGCTCCCGCCCGCCGAGCACCGCAAGCACCCCGCGCACGCGCGCGTCGCGCTTGGCGTCGCTCAGCGCGCCGACGAGCGCGGCGAGCTCGAGCTGGTGCGCCCCCGCGAGCAGCGCGAGCGGGCTGCTGCTCGCGCGCTCCACGAGCGTCTGCGTCTCCAGGTCCACCTCCAGGTAGAAGGCCGGCGGCAGGCTGACAAACTCCTGCCGGCCGAGGGTGCGGCGGCGGCGGCGTGCGCGGCGTGCTGAGGCGGCGTGCGCGGCCGCAGCGTGCTCGCGCGCTGCTGGGCAGGCGGGCCGCGCAGCCGCGTGCGCGGCGTGCGTCGCGCGCCGCCGCGTGCGCGCCGCGCCTGCCAGGCGCGGTACTTGGCGTAGAGCGCGCTGCCGGCGCTGAAGACGAAGAGCGCCGCCGCGGCGCGCCCCGCGCCGCGCCACGCGCCGCGCGCCGCCGCCCAGAGGTCGGGGCGGCCGGCCGCCGGCGCCGGCGGCGCCGGCGGCGCCGGCGCCGGGTCCATGGACGCTGACCGCGGGCGGACGCGGCGGCGGCGGCGGCAGCAGCGGCGGACGCGGGAGCGGCGGCAGACGCGGGAGCGGCGGCGGCGTGGGGGCGGCGGTGGAAGTGGTGAGACCCTGGCCGCACCAGTGGGACTGCGCCTGTGCTGGGAGCGGCGGGCGCGGCGGCGCAGCAGCGCCGAACCGCCATGACAGCGTTGGGACGATAGGCGCAGGCGCCGCTCGCCGCCACCAGGCCCACTCCGCACCGTCGTGCGCCTCCCGGGTTCAGGATGCCGCGCGGTCCCACGCACGCTGCGGCGCTGAGGCCAGCGGCGCGCCTGCCTGATCTGCTGCTGCTGCTCTGCGCGTGCTCCGCGCCAGCAGTCCGCCCTGCGGCGCCTCTCGCCACCCCCCGCGTCGGCTGCGTGCCCGCCCTCAGCTTCAGCGGGCACGCAGCCGACGCGGCGGGCGGCGCAGCCGCCCTGCCGGACGGCGCCACGGAGATGCACGGCGCTGTGTTGATGGAGTCCTGGTGGAGTCGTGGTGGACCAGCTTGCGCTGCATCCGGCCCCATCCACCGCAACTCCATCAACACACAGCGCCCACGCCGGCGCAGCGGCGCTGCCGTCGTGGACGCCCTGCGCGCACCCACCCGGAGCGCTTTCCCCCATCATCAGCGGCGCGCACCGCGAGCTGCTGGTTGCTGGTGTTCGTGAGCCAGGTTGTTGGCTGCTGTCACACAGGCAGAATCCGTGGCGCAGGCCTCTGCCTCTGCGACGGCACGAACAACCTGCTGACGACCATCAACAGCCAGCAGCTCGCCGCGAGGCGCTGCTCACCGCGTGCAGCGGCCGGCCGCGGCCGCCAGCCAGCGGCCGCGCGGCCGTGGGCAGCTGGCGCGCTCGGCACGTCAGCCGCCGCTCGGGCTGGCGGGCCCGCAGGGGAGGCCTGGCCGCGCGCGCCGAGGCGACGGCCGTGCTGGCGCGCGCGGGCACGCCGCTGCTGGTCGCCGAGCGCGGCGGCACCCCATGCGCACGCCCAGACGCCTCATGGTGTGCACATGCAGCTTCTCGGCGTGCACGTGGGGCGCCGCCACGCTCGGTGACCAGGGCGCGTGCAGCTTAGCACGCGGCGCGAAGAAGCGCACGCATCCCCAGCAGCCGGCCTCGAGGAGGCCGGCTGCTGGGGCTGCATGCGCTGCTTTGTGACGCGAGCCGGCGGCCGCGCTCGCAGCTGACCCGGGGGCTCCCGGCGCTGGGGCGCTCGCCGGCCATGTGTGTGCGCGCTCACGCCGCAGTCGGCGGCCATACTGGCAGCGGTCGTCCGCCAGCCGCGCGCTTGCGGCGGTGAGCCGGTGCTCCATCACCCCCCGCTGAGCCGCGGCTCCATCGCCGCAAGTGCGCCGCTGGCGGCCGGCAGCTGGGCGCGCGCCGCGCCGCGCCGCGCCGCGCGCGCCTGCTGGCCCCGCGCAGACGGCGGCGGCCTCGTGGTCGTGGCAGAGCTGTACGACGGCGGTTCGCAGGGCCCCGCCACGACCACGCGGCCGCCGTCGGTGTTGGGCGGCGCCGCGTCCACGTACGCGTCGCGCGCCAACGCACCTCGGGCGGTGCGCGACACCGACGTGGACGCGGCTGCGGCGGCCTTGCTCGAGCCCCACGGGCGCATGGTCCGGGAGGGCTTGAACGCTCTCCAGGCCTTCAAGGCCATGCGCCGGCGGGGCTCAAGCAAGGCACGCGACGCGGGGTGTTAGCGGCGCGCGGCGCGGTCGTGAAGTAACAGGCCGCGCCCTGCCGCACCGGTCCCCGACCTCCCGGCCGCCACTCCACGGCCACGCCCACGCTGCGGCCAGCCCGCCGGCGGCCGTGCCGCGCGGCAGCAGCGGCCGCGCAACCGCCGCCGTCTCCCGCTGCGGCGTGCGGGGGGAGACCCCGCGCAGCCGGTCGACAGGTCCGTCGACAGGCTCTCGCGCGCTGTCGCGCTGTCGCGGGCTGGCCGGCGCGGCCTGCTGGGCTGCGCCAGCGGCGGCAGCAGCGGCAGCAGCTGCTGCTGCGCCCGCCCGCGCTGCCGACGGGCCGCGCGGTGCCGACGCCCCCGCAGGCCATGCCCGCCCTCTGAGCTGCGCGCGTCGGCAGCTTGCAGAGGCATGGCAGCGCCGGCGCGGCTGCTCGCGGCGGGGCGCGGCTGCCCGCCGGAGCTGCTCGGCGCCGGCCCCGGCGGCGCGCTCGCGGGGCTGGAGATCCTGCGCCCGCTCGCGGCGTCGGCGCAGTGCTTCGTCGCGGCGGTTCGCACCCGCGCGGGCGGGCGGCTGGGCGTGGTCAAGAGCTACCGCAAGAGCGCGCTCGACGACGGCGCGCTCGCGCAGGTGGAGCTGGAGGTCAAGATACACGAGCAGCTCGACCGCGCGCTGCCCGGCGGCGTCGTGGGCTTCTGGGCGGCGCTCGAGGACGGGTCGCAGCTCCACATCCTCACCGCGCACGCGGCGTGCGACCTGCGCGCGGCGCTCGCCGCGCGCCGCGGCGGCGGCATGCCCGAGGCCGCCGTCGCGGCGCGCGTCGTCGCGCCGCTGCTCGCCGTGCTGGCAGCGATGCACGCGCGGCGCTGGCTGCACCGCGACGTCAAGCCGGAGAACGTGCTGCTCCCCGACAAGGACGGCCCCGCGGTGCTGGGTGACTTTGGCCTCGCCATTGCGCTGCCCGCCGCCGCGCGGGACAGGGCGGAGCGGGCGCAGCCGGCGCCGGGGCAGCAGACGGCGACCGCGCCCGCGGCCGGCGGGCAGCGCCCTCCGCGCAGCGGCGGCGGCAGCTGCGGCGGCGGCGGCGCCGGCGCCGGCGGGCAGCGGCCGCCGATGCTGCGCAGCAGCGCGAGCAGCGACAGGATCTGCCTCCTCGGCGGCAGCGCCGGGGGCGGCGGTGGCGACGACGACGACGCGCCGCTGCCGCCGCGCGGCCCCCGCGTGCGGCGCAGCAGCAGCTCCGGCTGCCTGCCGTATGACTGCCGCAAGCTGCCGCAGCTCACGGCGGACCAGCTGCACGCCGGCGGCACGCCCGCCTACTCGGCGCCAGAGGTCGTGCTGTCGGCGTTCCACAACACCCCCGTGGCGGCCGCGCTCGGCCCGCAGGCGCGCCGCTCAGCACCGCGACGCGCCGCGCCCCAGGCCGCGCTCCGGGCCGCGCGCGCGGCGGCGCCGCGCGCGCGCGCGCGCGCCCGCGCCCACACGACCACACGCCCGCGCCGCGCGCAGAACGACGTGTGGTCGCTGGGCGTGCTCGCTTGGGAGTGCCTGACCGGGCAGCACCCCTTTGGCGATCCGAGCATGAGCCCTGGGGCCTACATGTGCCGGATCGTGAGCCCCGCGCCGCTGCCCTTTGACGGCCTGGCGCGTGCCGGCGTGTCGGCCGCCGCGCGCGACTGGCTCGCGGCGGCGCTCTGCCGCGACCCCGCGCAGCGCGCGACGGCGGCGCAGCTGGCGCGCCACGCGTGGCTGGACGGCGCCGCCGCCGCCGGGGAGGAGGACGAGCAGGCGGCTGCGGCGGCGCAGCAGCCGCGCGGCGGCGGCTGCCCGGAGCAGCTCCAGCACCGGCAGCGCTCCTGCCCCGAGCCGCGACTGCAGGGCTGCACCTCGGACGACCTGCCGGGCTCCGGGCCCAGCGGCAGCGGCGCGGCGGGGCTGCACTCGCTCAGCGGCGGCAGCCCGTTTGGCGCGCCGGCGGCGGCGGCAGCGGCCGGCGACGGCGGCGGCGACGCGGGCGGCGGCGGCGGCGACGCCCCGGGCAGCCGCGAGGGCAGCGCCAGCCATTGCGGCGGCGCGCTGCGCGCCTCGCTGCAGCAGCGCAGCGGCGGCACGCTCACGTTCCCCTTGAACAGCTGGGAGGACTGACGGCGTTCCGTCCAACCGCGACAACAACGCATGACTGGGGGCGGCCATTTTCAACTGGGGCCGCGCGTGACCTTGGGTTTTGCACAGCTGGGGGCTGGGGGCGGTGCGCCACTCGGGGCAAGTGCTGCGACGACGTCAAGATCACGTGTCGCTGGGGCGTGCAGCCGGGCGGGCGATCGGGTAACTGCGCCGACTGGGGGGCGAGTTGCAATCGAACGCGCGAGGCCGCGCAGGCGTGCCGTCCGTCGCCAGCCTCGCGGCTGGCAGGGGCGCGCCCAAGAAGAAATGTGCCGAGCCCCTCCGCCAGGCACCCGCGCGCGGGCGACGCGCGCGCTGCGCGTGCTGCGCGCTGCACAGGTGATTATTGCAGCGCTGTTCGCCCGACTACTTAGTTGTTGTTGCCGCAGATGCCGATGATGGCCAGCAACCAAATGAAGAGATTCACGATATCTGCACGCGAGCAGCCGCCGGCGGCGCGGTCAGCGCGGGCACGCGGCAGCGGCAGCGGCAGCGGCGCGCGGTCGGTGCGCCGCCTGCACGGGCACGCGGCGCGCGGGCGCGGCGCGGCACGCGGCGCGGCGCAGCGCCGCCCCGCCGGCGCACCGAGGTAGATGCTGAGCGCGCCGAGGACGTACTCGTCTGGGCTGAGGCTGTAGCGCTTGCCGCCCATGACCATCTGGATGTCGTACAGCAGGTACGCGCTGAACAGCAGGCAGGCAAAGCCCGCGATCACCAGGTACAGCACCTGACAGCCGCGCCCGCCGCGCCCGCCGCCGCGCGGGTGAGAGCGTGCGCGGGCGCGCGCCGTGCGGCGCCCGGGCCCTCCCGCGCGCGCGGCGCCTGGCCAACTGGCCGGCCAGCTGGCCGAGTGAGCTCGGCTCGCCCCTTCCAGAGCCCCCGGGCCGGCGCGGACCTTGTTGATCCAGAAGATGCCCACGAGCAGGAGGACGATGAACGCGACCATGCCGACGAGCAGGAGGCTCGTCCAGCGCGTGACGTCGAGCTTGGTGTTGATCGCAAACAGCGACAAACTCACGACCGCGACTGCGGGCGCGGTCGCGGTCGCGGTCGCGGTCGCAGGGCGGCGGGTGCGGGTGCAGCAGGGCTCGGGCCGCGGCGCCGGCGAGCCGGCGCGCCGCGCTGCATGCGCCGCGCTGCATGCGCCGCGCTGCGTGCGCCGCGTGCGCCGCGTGCGCCGCGCGCGCCGAGCCACGCCGCGCACCTGAGGTGACGAGGAAGGCGAGCATGACGGCCTCTATGTTGTAGAACGCGGTGATCATGCCGACCAGGAACGCCTGCGCAAACGTGAACGCCGCGAGCAGCACCATGTTGAGCGGGAACTGGCGCCGCGCCTTTTCGACGCAGGAGATGACGAGCAGCAGCCCAAACGCGAGGCCCCAGGCGAGGTAGAAGGGCCACGAGTGCGTGCGCACGTAGAGCTGCGCGGCGCGCGGCACGCGGCGCGGGGCGGGACGGCAACAATTTGGCCGG
The DNA here is from genome assembly GCA_014905635.1 of Scenedesmus sp. PABB004. Classification (NCBI taxonomy): domain Eukaryota; kingdom Viridiplantae; phylum Chlorophyta; class Chlorophyceae; order Sphaeropleales; family Scenedesmaceae; genus Scenedesmus; species Scenedesmus sp. PABB004. The sequence continues at coordinate 879,585 of JABVCE010000013.1, forward strand.
CGCGGGCCGGCGGGGAGCGGCCCGGCGCGGCGGCGGCGGCGCGCGGACGGCGGCGGCGGCGCGGCGGCGGCGGCGCACCTTGATCGTGGGGTTGAAGAGGCAGACGGCGGCAAACCCGACCGTGATGGCGAGCTGTATGCCGACGATGCCAAAGACCTGGCCGCGGGCGGCGCCGACGGGGGGGGGGGGGGGGGGGGCGGCGCGGCGCTCGAGCCAGCCAGCCGCGCGCGCGCCGCCCCGCCCGGCTGCTGGCGCTGCCGAGCCGGCTGCTGGCGCTGCCGCGCGCGCACCGCCGCGCTCGGCTGCTGGCGCTGCCGAGCCGGCGCCGCCGCGCCGCCCTGAGCGGGCTGGCTCGCCGCGCGGCGCTGAGCGGCGCGCACCTTGCGCACAAAGCCATTGCGCACGGCCGTCTCGGCAAAGGCCATGGCGGTGGTCATGTCGGGGTCGAGGTTGACCTGCATGCCGTTGCCAGGCCCGTACGAGCGCTGCCGCTCCGGCGGCGCCATGCCGCCCTGCGCGACGCCGAACGCGGCCGGCGGCGGCGGCGCGGCGAAGCCGCCCTGCGGGTGCGCCGCGTAGCCGCCCTGCGGGTGCCCCTGAGGCGGGTAGCCCCCGGGCGCCGCGTAGCCATAGCCGGGCGGCGGCGGCGGCTGCGCCGCCCAGCCAGCGCCGGCAGCGGGCGCGCCGCCCGGCGCGTAGCCGGCGAAGCCCTTCTCAGGATCCTGCGGAGGGTACGGGGCCCCCGAGGGACCCGCGTGCGGGCCTGCCGGGGCGCGTGCGGGTCGGGGCAGGTCGGGGGAGGGCGTGGCAGCAGCTGCTGCATGCAGCCCCTCGCCTGGCGCCCAGCGGCGCGCTCGAGCTGCGCCCGGGGAGCCAGAGAGTGAGGGCGACGTCATAGGTTCCAGCCAGCCTCACCTCCCTGCATGATGCCCCCAATCGCAGCAAAGGCACACCGGTGGTTGGCGGCGCCGCTGCTGCCGCGGCTCCTGGCCTGGATCGTACGACCGCGACGCAGCGCGGGGCTGGGCACTGGCGAGCAGGGCACGGGGGCTGGGAGGCTGGCGCAAGCGGGCGCCGCGACGGCCAGCGGCGACCGCGCGGCTTCGGCTTCGGCGGCGACGACGATTACCCGGCGGGCCGGGCGCGCGCGCCGCGCACAATCATCAGACCCGGCCCCCCGCCGCGCCCGCCGGCACGCCGCGGGGCGGCGCGGCACACCGCAGGGTGCGCCGCGCGCGCCCCGGGCGCGCGGCGGCCGTGGCGCGGGCGCGGGCGCGGGCGACGGCGAGCGGGCTCACTTCTTGCCCTTGCCCTTGCCCTTGGCCTCCTGCTCCACCAGGTAGGTGGTGGCGCACTTGCCGCAGTACACGCGGTCAAAGTGGGTCGCCATGAAGATGCCGGGGCCGCACTGCGGGCACTGCTTCCGCAGGCGCGACACCTTGCCGGAGTCGTCGACCTGCGCAGGCGCGCGGCACCGCGGGCGCGGCGGCGTGAGCAGCAGCGGCCCGCACGCGCGCGGCCAGCGCCCCGCGCGACCGTCGACGGCGGCAGCGCGCCGCCCGCGGCCGCCCGCCGCCCGCCGCGCCCGCCCGCCGCCGCGCCCGCCGCCGCCGCGGCCGCCGCAGCCGGCCCGCCGCGCCCGCGGGTCACCTTGTAGAACTTGAGCACCCGGAGCTTGATCTTCTTGTGCTTGTGCTTCTGCTTCTTGGGCTTGGTGTAGGTCTTCTTCTTGCGCTTCTTGCCGCCACCGAGCAGACGGCCGAGGATGTAGAGCGTCTGCTCCTCCTCCACGCCGGCGAGGCTCAGCAGCTCGCTGTCGGCGAGGGGCTTGCCGTTGAACACGGCATACAGGCCCTCCGCCGGCACGCCTGCGCGGGCAGCGGGGCGGCGGAGCAGCGGCGGCGGGCCGAGGTGAGCGCGCCGCCGCCGGGCGCTGCAGCCGGACGCGCTGCATGCCGAGCAGCAGGGGCGCCGAGCCGCCCGCTGCCGCCGGCCGCAAGGGGCCGGCGCTGCTGCTGCTCCGCCGCCGCCGCGCGCCGCGCCGCGCCGGCGCCGCACCCTCGCGGGCGTGCACGAGCTCCTTCACATCGGCGACGGTGGCGCCGGCGCCCACCTCAAAGAGGTGGGTCGCGCCTGCGCGTGATCGGCGGGGGCGGCGCAGCGCGGGGCGGGCGCGCGGATGGCGGGCCGTCAGCGCGCGCCGGCCGCCGCGGCGGGCCGCACGGCGCCCGCGGCCGCTCCAGAAGCGCGGGGGCCCGGCCCCGGCGCCCCACCGCGCGCCGGCCGCCGCCCGCACCCGCTTTCACGAAAATCTGCATGCTGCCCACGGTGCTCAGCAGAGGCGAAACGCCTGTGCCTTCCTCACGCCGTGTCGCTCACGCCGTGGAGAGGGCGGGCGCGGCGGCGGCGCGCGGGCAAGAGCGCGATGCCGGCGCGTCTGGGAGCCAAAACCGCGCGGGGGCTGCCAAATGCGGCGTTGCGCGGCGCGAGTGACGGCCAGGAGCGCCATCAGGCCCCAGCCGGGCGCGCACGGGCCAGAGGGGGCACGCGCCGCGGAGTTGCCGCCGCTGCCAGCCGCGCACGCCGCCGGCAGCGCGCGCACACGCTCGGCGCCCCCCTGCCCCTCCCGTGCCAGCACCAGCACCAGCGGCTCCTGCCCCACACGAGGCAGCTACTCCGGCGCCACCGGCGGCACGCGCGTCGCGCGCAGCGCGAAGCGGAACGCGAGCGCCGCGTCGGCGCGCGCGGCGCGGTAGGGCGACCACATGACGTAGTTGGTGCCCCACACGTTGTTGGCCAGGTTGAACGCCACGCCCGACCCCAGGTCGGGCGGGAAGGCGCCGTTGGGAAACGGGTTGGCCGCGCCCGGGCTCACGAGCGGCGCGTCCCAGCTCAGCACCTGCAGCGCCTCGCGCCCGTCGGCGCTGCGCACGCTCACGCCGGCGTCGCCGACGGCGTGCATCGACTGGCTGCCGTTGGTCAGCACAGCGCCAGGGTCGACGGCGCCGCCGAGCTTGTGCAGGCGCCACGAGGACGCGTCGGCGCCGCCCGGCCCGGGCGCGAAGCGCAGCCAGAGCGCCTCGGGCAGCCGCGTGGCCGTCTTGCCCTGCCACACCACGGCCAGCCCGAGGTCGCCGGCGCGCGGCCCCGCCGCGCCGCCGCCGCCGCCGCCACCTGGCGCGCCGCCCGGCACGCTGCCGCCATCGTCGCCGGGGCAGGTGATCAGCGTCCAGGCGGCGCGCGGCGCGCCGACGCGGCGCACGAGCTCGGCGGGGAAGCTGTGGCGCAGCGCCAGCTGGCGCAGCGCGCCCGAGGGCTCGCGGGTCTCCAGCACCTCCTCCAGCTTGGCCTGGGCGCGCGGGAAGGCGCGGGTCGCGAGCGCGCGTGAGCCGCGGCGCTCGTTCGCGGCCGTGGCCCTCGGACGCGTGGCGCGGCGCGGCAGCGGCGCGCGCGCACCGCGGCGTGCTCCTCCCGGTCCCACGCGGCGCTGCTGTTGACCTTGCCAAAGTCCAGGGGGTACCACCTGGCGCGCGGCGGCAGCGCCGACGGCAGCCACGCAGCTCGCGCGGCCAGCGCGGCCAGCGCGGCCAGCGCGGCCAGCGCGGCCAGCGCGGGGCGGGCGGCCCGGCGCGCGCCGCGCGGCGCCGCAGCGCGCGCACCACGGCAGCGGCAGCTGCCAGCTGTAGTGCCGCCAGACAAAGTCGTAGCTCGCCTCGCAGTAGGCGCTGTAGCGGAGCTGCCCCAGCAGCCCGCCGCGCGCGGCCCAGTCGGCGCCGGGCGCGCGCGCCGCGCCGTGCAGCTTGACGAGCGACGAGAGCCCGCCTGCGCCGGCGGGGCGCGGGCGCAGCGCGCGCGTCGGCACGCGGCGCGGGCCGCCGGCGACGCCCCAGGCGCGTGCCCACGCGCACGCACCTTGGGCCTCGTCCAGCTCGAAGCGCCAGCTGCCGCAGGTGTACTGCGTCACGCCGCCGACCGCTGACCGGGGGCGCCGCCGCTCCTCCCGCCGCCGCCGCCGCTCCTCCTCCTCCTCCTCCGCTGACGAGCCGGCGCCACGCCCGGGGCTGGCCGCCAGGCGGCGCCGCCGGCTGGCCGCGACGGCCCCCGCCCCGGGCTGCGCCCCCGCGGCGCGCCGCCGGCTCGCGCCGGCCGCCAGCAGGCCGGCCGCGCTGGTCGCCGCCAGCCGGCGCCGCTCCGCCGCGTCGGCCTCGAACGCCGCCCGCACCGGGTGCGCGGGCGGCAGCGCCTGCAGCGCCCAGTCGATGTACGCCGCCTGCCGGTCCCAGCTGTGCAGCACGCGCTCGTAGTTGGGGCACAGCGCAGCGCGCAGCGGCACGCCGTCGCCGCCGTCGCCGTCGCCGGCCGCGCCGGAGGCCGCGTCGGGCGGGAGGCAGGCGTGGAAGTCGGGGTTTGAATAGTTCACAAAATCAGCGAGCGTTTTCTTGATGTCGACGCCCCTGCCGTCCGGGGCGCGGCGGCCGGCCCAGGCGTTGTGCGCGAGGCGGCCCGCGGCGCGCGGCGGGCGGCGGGCAGCGCTCGGCGCGGCGCCTCACCACGTGTGCTCTGGGACTTTCAGCAGCAGCCGCGTGAAATTGGCAAACGCAGCGCCCTGCAGCGGCGCCGCGGCATGGGCGTGGGCGGCACGCGCGGCACGTGCGCGCAGGCGTGGGCGCTGGGCCACGCCCGCGCCGCACCTCGGAGGGGCACGCGGGGTCGGCGAGGCACGCGGCGCGCGCGCGGCTGGCCGCCCGAAAGTCTGCGGTCTTGGCCGGGTCGCTCGCGACGCCGTTGATCCAGGTGTCGCCCACCTCGCCTGCGGCCGCCGCGGCGGCGGCGGGCGGCGGCAGCGGCGTGGCACCCGCGCTCAGCGCGCGCTCAGCGGCACGGCGCACGCGCGTGGGTGCCCAGAGCGGCGGCGGGGGGCGCGCGGCAAGCGCGCCGCGCACCCGTGACGACCGTGAGGTTGAGCGTCGGCGCCGCGGCGAGCACGGCGTCGACAAACGCGTCAAAGCTGCTCGCCGCGACGCGCGCGCCCGGCCACTCGGCGCGCAGCAGGTCGTACACGCGAAGCGGCTCCAGCACCGTCAGCGGCGGCCCTGTGCGCCGGCGCGCGGCGGTGCGGCCTCCGCGCCTGCAGCGCCGCGCTGGAGCAGCCCCGCCCCGCGCGGCGCGGCGCGGCGCGCGGCGCGGCGTGCGGCGCGCCCGCGTTGTCGTTGCGCCACGACGTGCACAGCACGTGCTCCAGCCCCGGCGCCTGGATGCACTGCTCCGGCGGGTCGAGGTTGACGTCGTTCTCCCGCACGCCGCCGTAGCCGCCTGGGTTTGAGGTTCAGGGCGGCGGCGGTGGCGGCCAGCAGCACATGTCGGCGGCGGCCGCCGCGGAGGGGCTGGCCCCGGCACGGGGCCCCGCCTGCGCGGCGCGCGGCCGTGGCGCCGCGCACCCGGGCGCCAGAAGGCGAGCAGCTGCGTGCCGGAGGCCTCGTCGCGCCAGATAAAGGGGGTGAACTGGGGCACGCCAGGCGGCGCGGAGCCTGGCGGGGGCGGCGGGCGGCGCGCGTTCGATCGCACGCGCCAGGGCGCGGCCGCGCGGCAGGCGGCGGGGCTGGGCGGCGGGGCTGGGCGGCGCACCAGGGTTCACGCCGACCGACACCGCCCGCACGCCGCTCGCCACGAGCAGCGGGATCGCCGAACGCGTGAGGCCCGGCACGTCGCGCTGCGGCGGGCGCGCCGGGCGGGCGCGTCGCGCGGCGGCCGGCGCGCGGGCGGGCGGCCGGGCCCGCGCGCCGCCCGCTGCGGCGGCGGCGGCGGTGCACGTCGCCGGCGCACCAGCACGACGGTGCGCTTGGGGGGCAGGCCGAAGCGCGCGTCGAGGCCGTGCACGAGCGCCGTCGCGGCGGACAGCAGGGAGGCGTCGTACAGCTCATACTGTGCGTTGTGGGGGTGCGCGTGCCACGTGATCGCGCCCGACGCGACGCCGCGCAGCACCTGCGCGACGTGTGCCGCGCCGCGCCGGGCGGCGCGTGACGCGGCGGGCGGCGCGCGGCGGCGGCGGGCGCGGCGGCGGCGGTCGGCACCTTTGCGCGCAGCGCGGGCCCCGGGCAGGCGAGGCCCATGCCGGGCGGGCAGTCGAGGAAAAGGGAGAGCAGGTAGGCGTGTGTGGTGAAGACAAAGCTGGCGGCGCGGCGCGCGGCGGGGAGGGAAGGAGGGAGGGTGGCGCGCGGCGCTGGGGGGCCGCCGCCGCCGCTGGGCTCTGCTCCGCCGCGCGGCCTGGCCCCGCGCAGGCGGCGGCCAGCGCCCACCGGTCGCGGCCCGGGCTGACGCGCTGCATCCAGTCCGCGACGTCGACCTGCGGCGCGCGCGCGGGGCCGCGCGGTGTGGGCTGGGCTGGTCCCCGCGCCGCCGCTGGCGCACGCGCGACGCCGCCGCCGGCGCCTCCGACCGACCGCGCGGGGGAGGTAGTCCTGGAAATATACGTTGAGCACGTTGCTGTCGTAGCCGGTGCGGTAGATGTTGTCAAAGCCGATGTCCAGGTGGTTGCCAAACACCACGTGCACCTGCTGCTGCTGCGGCGCCGCCGCCGCGGCGAGCGCGAGCAGCGGCAGCAGCAGCGCGCGGCCGCCGCCGCGGCGGCGCATCGCGTCCGGCGGTTGCGTGGCGAGTCAGGGTGTCGGTGGCGTGAGAGTGGGGCTGCGGGCGGGGCGCGTGGAAGGGGCGCCGCCGGCAGCTGTCACGCTCGAACCCCGCGCCGGGCGGCGCCGCCCCTGTTCACGCCGGCTCCACGGATCCGTCCCAGAGCTCTCCCTGGGTGTCGTGCGTCCGAATCTGCACGAGCTGCCGGGCATGTGGCGCTAGGCGGAGCGGCCAGGCCGGCGAGCAGCGGCGCCGGCGCGTGCGGAGCAGCTCCCCCCGGCGATGGCCTCACGGCAGGGGCCGCCGGCGCGGCTGGGGATGCGCTGTGCCGTCGCCGTTCTCGTCGCCGCGCTGGCAGCCCGCGGACGGCTAGGTGAGAGCTGCCGCGCGCGGCAGCTGCCGCGCGCGGCAGCGGAGCGCTGACTCCGGCGCTCAAGCTCCCCGCCCCGCCGCCGCAGCCGCGTCGTCGTGCACGCCGCCGCCCGGCGCGCCGCCGGGCTGGCTCGACGCGGCGACGCCGCCCGAGGCCTGCACGCGCCGCGTGTGCACGGGGCCCGCGGCGGCGTGCGGCCGCGCGTCGCCGCCGGGCGGCGCGTTCAGCGAGCTGGCGCTCGTCTTCTCCGACGAGTTTGAGAGCCCGCGGCGCCGCTTCGAGGGCCAGGCCGGCGACAAGCGCTGGACGGCGATGGACTTGTACTACTCATCAGACTACCGAGAGTGGTGCGGCGGGCGGCGACGGGTGTGCGCGGCACTTGACGCAGCGCCGCGTGAAGGGCGGGGCGGGGCGGGCCGCGCCGTGTGCGCAGCCGGGCGGCCGTTCGGCGCGCGCCCGGCGACCCGCGCGCCGCCCGCCGCCTGGCGCGCAGGCAGGCGTACAAGCCGGACAAGGTGGCCGTGGCTGACGGCGCGCTGCGCCTCACCCTCGCGCGCGAGAACAGCACCGGTGCGCGCGGCGGGCAGCGCGTGCGCGTGCGGGGCCGCCAGCGGCTCCCACGACCGTCGCCGCCGCCGCCCCCGACCGCCGCTGCCAGCGGTGCTGAACAGCGTCAACGGCTCGAAGCTCGTCGATGCAAACATGACCTCAGGCATGGTTCAGAGCTGGAACAAGTTCTGCTTCACGGGTGAAACGCCGCCGCCGCGCGGTCGCCGTTGCTGGCTTGGCCTGCCGCGAGCCGCGCCGCGCCTGTGCAGGTGGCTACGTTGAGTTCGGCATCCAGCTCCCCGGCAACGCCGTCGACAGTGGGCTCTGGGCGGCCGCGTGGCTGCAGGGCAACCTCGGGCGCCCGGGGTACCTGCGGTGCGGCCGCCGTTGCGGCCGCCGCTGCGGCCGCCGCCGCCCGGCGCGCGCTGAGCCGCCGCCCGCGCGCGCGCTCCGCCCGCGCGCAGGAGCACCGCGGGGCGCTGGCCCTACTCCTACGACACCTGCGAGGGGAGCGGCCCGCTCGAGTGGTCGGTCGGGCAGCCGGGGCAGCGCACGAGCGCATGCGGCGGGCGGCGCGGTGCGCGCGCGCAGGGCCGGCGCGCACGCGCCGGGGGCCGCCGCCGGCCGCCCCCCGCGCACCGAGCACCGACGTGCGGCGACCTGGAATCAACGCCCGCCCGCAGGTCGTGGCGCGCCTGAGATTGACGTCCTTGAATATGGCATCTTCCCTGTCCCCGGCGCCGACGCGCCGCAGCCGACGTTTGTGCACACGATGCAGGCGCGCGCAGCCGCGAGCACGGGGCGGAAGAGCCGCGCACGCCGCGCGCCGCGCCCGCGCGGCGGCGGCGCCGAGCGCGCGCGCCGCCCGCGCCCGCGCCGCGCCACGCAGATGGCGCCGGTCGCGCCGCCGTTCACCAGCTGGATGCTGGCGCAGCCGCCGGGGTCGGGCGCCATCCCCGGCGTCAGCCTGCCCGGTGCAGCCGACCCCGCGGCGCGGACCTATCTTGGCAACACGTACGGCGAGCTCAGCCGCCCGGGCTTCCCCCGCACCGGTGCGTGCTGCGGCGCGCATGCCACGCGCCGCGCGGCCCCGCCTGCGCGCCTGGCGCGCCACCCGCCACCCGCGCCGCCGCCCGCCACCCGCGCCGCCGCCGCGCCGCCGCAGGCAACAACCTGACCGACACCTACACCGCCAGCAGCCTGCTCGGGCAGCAGCATTTCACGGCGGCGCACGCGTACGGCGTGCTGTGGGAGCCGGGGGAGCGCGTGCGCTGGTACCTGGACGGCCGGCTGCTGTTTGAGGTCACCAAGGAGGCGCTGCGCGCGCAGGCGCGTCTCGCCGCCGCGCCCGGGGCCGCGCCGCGCAGCCCCGCGCAGCCCTGCGCCGCCGCCCGGCGGCCCGCTGGTCCCGGTGCTGGCGCCGACGCGCCGCGCCGGCTCGCGGCGGGCGCAGGCCAACGACGCGGGGCAGGCGGTCGCTGCGCGGCTGATCCCGGTGGAGGCGATGTCGCTCGTGATCAACCTGGCCATGGCCGACTCGAGCTGGTGCGGCGGACGAGCGCGCCGCGGTCGGCCGCGCGCCGCGCTGCGCCGGGCGGCCCTGCCGAGCCGCCGCGCCCTGCTCGCCGGCGCGTGGCGCAGGTCCCGCGTGAGCGACGCGCTGCTCGCGTCGCTCGAGGCGGCGCCGGCGGTGATGAGCGTGGACTATGTCCGCGTGTGGCAGCGCCCCGGCAGCGTCAACGTGGGCTGCGACCCCCCGGGCTTCCCCACCGCCCAGGAGATCGCGTGCCACCGGTGCGGCGCGGCGCGGCAAGCGGGCAGGCAGGCGCGCGGCAGTGCGCGCTGGGAGTCATTGATCGCGGCGCGCCCGCCGCCGCGCCGGCGGCAGGGACGAGTACCTGGGCCCGAGCGATGAGGGCCTGTGGGCGCTGGGCGCGTGCAACAGCATCACCAGCCCGGTGCGCGGAGGCCGCGGCGCCGGCGCGACGGCCGCGGCGCCGGCGCGACGGCCGCGGCGCCGGCGCGACGGCCGCGGCGCCGGCGCGACGGCCGCGGCGCACGCGCGCGCGCGGCCCCGGGGCACCCACACCCGCCGCCGCCGGGCGCCGCCGCCGGGGGCTTGCAGGACAACAGCGTGCTGATGGGCGTGGGCGTCGCGGTGGGCGTGATCGGGCTCTCCATTGCGGCGCTCTCGCACACCATGCGCCGAGCGGCGGCGGCGGCCAAGGCGGGCCGCGCGGGCGCGGAGTGGGCCGACCAGCGCGCCGCGCGCGAGGCGGGCGCGAAGCCGGGCTACTTTGACGCCGCCGCGGGCGGCGCCGACGCGGCGGCCGCGCAGCTGCTGGCCGCGCGCCCGGACCTCATTGCGGTCGCGGCGGCGCGGTCCGCCGGCGCGTGACGGCGGCGGCGCTGAGACGCGCCCCCCGCGCTCGCCGCTCGTGGTGCGGGCGGCGGTCGAGCGACGAGTCGTGTAAAGCTGTACAGGGGGGTGGGCCGAGCACACAGCCGGGCGGGGCGGTCCGCCCGGGAGCGGCGCAGCGGCGCCGACCATGCCGGCCGGCCAGGAGGAGGCGCAGCAGCAGGCGAAGCTGTTAAAGCGCGCCAGCATCGTGAGGGCCGCGTCCACAGACGCCACCAGGCCGGCTGGGGCCCGCGGCGACCCGCACGCCGCCGGTCACTGCTCGCACCCGCTGCTCGCGCCGCGCCGCAGCTGGCAGCATGTCTGCGCACCTTCGTCGCCTCCCTGTCAGCTGCTCTGGTGGCGGTGGCGCCGGCGGCACCGCAGGCCGGCGCGGCAGTCAAGTTCGGCGGTGGCGCTGCCAAGGGCGGCGCGCGGCCGCCCGCCAAGGCTGCCAAGCCCGCCAAGGCCAAGGCCGTCAAGCAGCTCGCCAAGCCCAGGGACCCCGTGGCTGAGGCGTGGGGCTTGCTGCTGGCTGATCTGGACGAGCGCATCAACAAGACGAAGCGGTGTGCGGGGCTGGTTCGTCGGCGCTGGTCGGTGGCGCCTGGGTCTGCAGGCCGTCGTTGGCAGAGACCCCGCGCCCGCGCGCAGGTGCTGCCAGGAGGACCTGTACCGCGCCGTTGCCGCGCTCGACGCCAGGGAACGCAGGGTGAGAGCGCGGCGCCAGCCAGCCGGCTGGCCACCGGCCCGTAGCGCTGCAGCGCCGCCCGCTCAGCAGCCGCCCGACGGCGGCCGCGGCCCGCAGGCGCTCGCCGGCGCGGCAGCCGCCGCACGCTGCGCTGCGCCGCACAGTGGGGGCAAGCCGCTGAGCGACGCGGCGCTCGCGCTGCGCGCGGCCGTGGTCGCGGCCGCCGCCGCGCACACTCTCGGCGAGGCGCCGGTGCCTGACGCCACGCGCGGGGCTGCTGCCTTCCGCGAGCTCGGCCTGCCGGCGGACGCGGCGCTGGAGGCGGGTGAGCCGGCCGCGGGCGGGAGCTGGGGCCGTGCCCGGCCGGCGGCGGCGCGCGGCGCAGGCTGACTGACGCCGACGACCGGCGCCGCTGCGGTGCACCAGGCTTCACGGTCGCGCAGCTGCTGGCGCCGGCGGCCGGGCTGTACACCGCGGCGGAGCTGGTCGGCAGCGCCGTGCCCGACCTGCGCCACCTGCGCGCCGGCGGCGTGAGCGTGGCGCAGCTGTTTGCGTCGCCGCGCGCCGCGGCGGCGCTGACCGGCGTCGACGGCGCGCGCCGGCTCAGGGCGGCGGGCTTCGGCGCGGTCGAGGTCCAGGCGGGCGCGCCGCCCGGCGCGGTGACGCTGTGGGACCTCCGCCTCGCAGGTTACGCCCCCTCGCCGGCAGGCCGGGCGCGCACGGCGAGCGGCACCGGCGCGGCCAACGCCGGCGGCGGCGGCGCGGGCACTGGCCGGCAGCCCCCGGCGCAGCAGGCCGCGGCGCAGCAGGCGCTGCGCGCCGACGGGCCGTGGGATGTGGAGTACTTCCGGCACGCGGTCAAGCCGCTGATGCGCCTCGCGCCCGGGCGCGACCTGCCGCACCTCCTCCTGGGCACGCGCGTGAGCGCTCGCGCGGCTGGCGTGCGCGGGCGGCGGCGGCGGGCCGGGGCGCTGACGGGGGAGCTGCCGGCCGCCGTGCGCAGGACCGGCGCGCTGTCGCCGGGCTCGCGGCGGCGCCGGAGGAGGAAGCGCCGGCGCAGGTGCTGCTGGCGGCCAACCCGCTGGCGCTGGCGCTGGCGCAGCGCAGGCGCGCGCTCGCGAGCGCGCCGAGCGCGGGCGCGCCGCGGGCAGGCGCGGCCAAGGCCGGCGGCGGCGCGAGCCGGCTGCGCGCGGTTGCGGGGACCGCTGACGCGCGGGGGCTTTGAAAACTTATACCTGCGAGGGCGGCATAAATACGCGCAGCCGCCGCCCGCCGGGCGACCGCAAAACCTGCCGCGTGGGCGCTAGAACATCCAAGAAGATCGGCCTCCAGCTGCCGACGCAGCGGCAGCCCGGGCCGCCGCGCGTGCAATCACAATCACGGCCAACGCCTCTCACACACCACGGGCGCACTCGTCGGGCGGCGGCGCCGCCGCCGTCACGGGGTGCGCTGCTGCTACTGTACACTCCCCACGGGAGGCGCATGCGACGCACGAGGGGGCCGTGCAGGGGTACACATGGGCACGCGCACGCGGGAGCCCCGCCGCCACCCGCGCACGTCGATAGCACAGGGTGGCGGGGGCTGGCCGCCTCACGACTGCATGACCGTGTTGCTCAGCGCCGGCAGCGGTTCGACGAGCGCGCTCTCGCGCTCCCCGTCCTCCACGCTGCCCGGCGGCGGCGCCGCGCCGGCGCCGGCGCGGTCCTCGGCGGCCTGCGCGCGCCACATGTCGGCGTACACGCCGCCCGCCGCCAGCAGCGCGCCGTGGCTGCCCTGCTCGACGAGCCGGCCCTCCGACAGCACCAGGATGCGGTCGCACCCCGCGACCGTGCTGAGCCGGTGCGCGACAAAGATGCTCGTGCGCCCCTGGCGGCGGCCGCGGGGCGGCGGCGGCGCGGCGCGTGGGCCGCGAGGCCAGGAGACGGGGGGCACGCGCCGCCGGCCGCGCCGGCCGCGCCGCACGCAGCGCGCCGCGCGCCGTGCGCCGCACCCGGGCGAGCTCGTCGAGGCTGCCGAGGATGCTGGCCTCGGTCGCAGTGTCCAGCGCGCTCGTGGCCTCGTCGCACACGAGCAGCCGCGGCGCGCGCAGGAACGCGCTGCGCGGGGCGCGGCGGCGAGCGGGCGCGGGCGCGGCAGCGGCCGCGTCAGCGCACGCGCGGAGCGGCCAGCCGGCGGGCGCGGCGGCGAGGCCCCTGCTGCCGCCGCGGGCGCCGCCGCACCGCGCGATCGCGACGCGCTGCTTCTCGCCGCCGCTGAGCTTGAGCCCGCGCTCGCCGACCATGGTGCCGTAGCCGTCCGGCATGCGCAGCACGGCCTCGTGCAGGTGCGCCAGCTGCGCCGCAGCAATGACCTCGTCATCACCCGCGGTCGGCTTGCCATACCTGGAAGCGGCCCAGATCGGTCGGCACGTCCCGGCGGCGGCGGCGGCGGCGGCGGCGGAGTGAGCCGGCAGCCCAGGCCGCGGCGGCGCCGGCGGCGGGGTGAACCGGCAGGCAGCCCCCGGCGGCACGGCGCGGCGGCGCGGGCGAGGCGCCCTGCCGGCGGCGGCGCCGGCGGCGGCGGCGGCCCGCACCGTATGTTTTGGAGGATGGTGTCGTTGAAGAGGACGGTGTCCTGCGGCACGACCGCGACGGCGCTGCGCAGGCTCGCGGTCTGGAGGTCGCGCACGTCGACGCCGTTGACGCGCACCACGCCGCCGCTCGCGTCGTAGAGCCGCGTGACGAGCTTGAGGATCGTCGACTTGCCGCTCCCGCTCGCGCCCACGACCGCGACGCTCTCGCCCGGCAGGATGCGCAGGCTGACGCCCTTGAGCACCTGCGGCGCGCAACCCGCGGGCGGCGCGCTCGGCCGGCGCGCGCGCTCGCTCGCGCGGCCGGCCGGCCGGGCAGCCCGGCGCCGCGCGGCGCGCGGGGCGGTGCGCGCGTCGCTGGCGCGTCTGCGCGGGTCAGCAACGGGTGCGCGCCGCCGCGCCTGGCGCTGCTCGTTGTAGCCGAACACCACGTCGTCGAGCTCCACCTCCAGCCCCAGCCCCGAGATGGAGAGCGCGGGGTCGGGCGCGTCGCCGCGGAAGCCGCCGCCGTCGGCGCTGCCGAGGTTGCGCCGCGCGCCCGGCGGCGGCGAGTGCGGGTGCTGCTGCTGCTCCAGGCGCAGCGCGGCCTCCACGAGGCTCTGCCGGTCCGCGCCGTCGCTCGCGGCGCCGGCGGCCGCGGCCGCGGCGGCGGCGGGCGCGAGCGAGGGCGGCAGGTCCGGCAGCTTGACGCTGCCGCCGGGGAGGCTGTTGGGGGTCTTGAGGATGTCGAAAAACTCCTCCATGTCCACCAGGGACTGCCGAATCTCCCTGGACGGCGTCGAGCGGAGGGGGTGTGCGTGTGCGCGCGCGCATGTGAGAGGCAGTGGGAGCGCGGGTTGGGCGCGGGCGGCGGCAGCTCGGCGCGGCGCGGCTTGGCGCGGCTGCGGCGCGGCACAGAGTGGCGCGCCTGTAGAACCAACCCAAGAACTGCAGGGGCCCCCACAGCTGCAGCAGCAGGCCCTGCAGCAGGACCAGGTCGCCTGGCGATGCCGCCGCGCCGAGCGCGCCGCTGACGGCGGCGCCGCCGCCGCGCCCGAGCGCCGCCGACGCCGCCGCGGCGACGACGCCGCTGCCCGCGGCCGCCGCGGCCATGGCCGCCTCGCCCGCGGGGCCGCCGATGACCGCGGCGACCATCACGCACGTCAGGCCTGCGCGGTGTGCGGCGCGGCGCGCGCCGCGGGGTCGGCTCGGCGGCGGCGCCAGCGCGCGCGCGCGCGCCGGCGCGCGCGGCGCCAGCCAGCGCGCGCGGGCGGCGCACCCGCGCTGAGGATGACCGACTGCCCGGCGTTGAGCAGCGCGGCGAGGCGCTCCGTCTGGATCGCGGCGGCCTGGTAGCCGCGGAGGTAGTGGTCGTACTGGGACACCTGGTGATAGGGGTGTGGGTGTGTGTGTGTGGAGAAAGGGTTTAGGGAGGGCTTAGGGAGGGCTTAGGGAGGGCTTAGGGAGGGTTTAGGGGAGCAGGGGCAGAGGAGCGGGGCGGCGGCGGCCGCGCGGGCGGGCGGCGGCGGCGGCGGCGGCGGCGGTGGCGGCGCCGGCGGCTGCGGGGCGGCGCGCCTCGAGCTGGCGGTTGTTGAAGAGCGCGACCGTCTCTGCGTTGAGCAGCGCGTCGACGGCCTTGCTCGTGGTGAGGTTGTCCAGCTGGTTGACCTGCTTGCGCACCTCCACCGCCGCCTGCGTCATGGTGAGCGTCCACGCGACGTACAGCACAAACGTGCCGCCCACGAGCCCCGCGACGAGCGGGCTGAAGCGCGTGGCGAGGAGGCCGACCACGAACACGAGCTCGATCGCGGTCGGCGCAAAGGTGAAGAGCACGGCGCGGTAGAGCATCTGGATCGACCGCGTGCCTGCGCGGCGGCGTGGGCGTGCGTGCGTGCGTGTGTGCACATGTGTGTGTGCGTGTGTGCGGGCGCGCGTGGGGCGCGTCGAGTGAGCGGCGGCGCCGCGTGCCGGCGCGCGCGCGGCGTGGGGCGCACCGCGCTCGAGGATGCGCGAGAGGCGCCCCGTGCGGCGGTTCATGTGGAACGTGATGTCCAGCTCCAGCACGTGGCTGAACGTCTGGTAGGCCACGCGCCGCGCGACCGCCTGCGTGCGCGCGGCGCGGCGGGGCAGGCGGGTGGGCCTCGGCGGCGGTGGCGGCGCGGCCGTGCGCGGGCCGCGAGCCCCGCTGGTGCGAGGCGCTGCCCGGCGCGCCCGCCGCCGCCCGCCGTGCCCCGCGGGCGCGCCTGGGAGATGGGCGTGAAGGTTGGGTAGGTCAGCTCCTTGGTGAGGTGCTGCGCGACAGCACCCGTGCGTTGCCGCGGGCAGCGCGGCGGGCGCGGTCAGTCGCGCCCCTGCACGGCGCGGCGGCGCGGCGCGGCGGCGGCGCGCGGACCTGCACGATGCCGCACAGCCCAAAGCACAGCACGCAGCGCACGGCCGGCAGCAGCGCGGCGTCGCCGGCCGCGCCGAGCGCGTCGACCGCGGCCTTGAGAAACAGCGGGCCGCTCAGGCCTACGATGCGGCGGGCAGGCGCAGGATTCGGCGGGCGCGTGCGTCGTCGCGCCGCGCCGCCGCGGCGAGGCGCGCGGCCCGCGGCCCGCGGCCCGCGGCCGCTGCTGCTGCCGCGCGCAGCACAGCACGACGGCGACGCGCGTCGCGGCCGCTGCCGCGCCGCCGCACCGGCGGCCTTTGAGACGAGCATGAATGCAAACGCCGCGCCGAGGCGCCAGCTGAGCTGGCGCTCCGCCATGGCGAGCTTGAGCAGGTAGGGCAGCACCTCCACGAGGCTCTCCCCGCTGCGCGGCGGCGCCGGCAGCGGCGCGACCGCGGGCGCCGCCGCGGCCTCGCGCGCGTCGAACGAGACGTGCTGCTGCTCGCCCGCGCCGCCCGGCCACGCCGACGCGGCGGCCGCCGCTGCGACGGCCACGCCGCCGCGCCGGCGCTGGCGGAGGCTAATGCCGCCGCCGCTGCCGCCGCCGCCGCCGGAGACGGGCGCTGGCGCCGCGGCGTGCGGGCGCGCCGCCGCCGCTGGCGCAGCAGCAGCCTGGCGCCGCCGCGTGTGGCCGGCGGCGCGGCGCAGCGGGCGCGGCGCCGCTCCCAGGCGCGCCCGCTGCGCCGCCGGCAGCGCGGCCCGGCAGCCGCCGGGCGCCAGGGCGGCGGCCTGCATCATGCGGCCTCGCCGCGCAGCGGCGCTCGCCGCCTGCTGCTGTGGTCAAAACGTCGTCAGGACCGCGTCTCGCTGCGGGTGTGGCAAATTGACACGGATGTCTCCACGCTGCGACGGAGAGCGTGTGCGTTCGCGCGGCTGGCTCGCCGCGAGCTCGATGCCCGGGCCACGCAGTCGCGCGGGACGCTGCGAGCTGGGGGCGCGATCTGGGGTGACGACGAGCGACGTGACTGTGCCTCTCACGGTGGGCCTGCCGCGCGGTGCGGCTGCGCCGGCCGCAGTCGCCGGACTGCGGCTGCAGCGGGTGGTCAGCGGCGGGCTGCAGCCGCATGCCGCCCGCCTCGGCCTAGGGCACATCGCCGCTGCCGCCGTCGTCGCTGCAGGTGCCGGGCGGCGCGCTGCCTGACGGGGCTGCCCCGTCGCCAGCTTCACTGCCGGCGGCCGCCCCGCGCTCCTCCTGGGCCTGCTCCTGCACGCCCGCCGATTCGAGCGCCCCCGCGTCCGCACCCGCCGCGCACGCGCCCCCATCGCGGCGCAGCTGGCGCAGCCGCAGCGGGTCGGCCGGCCAGCTGCGGCTTGACGCGCGCTGGTACACGAGCGTGAGGTGCCACTGCAGCAGGCTCAGCTCGGCCGCTGCGGCGGGCTCGCGCTGCGTGAGCTGCTCTCCACATCAAACGACTGCGCCGCTGTGGGGCACGGTGCAGCGCGGCGGCGCGCGGCGGCGGCGTGGGCAGACACGGTAGGACGGGGCGGCGCGGCGCGCGGCGCGTGCGCGGCGGGCAGGCTGCGGAGCGCGCGGAGTCGCGCGCGGGAGCGGGCCGCGCCTTGATCTCGCCTGCAAAGCGCGTCGGGAAGTCGGTCGCGTCGAAGCTCTCGATCGGGCTCACGCCGCTCTTGCCAGCCAGCAGCGCGTCGTAAAAGGGCTCGACCTGGGCGCGGCGCGGCGTGAAAGGACGGAGCACGCGGGCGCTGCGGCGGCGGAGGCGCGCGCTGCGGCGGCGGCGGCCGGGCGCCCCGCGGGCCCCGCCCGCTGCCGGCCGCACCTCGTGCCCCAGCGACAACACCACGGCCATGCCTGTGACCATGACTCGCCGGCTGCTGCTGTCCTGCGGGCGCAGCCGCAAAACGCGCGGGCGCGCGCGGGCGGCGTCGGCGGGCGGGCGCCCTGCGCGCTGTGGCGGCGCCGCCGGCCGCTGCGCGCGCCGAGCAGCGCGCGCCGCCCACCGTGCAGGCGGCTGCCCGCGTCACCACCCGCGCGCGGCTACGAGCTGCTGCTAGCCGCGGGCACTGCGGGCGCCGTCTCGGGATCGCGCCGTCTCGGGACCGCGCCGCTGCGTCCGCCGCCCGCCGCAGCAACGCACCAAGCTGCTAGTCTCTGCACGCCTGCTCGAGCGGGCGGCGGGCGGGCGGGCGTGATCATGGCGGTATGACACCGACCATGGCGGCACGGGGAATCTGGCAGCCGCTGGGCGCCCGGGCGGCCGCGGGGGGCTAGAGCAGGCCCTCCCCCCCAAGCGCCCCCCTGCCCTCCCCGCCCGTGCCCGGGGCGCACCTCAGCGGCTTGCCAGCGGTCACCGAAGGCTCTGCAGCGGCTGGGCGGGCCGAGCCGGAGCCTTCTGCAAAAATATTTAGGGCAGGAGTTGCGGCGGTGTTGGCGGCGCGGTGTAGGCTGTAGGTTGCGCCCCCCAATGACCCGTGCACAGGGTAATAAGAGGGCTCTCTGGTTTTTAGCCTCCCCGCACTCTGGGCGCGCCGCGTGAGCCTGAGCAGGCGGTCAGCGCGAGGTGGTTGGCAGCGGCGGCGCACGGCGCCGCCAGCGAGCGAAGCAGCCACCCGCACCAGCCGCACGCCCTCGCAGTGAACGACCCCCGGCACGATGCCGCCGCCCCCAGCCCGGTGACGCGGGGCGGCAGCCCCTCGGTCGACGCGGCAGCGCGACAGTTGCGCCCGCTGTTCGCGCGCCGGCGCCGCCGTGCGGGGCCAGGCATGGCCGACGTCCACCCCGACGTGCGGCGCTGGGTGGCAGAGCTCTTTGACCGCGTGGTGGCGGCGGCGGAGCTGGACGCCGCCGCGGCGGCGGCGGGCGGCGGCGCGCTGGCGCTGGCGGGCGCGCACAAGCTCGACGCCAAGGGCGGTGACGCCGTCGCTGACGCGCCGCCGCCGGCGGTGCTGCGCGCCGTGAGCGGCGAGTTTGGCGCGGTCGCGGTGCTGCGGCGCTCCGACCTGGGCCTCGCGCCGCCGGCACCGGCCCGGCAGCACGCGGCCCCCTCCGCCTCGGCGGCCGCGGCCGCGGCGACCGCGGCGGCGGCGGCGTGCGCGGCGGCGGCGGCCGCCGCCGCGCGCCCGAGCGGCATCCCCGCCAGCCCGGCCGGCCGCGCGCCGGCGGCGGTCGCGGCGAGCACCACGAGCGTCGCCGAGCTGGTGGGCGCGGCGGGTCGGGCGCCGCCGCCCGCGCGCGCGCTGGAGCGCAGCGTGAGCAGCAGCTCCGGCGGCGGCGGCGGCGGCAGCAGCAGGGAGGCGGACGGCGCGTGGGCCGCGTCGCTCCGCCGGCCGGCGCAGCTGGCGGCGCCGCCGAGCCAGCGCAGGTGAGCGGGCGAGGGGGCGCGTCGCCACCGCGCGCCACGCCGGCCGGCTCCGCGCCGCCTGCAGCGGCCCGCGGCCGCCCGCCCGACGGCCGCCCCCGCCGCCCCCGGCGCAGGATTTCCAGCGGCGGCGGCTCCGCCGCCGCGTCGCCGGCGTCTGCGGCCGCCTCGCCCGGCGCCGCCGGCCGGCCGCCCAGCACGCCCCGCAGCGCGGGCCGCGCCGCGCCAGCCACGCCGGGCGGCAGCGGCCGGTACAGCCTGCGGCAGGGCCACAGCTCCAAGAGCCCCAGCCCCGCCGTCAGCCCGCGCGGCGGCCTCGCAGCCGCCGGCGGGGGCGCGCGGCCGAGCGCGGCGGCGGCGGGCCCGCCCGCGCGCCGCGCCGCGGCGACGCCGCCCGCCAAGGCCGCGCCGCCCACGCCCCGGCGCGCGGCGGGCAGCCCCGGCGCTGCCGCCGCGGCCAGGGCCGGCGGCGGCAGCCCCGCGACGCCGCTGCGGGGCGGCAAGGCCCGGACGGCCCTCCGCACGCCGCCGGGCCGCGCCTCTGCACCCGCCGCGGCCGCGCCACCGGCCGCGCCGCCGGCCGCGCCGCGGCCCCCGCCGGCCGCCGCCACAGCAGCCGCCGCGCTGGCGGCCGCGCGCGCGGCGGCCGAGTCTGCCGCCGCCGGCGCGGCCGCGGCCGCGGCCGCCGCCGCCGCCGCCGCCGCCGCCGCGCGGGGCGCCTCGGACGGCGGCGCGCCGCCCGCGGAGCTGCCGTCGCCGACGGCGGCGTGCGGCAGCGGCGCCGGCCCGCTGTGGGGCGACGAGGACGACGAGGACGCGGAGGGCTACCTGGACGGCTACCGCGCCGTGATCGAGGCCATCGACGCCGCCGCGTTTGGCGAGCGCGCCAGCGGCGGCGGCGGCGCCGGCGCCGCGGCCGAGCCGGCGGCGGCGCAGGGGGCGGCGAGCGCGGCGAGCGCGGGCGGCGCGGCGGCGAGCGTATTCCGGCTGAGCAGCTGCGGCGCGGCGCCGGCGGCGACAGGGGCGGTGACAACGGCCGGCGCGGCTGCGTGCGAGGCGCCCGAGGCGGGCGGCGCGGCCGCAGAGGTCGGCGCGGCGAGCCCGCGAGCGGCCGAGGCAGCGGCTGCCCAGCCGGAGGCGGCTGCGGCAGAGGCTGCCGAGGCGGCGCAGCCGCACGGCGCCGACGGCGAGCCGGCGGGCGACGCGGCGGAGCCGCCCGGCGGCGCGGGGGAGCAGGAGGCGCCGGCGCCGCAGTGCGGGTGCGCGTGCGCGATCATGTGAGCTGGACTGGGCACCTGACCTTGGGTCTTGACGCACGGCTGTGGCTCGAGCAGCCCACAAAGAGCCCACCCCCCCCACACACAGTGGCCCTGTGCTGGGGCACTGACGGGCGTGTGCATCCCTGGGCGGCGGCGTCTCAGACTCGGGGCTTGGGTCTCAGCGCGCGGGCGTCGCGCGCGCGAGCAAGAAGAAGAAGCGTGGCCCCATTGTGGCCCCCACAGGGCAGCTCGTTGAACGACCGCGAGCAGGACGCAGCAGCCGTGTGCGAGCGACAGCCGACGAGCGACCGACCGCCGCCGCTGCCGCCGCTGACTCCGCGCACCGCCTGCAGGCGCGTCGCGTGATCGCGGCGCTGCTCTCGCAGTGCCAGGACGCCATGCTGGGAGCTGGGCAGGGCCGGGGGGCGCCGCAGGGCGCGCCTGGCGGCCGATGCCAGCAGCGGCACCCCCGGCCAGCGCGCCTGGGGCGGGGCAGCAGCCTGGCGCCGAGCTTGACGCGCTCTGTGCGGTCATCAGCAGCGGCTGACGACGCGGCGGAGCAGCTGGCGCCCGCAGCAGACGGCCCGGACCCCCGAGCGCGGCGGGCGGAGCGCCAGCAGCGCCGGCTCGCGCGGCGGTCGGCCAGCGACTCGGAGGACGACTCCGAGGGCCAGCAGCCAGCCCCCGCCGGCGCAGCAGCGGCGGTGGCCGAGCCGCTGGGCGGTGCGCCGGGCGGCGGCAGCAGCGGCGGCAGCGGCGCTGCCGGCGCGTCGCCGCCGCGGCCGCCGCCGAGCCGCATCGCAGCGCGGCGGGCGGCCCGCGGCCGGCCCGTGCGGCGCGGCGCGGCGGCGGTGCCCGCGGCGAGCGTGCCGGACGCCGGCGACGACGAGCCGGGCTCGTATGACTTTGACGGCGACGGCGCGGAGGACGAGCTGGAGGGCGACGACGCCGACGGCGGCCTGGCGTTGCCGCAGGACTGGCAGTACTACGGCGACGAGCAGGCGGAGCTGGACGACGCCGCGGCGGCAGAGGCGGCCGCAGGCGGCGCCGCCGCCGCGCCGAGCATCCCGCTCGCCGTCGTGCGCGAGGCGCTGCGCGGCGGCGCGCGGCAGCAGCGCGCGCGCGCGGGCGCCGGCGCCGGCGCCGCGGGCGCGGGCGCGGGCGCGGGCGGCGAGCGGGGGGCGGCGGCGAGTGGCGGCGGCCCGAGCCGATGGCGCTGTCCGAGGCCAACCCGATGTACCTCCCGGTGCTGACCGACGAGGACCTCGCGGCCGACCCGCCGGGGCACCGCAGCGGCTACGTCGCCGTCATCGGCCGCCCCAACGCGGGTGCGCGGCCGGGGGCCGCGCCCGGCGGCCGGGGCTGCGGGCCGCGGCGGGGGCGCCGCCGCGGGGCGCCGCGGGGCCTTTTCTTGCGCCTTGGCCGCCGCGCCCTCAACCCCGCCCGCCCCGCCGCGTGCGCCGCGCCGCGCCGCGCCGCGCCGCGGCAGGCAAGAGCACGCTGATCAACGCCATCGTGGGGCAGAAGCTCTCGATCGTGACGTTCAAGCCCCAGACCACGCGGCACCGCGTCGTCGGCATCTCCAGCGATCCCGACCACCAGATGATACTGGTGCGCGCCGCGCCGCGCCGCGTGCTGCGGGGGCGCGTGCCAGTGCCAAGCGCTCGGCTCCTCACGCCGCCGCCGTCGCGGCGCAGTTTGACACGCCGGGCATCATGTCGGAGCAGCGCAGCAAGCTCGACGAGCGCATGATGGCGGCGGTCGTGAGCAGCATCAAGGCGGCGGAGGTCATCGTGGCCGTGGTCGACGCGGGTGCGCGGCCGCGAGGGAGGGGCTCACGATTGGGGCCAGCCCCGTCGCGGCTCTGCGCTGGCTGCAGCGTGCTGCAGCGCGCGGGCGCGCCCCGACCCTGCCCGTCGAACCGCCGCCGCCGCTGCCGCCGCGGCCGCCAGGCGACGCGCCGCAGGAGGCGCTGGGCATGTTCCAGCCCGGCCCCGACTGGTCGGGCCCGCCGATGGCGGTGCTGCTGAACAAGGCAGACCTGCTCGCGCCCGAGGCGGTGGCCGCGCTGGAGGCGTGGTACAAGGCCAACTGCCGCGCCGAGCAGGCGCGCGCGCGCGACCCGGCTGCGTCGGCGCTGCGCTGCGTGCGCTCCCGGCTGTGCGCTGCACTCACGCGCCGCCGCCGCCGCCGCCGCCATGCCGCGCCGCGCAGGTGTTTGTCGGCAGCGCGCTCTCGGGCGACGACGCCGGCGTCGCGGCGGTCAAGACGTGGGCGATCAGCAAGCTGCCGGAGGGGCCAACGCTCTACCCCAAGGCGCGCCCCGCCCCGCGCCGCCCTGCTGGCGCCAGCCCCGCCCGCGCCCGTAGGCGGCGGCAGCCCCGCCGCCGCGCTGCCCCGCGCCGACCCGCGTGCCGGGCCACGCGCCGACCCGCGCGCCGCTGCGCGCCCTCCGCCCGCGCGCGCAGTCGATGGTGAGCGAGCAGCCGGAGCGCTTCTTTGTGTCGGAGATCATCCGCGAGCAGATCTTCCTGCAGTACGAGCAGGAGATCCCCTACGCCGTGCAGGTGCAGATCGCAGACTTCAAGGAGCGCCCAGGTGCGGCGCGGCGCGACCTGTGCGGCCGCCGGCGGCGGGCGCGCTGCATGTGCCTCTCTCGTGCCGCTTCCGCGCCGCCTCTCACGTGCCGCCTCTCACGCGCCGCCACTCGCGCGCCGCCCCTCGCGCGCCGCCTCGCACCCTGGCCCCTCCCCTCTCCCTTCAAGGCGCCAAGGACTTCATCAGCGCCCTCATCCTGGTCGAGCGCGAGAGCCAGGCGCCGATCGTGCTCGGCGCGGGCGGCGCGCGGTCAAGCGCCTCGGCCAGGCGGCGCGCGGCGCGATCGAGGCCTTCCTCGAGCGCCCCGTGTACCTGGAGCTCAGCGTGCAGGTGCGGGGCAAGGGGCACGGCGGGCGGGGGCAGTGGGGGGCGTGCGCGAGACGGCGGCAGGGGGCAGCGGGCGGCCTGCGACGGGGGCCGCCGCCGCGTGCCGCGCGCAGGTCGCGCCGAGCTGGCGGCAGCAGTCGGACAAGCTCAAGGACTTTGGTTACTTTGACCTCTGAGGCCGCTGGCCTTCGATGCGCACGACGCCGCCCACGCGCACGACGCCGCGCACGCACGGGGCCTGCTGCCAGCGCAGCGCCGCGCGCGGCCGACCATTTGTCGGCGCCCGGCGGGCGGCGGTAACCCGGCGGCCCCACTCTCTCTGCTCGCCGGCGCGCGCGACACGGGTCGCGCGGCGCCCCAAAACTGCCCGGCACGAGCTGTTGTACAAAAAACCCAACCCAAAACCTCGTGCGCGGCGCGGCGCGCCGGACACCCAAAACCTCAGCTGCGCGGCATGGCGCCGCGCGCGCCCTCAGCCGCCCCGCGCCCGCCGGCCAGGCGTGGCCCGGGCTCGGCTCAGCGTCCTCAGCCTCCTCAGCTGCCGGGCATGCCGGCGGCCTTGAGCAGCTCGCGGCCGATGAGCATGCGCCGTATCTCGCTCGTCCCCGCGCCGATCTCAAACAGCTTTGCGTCGCGCAGCAGCCGCCCCGTGGGGTAATCGTTGGTGTAGCCGTTGCCGCCCAGCACCTGCGCAAGGCGGGCGCGGCGGGGCGCGGCGGGGCGCGGCGACGGCAAGGCGAGGCGTGTGCACGGGTGGGCGAGCGGCGTGGCGCTGTGCGCCGTGAATTGGCCGTGAGCTGGCGGGCGCGGCGCCGCGGCGCGGCCGCGCCTGTATGGCGTCGAGCGCGGCGCGCGTGGCGGCCTCCGCCGCAAAGAGGATGACCGCCGCGCAGTCGGCGCGGCTCGCGCGCCCCGCGTCGGCCGCCGCCGCGACGGCGCCGACAAACGCGCGGCACGCGGCTGTCGCGGCGTGCATGTCGGCCAGCTTGCCCTGCACCAGCTGCGGCGCGGCGCGGGACCGCGCGTGCGCGGGGCGTGCCCTTAATGAGGCCCCCGCACCATCGGCACGTGCGGCGCCGCCGCGATGCGCTGCGCCCCCACACCAGCGCGCCCAGCGCGCACCGCGCCCCAGCTCCCCGCGCGCCTGGAAGGTGCCGATCGGCCGCCCGAACTGGCGCCGCGTCGCGGCGTATGGCAGCGCGACGTCGAGCGCCGCCTGCATGAGCCCGACCGGCCCGCCCGCGAGCACGAGGCGCTCGTAGTCCTGCAAGCGGCGGCAGCGACGGCGCCCGGGCGCGCGGGCGCGGGAGAGGGAGAGCGGGGCGGGGGAGAGGGAGTGAGCGCGCACACACCCGCGCACACACCGCACGCGGCGCGTCGGCCCGGCGCCCTGCCCCCCCGCCGCACCAGGCCGCTCATGAGCACCGCCGCGCCGCCGTTCTCTGCGCCGAGCACGTTCTCGGCCGGCACCTCCACGTCCTCAAACACGAGCTCGCACGTGTCGCTGCCGCGCATGCCGAGCTTGTCGAGCTTCTGCGCCGTGCTGAACCCACGCGCGCCGCGCGGGACGACGAACGCGGTGATGCCGCGAGCGCCGCGCTCGGGGGCGGTCTTGGCGTAGACTATGAACGTGGAGGCCTGCAGACAGGGGCCAGGGGGGTGCAGCGGGAGCGGGGTTTAGGGGGCCAGCGGGGCATCGGGGCCGGCCGCGCGTGCGTGCGCAAGGGCGGCGGCGCGCCGCCGCGCGGGGCCAGCCGCGCGGGCCAGCTGGCTGCGCGCGGGAGAGCCCGCTCGAGCAGCCCACACCACCCCCCCCCCTCTCGCTGGCCGCGCCTTGGGGCCGTTTGTGATCCACATCTTGGTGCCATTGAGCACGTAGGTGTCGCCGCGCCGCTCCGCGCGCGTGGCCATGCCCATCGCGTCGCTGCCGGCGTTGGGCTCGCTGATCGCGAGCGCGCCGACCGCCTCGCCTGCGGGGCGCGCCGGCGCCGGCGCGCCCGCAGCCTGGTGGCGGGGGGCCCGCCGCGCGCGCGCGGCCGTGCGCGCATGCCGCCGCTGCCGCCGGCGCTGGCGCAGCGGCGCAGCGAGGCTGCTGCGGGCTGGGCTGGACCCAGTCTGCCCCGGCTCCGCTCACCGGAGATGAGGGGCGGCAGGAACGCCGCCTTTTGCGCGTCGCTGCCGTTGCGCACGAGCTGGTTGACGCACAGGTTGCTGTGCGCGCCGTAGCTCAGGCCAACCGACCCCGACGCACGGCTGAGCTCCTGCGGCAGCGCGCAGGGGCCGAGCGCGCGGTCGCCGACCGCGCGGCGCCGCGCAGCGGTCAGCGAGGTCTGGTGCCGCGGCGCGCGCACCTCCATCGCGATGCAGTGCGCCTGGTAGCCCAGGCCCAGGCCGCCGTACTCCTCGGGCGCCGTCACGCCTGAGCGGGCGCGCGCGCGCGGGCGGGTCTCCCAGCAGCCTGGCGCGGCGCGGCGCGGCGCGCGGCGTGCGTGGCGGGCGCGCGGCACGCACCGAGCAGGCCGAACGCGCCCATCTCGCGCCAGAGGTCGACGCTGGTGGGGAACGCGTTGCTGCGGTCGATCTCCTCCGCGTGCGGGGCGACGACGGACGCCGCGAAGCCCGCCACCGCCTCCCTGAACTCGTCCAGCGCGGCCGGGCTGCTGTCCCCGGCGGCGCCCGCGGCCAGGCCCCGCCACTGCTGCTGCTGCTGGCCCGGCCCCGCGCCGCCGGGGCCGGCGCGCTGCGCTGGCGCGGACGCGGCGCCGGGCCCGCCGCCGCGCGCCGCCGCGGCCACCGCAGCGCCCGCGGCGCCCCAGGCGGGCAGGCCGCGCCCGCCGCGGGCCAGGGCGGCCACCAGCGCCATCGGGGCGGGCGTGAGGGTGTCGGAGAAGGGGGTCGGTCGCGTCCCGTTGGCGCTGCCGGCTCCGCCGCGTCCCGGGCGGTGGCGGGTGTTCGAAGCGTGGCCTCGCGAACGACAGCTCGGCACCGCGCCAGGCGAGCAGGCGCTGGATCGCGGGCGCGAGCGTTAAGACCGCAACTCGACCCCGCCTCCACTTTGAAGCGATCGTTAGCACCCAGGATCGCTCGCCCGCGCGACCGGAGCGCCAGCCGCACGCCCACCACCGCCCGCCCTCGCCCGCCCGCGCAAGCGCAGCACCGGCCTCCGTCCCAGGGCGCCCCCGAGGGCGGTACCGAGGCGCGATGGTGCGTGGCGGGCCGGCTAGCGGCCTGCGGCGCCGCCGCGCGCCGCCGCGGGCCGCCAACCCCCGCTGCCCGCGGCGCTGCTGCTGCTCCCCCGCCCGCGCCAACCGCCGCGCAGGGCGCGGAGCAGAGCACCCCCGCCGGCCAGGACGGCGTGCCCGAGGCGGGGCCGGGCGCCAAGCCGCGCGCCCTGGTGATCTGTGGGCCTTCGGGCGTCGGCAAGGGTGCGCGCCGCCGCCGGGGGCGCTGCTGCTGCGCGCCGCGCGGCCGCCGCGGCGGCGCCGTCACGCGCCGTCGCCGCCGCTCCTCGCGCAGGCACGCTCATCAAGCGCCTGCTGGGCGGCCCGGACGGCGGGAAGCTCGCGTTCAGCGTGAGCCACACCACGCGCGCGCCGCGCCCGGGCGAGGCCGACGGCGTGCACTATCACTTTGTCTCGCGCGAGGCCTTTGAAGCGGGTGCGCACGGCGCGGCGGCGGCGCGGCGGCGGCGCAGCGGCGGCGGCGGCGCGGCGGCGCGCTCGCCTGCGGGGCATGCGCGGCAACGCGCCGTCTCGCTGCGCCGCTGCGCCTCGGCAGGCATCGCGGCGGGCGACTTCCTGGAGCACGCGTCGGTGCACGGCCACCTGTACGGCACGAGCAAGGCGGCCGTGTCGGCGACCCTCGCGGCGGGCAGGGCGGCGGTGCTGGACGTGGACGTGCAGGGCGCGCGCCAGGTGCGCGCGGCGGGGCTGCCGGCGCTGCTCGTCTTTGTCGCGCCGCCGTCGCTCGAGGAGCTGGAGCGCCGCCTGCGCGGCCGCGGCACCGAGACGCCCGTCAGCATGGAGCGGCGCATCGCCGCGGCGCGACAGGAGATCTCCAGGCGCGCGCGCCGCGCCGCGCGCGCCGGCGCCGGCGCACGCCAGCAGCACGCCCCGCGCAGCCTCGCGCCCCCGCCTCACCCTGTTCCGCCCCGCCCCGCCTCCGGGTGGCCGGCCAGCTTGAACGAGCGGGGGTTATTTGACTATCTGCTGCTCAACGACGACCTCGACGCCACGTCGGCCGAGCTCGGCCGCATCGCCACGCGCGCGCTGCAGGGCCTGCCGGCGGAGCCGGGCCAGGTGCCCGACGAGGTGCGGCGCGGCGCGGGCAGCGGGCGGGCGGCCGCGGCGGCGGCCGCGGCCGCGGCGGCGGCGGCGGGGCGGCGGAGGCCCACGCGCCGCGGCGCGGCGCGCCGCGCAGGTGCGGTTTGAGGACGGCGACGAGGCGGGCAGCCGGGCGCCGGGCGACGACGAGGCCGCGGCGGCGCTGGGCGGCTCCGGCTCCAACGCGGCTGCGGCGGCCGCCGCGGGCATCCAGGCCGCCGCGGCGCTGCCGAGCGTCGACTCGGGCGCGCTGGCGCGCAGCCCGCGCCCGCGTGCGGACGCAGCGGAGCAGCAGCAGGCGCCGCAGCCGGCGGGCGGCACCGGCGCAGCGGCGGCGGCCGCTGCGGCGGTGCCGTCGCCGCCCCAGCAGCAGGAGCAGCAGCAGCAGCAGCAGCAGCAGCAGCAGCAGGAGCAGCAGCAGCAGGCGCCGGTGCCGGAGCAGCAGCAGCAGCCGGCGGCGGCAGCGGGCCCCTCCGGCGCGGCCGCGGGCGCCGCGGTCGCGGCGGGGCTTGACGCGTGGCGCGGCAAGGTCGCGCTCGTGACGGGCGCGTCGTCCGGCATCGGCTGGGCGGTGTGCGAGGCGCTCGGCCGCGCGGGCCTGCGCGTCGTCGCGGTCGCGCGGCGCCGCGAGCGCCTGCAGGAGCTGCAGGCGCTCGTGCTCGGCCCGGGCGTCGGCATGGCGCCGTCCGACTTCCTGCCTGTCGTGTGCGACGTGACCAAGGAGGCGGAGGTCGCGGCGCTGCCCAAGATCATTCTCAAGCACTGGCCCGACGCCGGCGTGGACGTGCTGGTGCGCCCGCCGCGGGCGGGCGGGCGTCTGCGCGCGCCGCGTGCACGCGCGCGGGCGGGCGGGCGGCTGGGGCGTCGGGGGCGCGCCGCGCGCCCGCGCACGGGGCTCGACGCCGCCGGCGCCGCCGGCGCGCCGCGCGCCGCAGGTGAACAACGCCGGCCTGTCGCGCAACGACGCGTCGCTGTTCAACGGCAACACCGCGAGCTGGTGCGGCGGCGGCGCGCGCGCTGCGGACCCGCGCCGGCCCTGCCGGCCGGCGCGGCGCGCCACGCGCAACGCCGCGCCGCCGCGGCGCCGGCAGGGTTGAGATGGTGAGCACCAACATCCTCGGCAACGCCATGGCCACGCGCATGGCGGTGCAGGACATGAAGCGCCGCGGCGCGTGGGGGCACATCATCAACATGTGCGCCTGCGCCCGCCGCCGCCGCCGCCACGCCGCCGCCGCCGCCACGCCGCCGCGGCCGCCACACCCGCGGCCGCCCGCGCCGAGCGCCCACACCACCCCGACGCCCGCCCACGCCCCGGCGCCCGCCGCCGCTTCACTCGCGCCCGCTCCCCTCGCGCGCGCAGGGTGGGCCTGAGCGGGCACCGCATCCCCGACGGGCCCGCGGGGGGCGGCTTCTTCGCCGCGACCAAGTTTGCGGTCCGCGCGCTGACCGAGGGCCTGCGCCAGGAGGCGCGCGGCGCGGGCGTGCCGCTGCGTGTGAGCGGCATCTCGCCGGGCCTGGTGGAGACCGAGTTCTTCGCCGTGCGCGCGTTTGGCGACGCCGGCGCCGCGGCGGCGGTCACGGCCGCGATCGAATGCCTGCAGCCGGCCGACGTCGCGGCCGCGGTGCTGTGGGCGCTCGCCGCGCCGGCGCGCATGGAGGTCAACGACATCGTCATCCGCCCCACGGCGCAGATGGTGTGACGGCGGCACGCGCGCGCGTGTGCGTGGTGGTGTAAAGCGCTGACAACACACGAGCTCGTCCCGCAAAAGCTGAAGAGACTGCCGGCAGCGGCTTGCCGGTTGCGCTCCCGCGCGCGCCGCCGGCACGTGCGCCTCCGCCGCTGCGCAGCGGCGACCGCCGGCTACCGCACGGCGCGATCGCACGATCTGGAGGCGATGTGGGGCGCGCGGGGGAGCGGTCCGGGGCTTGTGGGTTCTGCCGCCGCCGCGCTCCAATGATAGTGACAGCACTGGCGCCCGAACTGGGCAGCGCCGCGCCCGACGCCCCACTCCGATCGCGCATGGGTCGATCACAGACCGTCGTCGCGCCCCGCAGGGCCGGCGTGCGCTGCTCGCTCGCGGGCCATCCGGCTCACAGCTCCGCGTCTGCCATCTTTTCCGCTTTCGACCTGGAGCTACTCTACTGGACGCCTGAGCGCCGGGGCGCGGCCGCCGAGATGCGGGGAGCCGCGCTCGCGGCGGCGGTTTGCATCCATGCGCGCCGGCCACACCAGGTGCGCGCGGGGGCGCGGGGGCGCGATCGCGGCGGCCCCCGGGCCCGCTCGCATCCGGGGGGAGCCGTCCCCGCGCCAGCAGCGGCGCGCGCGTGCAGGCAGCCGCCGCGCCCGCCCACGCGCCGCGCCCGCTCCGCCCCGCGCCGCGCAGGCCTGCGCGAGCCTTGCAGCCGCCTTGCTGGCGGCGGCTCCCGCGCCGCTGTGGCTGCGGCTGGCGGAGGCCGTCCTGCTCGCGCTGCTGTGCGCGCCGTGCGCCGCGGCGGCGTCCCCCACGGCGCGGGCAGCGCGCGGCCGCGGCCCGCCCGCCAAGCAGGCGCCGGCCGGCCCGAGCGGCGGCGGCGGCGGCGGCGGCGGCGGCGGCGGCGGCAGCACGACCGGCAGCGGCGGCAGCAGGACCGGCAGCGGCGGCAGCGACGGCGGGCGCGCGCGCGTGAGCAGCGCGAGTAGCGGCTCGTCGCGCGGCGCCGGCTGGCCGGCCAGCGGCAGCGGCGGCAGCGGCGGCGACGACGGCGGCGACGGCGACGACGAGCGGCAGCGGCGCGGCGGGCTGCCGAGCGCGCACTCGCTGGACGGCGCGGGCGCGCCGCCGGCGGGCGAGCAGCAGGACGCGCACACGACGCCGCCCGCCTCCGCTGCCGTGACGGGGCCCTGGCGCCTGGCCTCGCCGTTTGCTGCGCCGCTGCCGGCGTTCAGCGGCGAGCCGCCCGACCCCGGCCAGCCCCGGCCCGCCGGCAGCGCCGGCGGCAGCCGGCGCAGCAGCGCGAGCGGCAGCAGCAGGAGCGCCAGCGGCGGCGGCGACGCCCCGCACGACGGCGCCGGCGCGCCGCGCGACCAGGGTCAGCGGGCCAAGCCCGGCGGCGGCACGGCCGCCCCGGCCCAGGTGACGGGCGGCGGCAGCAGCGCCGCGAGCACGCGCCGCGCAACCGAGCATGCGGCCCGGCAGCTGCTCGCGCAGCAGCTGCAGCCTGTGCGCGCGGCGCGCCCCAAGCCGCGCCGCGCGTCCCTAGAGCTGCCGGCGGAGCAGCGCCAGACGGCATCGCCCAGGGGCACGACGGGGCCCTTTGCGCTGTCGTCCCCTTTCGCGGCCGCGGCAGTGGGCGGCGGCGGCGGCGCTTCCGCCGCAGCGCTCGTGTGCCCCGGGACGGCCGACCCGTTTGGCAGCCCGTTCCCGCTGCTCGCGCAAGGCGCGGCGGCCGAGGCGGTTGCCATCGCAGCCGCGGCGGTGCAGGCTGGCGCGCTGCAGGCGGCAGCGGCCGCCACGTGCGCGGCCGGCCGGGCGCAGGCCGTGGCGGGCGCGGCGGGCGAGCAGGAGGCGCCGCGGGGCGCGCAGGCGCCGTCCGGGGCGAGCAGGGCCGGCAGCGCTGGCTCCGCCGGGCGGGGCGGCGGCGCCGTCGGCGACGCGCAGCAGCTCCCGCTGCCGCCCGGCGGCGGCGAGGCCTGCCAGCCGCGGGGCCAGCCGCTCGTGGGCGCGTGCACGGGCATGAGCAGCCTGGCGAGCCACGCGACCGAGCCGCGCTTCAGTCTGCCCTTCAGCTTCCCCAGCCTGGGCGCGAGCGCCGCGGGGCTGAGCAGCAGCGCCGGCACGGCCGCGCTCGACTACGGCGGCGCGGCGAGCGCCGCGCCCGCGCTGCACGACGGCGAGCTCGCGGAGCTGCAGGCCCAGCCCGTCGAGCCCAGCTCCTCGCTGCTGCTCGGCGCGGCGGGGCTCAGCCCCGCGTCCTCGGCGGAGCGGGCCGGCGAGGCGGCGCCGCGCGAGCTGCCGACGCTGGGCGGCGAGGACGGCGCGTGCGCGGCGCCCGGGCTCAAGGAGCGGGCGGCGCAGGCGGCGGCGCTGCAGGTCCACGACAGCGTGAGCAGCCACCAGCAGAACATCAAGCAGCGCCTGCTGGCGCAGCTCGCCGCGCGCGCGCAGGCACCCGAGCCGGCACCGCTGCAGCCGCCGGCGCCGGCGCTGGCGCCGGTGCTCGCGACGCCCGTGGCAGCGGCCGTGGCCGCCCCGATGGCGCTGCCGCAGGCCGTGCTGGGCGCCGTCGCTGCCGCCGCGCCCGGCAGCGTGCTGCTGGCGCCGCTGGCGCCGCTGCCTGGCACGTCGCCGGCGGCAACCATGCAGCTGGCGGCCGCCGTGCTGGCCACGCAGGCCCAGGCCGGAGCCCTGGAGGCGGCCGGCCCCTCCCTGGAGGCGGCGGTGGCGACGCAGCTGGCCGCGGCCGGGGTGCAGCAGGTCGCGGCCCTGCCAGTGGTGCCGGTGCCGGCGGCGGGCCGGCCGGTCCCCATCAAGACGCCGTCGCCCGCCCAGGCTGCGGCCGCCCAGGCGGCGGCGACGGCGGCGGGCGTGGCGCCCTGCCCGGCGCCGCCCAGCCCCGCGGCCGCGCCGCCGTCGGCGCAGGGCGCCGCCCTGCTCGAGCCGCAGCCTGCCGCGGCGGCGGCGGCGGTGCAGGCGAGCGGCGTCAGCTGCGCCTGCTGCTACCCGGCCTGCCTGACTGAGGCGCAGGCCGTGGTGGTGTCCGTGCACGTGGCCGGCCTGGAGCGGCTCGCGGGCGGCTGGCCTGGCGGCGCGTCGCTCGCGTTCCGGGCCGTCGCGTGCCACAGCCAGCAGGTCGTGGCAGACGTGCGCGGCACGCTGCTGCCCGGCGAGGGGTTCCTGCGCGTGGCGCTGCCGCCGCTGCCCCGCGGCGTGCTGCAGCTGGTCCTGCTGCTCCCGGAGCCGGCGCTCGCGTTCACGCAGGCGCTCCTGGTGCTGCCGGCGCCGTGCGCGGCCGAGATGTGCCTGCTGTGGGCAAGCCAGCTGCAGGCGCGCCTCAGCGCGGCGGCCGCGCTGCAGCGCGGCCTCGCCGGCGGCGGGCGGCCGTCGGAGCAGGGGGAGGCCGGCACGCGCGGCTCGCTGGAGGTGGGCAGCTGGGCGGGCTCCGGCTGGACCAGCCAGGGCAGCAACGCCAGCGCCGGCAGCAGCTGCGGCCCGGCTGCTAGCAGCCCGCGCCCCGCCGCCGGCGCCTGGGCCGACCAGCTGCACGCCGCGGCGGCGCGGGCGCGCCTGCAGTGCGCCGCCGCGCCGCACGGCGCGAGCCCGCCCTCGCCTGCGGCGTCGCCGTCGGCGCCAGCGTCGTCCGGCGCCAGCGCCGTCAGCGCGGCCGAGGCCGCCGACGTGTGGGCGGGCGAGTACATGCCTGTGGCCTCGGACCTGGCGTGCCTGCTGACCCACGCGGCGCAGCTGCAGGCGCACCACAAGCCGCCCGCGCTCGCGGCGGCGCTCAGCCTCGCCGCCAGCGGCGTGTCCGGCACGCCCTCCACGGCGCCCAGCACGCCCGCGGCGCCCGCCTCGCCGCGCCCGCCGCCGGCGGGGGGCGCGCCCGCGGGCGGCAGCTTCGCCGCGCCCGCCAGCGCCGCCGCGCTCGCCGGCCTGTGCGGCCCCGCCGCGGCCGCGCTCGCGGAGGCGCTCGCGGCGCCGGCGGGCGCGGTGAGCGCAGACGACCCTGGGTTCAAGGGCCTCGTGACGGGCCTGGTGCAGGCCCTCGCCGCCGCGGCGCTGTGGGCGACGCTGCAGCTCACGACGGACTTGGTGTACGGCGTGGGCGCGAGCGCAAAGGCCCTCTACGTGGCCAAGGCCGGCCGGGGCGCGCCCGGCAGCGGCAGCGGCGCGACGACCAAGGCGGGCAGCGAGGCGAGCGCCGACGGCGGCGGCGCCCGCCCGGGCTCGGGTGCGGGCGCGGGCGCGGCGCGCGCCCGCGGCGCGGCGGCCGCCGGCGCCGGCGCCGCGCCGGGCGGCGGCGGGCCGGCCGCGCGCGACGCAGTGGCGGACGCGCTCGCCGCGGCGCGGGGCGGGCAGGCGCCCGAGCTGCCCGGCGTGGCGCTGCTGCTGCTCCTGGTCGTGCGCGCCGCGCTCGCACGCCGC
The DNA here is from genome assembly GCA_014905635.1 of Scenedesmus sp. PABB004. Classification (NCBI taxonomy): domain Eukaryota; kingdom Viridiplantae; phylum Chlorophyta; class Chlorophyceae; order Sphaeropleales; family Scenedesmaceae; genus Scenedesmus; species Scenedesmus sp. PABB004. The sequence continues at coordinate 913,147 of JABVCE010000013.1, forward strand.
GCCGCCGGCCTGCGCCGCGGCGCGGCCGCGGCGGGCGGCGCCGCGCTGCCCGCGCTGCGCGCGGCCGCGGCCGCGGCCGGCCGCGCGCTGCTGGTGGTGGCAGTCGTGCTCGTGTGGGCGCTCGAGCGCGCGGCGCAGCTGCCGCAGCTGCTCGTCGCGCGCCTGACGCTGGGCGCCGACACCGGGCTGGAGGAGGAGTGATGCGGGACGGGGGGGGGGGGGGGGGGCGCCCGGAGGCACGCGCGGGCGCGCATTGTCGCCCGCAGTGCTGCTCAGTCAGCGGAGAGGGGGGTGCGGGCGGGGGACGCCCAGCGCACGCCTCGTGCGCGTGCATGCTGTGGGCGCGAGGGGCGCGGCCGCGGGCTTTCGTTCAGCTTGCAGAGGCCCTGCCTCTGCCTTTGTTTGCCGTCCGAGGCCATCGCTGGAGATGCGTGTGCGTGGGCGGGTGCGGGGCGGGTGTGCGTCCCTGCTGCTGATCGGTCTAGACCAGGTCTGCCATCGCCGTCGTTGGGACCACCCCCGGCCACTGCGCCGCAGCGCCCCGCGCGCCCCCTGCTTGCTTTGCTGCTACCGCTTTTCACCGCCCGCGCGGCAGTACAGGGCAGGGACGTGTTGTGTTGTTTTGTGTGAGTGCCCCGAGCCAGGCTGGCGCGCGGCGCCGATTGTCCGTGCGTCGCGTGGAGCCCTTCCTTGTGTGTGCTTTCCTCGTGCGCCCGCGTTTTGCTGAGCCCGCCGCCTCCTTTTGCTTCTGAATTCAGAGGTAGCTTCTATCAGTACATCACCGCGGTTTGAGAGAGGGGGCGCGACTTTGCAGCGCTTCCCACGCGCACAAGCAAAAACCGGGGATCAGGGCCTAAACCGAGTGACCTGCACCACGCGGCACAGCACTGGGCCGGCGGTGGGGCGCGGTGGTGGTTGGTGCGCGTGCTCGCGAGCCACAGCACCTGGGCGACGGCAGGGCCGGGACTGCTGGGGCGCGCGCGAGTTGGCAACCGACGGCGGTTCAGTCAACACCGCGGCACGCCGTAGACCGCAGTCTGGCCTGCCCTCTCCCCCAGGGCCAGACTCACGCCGCCAGCAGCTGCCCCACTCAAACAGAGACACTGTCGCCGTCGCCGGTCGTGGACGCCGCGCGGCTGGCCACACGCTCGGCAGCGGCGCCGCCGTGACCGCAGGCGGCATGCAGCTCGCCGGCAGCTGCGCGCAGATGAGGTGCCCGTACTCGCTGGGCATGGCGCGTGGTCGGGGCGCGCCCGTGCCGCCGCCGCGGCGGCAGCAGCAGCGTGCACGCGTGCCGGCGCCGCTGCGACGTGCAGAGGCTGCTCAGGTGCTGGGCGGTGGTCGCACCGCATCCTACCTTTGCTGCCGCGACTCCACCCGCAGCTTCAGCCTGCCGCGCGCACCGCCACGACTGCCCCGCCCACCGCTGCTGCCGCTGCCGCCCACCATCACCGCAGGCGCCGGCGCGCCCGACGCGGCGCCGCTGCGTGGCTGCGGCGGCAGCGGCGGCGGTCGGCGCGCCGCGCTTTGCACAGCCGTCCGGCCCGTTCGCGGTCTCGGCGCTGCCGGTGCTGAACGTGCCGCTCGGGCCGTCGCCCAAGGACCCGTCGCTGGCGCTGGAGCTGCAGCTCGAGGTGCTCACGCCAGCGGGGCGCGGCGCGTGCCCGCTCGTGCTGCTCACGCCGGGCTTCCTGCTCAACAGCAGCCTGTACCGGTCGTATGCCACCCGGCTCGCGAGCTGGGGCTTCACGGTTGTCCTGCACGACCTCAGCGACGTCCTCGACGACACGCTCACCTGCGCCTACATGCGCCAGGCAATCCAGCGCGCGGCGGCGCCGCGCACGCCCGCGCGTGCTGAAGCCGCGGCGCGGACCGCGGCGGCGCGCGGACCGCGAGCGCGCCGCCGCCGCCGCCGCCGCACCGCGCGCCGCAGGTGCTGGAGCTGTGCGGCCGCGACCGCCGGCTCGCGCCGCACTGCGCGTGCGACTCGCTGCTGCTCGTGGGCCACTCACGCGGCGCAAAGCTCAGCTGCCTGCTCGCCGACCAGGCGCGCGCGCGCTGCGGCGCGGCGGCGCGCCGGCGGCGCCCGGCGCCCCCGCGCGTCGCGGCGCAGAGCGCGCAGGCCGACGCGCGCTGCCTCTCTGCGCGTGCACGCCGCTGCTGCAGGACCCGCGCGTGCGGGGCCTGGTGCTGCTCGACCCGGTCGACAACAGCGACATGGGGCCGTCGGGCGTCGGCTACCCGTCCGCGCTGCCGGCGCTCACGTCCGCCGCGTCGTCGCGGCGCCTGCCCGTGCTGGTGGTGAGCGCCCGCGCCGGCGAGCCACCCGCGCCGCCACCCGCGCCGCCGCCCGCGCTGCCGCGCGCGCCCGGCGCCGCGGCAGCGCGCCGACGCGCGGCGGCCGCCGCGGCCGCGCGGCGCAGGTCGGCGCCGCGCTCAACAGCGACATCGTGCCGCCGGCCGCCAACTGGCGCCGCTTCGCCGCGGCCGCCGCCGCGGGCGGCGCGCCGGTGTGGGAGGTCGTGCTGCGCGGCGCGGCGCACCTGCAGTTCCTGGACAAGCAGAATATGCTCTCGATGTTCAGCCGCCCGGGGACCACGCCGGACGAGGCCGTGCGCAGCGTATCGCAGGCGTGCATGGTCGCGTTTGCGGAGCTCGCGGTCTGCCCCAAGGCCGAGGTCAGCGGCGCGCAGGTGCAGACGCTGCTGGCGGAGGAGGGCGAGGCGCTGAAGCGCGTCGCGCCGCTCGACGCGAGCCTGCTCAACTGGGAGCCCCGCGCAGCGCGCGGCGCCGGCGCCGGCGCGGGGCAGCAGCAGCGCGCGCAGGCGGCGGCGGCCGCGGCGGCGGGCGGGGCGCGGCCGAAGCCCGTGTCGGCCAGCCGGGCGCAGCTCATGGGCATGCGCGTGCGCGAGCTCAAGCGCCTGCTGCAGGTGCGGCCGCCAGCGCGGCGCGGCGCCGCCCCGCCGCGCGCGCGCGAGGGCCGGGGCCAGCCAGGCAGGGGGCGGCGCGCGGTTCTCCACGCTCGCCGGACCCGCGCACCCGCCGCCGCGCGCGCGCCGCCGCAGGAGCACGGCGTCGACTCGGCCGACTGCTTTGAGAAGGAGGAGCTCGTGCGGCGCGTGCTCGAGCGCTGCACGCTCTCCGCCTGAGCCCGAGCCCACGGCGGCGGCGGGTGGGGACCGCGGCGCGCAGCGTGTTGCGCTGCCATCACGCATGCGGCCTCGTTACTCTCATCATGCAGGGGCGCGGCCTGCGCCCCCTCCCTGCCTTGCCGCCGGCATATGCACGCGGCGGCGGCGGCTGCAACGTGCTCATGCAGCTGGAGTTGCCCGGCGCCGGGCAACTGGGACGGCCCGCAGCGCGCGCCGGCGCGCGCTGCGGGCCGTCAGCCCCCCAGCGCGACGCGGCCAAAATGGGTCGAGCCGGCGCGCCACGCGGCTGTAACCGTCAGGGGCGCCGCACAGCCGGTCATCGTCGGTCGTCAGCGTGCGGTGTCGCGCGCGCGGTGCCAGTCCGCCGCGCGTTGTTGTGACAAAAACGTGCGTGCCGCCGCGCGGCGGAAGCGATGCAAGTGCCCTCTGGTCAAAGCGATGCGTTGCGTGTCATCAGTGCCGCCGCCGTCGCCAGCTCGGTTCCGTCAGAAAAAAAGCCCCGGCGTGCCGCTCACCGCGTCGCGCTGCCCCCCACGTGCGGTCGTGCGTTGCCCTCCCTCAGCGCCCCAGGCGCTGCCTCTTGAAGCCCTGCCTCACGCAGTCTGGGTAGGTCAGCGGCGCGACGGTGAGCCCCGCGAGCGCGCCTGCGGGCGGGCGGGCGGCACCGAGTCAGTCGCCGCCGCCGCGCGCCCGTCGCGGGCACGCCCGGCCCGGCGCTGCCCCGCGGCGGAGGGCCACCGCGCTGCGCAGCATGCGCTGCGCACTCACCGGTGAAGCCCGCATTATAGTCGACCGCGACCTCGTTGCTCATCGCGTCAGTTCGGTCGTCCCTGTAGACGTCGCTCGGGTCTGGGCCCCCCACCAGCGCGCCCGTGATCGTGCGCGGGTTTGGCCCGGGCAGGGTAAAGGCCCGATAGTCGCAGGGCGCGGGCGGGTCGGGGCACGACGCCGCGCGGTGGTGCACGCGGCGCGGCGGGTCGGTGCCGTAGCCGACGACGAACGACCGCCCCGCGTCGCCGAGGGCGTAGCGGATCTGACCGTGAGCGAAGCAGACCGCGCGGTCGCGGCGCGGCGCGTCCAGGCGCGTCGCGTGGATCAGCATGAGGAGCGCGGCGTTGGCCGCGTGCCGAAGGCTGCCCCAACCATTGTCTGCAACAAACCAGGCGAAGCCCTTCGGACTGAAGACCCAGCTCTCGGTGCCCTTGTAGGCCGTCAGCGTCTGGCGGCGCGGCGGCGGGCGCGCGCGGGCGTTTGACCGGGCGGTTTGACCGGTTTCGGGGCCGCAACGCGGCCAGCGCAGCCACAGCGCGGCGCGGCGCGCGCGCCAGGGGCGCGCGTCACCTCGAAGAGCGCGCCGATGTGCTCCGCGTAGGCCGCGTCCGGCAGCCGGCGCGAGAGCAGCAGCGCCGTCGCGGCCGCCGTGGTGTCCCAGTAGTGGCCGAGGCGGTACTTTGCAAACGCCGCGGCCTCGAGGCTGCGGTGCGCCGCGTAGTGCCGCGCGGCGTCGGCCAGGTAGGCGGGCGCGCCGGTCGCGGCGTACAGCCAGGCGGCGGCCCAGGCGAGGTCGTCGTAGAAGCTATGGCTCGGATAGAACTGGGCCGCGTCGGTCGAGCAGTTGACCCAGTAGAGGCCTTTGAAGGTGGACGCAAACCTGCGGGCGCGGCGGGCAGCGGCGCGGCGGTGGCGCCCGTGCGCGCGCGTGTCTGGGGTCGAGGGGAGGGGGGATCCCAAGCCTGCCCGCCCAAGTTGCTCGGAGCCCGCGCCGCTGGCGCCGCCGCTCACGTGTACATGCGCTGCGCCGATTTCAGGCACCGCGCCGCGTAGCTCGGCTGTCCCCCGCCGCTGGCACTGGTGGCGGCAGCTGCGCCGCCGCTGCTGCCGCCGCCCTGGCTGCTGCCGCCGCCGCCACCCGAGCTGCTGCCGCCGCTCGCCTGTGAGCTGCCAGCGCTCGGCGCCGGCGAGCTCGGCGCCGGCGAGCTCGGCGCCGGCGACCTCGAGCTCGGCGCCGCCTGCGCGCCCCTGCTGGCCGCCGCGAGCGAGGCGCTGCCCGCCTGCGCGCTGCTGGCGTTGCCGCCCTGCAGCAGGCGCCGCGCCGCCGCGCCGCCGCCCTCCTCCGCAGCCGCCATCGCCATGAGGGTGCTGTTGCCAAAGACCATCGACGCCGCCGCGAGCGCCGCGGCCATCGCGCCCGCGACGTCCGACCCCGGCGCGCCCGGGCCGCACACCGCCACCGGCCGCGGGTCGGTGATGTCCTCGGGCCGCCTGCGCCGCGCCGCAAACGGGGCGAGCGCGTGCGCATGCTCGGCTGCCCGCCGCGCCGCCCGCTCGCCGCCCGCGCCGCGCCGCCCGCCGCGCGCCACGCCGCCCAGGCCGCCGGCGCGCCGCGCCGCCCCGGCCGCCGCCGCCGCGCGGCGCCCGCACCTCCAGAACGCGTGGTCGGCCTTGCCCAGCCCCACCTGCGCTGCGACCTGGTTGGGCCCGAGGTCGCACTTGAGCAGATAGTCAGTACCCCATTTTAGCGTGGCCACCGCGTGGCCCAGCTCCCCCGCGCGGCGATAGCCCTGCACGCAGCGCAGCGGGCGGCGGCGGGCGGCGTCTGCGCCGGCGCGGCGCTGCGCGGCAGCTGTGTGACGCGCGGCGCCCCGGCGGCGCGCAGCGTCAATCAGCGCGCGCGCCTCTGCAAACTCCAGGATGCTCCACGCTATGTTAGTCAGCGCGAACGCCTGCGGGAGGTTGAACTTGACGTAGTCCCCTGGGGGGGGGGGGGGCGCGCGGGGGCGGCGCTGGCGGGGACCAGGGGAGGGCAGCTGCGCCGGGGTGCGCAGCAGGCGGGGGGCCGCACGCGCTACCTGCGTCGAAATACCCGCCGACGAGGTCCTGCCCCCGGGCGCGCGGTCGGCGAGCGCCGCGCTGCGCCGCCAGGCCACGCGCTGGTTGGGCGGCAGGAAGCCGCTGCGCTGGGCCTCGTAGAAGAGGAGCGACAGCCCCAGCACCTCGCCGTAGTCAAAGTCGCCGGACGGCGTGAAGCGCGCGGGGATATCGTCGACCGCCGCGAGCCGCCGAGCGGCGGCGCCTGCGCACACCGTTGCGGCGGCCGGTGAGGGCGGCGGCGGGCGGCGAGCGCGGCGGTCAGCGGCGGTTGCGGCGGCGGCGGCGGCGGGGGAAAGAGCGTGCCCTCGCGCAGGCGCGGCGGCGGGTGAGAAGCAGCGGCGTTTGGCGTCACTCGCGGCCGGCGCCGCCACGCGGCGGTCTGGCGACGAGCTGTCAAGCTGCGCTCCACTGAGACCGGGCCGGTCAATTGCGGCCGGGGCGGCCAGGGCGGGGAGCCAGCCGCGGGCTGGCTCGCGATTGCGCACCAGGGCGCTGCAGCCAGCACCTCGCGCGCGCAGCCACCGGCGCGCGCGCCGGCGTGTTTGTGTCACACATGCACCACCTCACGCGCGCACCTGCATGAGGCGTGAAGCCGAGCAGCGCGACGAGCAGCGCTGCCGCCGCCCGCGCCGGCGCGAGCGCTCTCAGCATGTTTCCATTCGCGCGCGCTGGCGCGCGTCGAGTTCGCGAGGACTGGAGCCGGACGGGCAAGCTGGAGCCTGTTCCCGGGCGCCGCGCGCCGCGCGCCGCGCGCCGCGCGCCCGCAAAGCCCTGGGCGCTGCGCCCGCCGCCAAACGGCCAACTCGCCGCCGGAGCCGCGACGCACACACAAGCGCAGCCTCACTGCTCGCCCCAGCCCGCCTGCAGCAGCAGCTCGGGCACCTCGGCGCCGGAGCCGTCGCCGAGCCCAGGCGCAGGCGCGGGCTCCGGGGCCGCCGCGCCGCCGCTGCCGCTGCCGCTGCCGCCGCCGCCGCCGCCGCCGCCGCCGTCGCCGCTGCCGCTCGCGCCGGCGATGGTGGGCCCCGCGGCGCCCACGGCCGCCGGCATCGCCGCCGCCAGCCCCGGGTTCGCCGCCGCCACCTCGGCGGGCGTGCCGCCCGCCGGCCGCTCGCCGACGACGTCGGCGCGCGTCCGCGGCGGCAGCAGGCCGGGGCTGAATGCCAGGTCGGCCTCCGCGCCGCGCGCGACGCCCCGCTGCGGGCTGGTCATCGCCGCCGGCCGCGTGGCGTCGCCGGGGCGGGAGCGGCCTGGAGTGGTGGCGGCGGCGCGGGTGCTGCTGCGAGCTGGGGGCCTCGGCCGCGCCGGTGCACCGGCGGCGCCCCCGTGCCGATGCGGTGCAGGGCGGCGGTGCAAGGCCGCAAGCCGCGGTCGCCCCTCCAGTCTTCCCCGCGCGCTCACAGCGCTCCGCGAGCAACGCAGCGACGCAGCGGCGGGACACCGCGTCGCGTGCGCGGCGGCGACCGGCGGAGGCCATCAACGCCTGCTGCCGCCGCTGCCGCTGCTCTCCTGCTGCCTTCCGCCTGCTGGCCCCATGGCGCCGGTGCGGCGCGCTCCGGCCGGCTGCGATTGAGGAAGCGGCGGCGCGCCCTGGCTGCGCCCTGAGCTGCCGGCCGCCGCTCCGCTGCTGCCGGCACCCGCAGTCGGCCGCCGCCGTCCGGGGCGGCGACGGCGACGGCGGCTGCTTCGTGACCTTCCTGCCCGGCGACAACCAGGACCTCGCAAGCGCGTCGACGCAGGCGACGGTGGAGCTGATGTCGGCGGACCTGTCGCAGCTGCTCCGCCTGCCGCCGGCGGCGTTCTGGCACGTCGTCCTCGCCGACGCGTCGCTGCACGCCTGCCTGGACTCCTTCCTGCGCTTCCGCAGGCGCGCGCGGGGCGGCCGCGCGGCGCAAGCGCGCGCGGGGTGCCTGCAGCGCGTGCACGCCGCGGACGCAGCCGCGGCGCCGACCTCCCTCCCCGGCGCAGGCGGTGCTACGACGACGACGGCGACGCGCAGGGCGCGGTGCAGGGCTCGTCGGACGTGCTGCTGCAGCTGTCGCAGCGCGTGTTCAAAGTCTTCTGGCGCATGTGCGCGCGGCGCGGGGCCAGCAGCCCGACCGCCCCTGCAGCGCCGCTCGCCCGCCGACGCGCGCCCCGCGCGCGCCTCGCTCGCGCAGGGCGCACCCGCAGGAGCTCACGGACGCCGCGCCGCGGCAGCCGCCCGCCGCTGGCGGGCGCGGCGGCGGGCGCGGCGGGCGCGGCGGTGGCGGCCGGGCCGGCGCAGCACCTGCGGGCGCGCTGCAGCCGGGCGATGCGGCGGCCGCGCTGTACGATCGCTGGCTGGTGGACGTGCCGAAGCTCATGGACCTGGCCGTGCTCTATGGCCCCGGCAACCCGGAGCTCACGCGCCAGCTGCTGCAGCAGGTGCTGCGCCTGCAGCCGCGCTACGCCCAGGTGCGGCGGGGAGGTGTGCTCGGCGGCGGTCCCGCCGCGGCGCCCTCGCGCACGGCGCGGCGCGGCGCGCGCTCACGCGCCTGCGGCGTCCGTCCGTCCGTCCCGGGCGGCCGGGCAGGACGTGGTGCGCCTCGCCGAGCCGCTGAGCGGCAACCTGCACGAGCTGGCGTTGAGCGTGAAGCGCCTGGCCAACCGCGCGCTCGCGGGCGCCAGCGCGGGCGACGGCGCCGGCGCGCCGCTGCTCGCGGAGCTCTCCGGTGCGCGGCACGGCCGCGCGGCGGCGCGCCCGCGTCGAACATGCGGACGGCCGCGCCGCCGCCGCGTGCGGCCCGCCGCCGCCGCCTTCTCTGCCGCCGACCCGCCGCTGCGCCGACGCCGGTCCCACCACTGCAGAGTCGGTGCGTTACTTCACGGACGCGTTCCTGACGCTGCAGGCCCTGGCCGACTGCCTGCCCGAGGCCGCCGCGCTGCTGCTGGCGCCGGTGCACCACGGCGCGCTGCTGCTCGCGCTCGCCGTCGTGCACGGCGGCGTGCTGCCGCTGCTCGCGCGCGTCGCGGCGCAGCCGCAGGCCGCGGCGCACCCGGCGCTCGCGCCGGGCCGCGTGCGGCGGCTGCAGGTCGCGCTCGAGCGCCTGGTCTTCTGCCTCCTGCGCGCGGCGTTCTGCACCCCCGAAGGCGCCAGCGCGGCTGCCGCTGCCGCCGCTGCAGCTGCGGCCGCGGCGGGCGCGGGCGCCGAGGCGCGCCGCGCCGGGCGCGGCCCGCGGCGGCGCCGGCGGACGGCGGCGGCTTCAGCGCTGAGCTGCAGGGCCAGGAGCTGATGAACCTGCTCATGCTGCTGGCGCACCCCTCGGACCACACAGCTGCTGGCGGCGACGGCGGCGGCGGCGGCGCGCCGCACCAGCAGGCGGGCCTGCTGACGGCGCTGAATCACGCGCACCACCTGGACGTCGCAGTGGCGGGCGCCGCGGAGCTGGTGCGCAGCGCGCGGGTCATTGCAGCGCCTCCGCGCTCGTCGCTGCGGCGCCTGCGCCTTGACCGCCCGCCCGCCCGCCCGCGCGCGCGCAGGGCCTGCTGTCGCTGGACGACGCCCAGTTTGATTACATGCTGGCGCTGCTGGACGGCGACCGCGAGCTGCTGCAGCGCCGCCAGCAGCAGCAGGTGCAGCAGCAGCAGCAGCAGCAGCCGCAGCCGGGCGGGGCAGCTGGCGCCGTCGCCGCCGCCGCCGCCGGCGCCGCGCAGACGGCGCCGCCGCCTCTGGGCGAGCTCGCGGCGCAGCTGGCCGCCATCCGCGAGCTGCTGCCTGACTTTGGCGACGGCTACCTCACCGCCGCGCTCTTCCACTGCGGCTGGAGCACCGAGGCGGCGATCAACTGCCTGCTCGAGGGCGCCCTGCCCGCGGGGCTGCGCGGCCTCGAGCCGGGGCTCAAGTCCTGGACGCCGCCGGCCGCGGGCGCCGGCGGCGACGGCGGGCAGGCGGGGGCGCTGTCGTGGACAGGCCTCGCGCGCGAGGCGGCGTCCGCCGCGCCGCCGCGCGGCGCCGCCGACGTGCCGCTGCCGAGCGCCGCGGCCGCGGCGGCGGCGGCGGCGGGCGGCGGGCCGCGCCCGGCCGTCGACCGGCGCACGGGGCGCGTGCTCGGCGCGCTGCCGGCCGCTCTGCGCTCGGCGACCAAGAGCATCGCGGCGGAGATGCAGTTTGAGTATGACGACGAATATGACGACTCCTTTGACGACCTGGTCGGCCCCGGCGCCGACGGCGTGTGCGACATCGAGGTCGAGGACAGCGGCGCGGCGGCGGCCGCGCGCGGCGGCGGCGCGGGGCCGAGCGGCGGCGGCGCCGGCGGCGCGGGCCCGGGCGGCGCGGGCCCGAGCGGCGGCGCCGGCGCGGGTGCGCGCGGCGGCCGGCGGCCCGCGGCGGACCGGCTGTGGGTGGCGGACGGCAAGGTCTATAACTACAAGCGCGCGGGCGCGCAGGAGGTCGCCGGCCAGGCGGGCGCGGCGGCGGCGCTCGCGGCGGCGCGCGCGGCGGCGGCGCAGATCCACGGGCTCGGCCCCGGCGGCAACGTGCCGCCGCCCGCGGCGCCGCCGCCGGGGCAGGGCCGCGGTGGCGGCGGCGGCGGCGCAGCGGCGCCCGGCCCGCCGCCCGGCGACGGCGGCGGCGGCGGCCGGGGGCGCGGCGGCGCGCCGGGCCGCGGCGGCGGCGGCGGCGAGCCGGGCGGCGCGCCGCCCGGCGAGGACGGCGGCGGCGGCGGGCGCGGCCGCGGGCGCGGGCGGGGCGGCTACGCGCACAAGGAGGCGCACAAGGGCGCCATTGGCAACCACCACCGCAAGGACCGCGCCACGGCCAAGGCGGCGCGGGGCATGTTCTGACCGGCCGGACCGGGCACTGGGTGTAACCGCGGTCGCCCGCCACGCCCGCCGGCCTGCGCAACAGTCAACCTCGCCGCCGCGCACGGCCGCCAGCCGGCCGGCCGCCGGCCGGCCGCCGGCCCCGCGCTCACGCCGCGCCGCCCGCGCCGCGGCCGTCGTCGCCGGGCGGCGGCAGGCCCTCCGCCTCGCGCACGCGCCGCGCCGCGTCGGCATAGCCGGCCGCCTTGCGGGCCACCATGCCGTCGTCAGCCGTCCCGCCGGCGGTGTCGATCTCGCCCGCGCGCCGCGTGTCGGTGTTGAGGTTGGCGTCCGGCGCCTGCTCGCCCCACGCGGCGCGGCCGTCCGCGTCCGACACGGGGGAGTCGTCGGGGCGCGGCGCGCCGTGCCCCGCGGCCGTGTCGGCGCCGCCGCCCGCCGCGGCCTGCACGGCGGCGCCGAGCGCCGACGCCGCGCCGGCGGCCGCCCGCGCAGCGGCGCCCGCGGCGCCGGCGGCCTTCTCTGCCAGCCGGCCGGCGATGTGGGGCGCGTGCGCCGCGAACGAGCCGCCCACGCCGGGGCCGCGGCTCTCGTCGGAATAGCTGCTGCGGCGACGGCAGACGGTTGTGGCTGCCGCGGCGCGGCACGCGCGCACGAGCGCCGCCGCCCGCGCGCGCGCGGCGCACCTGCCGGCCATGGCCTGGTCCGCCTGCCACGGCGCGCGGCGCAGCGCCTCGTCCGGGTCGGCGCCCCTGTTGGCGGCCGCGGCCGCCGGGTCGGCCGGCGCGTCGGGGCTGCGCGCCGGCCCGCTCTCGACGTTGGCCTCCCCCGCCGCCGCAGCCTGCTGCACGCTGCGGCTCCGGGGCCCCGGGCCCGGGCCGGCGGGCCGCTCGCCGCGGTCGCCGCCCGCGCTGAGGCCGCGCCGCGCAGCGGCGGCGGCGGCGGCGGGCGCGCGCCGCGCGGGCGCGGTGCCGGCGCGCAGGAAGAGCGGCAGCATCGTGGCAGGCACAACGGCGAGGGCGGGGGAGTGGCGAGCGAGGCGGCGCGGCGCGCTGGGAGCGGTCGGGCGCGCGGCCGGCCGTCACGCGCAGCGCGCGCACAACAGTCGCGAGGCGACGTCGGATCGCGCGTGCAGTAGCTCGTGCCCCCCTCTGCCTGCGGCGGGTGCGGGACCGAGCGGGCGCGTTGCCGCCGCCGGCGCCGGCCGCCGGCGACGTCGCGTGCGCCGCGCCGGCCCTGGCCGCCCTGGCCTGCTGCGCGTGTCGACGACGTGACCCCGCTCTATCTAGCATGATGGCGTGCCAGCAGCGACCGCGGTCGGAGAACGGCGGCTCGAGGTCGTGGGCACCGCTGGCACGACTCCCGGCGCTGCGCGGCCTCCCCGCGCCCCGAGCGCCTGCTCTCCACATCACCACTCCACACGCCCCCTCTCCGGCGCCAGGCAGGCGGCCGGAACGCCCTGCGCGCGAGCAGCAGGCAGCGGCAGCCGCGCGCCAGCGCCCCGCCCCACCCCACCCAGGCCTCGCCAGCCGCCCACGCCACCCTCACAGGCTGTGCCCCCACCCGGCCAGCCCCACGCGCCACCCCCCGAGCTCCCACGCGCGCCGGTCACCGGGAAGGGCGCTTCCCCGCTTCGCGGCCGGCAGAAGCGCAGCCGGAGGCCCCTCGCCGCCCGCGCGCGCGCCTGGCAGCTCACTTACATTACGTCCCACCCTCTCGACCATCGCGCCGCGCCCCCCTCGCCCCGCATCGTCGAGAAGCCGGTGCCCCCCCGGACGGCGGCACCGCGCGCGCCGCGCCCTGCGCAGTGCGTCATGGCCAGCGGTCGTTCGCGGCTCTCCTGCTGCTTCGCGGCCCCCAGAGGTGCGTGCGCCCGGTGGCGCCCGGTGGCGCTGCGGGCGGGTGCGCCCGGCCGCTGCGGTGCGCCATCGGGCCCGCCGCGGCGCGGTGTGACGAGGGGGGATGTCGACGGCACCGCTGGGCGCGCGCCCCGCCCGCGGCGCGGCCCGGAGCGGCGGGGGCGCCGGCAGATGCGCGCCAGCCTGCCCCCGCCCCAATCGCCGCGCCCCGGCGCCGTGGGCCCGCCCGCGCCCGCGTGGGGCCTGCTCGCTGCCCCTCGCCCCTGACGCGACCGCCGCCGCGCCGCCGCAGTCGAGGAGGAGCCCGCCGCCGCCGTGGCGCCGGCGCCCGCGGGCGAGCACAAGCAGCTGACCTGCAAGACCTCGGTGGTCACGGCCCACGCCAAGGCCCTCTCCGCCGCCGACGCGACCGCCGACTTCGGCATGGGCGACGGCAAGGCCGGCTCGCCGCGCGTCGCGGGCCGCAAGTCGGAGCAGCAGCCGCTCGCGCAGCAGCCGTCGCTGGGCCTGCAGGACATGCCTAGCATCAAACCCCTCACCGCGATGACGCTCAACCGCACCTACACCGGTGCGGCGCGCCGCGCAGCCGGCGGCGCGGCCAGCGCGGGGCGCGCGCCCGCCGCCGCGCCGCGCCGCGCCGCGCCGGGCCGCGCGGGCCGCCAGCAACCGCCGCCAACCGCCCGGCACGCGCGTCGCCGCGCCGGCGCGCCGCCGCCGCGTCGGCGCAGACGACGACTGGTTTGCGGCCATGGCCGCGCTGGACCGCGTTAAGAAGATCCAGCAGGCCCGCGCGCTGGCGGCGCTGCGCGCGGCGCACCCGCACCGCGGCCCCGGCGCCGCGGGCGGCGGCGCGGGCGGCCCCGCCGGCGGCGGCGACGACGACACCGAGGCGTGGTACGACGCGCGGAGCCACACCATGAGCGACAGCAGCGTCGCGTTCATCAGCGACGCGGAGCGCGAGGAGGTGGCGCGGCTCGCGCACGAGCTCGAGGCGCAGGAGCACGCGCAGCAGCAGCTCACCGTGTCGCTCTCGGTCAAGCGCGAGCTCGCGGCGCCCACGCCCGCGTGCGTGCCCGACCCGCCGCTGCTGTTTGCGGAGAAGCACTGGCGCTACTGCGAGGCACGGCGCCGCATGCGGGGCGCGTGGGGCGCCAGCGCGCTGCGGCTGCGCGCCGCGCGGCGGCGCGCCCACCCGTCGCCGCGCCGTAACTCTCACCCCCCGCCGCGCCGGCGCCGCGCCGCGCCGCGCGCCGCAGGTCGACCTGAAGCCCTTTTGCTTCTACTGGGAGCGCGACCCCGTGCGCAGCAGCCCCTTCCCGCTGCCCATCGACCTGCAGATGAACCTCAACAGCCTCTTCCAAAAGACACACCAGTCCATCCCGGGCATGTGGGTGAGTGCCACCCCGCGCCGAGCGCCGCCGAGCGCCGCCGCCGAGCGCCGGCGCGGCGGGCGACGGGGGCGCGCGCGCCGCGGGCGCGCGCAGACCGCGCTGACCGCGGCGCCGCCGCGCCGCGCGCAGCTGCGCGACGTGGGCAACCAGCTGCTGCTGCACGCGCAGCCGACCATCATGGCCATCCCGGGTGCGGCCCGCCGCGCCGCGCCACGCGCTGCTTCCCCGCCTCTCCGCCCGCGCCCGCGGCCCCCAGAGCTCAGGCTCCATCTCGGGTGCGACCCGCAAAGAAAAACACTCAGCACACACTCAACACACACGCACACCCTGTCGCACCGCAGGCATCGTGAACTACACCGAGTACTACAACAAGGACCAGAGCCCCGAGTCGTGGACGCTGCGGCGCGACATCAAGGTCGGGAAGACGACCGGCCAGATGTTCATGACGACCGACGGCCTCCTCATCTTCCGGTGAGCCCCGGCCCGCCCGGCGTGCGCCGCCGCCCGCGCGGCGCATTGAGCGCGCCGTCGCCCGCGCCGCCGCCGACGCGCCGCGGCCGACACGCTGCTGCCGCTGCCGCCGCCGCCGCCGCCGCCGCTCGCGCCGCCGTGCAGCGTGTTCACGTCTGGCGTGTTCAGCAAGGCGATCGAGTGGATCGGCGAGGACTACATCCGCCTCGAGGACGGCGGCGAGACGATCGTGACGCGCCAGCTGTGCAAGCTGTTCAGCGACAACTCCACGTGCAGCCAGTTCCTCATCGGCCGCAAGATCGGCGACGCGCCGCCGGGGCGCAAGGCGCACTGAGCCGGGCCCGCCCGCCGCGGGGGCTGTTTTGAGCGCGCGCCGCGCACGTCCACATGCGCGCGCGCGGCGCCGGCGGAACGCATAGCTGGTGCTTGACGACAGACGGACGGCCGGCGGCCTTGCATAAGGGCCGCACTCTTGACCCTCACACGGCGCCGCCGGGCGTGCGGCGCGCAGCAGCCGCGCGCCCGGCGGCGCATGACCGCCTGCGGGCGCTCGGCGGCGGCGGCGGACGGCAGGCGGCGCGCGTCGGCCGGCCGCCCGTGGTGCGTGCATCTACCCACCCTCCCCTGCCGCACCAGGGGCGGCCGGCGCGGCGCGACGCCGCCGGCCGCCGAGCTTAGCTTCGGCGTCGGGGCTCGGCTCGAGACGCAGGCAGGGCGCCGTGCGTGCGCGCGGCGGGGCTGCACATGTGCATTGATTGCGGCGCGTGTTTTGTGTTTGGTGTGTGTCCGCGTGCGCTCGCGGCACGTGCGCGCGGCAGCAGCGGCGGCAGCAGCGGCGGCAGGAGCACTGCACTCGGCGTGGGGGCTGCAGGCGCGGCGGCAGGATGGGGCCGGACTGGCGGACGCGCGGCGGCTGCTGAGACGGGCCGCGCCCTCTGGCGGCGGCGGGATGACTGGGCGGCTGCCCGGCCGCGTAACGAGTGCATTCATTCATCCGGCGAGCGCGGCGTTACTCGGTCAGCGCATGCGCGCCGCCCAGCCACGAGCCGGCCCGGTCACGCGCCCTCGCCGCCCGCTCGGCGGCCAGCGCTAGCCGCAGCGCGGCCCAGCACGCGCGCAGCAGGCCCTCCCCTAGACAGCCGTTGCGCGCAGCGCGCGGCGCCGCCGGTGCGCGCCGGGCGTGTTCGCTCGCGCCCGCCCGCGCGCTCAGCCGCCCCTCCTACTATGACGCCCCCGCCGCGGCGCCGCCGCCGCGGCGCGCGCGCAAGCCCTCACAGCCCTCGAGCCTCTCTCAGCCCCTCAGCCCTCCCGCTCAGAGCTTGCCCTGCTGAGCGAGGCCGTCCCTGAAGGCCTCGATCACGAGCGCCACGTTGGCAGGCGTGGCGTTGTAGCCCATGATGCCGATGCGCCACACCTTGCCCGCGGTCGGGCCGAGCCCGCCGGCAATCTCGAGGTTGTACCTGCGCCCGGGCGCGGCGCGGCGCGGCGGTGAGCGCGGCGGTCAGCGCGGCGCCGACGCGGGCAGCGCGGGCGCGGCGGTGGCGGCGCGTCGCGGCGTCGCACTTGTCCATCGCGTTCTTGACGACCGCCGCCCAGTCGACGCCGTCCGGGATCTTGATCGTGTTGACAGTGATGAGCCTGGCGGCGGCGGCGCGGCGCGGCGCGGCGCTCGGCGGCGCCCGGCGACCGCGCGCGCGCGCTCGCGCGCTGCCGTGCACCCAGGCGTGCGGCGCCGCCGGCGCGCCGGTCACCTGTCGGCGTCGTTCTCAACAAACGGCTTCAGGCCCAGCTTGCTCAGCCCCTCCCACAGCTGCTGGTGGCCCGCGAGGTGCCGCGCCCTGCGCGCGCCGCGGCGGCGGCGTGAGGCGCGCCGCGGGGCGGGGCGTGGGGGCCTCGGGCGAGCGCCCGTGCGGCGGCAGCGGCGGCGCGTGACGCCCGCGCACCAGAGGTTGTCCAGGCCCTCCTCCGCCACGATGGCCAGCGCCTCGCGCATGGCGTACATCGTGGAGACCATGCCGGTGTGGTGGTAGCTGCGCTTGCCAAACCAGCCCCAGTAGTCGCCTGCGCGCGGCGCGGGCGCGCGGCGGCGTCGGCCGGGCCGCCCCGCCCGCGCCCGGGCCCGAGCGCGGCGCGGCCCGAGCTGAGCAGAGCTGAGACTGCCGAGCTGAGCTGGGTTCGGGGTTAGGATCTAGGGGTGTAGGGGTGTAGGGTCTAGGGGTTTAGGGTCGAGGGGTTTAGGGTCTAGCAGCTCACCAATGAGGTTCATGTCGAGGTTGAACGTTGCCGGCTTGGTCGCCCGCGACTGCAGCTTCTCCATCGCCCGCTCGCTCATGAAAAAGGGCGCAGCGCCTGCGCCGACGACGCGCGGGGGCGCGCGCGGGCGAGACGCGGTGTTGAGGGCGCCGCCGCGCGCCGCGCAGCGCGACTGCCGCCGAGCGCCGGGCGACCCAGGTGCGCCGCGCGGCCCGCCCGCGCGCGCGCACCCGGCGGGCCGCTGAGGCACTTCTGGGAGCCGGAGTAGATGCAGTCCACGCCCCACGCGTCGGCAAAGAGCGGCACGCCGCCGAGGCTGCACACCGTGTCGACCAGCAGCAGCGTGCCGGTGCGGCGGCAGACCTCGCCGAGCCCCGCGAGCGACTGGTGCGTGCCCGTGCTGCTCTCGCCCTGGCAGAGGAAGAGGACCTTGGGCTTGTGCTGCTCCAGCGCGGCCGTGAGCTCGGGCAGGCTGAAGGTCTTGCCCGCGGGCACCTTCAGCTCAATCACGTCGCCTGCGGCGCGCGGTCAGGGGCCCCCCGCGCGCGCGGTCAGGCCCCCGCGCCGGCCACGCGCCGCCGCCGCCGGGCCAACGGCGCCCGCCGCGCCGCCCGCCGCGCCGCGCCCGCCGCGCTGCGCGCCGCGCGCGCACCGCCGTAGCGCGCCGAGAGGTCTGCCACGCGCTCGCCCCAGATGCCGGCGTTGCCGACGATGATCTTCTCCCCCGGCTCCAGCAGGTTGGCGATCGCGGCCTCCATGCCCGCGTGCCCCGTGCCCGACACCATCAGCGTGTACTTGCTGTCCGTCTGGAAGACGTACCTGCGGCGCGGCCGCGCCGGCGGCGGCGCGTCGGCGCCCGCATCGGCCAGCCGAGGGCGGGCGAGGGCGGGCGGGCCGCCTTTCCAGCGCGCCTGCGCCGGCGCGGCGCGGCCGCGGCTCACCGCAGGCCCTCGCTGATCTCGTCCATTATCTTGAGGAAGGGCGGGTGCATGTGCCCCAGCAGCGGCAGCGCCTGCGCCGCCAGGATGCGCGGGTGCGCGTTGGCGGGCCCGGGGCCCATCAGCAGGCGCTGCGGCACCTGCGGGCGGGCGCCGGCCGGGGCGGCGGGCGGCCGGGCGGCGGCGGCGCGTGGGCGCGGCAGGGCGGTGCGAACGCCGCTGCGCCAGGGGCGTGGGGCGGCGGCGCCCGCCGTCGAGGCGGCGCGGCGCCCGCCGCCGCTGCTGCCGCGGCCAGCGCCGGCTGTGCGGCGCGTGCCGGGCGCGGGCGGCCCGCATCGAGCACGGTGGGGCCGGCCCGAGTCGGGGGCGGCCAATGCGCCGCAATCGGGCACGCGCACGCCCACGCCGGCAAAGCCGCGCACACCTCCATCACGCTGCTCGCGGCGCGGTGCGCATTGCTCACGGTCCCAACCACCTCGCCCGCGCGAGCGGCGTGCGCGAAGGCGCGGGCGCCGAACGGCAGCAGCCGCGCCGCTGCTTGGCGGGCGGACATCTTGCTGCGCCGGCTGCGGGTGACTGGCGGGCGGCGCGCCGGGGACGGAGGGGGCCGGCGGTGACGGGACCGCGGGCGCGGGCGCGGCGAGGGAGGCGCGCCGCCGCGCGGCGGCGGGCGGCGGCGGCGCAGGGCCCGGGCCGCTTGAACTGCCGCCGCCGCCGCAGGGCCCCCTGCGCGCGCCCGCTCTCCCGGTCTGCTCCTGCGCCGTCGTCGTCACGTGTCACGGCAGCCCCTCGCCCGCACGCCCGCAACAGCAGCAGACCCGCGGCCCCCCTCCCGCAGCAGCCCGCCCCCGCCCGATCGGGCCGCCCGCGATGCTCTCCCGCGTCGCCGGCGCCCTGGTCGGCGCCTCGCACGGCGCCCCGGCGCTGCTGGCGGGCGGCGCGCCGCTGCAGCAGCAGGCGGTCGCCGCCGCTGCTGCGGGCGGCGCGTCGGGCCTCGCGACCAAGGCGACCCGCGCGGCGCCGCCCTACAAGGCCGCCGCGGCGGGCAAGGCGCCGCGCGGGCCCAAGGGCGGCGCCAAGAAGAAGGCCGGCCCGCCGCGCGCGGTCTCGGCGTACGCGTTTTTCATCAAGCAGCGTGCGACCGGCGGCACCGGCAGCGCCGCAGAGCGCATGCGCGAGCTCGCGGCGGCCTGGAAGGCGCTGCCCGAGTCCGCGCGCGCGCCGTTCGCCGCGCTCGCGGCGGAGAGCAAGGCCGAGTCGGCGGCCGCGCGCGCGGCGGCCAAGTCGGCGCGCGGGCCGCCGACCGCGTACAACACGTGGTGCGCCGAGGTGAGCCGCGACCTCGCGGCGAGCGCGCCCGGCATGACCGCGCCGCAGCGCATGTCGGAGGCCGCGGCGCGCTGGCGCGCGCTGCCCGACGGCGAGAAGTCGCGGCGGCAGGCGGCGGCCAAGGCGGCGCGCGACGCGTGGAAGGCCGCCGGCGGCGGCGCGTAGCGCGCGCGCGCGCGCGCGCGCGGGCGCGCGCAGCAGCTGCAGCGGCAGCTGCTGCCGGCGCGCCGCGCGCGCGGCTTGGCGCGGGCGGTCGCGGGGCGCGGGGTTGGGCGCCGGGGGGGGGGGGGGGGGGGGCTGGAGGGGGGGGGGGCTGGAGGGGGCTGGGGGAGTGTTGCATGTACCCATACGCGCGTGGCTGCTCTGGGCGTTGCGGGGCGCTGCTGCGCGAGGTGACCGCGCACGCCCGGGGACGACGCCACGCCGCGCCGCGCGCGACGGCCGGCCGCCGTCCGCGACGCGCACAGCCCGCAGCCGGCCAGAACGCCTACTGCGTGCTGCCCGCGACCAAACGACGCGGCGCGAGGCAGACACATCCGCCCCAGTTTGAACGGCCGCGCCGCGCGTCACTTCGCACGCTCGAAGCGCCGCCGCCACACACCGCAAGCGCCTGCAGCCCCTCCCGCCGCTCCAGTCGGCGGGGCCTCGCGCCCGGCACGCGCACAGGGGCGCCGCGCGGCATGCGCGCAGCGCACGGCTGAGAACAGGGACGCGATGCCGCTCCTCGGCGCCAAGGCGTTCGCGCCCGGCCCCCGCGAGCCGCCGCCGGGCGTGAGCGAGGTGTTTGTGATCCGCTGCACCGGCGAGTGCGTGCGCAGCTTCGAGGAGTACACCGCCAAGCGCGCCCTGTACGCGCAGCAGCAGTGGTCGGACAAGTACCACGGCAAGGGCGGCCTCACGTACGAGGAGGCGCTGCACGTGGAGCTCGACGCGGAGGAGCAGATCCGGAAGCAGGTGGGGAGGCGCCCGGAGGGCCCGTCCGGGCGCGCGCCGCCCGGCGGCGGGCGCCGCAGCGCCGCTGATCCCCCGCGCCGGCCCCGCCCGCGCCGCGCGTGCTGCGCCGCCAGTTCCCGCGCGCGCTGGAGGGCCGCGCGGTGCGGCTGATCCACCACAGCACGCTGCGCAAGGACGAGCTCATCGGCAAGCTGCACGACGCGCTGCGCGGCGCGGCGCCGGGCGACAGCGACAAGGAGAATGGCGCCGCGGGCGAGCCGTGGCAGGGCGGCGCGGCCGCGCCGCCCGTGACCAAGCGCCTGCTGGGCCAGTTCCTGCTCTATGTGCGCCGGCGGGCGGGCGGGCGGCGCGCGCCCGCGGCGGCGACGGGCTACGCAGGGGCCACGCTGAGCGCCGAGCGCCGCCGCTGCCCGCGTCGCGGCCGCGCAGGTGGCGGACAAGCACAAGCCCGGCGTGTGGGTGGTCAAGGACGAGTGGGTGCGGCGCCACGGCCTGGCGACGCAGCTGCCGGAGGGCCTGCGGGCCGCCGAGATGCCCGCGAGTGCGTGCCGCGCTGCGCGACACGGCGGCGGCGGGAGTGGCGGGGCGCGCGCGCCGCCGGCAGCGCCCCTGACGCGCCGCTCGCGCGCCGCGTCCGCGCCGCAGGCCCCGTGCCCACCAAGGGCGCCGCGGGCGGCGGCGCCGAGGGCACGCCCATGCGCTCGCCGGCCAAGGGCCGCACCAGCACTGGCGAGGCCGCGCCGGCGCGCACGCTCGAGGTGCGCCCCCGCGCGCGCGGCGGCTGGCCGGCGGCCGCGCGGAGGCCCGCGCCGCCCCGGCCCAGCCTGCCGCTGCTGCCGCCCGCGCGCAGGAGGAGGAGGCGCGGCTGCGCCCCGGCTCGCTCAAGTCGGTGGCGTTTGGCGTCATGAAGTCCCGCGGCGCGGCCGCGCCGGTGACGGCGGATGACATCATCCGCATCACCACCGCCGACGGCAGCCGCGTCGACTGGAGCGACAAGGACCGCCGCTCGCTGGCCAACGTGCGGCGCGGCGCGGGGCGCGGCACGGGCGCGGCGCGGCGCGGCGCGGGGCAGGAGTGCGGCCGGCCGCGGCACGAGCGCCGCGCCGCCGCTCACGGCGGGCCCGCCGCCGCCGCCGCCGCCGCCGCACGGGCGCGCAGGCGCTGCAGTCGGACGTGTTTGTGCGCGTGTCGCGCGGCACGTACACCATCCGCGCGCTGGCGCCGGAGCTCGCCGCGGCGACGCCGGCGGCGGCGGGCCAGGCGACGCCTGCGAGCGGCGGTGGCGCGGCCGGCGCGGCGGGGGCGGCGTCGGGCGGCGGCAAGGTGGGCCCGCGCGGCGCGCTGCGCGGCGCGCCGTCGGACGGTGGGGCCGCGCGGCACGGTGCCCCGCGGCGCCGGCCGACGCGGCGCCCGACGCCGCTGCGCGCGCAGGAGCCCGCCGCCGCCGGCGAGGCGGAGGGCGCGGAGCAGAGCGGGCTCGCGCGCGCCGAGGCCGTGCTCGCGCAGGCGAAGCGCGCGCTCGCGGCGCGCCAGGCGGACCTCGCGACGGCGGAGCAGGCCGAGGCCGTGTGCCAGCGCCGCCTCGCAGAGGGCAAGGCGGCTGAGAAGGCCAAGCCCTCGCCCGCCAAGGCCGGCGCCGTGGCCGCCGGCGACGCCGCCGGCGACGCGGCCGCGGCGCCGGCCGAGGACCTGGACGCCAAGTTTGCGCTGCCGGATCGCCTGCGTGACTACACGGGTGCGCGCGCGCTCCAGCCGCCCGCCCGCCGCCGCACCCGCACCCGCACCCGCCGCCGCCGCCGCCCTGCCCTGCCCACGCGCTGCCCCTCACACCCTCCTGCGCCGCCGCGCCGCGCCCGCCAGGCCCCGCCGACGACCGCAAGGCGCTGAGCGCGTGGCGGCAGGAGAAGCAGAAGGAGGAGAAGCGCCTGGCGGCGGAACGGTGCGCGCGGCGCGCGCCCCGGGTCGGCCCACCCGCCCGCCTGGTCGGTTTTGCCACGCCCTGCGGAGCGGCGGCCCGGCTGACGCCCGCGCGTCCACCGCGCACGCCGTCGCCGCACGCAGGGCGGCGTACGTGCAGCAGCAGCGCCTTGCGGCGGCCAAGGCGGCCAAGGCGGGCACCGAGGCGCTGCAGCAGGCGGCCGACCGCGCCAAGAAGGCGCGCGAGGAGGCCGCGGCCAAGGTGCGCGGCGCGGCACGCAGCAGCACGCGCGCCGGCAGCACAGCTGGCCAGGGAGCGTGCTCGACACGGCGCTCGCGCCGCCGCTGCCGCCCCCTCTGCCGCCGCCAGGCGGGCCGCGCCGTCAAGGCGGTGGCCGATGCGCAGCGCGCCGTGGAGCGCGAGCAGCAGCGCGAGCGCCTGCGCGGCATCAAGGAGCAGAGCAAGGTGGACAAGGAGAAGGCCAAGGCGGTGCGTGGCCACGCTGGGCTGGCCCGCCGGGCTGGCCGGCCAGGCTGGCCCCGTGGGCCCCGCGGCGCGCGTCCGACGCCGGCGCCACATGCCGCGCGCCGCGCCGCAGGCGGAGAAGGAGGAGCGCGAGCGGCGCCGCGCCGAGGCCCTGGCCGCGCGGCGGTACCCGATCGACGACCTGGAGCTGCTGGCGGAGGAGCTCGCCGGCGCCGCGCCCGCCGCGGCGCCGCCGGCCGCGGCGCTCGACGTGGCGGCGATCGCCGACGCGCGGCACCTTGGCGCGGGCGAGAGCCGCGAGCTCGGGCAGCTCTTGTACGTCGCCGACACGCTCAGCCAGTTCGCGCGGCAGCTCGGCGTCAAGCCGATCACCAGCGGCGACCTGCAGGCCACGCTCACCGCGGCGGCCGCCGCGGGCGCCGCTGCGGCGGCGGGTGCCGACGTCGGCGGCGACGAGGGCCGCGCCGCGCGCGAGGCGCTGCAGTGGGTCGCCTGCACCTACCAGCAGCTGCTCAAGGCGCGCGCCGCCTGGAGGGAGGGGGGCGCCCGCCGGGCGCCGCATCTGACGCATGCCTGCGGCGCCGTGCTGCGCAGCGCGTCGCGCCGCGCCGACCCCGCTGCCGCGGCTCGCCCCGCCGCCGCGCGGCGCGCAGGTGGTCGTGCGAGACCTCACCGAGGAGGAGGGCTGCGTGCGCCTGTACGCCCGCTGGGAGGAGGCGCTGGAGTCGGCCGGCGCGGGCGTGTGGCCCGAGCTCGTGCGGCGCTGGGTGTTCACGCAGCAGCTCGACAAGCTCGCCTCGCCCGAGGGTGCGCGGCGGGCCGCGCCGGCGCTGCGCCGTGGCCGGCCCGCGCCGCGCCGCCGGGGCGCGCGCGCGCCGACGCCCGCGCCGCGCCGCGCCGCGCCGCGCCGCGCCGCGCCGCGCCGCGCCGCGCCGCGCCGCGCCGCGCCGCGCCGCAGCCCTCGAGGCCGCGTCGTTCCTGCTGCAGCACGAGGCGGCGGCGCTCTCGCCGGCGCAGCACCTCGCGCTGCTGAGCCAGCTGCTCGACGACGCGCTCGGCACCACGCTCATCCGTGACGTCCTCGCCAGCCGGTGCGCGCGCCGCGAGCGCTGGCTGCTCGCCGCTCGCCGCCCGCCGGCGACCCGCCCATGCCCACGCCCGCGCCGCGCCCGTCCGCCTGCGTGTGCACGCGTCAGGATCGAGGACGCCGCCGAGCTCGCCGCCGGCGTGCGCGCGGAGCTGGCTGAGGGGCGGAAGAAGCTGCGCGAGCTGGCCGACGCCGAGAAGGACAGCAAGCGGCGCAAGCGCGCGGCGGCGCTCGCGCTCGCCACGGTACGCGCGACCCGGAGCCGCTCCGCGCCTGCCGGCCGCGCCCGCCGCCGTCGGCGCGCGCGCCAAGCTCGTGCCGCACCGCGCCGTGCCCGCAGGCGGCCGCCGAGCGTGCGCTGCGCGAGAAGGGCGAGCTGCCCGCCGGCGAGGCGGCCGCCGGCAGCACCAAGCCCGAGGCCGGCGATGCCAAGGCCGCCGAGGGCGGCAGCGAGGGCGGCAGCAAGGAGGAGCAGGCGGCCAAGAAGCTGCAGGCCGCGACCAGGGACATCCTGTCGCGCCTCGCGAGCTCCGGTGCGGCGGCGGGCCGCGGCCCGCCCGCGCGCACGCTCGCAGGCGGCCGGCGCGCGCAGCCCCCTGACGCGCGCCGGCGCGTGCAGGCGGCGCCGGCGTGACGCTGGCCGAGCTGGAGGCCGAGCTGGGCGGCGAGGCGGAGGAGGAGCCGAGCTGGGAGCTGCCAGAGGAGCTGCTTGAGTACAGGTGGGCTCCTCTCCAGCGCGGCGGCGCTCGCCGCTCCAGCGCGGACGCGCTCGCCACGCGCCGGGCCCCCGGCACACTCGCTCCCTCCTCCGTTCCCGCCCTCTTGCCCCCGCTTCCCACTCACGCATGTGGCCGGGCCGCCCGCGCCGCTGCCGCCGCCGCCGCCGCCGCCCCGCCGCAGCGGCCCGCCGGGCGACAAGAAGCTGATGAGCGAATTCCGGCGCAAGCAGCAGGAGGCGCGGCGGCGCCTCGACGCGGCCAAGGCCAAGTGGGCGTCCGGCAAGGCCGCGCGCGACAAGGCACGCGCGGACAAGCGCAAGAAGGAGGCCGACGCGGAGCGCCGCCTCGCGGCGGAGCGCGCGCGCGCCGAGGACGCGCTCGCAGAGTGAGCGCGGCGCGCGGCGCCGCTGGGCGCAGCCGTGCGCTGCCGCCGCACGTTTGCTCGTGCGCCCGTGCCCGCGCCCGTGCCCGCGCCCCCCGCCCACGCCCGCCCACGCCGCGCACCGCCGCGCGCCGCCGCAGGCAGCAGGAGCGCCTGGAGCAGCAGCTGGAGCGCTACCTGCTGCGCCGCCAGCCCCTCGGCGCCGACCGGCACGGCCGGCTCTACTGGTGGGGCCTCGGCGGCGCCCGGGAGGGCCTGCTGCTGCAGCACGAGGTCGGCGGCGCCGAGGCGACGCTCGGCCTGCTGCGGGACGCCGCGGCCGCGCCGCCGGCTCTGGCGGCGAAGCGGGAGGCGAGCGGCGGCGGCGACCGGCGCGGCAGTGGCGGCGGCCCCGACCGCCCGCTCGTGGCGCCGCTGGACCACCGCGGCCTGCTGCTGCCGGCCGGCCCGGAGGGCTGGGCCGTCCTGGACGACCCGCCGCTGCTGGAGGCGCTCGTGGGCTGCCTCGAGCAGCGCGGCGTGCGGGAGAAGGAGCTGCGGGGCACGCTCGACAAGGTGCGCTGGGCAGGGCGTGCCGGCGCGCGCCGCGCCGCCGCGCCGCGCCGCGCCGCGCCGGCCCCGCGCTCAGCAGCCGCGGCCGCCACCGCGCGCGCAGATGCTGCCGAGCATGTCGGCGGCCATCGCCAAGGCCGCCGCCGCCGCGCGCGCCGCCGCGGCCGCGGCCGCCGCGGGCGACGACGGCGACGCCACGCCCGCCGGCGCGCGGTCCAAGGAGGCCAAGGCCCGCAAGGAGCGCGAGGCGCTCGCGCCGCGCGAGCTGCCGTCGCGCCACGCGCGCTCCGCGGCGCAGGAGCAGATCCGCAAGACCGGCACCGCCGCCGCCAAGAGCAAGGAGGAGGCCGCCGCCGCGGCGGCCGCCGCGGCCGCCGCCGCCGCCGCAGTGGGCGGCGGCGACGACGACGGTGAGCGCAGCCCGCCCGCCAGCGCCGCCGCGCCACACCACGCGACCCGCCATGCGCGCGCGCGCGCGCGCGTCGCCGACGGCTTCCGCCCGCCCGCGCGCCCGGCAGGCCCCTTCCGCGGCTGGCAGGCGGCCGCGGTGAAGAGCGCGGTCGGCTGCCTCGCGGAGCTGGCGAGCGCGGCGGCGGCGGCCAAGCTGGCCTGCCCCGCGGCGGGCGCGTCGTGGGCGCAGTTCCGGCAGCTCCTGGAGGGCCTGTCCGCGGGCGAGGTGCCCGAGCGCTGGGCGAGCGACGTCTGTGTCGCCGCCGCCACGCTCGCGAGCGGCGGCCCCGCCGGCGCCGCGGCGCTGGCCGGCGCCGCCGACCCCGGCGCGGGCGGGCGCGACGCCGCGTGGGCGCGCGCGCTCGGGGCCGCCGCCGAGGTGGCGGCCGCCGCGGGCGCGGCGCCCGACGACGCGCGCGACGCCGCGGACGCCGCGTCGGCGCTTGCGCAGCTGCGCCTTGCGCTGCTCAGCGCCGAGGCGGCCGCCGCCGGCGCCACGGGCGAGCTGCGCTACCTGCTGGCTGGCGAGGGGGGCGCCGGCGCCGAGGAGGAGGAGGAGGAGGAGGAGCAGGAGCGCAGTTCCGAGGGCGAGGCCATGGCGCTGGACGGCGCCGGCGGGCCACCCGCCGCGGAGCCCGCGGGCCGCGGCCGCGCGGGCCAGGCGGCGGCGGCCGGGCGCGGCGCCAAGCGCGGCGCGCCGGCGTCCGCCGCGTCGAGCGGCAGCGGCCACGCGGAGGCCGGCGGCGGCGAGGCCGAGGTGGGCACCGAGGACGGCGGCCCCGCGCGCAAGTGCCGCAAGGCCGGCGGCTCCGACCCCGGCCTGCCGCCCCTGCCCGCGCCGCGCGGCGGCCGCGGCAAGGCCGGCGCCGCGGCGGCGGCGGGCGACGGCGCCGCCGGCGCCGGCGCGAGCCCCGGCTCGCGCGAGGGCTCGGCCGCGCCTGCCGGCCCGCCCGCGGGCGGCGCCAAGAAGCGCGGCCGCGGCACCGGCGCCGCGAACGAGGCGGGCAGCAGCCGCGCCGCCAGCCAGGAGCCGGAGGAGGCCTGCGCGGGCGCGGCGCGGCGGGGCGCCAAGTCGGCGCGCCGCGGCGCCGCCGCCGCCGCGCCCGCGTCGACCGTGTCGGGCGAGGACGAGCCCGGCGCGGGCGCGCTGGCGCGCGCGGACAGCGCGGCGGCCGCGGAGGCGGGCCGCCACCGCGGCGCGCTGCAGCACCACCGCCGCGAGCACGACGACCAGGACCCCGACGACCCCGACGAGGAGGTGGCAGAGGAGGGCGAGTCGGAGCTGCCCGCCCGCCTGCTGGGCAAGGCGATCTGGCTGACCGCCGCGGAGCGGGGCGCGTGGCGCGATGGCGTCGCGGCGGCCGGCACCGCGGCGGCGCTCGCGTACGCCGCGGCGGCGCTCGGCTTCCACGCGGCCGCGCCGCTCGCGGCGCTCGCGCTCGCGGCGGCGGGCAAGGGCAAGGCCGGCAAGGCGCGCAAGTGAGCGGGCCCCGGGGGCGCGGCGGGCGGGGGACGTGACGTGCAGATACAAGGGGGGGGGGGTAGCTGCGTAGTGCTGAGAGGGCAGCGCGCGCAGCGCGGCGTGATGGACGGGCGATCCTGATCGCGGGGGCGAGGGTGGCAGTACAGGGCGTGTGTGTACAGGGCGCGTGCACAGGGTGCGGGCGGCGAGCTAGCGAGGCGAGCGAGGGCGTCGCACGCCCTGCCGTTGAAACGCGCGAGCTTGAAGCGCGGCGGCGACGCCGCTGCCATGATGATCGCAGCTCGTGCCAGTACCCGTCATCACGCACAGAGGAGCAGGCCTCGGGAGCCCGGCGATTGGCGACCAGCGCGCGGCGCCACTGCAAAAGCCCTCGTCCTCGCCAGGGCCCCTGCCCCCGCCGAAACCCGCCCATCACGCCTCCGGCACGCGCACGAAACCACCACCGTCGCGCCAGCCGCGCCCGGCGCTGGGCGATGCAGAGGCTGGCACGCAGGATGGTGTTCGTCGCCGCGCCGCACAGCCTGGCCGAGCTCGACAGCCGCGCCGCTCCCGCCCTGGGCGGCACGGTCATGCTGCGCTTCAGCCTGCAGCCGGCGGCCGGCGGGGCGCTGGCGGCGCGCTACTGTCTGCGCAGCGGCGGCGAGAACAGCGGCAGCAGCGGCAACCCTGGGAGCCGCCGCTGGGGCGGCGCGGGCCGGGAGGTGGCGCCCGTGGACCACCACGCGCTGCTGTTTGCGCCCCCGCTCTCGCTCGGGCGGCACTGCCCGCCGCGGCGCGGCGTGAGCACGACCGCGGCGGCGGCGCCGCCGCCGTCGCTCGCCCGCGGCAGCGCCGCGCAGCAGCCCCCGCCGCCGCCGCTGGGGCCGCTGCGGCCGGCTCAGCAGCAGCAGCAGCAGCAGCAGCAGCAGCAGCAGCAGCAGCAGCAGCAGCAGCAGCAGCAGGGCGCGCCGGAGCTGCGGCAGCAGCTCGGCCTGCGCCTGCCGTGGCTGGGCGCGCGGCTGGACGTCGCGGGCTACACCAAGAAGGGCTACATGCGCGGCGGCGGGAAGGAGCAGAACCAGGACAGGTGCGCCCGCGTCCGCCGCCCGCGCCCGCGGCCGCGGCGGCGGCGGCGCTCGAGCCACGCCGCGCGCGCGCTCGAGCCCCGCCCCCGCCCGCCCTTCCGCGGCGCGCGCAGGGGCTTGATAATGCGCGCGTTCCGGAGCGGTGAGGAGTCCCTGCTGGCCGTGTTTGACGGCCACGGCGCGAGCGGGCACCACGTGTCGGCCTTCCTCGCGCAGCACCTGCCCGCGGTGCTGATGCAGCACCTCGTCGCCGCGGCGGCGGCCGGCGCCGGCGAGGGGCAGCCGGCGCAAGGCGACAAGGGCGGCCGGCAGCAGCAGCAGCAGCAGCAGCAGCACGGCGCGCCCTCCTGCCCCGAGTTTTTTGACGCCGCGGCGCCCTTTGTTGTGATCCCCGACCACCAGGACGACGCCGCCGCGGCCGTGGCGGCAGCGGCAGCGGCCGCGGCAGAGGGCCCCGGCGCGGCCGCCGGCGCGCCGCCCTTGGCCGGGCGCGCGGGCCGGCCCGTGCGGCGGCACCAGGTGGTGCCGCAGCCGGACCCGCCCGGCGGCGGCGGTGGCGGCGCGGCGGTGCCGAGCGCGGCGGTGCGCGCCATGCCGCTGAGCGGCGGCCTGATGACGGCGGTGTTTGCCGAGACCGACCGCCTGCTCGGCGCCAGCGGCGTCAACGTGCTGGACAGCGGCTCCACGGGTGCGCGCCGCGGGCGCCGCCGGCAGCTGCGGGCAGGCCGACGCGGGGTGGAGGGGCCGCTGACGCCGCCCGCCCGCCCGCCCTCACGCCCGCCCTCGCGCCCGCCTTGGCGCCCGTGCGCGCGCGCAGCCGTCGTCTGCCACATCGGCCCCGACGCGATCACCACGGCGTGGGTCGGCGACTCGCGCGCGGTGCTCGGGCGGCGCAAGCCGCGCGCCGGCGGCGCCGGCCTGCGCGCGGCCGCGCAGCAGCAGCAGCAGCAGCAGCAGCAGCAGCAGCAGCAGCAGCAGCTTGCGGGGGGCAGCAGCGCAGAGGAGTGGGAGGTCATTCAGCTCTCAGACGACCACAAGCCGGAGCGGCCCGATGAGCAGGCGCGGCCCATCCGCTCGCAGCCGCCCCGGCGCGCCGCGCCGCCGCTGGCGTGACGCCGGGCTCACCTCTGCTGCGCCCCCGCCCGCCCGCAGCTGCGCATCGTGCTGAACGACGGCCGCGTCGCCCAGATGACGCACCCGGGCACCGGCCAGGGCGTGGGGCCGTTCCGGTGCGGCCGCGCGCGGCCGCCCGCCCGCTGTGCGCGCCCGCGCGCCGGCCCACCCGCTCAGCCCGCCAGCGCCGCGCCGCTGCTGCCGCCGCCCGCAGCGTGTGGTTCTCGCAGATGGCCTACCCGGGGCTGGCGATGTCGCGCGCGTTTGGCGACGTCCCCTGCCGCCGCATCGGCGTGACGGTCGAGCCGCAGCTCAGCGTGCACCGCCTCGTCCCGCACGCCGACGTGCTGCTGGTCGTCGCGAGCGACGGCGTGTGGGAGTACCTGACCAACGAGCAGGCGCTCGCGCTCGCGGGCGGCGCGCGCAGCGCTGAGGCGGGCGCGCGCGCGCTCGTCGACGCGGCCGAGGCGGCGTGGCGCGCGGCGGAGGGCGGCACGTACGTGGACGACATCACCGCGCTCGTGGTGCGCGCCGAGGCGCCGCCGGCGCGCGCGAGCAAGCTGTGAAACCTCGACGGGGCGCGCCGCCGTTGAACCGCACGAAGCTTGGCGACGACAATCCCCGCCGCCAGCTCGAGCGAGCACAGACGCGACTGCTGAACCTCGCTGCGCGGGCCGAACGGCAGCGGCCGCAGCAGCAGCAGCAGCAGCAGCAGCAGCGGCGGCACCCGCGCGGGCCGCTGCCGCGCCAATGGGCCGCAGACCGTGCCTGGCGCGCGCCCTGGTGCTTCTGGGGCTCTTGTGCGCCGCCCACGCAGCTCAAAAGGCAGCTGGCGCGCCCGGTGGCGCCAGCAGCGGCGGCGGCGCGGCGGACGCGCTGTTCGAGCCGCCGTGCGCCTTTCCCGGCTTTGACGCGGCGCTGGCGCGCTTTGCCAAGTCGCTGACCTTCAAGACCGTCAGCCCGGCGCCGCGCGACGCCTCGGCGACGGGACTGGCCGAGTTCACGGCCCTGACCGACTGGCTGCGCGCCGCGTTCCCGGCCGTCTTTGCCCGCCTCGCCGTGGAGCGCCTCGGCGACGGCGGCGCGAGCCTGCTGCTCACGTGGGCGGGCTCCGAGCCGGGCCTGCGCCCGGTGCTGTTCGTGAGCCACTCGGACGTCGTCCCCGCGCCGCCGGAGGGCTGGACGCACCCGCCCTTTGCCGGCGTCGTCGACGCGCAGGGCGTGGTGTGGGGCCGCGGCGCGATCGACGTAAAGAGCAGCCTCGTAGGCCTGCTCGAGGCCGCGGCGGCGCTGCACGACGAGGGCTTCGCGCCGCGCCGCACGCTGCTGCTCGCGTTCGGGCACGACGAGGAGACCGGCGGCCGCGGCGGCGCGGCGGCGATCGCGGCGGCGCTCGCGGCGCGGCGCACGCAGCTGGAGATGATCTGGGACGAGGGCGGCACGCTCGTCGTCGGCGCGCTGCCCGGCCCGCTCGCGGCGCGGCCGCTCGCGCTCGTGGCGACGGCGGAGAAGACCTACACCAGCGTGCACGTCCGCCTGCGCGGCGCGGCCGGGCACAGCTCGATGCCGCGCGCCGACGGCCGCGCCGCGACCGCGCGCCTGGGGCGGCTGCTCGCCGCGGTCGGGAGCCGCCAGCCCGAGCCCCGCCTCGTGTCGCCGACGAGCGACTTTGTCGCCGGCGTCGCGGGCCTCGCGCGGCCGCGCCTCGCGGCGGCGGCGCTGCGCGCGGCGCTCGCCGCACCGGGCGCGCACCGGGTCGTCGCGGGCGCGCTCGCGCGCGCGGGCGGCGAGGTCGCTGCGATGGTGCGCAGCACGGCCGCGGTCACGCGCGCGTCTGCGGGCGTCGCGAGCAACGTGGTGCCGGGCGAGGCCGAGGCGGTGATCAATTTCCGGCTCCTCCCGGGCGAGGGCCCCGACGAGGCGCTCGCCCACACGCGCCACTTCCTCGGGCTGGACGCCGCGCACGCGCGCCTGACGCACCTCGAGGGCGACGGCGGCGCGCCGCCGCGCGGCGCGGCGCCCGCGCGCGCCGCGCCGCCGGGCGGGCGGCACTTTGCGCTCGTCGCGGCCGCGGCGCGCGCGGGCTGGGTCCCGCGCCGCGGCGCCGGCCCCGACCGCGAGCTGCCGGTGCTGCCGTACCTGCTGTCGGGCGGCACCGACTCGAAGCACTACACCAACTTGACCGCCAACGTCCTGCGCTTCCTGCCCGTGCTGCTCAACATCAGCGGCGGCGACGCGGGGCGCATCCACGGAGTCGACGAGCGCTTGCACGCCGCGGACTACGCGCGGCTGCTCTGCACGCTCCGCGCCGGCCTGCGCCTCGCGGGGAGCCTGCCGGCGCAGGAGGAGGGCAGGCGCGGCGCGCCGGGGAGCGAGCGGAGCGACGGGCGCGGCGAGCGGCAGGAGCTGTGAACCATGCGGGGCGTTCCATCCCGGCCGCGCGGGCCCGGCGGCGCGCGTCGCAGCGCGCAGCACGCCCCGCGCGCACGGCCGCGCTCACGACGCGCCGCCGCCGCCGCCGCCGGCGCCGCGCTGCTCCAGCGCCGCGCGCGCCGCCGCCGCAGCAGGCTGCCGCTGCCGCCGCCGCCGCGCGCCGCGAGCGCCGCCGCCGCGGCGCCGCCGCCGCCCCCGGCAGCGCCTGCTGCTGCTGCGCCGCGCGCGACTGCTGCTTGAGCTCGTGCCAGCGGTGGCGGTAGATGAGGCCGACGCGGAACTTCAGGTCCGACGCGCGGTCGCTGTGCAGCAGCGAGTCCGGCGTCTTGAGCAGATACCGGTCCAGCCCGCCCGCGCGGTCGATCGCCCTGCCGGCGCGGGCGCGGGCGCGGCGGGCGCGTGGGCGCGTCGGTGCAGGCGCGGGCGCGACCGCGGGCGCGGGCGGTTGGTGCGTGTGCGGGCGCGGGCGGCGCCGCACTTGAGCGCGGTGGTCGTGACGTGCAGCTGCACCTTCTCGCCCAGCGCCTGGCTGAAGAGCCGCTTCTTGACGACGTGCGGCTTGCGCAGCTTGCGGCTCCTGCACCGGGGTCGCCGCGCGGCGCGCGTGGGCGTGCGTGCGCGCCGCAGCGGCCGGCGCGCCGCAGCGGCCGCGCCGCAGCGGCCGCGCCGGCTGCGGCAGCCGCACCGGACTTCGTAGTCGCGCGACACGCGGTTGACCACGTCGATGCGCTTGCCCGCGTACAGACCCGACCGCGCCTTGGCGGGGATGTGGGGCACCGCGCGCAGCAGGTAGCCCACCGGGTGCGGCATGGCGCCGCCGCCGCTGCTGCTGCTGCTGCTGCCGCCGCTGCTGCCGCTGCCGCCGCCGCGGTCCGCGAGGCCGCGCAGAGACGCCCGAGATCACGGGCGACGGCGGTCGGGCCCCGGCGAGGACGGCGCGGCGGAGCGCGGAGCGCGCGGCAGGATCGCGTGCGGGCGGCGCCCGAGGCGCACGACGGGCGGCTGGAGCTAGACGTCGGTGATGCTAGTGGTGCGGACACTGCGCTGGCCGGCGCGCGCGGGCAGCGCCGGCCTGGAGAGCCAGCGCCGTGCCCTCACATCTTGCACCGCCGCGCTGCGCCGCCGCTGCCGCCGCCGCATTGCCCCACGGCGCGCCTGGCACGTCCGGGACAGAGCCAGTCCCTCGCCCTCGATCACAGCCCGTCCGCTGTCCCTCCAGCCGCGCCTCGCGCGCCGGGCCGGGCAAGAGCAGCAGCGGCGGCGCCGAGCGCGACGCGCCGCCCGCTGCCGCGCGCCCGCGAGGCGCCGCGCCGCTCCCCGCGTGACGCAGCAGCGCCTCCTCGTGCGACTTCGGTATCAGCCTCCCGGCGGCGCGCGAGCATGGCGACCCCGGAGGGGAGCTCGCCGCGCAGCGGCAGCGGCGGCAAGCGCCGCACCGCCGCGCCCTTCCTCATCGGCGTCGCTGGCGGCACCGCGAGCGGCAAGACCACGGTCTGCAGCCGCATCATGCACCGCCTGAACGACCAGGCGATCGCGCTCATCCACCAGGACAGGTGCGCGGCGGGGCGGTTGGCGCCGCCAGCCGCCGGCCGCGGCCGCCGGCCGCCGGCGGCTGCCGCGCCCACCGCCGCCCCCCGCCCGCCCGCTCCCGCCCGAAGCTTCTACCGGCCGCTCACCGACGAGGAGCGCCGCGACGTGTCCTGTGAGCCAGCCCGGCCCGCGCGGCGGCCGCCGCCGGCCGCCGGCCGCCAGCCGCCGCTGCCCCACCCGGCACCCGCCCGCCCCCGCGCCGCCCGCGGACGCGCAGCATACAACTTTGACCACCCGGACGCGTTTGACCACGACAGCCTGATGCGCTGCCTCGCCGACCTCCAGGCGCGTCGGCGGCGCCGCGCGGCGAAGCGCGGCCCGCGCCGCCCCGCCGACCCGCAGCTGCCCACCCGCGCGCCCGCGCGCCCGCCCGTCCAGGCGGGGCGCAGCGTGGAGGTCCCCGTCTACGACTTTGCCCGCCACGCGCGCAGCAGTGAAGTGCGAAAGGTGCGCGCCGCGGCCGCCGCCGCGCCTGCCCCGGCCCGCGCGGCGGCGCCCGCCTGGTGGGCCCCGCACGCCCCACAAAGCCGCCGTTGCCGCCGGCACCGACCCCGCCAGGTCGAGCCGGCCGACGTGGTGATCGTGGAGGGCATCCTGGTGCTGCACGTGCCGGAGCTGCGCGCCGCGCTCAACATGCGGGTCTACGTCGACACAGGTGACCCGCGGCCGGGCGGGCGGGCGGGCCGCTTGTGGTTGAGCTGCGTCTGCGTGTTCCAGCTGCGCTTGCTTGCCGGTTGCCGCGCGCGCGCCCGGGCCCGCGCCCACGCCGCGCCGCGCCGCCGCACCCGCCGCCCGCCGCGCGCACGCGCGCAGACGACGACGTGCGCCTCGCGCGCCGCATCCAGCGCGACGTGCAGGCGCGCGGGCGGGACGTCGCGGGCGTGATCGAGCAGTACACGCGCTTCGTCAAGCCCAGCTTTGACCAGTTTGTCGCGCCCAGTCGGCGCTTTGCCGACGTCATCATCCCCTGGCAGCGCGGCGACAACATTGTGGCGATCGACGTCATCACCGAGCACATCCGCACCAAGCTCCAGCAGCACAGGCGCGCGTGGCGGGGCGCGCGACGTGCTCGCTCCCGCGCGGCGCCCCGCCCGCGGCCCCGCGCCGCTCACGCCGCTGACGCCGCTCACGCCGCCCACGCGCCGCCCGCCGCGCCCTGGCGCCTGGCGCAGCCTGCGCCGCATCTACCCAAACCTCGAGGTCATGCCCTCAAACTACCAGGCGCGCGCCTAAACCCCAGCCACCGACGCGCGCGAGCCGCTAAACCCCCACCCGGCTGGCGCGCCGCGCCCTCGGCCCGCGTGCCTGGGAGCCGTTCGGGCCTGGGGTCCTGGCCCCCGCCCCGCGCCCTGAACCCCGGCGGCCGCCGCAGATCCGGGGCATGCACACCATCCTCCGCGACGCGTCGACGTCCAAGAACGACTTTGTGTTTTACGCCGACCGCCTGAACCGCCTCGTCGTCGAGGCGGGGCTCGGGCTGCTGCCGTTCAGCGAAAAGACGATCGTCACGCCCACGGGTGCGTCGCCCGCGCCGCCGCCGGGGGCCGCGGCGGCGCGCGCGCAGCGGCGGCGGCGGCGGCGGCGGCGGCGGCGGCGGCGGCGGCGCGGCGAGCCGGCCGCGGCGCGCTGACGCGCCCCGGCGCCGGCGCCGCGCAGGGCACGCGTACGTCGGCGTCGACTTTGCGCGCAAGCTCTGCGGCGTCTCCATCATACGCAGCGGTGGGTGCGGGGGGGGGGGGGGGGGGCGCGGCGCCGCGCGCGCGCCCGCGCGCTCGCGGCGCCCACGCCGCCGCCGCACCCGCCGCCGCGCCCGCTGCGCCCGCCGCCGCGCGCGCAGGCGAGTCGATGGAGGCGGCGCTGCGCACGTGCTGCAAGGGCATCAAGATCGGCAAGATCCTGGTGGTCCGGCACCACGGGCAGCCGCTTAACGGCGGCACGAGCCGGGCCAGCTCCACGTGCGTGTCGCCGCTGCTCGGGCCGAGCGCGGCGGCGGCGGCGGGCGGCAGCGGCAGCTGGGCGGGGCCGGCGCCGAGCCCGCGCAGCCCCCCCACACCCAGCGGCGGCCAGCAGCAGCAGCAGCAGCAGCTGCAGCAGGGGCAGGGCCAGCAGCAGCAGCGGCAGGGGCAGGGGCAGGGGCAGCAGCGGCAGGGGCAGCAAGGGCAGCAGCCGCCGCCGTCGCAGCAGCCGCATCAGCAGCAGGCGGCGCCGCCGCTCGCCGGCGGCGGCGGCGGCGGCGGGCGGGGCGGCGACGCCGGCGCCGGCGCCGCGGCACTGCGCGCGCTGGGGCGCAGCACCGAGGGCGCGGCGCTGTCGGCAGCGACCGCCGCGTTTGGTGGCCTGGGCCTGCTGAGCCCGGGGAGCCAGGACGTGATCTACGAGAAGCTCCCAGCCGACATCGCGCAGCGCCACGTGCTGCTCATGGACCCCGGTGCGGCGCCGGCGCGCGCGCGGGCGCGCGCACGCGCACTACCCGCCACGCCCCGCCGCGCGCCGCCTCGCCTCAGACGCGCGCCTACGCGCGCCGCCGCCGCCGCCGCCGCGCCCGCCGCGGCGCAGTGCTGTCGACGGGCAACAGCGCGTGCCGCGCGGTCGAGGTGCTGCTCGACCGCGGCGTGGCGGAGGAGCGCGTCTTCCTGCTCAGCATCATCGCCGCGCCAGAGGGCATACGCCGCGTGTGCGGCCGCTTCCCCGCGATGCGCCTCGTCACGAGGCGCGCGGCGCGCCGCGCGGGGCGGCGCGCAGCGTGCTGCGCGCAGCGTGCTGCGCCCGCGCGACGTGCCTGCGCCAACGCGCCCGCGCCGCCGCGCCCACGCCGCCGCGCCGCCGCGCAGCGAGATTGACGACGGCGTCGACGAGCACTTTGCGGTGGTGCCGGGCTGCGGCGAGTTTGGCGACCGCTACTTTTGCGAGTGAGCGGCAGTTTTCGCGCGTGCAGAGGTCGTCGACGGCTCGTGAACGGCTCGCGCTTGGTCCCGGCGCGGCGCGACTCGGCTGGGCCTGCGCGTGAACAGCCAACCCCCGGTTGCTAGCGAAGCGGCTGCGCGGTCTAGGCGGGGCGGTGTTCTGCGGCGCGGTGAAAGCCCCAGCTGCTGACTCGGAAGACCGCCCGCCGACTCGGAGGGCCGCTGCGCGTTACAACTCCTGCGCGCCGCTGCGCGCAAGTCGACGCTGCTGCGGCCAGAGACAGAGAGACGCACTCCCGCGGCGGTGCGCCGCCCCACAAAGTCACAGCCGCCCCACGGCGGCGCGCTCCGAGCGCTGCCGGTCAGCCCCCCAGCCAGCTTCCGCCTCCCCGCGCCCCTGACCCCGCCAGCCCTGTGGGCAGCAGGCAGGCGGCGGCGATGGCGTGGGCGCGGGGTCGCCGCGCCGCGCCGCGCGGCCGGCAGAGGCAGGCGGCCGCCATGCGCCGCAGCCGCTCGCGCCGCGCCGCGCCGCAGAGCGTGCCGGCCGGCGCCGCGCGGGCGCTGCCGCTGCGCGGTCGCCGCACGCGGCGCCTGCCGCCGCCGCGCCGCCGCGCCGCCGCGCCGCCGCGGCGCACCTCCTGTGCCGCCCGCTGCTGCTGCTGCTGCTCCGCGCCGCGGGGCGCCTACTTGACCTCGCGGTGCACGGTGTAGCGCTTCAAGCTCGGGTTGTACTTCTTGAGCTCCAGGCGCTCCGGCGTGTTGCGCCGGTTCTGCGGGCCGCGCCGCGCGTGGCGGGCGTCGGCGGCCGCCGGGCTGCAGCAGCCACAGCCGTCGCCCGCGCGCAGCCGCCGCCCCTGCCGCGCCCCGCCCGCCCCGCCCGGCGCCGCGCTGCCGCCCGGCGCCCGTCCGCACCTTCTGCGTGCAGTAGCGGCTGGGCGTGGCGCCAATGGCGCGCGCCTCGGTGCACTCCAGGGTGACGATGATGCGGACGCCCTTCTTCTTGGCCATCGTCGTGACCTGGCGGAACGCGCCCGGCGCGACCGTGGGGGCGGCAACCACGCGGTAGCCCAGGCGCTGGCCCGCGAGCGGGTTGGCCAGGGGGGAGCGGATGGTGGCGGTCTGCATGGTGGCGGCCTGCGCGCGACGGCCCTCCGGCGCAGCGCGGGCGTGCGGGGGCGTGCTGGTGGACGGATGGGCGTGCGGGGAGATGGCCCGGGGGGGCGCCAATTGTTGCTGCCAGGGCGCGGCAGCCAGGGCCCCGCAAAAAAGCACACACAATGCACGAGCAGTTCGCTCCGCGAGTGATCAGTGTCCTCCACCCGCCGGCCGACCGGGCCCGTGTGAGCTGCCGCCACCGCCGGCGGCGCACAGCAGCGGCGGCGCCCGCCGCGGGGCATCGGGCCAGCGCCGCGCGCCGCACGCGCCTGCAGCCTGCCCACGGCCCCCCAGCACCGCGACCGACCGACCCAGCCGGCGGCGCTCACCGCGGCGGCGCACACCGCGGGCGGGCGGGCGCGCAGCAGCGGGCGCCCCGGCGCCGGTCGCCGCGGCGCGGCGCGCCAGGCCCTCCCTCCGCCGCCATGGCCACCACCGCGCCGGCGCCGGCGCCGGTGCCGTCGTCGGGCGCGGCGGCGGCGGCGCTCGCGATCTTCTGCGCCGTCGTCGCCGCGACGCTCGGCCTCGTGCTGCGCCCTGTGAGCCTGCCCCTCCCGCGCACGGCGCGCCGCCTGCGCCTGCACTACGCCGCCGCGCCGCCGGCCGGCGTGGCGCTGATGCTCGCGACCGGCGCGCTGGACTGGCGCGGCCTCGCGGCGGGCATAGTTGGTGATGATTCGCTGCAGCCTTACGCCATCGTCATCATCTTCATGGCCCTCGCCTACGTGTCAACCAGCGTCGACGCGACCGGCTGCTTCGCCTGGCTCGCGCTGGTGCGGCGGCGGGGGACTGGCGACGGGGCCGGCCAGGGGCCGCGGCGCGCGGCCGCCGACCGCCCGCCGCGCACCCGCGCACCCATGCCGCCGCCGCAACGCAGCACGTGACGCGCCTCTCCCGCGGCCGCGGCCACGTGCTGGTACGCGCGCGCGCGCCCGTGCACCAGCCGCCCGCCCGCCCGCCCGCGCGGCCGCCCCACCCGGTCACCCGCCGCGCCGCCGCCAGTTCCTCCTCTATTTTGGCATTGCCTCTCTCATCACTGTCTTCACTAGCAACGACATCGCCATCATGACCCTGACGGTGCGGCCCGCCCGCCGCCCGCCGCCCGCGCCGCCCGCGCCGCCTGCACCCACCACCACCCGCGCCGGCCCGACCCGCCGCACCGCGCGCGCGGCGCCGGCAGCCCATCATTTGCTACTGCGCCGCCGCGACGGGCGCCGACGCGGTGCCCTTCCTTGCCGCGTCGTTCACCGCGGCCAACGTGTGGTCGATGCTGCTGTTCGTCGGTGCGGCGCCGCGGGGGCGCGGGCGGGGCGCGGGTGAGCGCCCGCGGCGCCCACGCGCGCGGCGCGACCCGCTCCCCGCGCGCGACGCGCTGCCGCCGCTGCCGCCGCCGCCGCTGCGCTCAGGCAATCCGACGAACATCATTGTTGCGACGGCGTACCGCATGGGCTTTGCAGACTACAGCCGGTGGATGGCCCTGCCGACGCTCGGTGAGTGAGCAGCAGCCGCGCGGCCGCGGGTGGGCGGCGCGTGCGCGCCAAGGCACGCGGTGGCGGCGCGCGCGCCGACACCCGCCCGCCCTCCCCCGCCCACACCGCTGCGCGCCGCCGCAGCCGCGGGGCTCGCGTGCCTGTGCGCGCTGCTGGCGGAGCACCTGCGGCGCGTGCCGGCGCGCCTCGCCCTGCCCGCTCTCGCGCCGGGCGCGATGCTGACCGACGCGCCCGGCGCGGCGCTCGGCGCCGCCAACATCCTCGGCTGCCTCGCCCTGCTCGCCGCGGCGCCGTCGCTGGGCTGGGAGCTGTGGCCCGTGACGCTCGTGTCGGCCGGCCTGCAGGCGGCGTACAACTTTGTGGCGTACGTCGCGTTCAGGGGCCGCTGGTGCCGGGCGCCGGCGCCGGCCGCGGCAGAGGCAGTCGCGGCCGCGGCGGCGGCGGGGGACGGCGCCGGGCGCGGCGGCAAGGACGCTGCGCCGGGGCTGGAGCTGGCACAGCAGCAGCAGCAGCGGCAGCAGCGCGGGCGGCAGGAGCCGCCGAGCGCGGCCGGCGAGCCCTGCAGGGGCGAGCCGGCGCTGTGGCCGGCGGCGCCCGCCGCGGCCGCGCCGGGCAGCGAGGCGGCGGACGTGCAGGTCGACGTCAGCGGCGGCAGCGCGAGCGGCAGCCTACAGCGGCCGGCGGTGAAGCATGGCGGCGCGGCGGCGGCGGGCGCCGGGCCGAGCGGGCAGCCGCCGCCGGCGCCGCCAGAGCCCGCCGCCTCCGGCGCCGAGCTGCTGGCGGCGGTGCAGCGGCCGGGTTTCCTGCGCGTGTGGGCCGCCCTGCCGTGGGAGGTGGTGCGTGGCGGGGCGCCGGGCGGCGCCGGCGCTGCCCGCCGCGCGCCCGCTGGCCGCCCGCCGCTGACCGTCGCTGACTGCCCGCCGGTCAACCGTGCTGCAGGTCCCCTTTGTGCTCGGCATGTTTGTGCTGTGCGAGGGCCTCGACGCGACCGGCTGGGTCGGCGCGCTCGCGGCGCGCCTCGCGGCGGGCCTCGGCGGCAGCGTCTGGGCGTCGCTCTGTGGCGTCGGCGCGCTCGGCGTGGTGCTGAGCAACCTGATGAACAACCAGCCCGCCACCATCCTGCTCACGCGCGTGACGCTCAGCGCCGCGTTTGTGCGCGGCGCGGCCGCGCCGCGCGCGCCGCTCGCGGCGGGGCTCGCCGTCGTGGTCGCCTCCAACACGGCCGCCAACTTCACGGTCATGGGTTCGCTGGCGGGCGTCATGTTCATCCACATCCTACGCCGCCATGGCGTGCCAGGCGTCGGTCACGCGGCCTTCACGCGCCTCATGGCGCCATCGGGCGCCGCGGCCGCCGCGGCCGCGCTCGCAGTGCTCGGCGGGGAGCTGTCCACCTGGTGACAGCGGCGCGGGGCTCGCGACGGCGGCGGCGGTCGCGGGCGGCGGCGGCAGGGCGCAGCAGCGCTGCGCCCTGGTGGTTGCGACTGGCCGCTCGGGCCCTCGCGCTCGCGCCCGGCGCACGCTGTCAATGCGCCATAGCACCCGCGCTCACGCGAGCAGGCAGGGACCGCCCCGCGCCAAGCGCACCGCCGGGCATCGATGGGCGCGTAGCTCCCCGCGCAGCAGCCAATTAGATCCCCTTTAGCCGCGGGCTCGGGCGTCATGAGGAGCCGGTGCCTGTGCCAGCGCGGCGCCGCGGCGGGCGCCCGCGTGCCGGCGGTGCCGCTTGTGGTCGCGCGACCGCGCGGGCGCTGCCGGCCGCTGCGCGCGGCGGGCGGCCCCGAGGAGCGCCAGGGCGCGAGCGACAAGGAGCTGGCCGACAAGTTCTTCGCGCCGCCGGGCAAGCAGCCGCAGCCGCGGCCGGCGTCGCCGGCGCAGCAGCAGCAGCCGGGCGGCGGCGCCGGCGCGGCCAACCCGCTCGACGCGGTCAACCCCTACGCCCTGGGCCGCCAGGCGCGGCGCGCCTTCGACGACGTGTGGGGCCAGCTGAGCTCCATCACGGCGCCGACCAAGTCGTATGTGTTTGACGACGTGCTTGACCCGAGCCTACAGCTCGAGGCAGACCCCGTCGCGGCGCGCACCAAGGTGCTCGTCGTCGGCGCGACGGGGCGCGTGGGGCGCATCCTCATCCGCAAGCTGCTGCTCCGCGGCTACAAGGTCGCCGCGCTCGTGCGCACGCGCGAGGGCATCCGCGACAGCGAGGGCGCGGCCGAGGGCCTGCCGTCGGCGGTCGAGATCGTGACCGGCGACGTCGGCGAGCTGCGCGACTGCCAGCGGGCGGTCAGGGGCGTCGACAAGGTGCGCCGACAAGGGGCAGGGGCCGCGGGGGACGCGCGCGCCGCGGCGTGCGGCCCAAACAGAGCCTCGGCCGCGCCGGACCCGCCCTTGCTGACCGCGCCGACGTGCGCGCGCCGCAGATCATCTTCTGTGCCGCCGCGCGCACTGCGTTCACGGGCGACCTCGTGCGCGTCGACGAGCGCGGCGTGGCGCGCCTCGCGGCAGCGCTGCAGGACGAGCAGTGGCGGCGCGCCAAGGCTGGCGGCCGCAAGTACTCGCCGGCCGCGAAGCGCGAGGTCGCCGACTTTTCAAAGGTCTACCACCAGCTCAAGTGGGACATCGACTTTGTGGGCGTCCAGGTGCGGCGGCGCGGCACGGCACCGCAACGGCGGCGCGGCGGAGCGGCGCGGCGGCCGCAGCGGCGCGGCGGCGGCGGGCCGCAGCGCGGCGGCCCGCCCGCGAGCCGCGGCACGCGCGCCCACGCGCCGCGCCGCGCCGCGCCGCGCCGCGCAGGGCGAGGACGGGTCGGTAAAGCGTGACGCGGAGCGCGCCAACCTCGCGGCCGCGGAGATCACCGACGGCGACAACCTGGTGTTCAGCGGCGCCCTCTTCAGCCGCGGCGCGTTTGCGGAGGTGCGGCGGCCGCGGACGCAGCGCGGGGCGGGCTGCGGCGGCAGGTCGAGCGGGCGGTGGCTTGGCGGCGCGGCGCCGCCGCGCTGACGCCCGCCGCGGCGCCGCCCACCGCTGCGCGGCCGCCAGGTCGGCGCGGACCTCAACCCGCTGCTGCCCGGCGGGGACGAGCGGCTGGCGGGCACGGAGGGCCTCACGCTGCGCGTGAAGAGCGAGGGTCACACCTACGCCTGCGTGCTGCGCACGGGTGCGCGGCGCGGGGCCCGCGCGCGGCGCGGCTGCGCGCCGCCGCCGCCGCCGGAGCGTCCGCGCGCGTCGCGTGCCCTCGCGCGCGCATGCCCACGCCGCCGTCCCCGCCGCCCCATCGCGCGCGCAGCCGAGGGCCACTCGTACGCCGCGCGCTTCCCCACGCGCCCCGCGCGCTACTCCACGGTGCGCCTGCCCTGGGCGCTGTTCCGGCCCGAGGCGGAGGGCCAGCCGCCGCTCACGCCCGGCGCCATCAAGCACGTGAGCCTGCGCTACGAGCTGCGGAAACCCTCGGTCGCCGCGGCCGCGGCGGCCGCGGGCGGCGCGCCGGCGGTGCCCGCGGGCGCGCGCGTGCCGGCGGGCGCGCGGCCGCCGCCGGCGGGCGCCGCGCGGCGCCGGCCGCCGCCGCCGCCGCCGCGGCGGGCGCGCGCCTGCGCGCGGCGGCCGAGGCCACGGCCGCGGGCGCGCGCTTCGAGCGCTTCCAGCTCGAGGTGGACTGGATCAAGGCCCTGCCCGCGGGCGCGGAGCCCGACTTTGTGCTCGTCTCCTGCTCCGGCGCGGGCCGCGGCGGCGTGCCGGCCGACGAGCTCGCACGCATCGTCGCGGCGAAGCGGCGCGGCGAGGACCTGCTGCGCTCCACCGGGCTCGGCTACACAATCATCCGCCCGGGGCCGCTCGTGGTGCGCGGCGCGCAGCGCGGCGCGGCGGCCTCCGCGGCGCGGGCGATGCGGCTCCCGCGGCGACGCTGTGTGCGTGCGCGCCGGCGCCGCTGTGCCGGGCTTCCTCACCCCGCCGCCGCTGCCGCGCGCGCCCCGCCCACGACAGGACGAGCCCGGCGGCTACAAGGCGCTGGTGTTTGACCAGGGCGACCGCGTGGGGCAGAGCGTGAGCGCTGCGGACGTCGCCGACATCTGCCTGCGCGCGCTGCACGAGGGCGAGGTGCGCCGGCCGGCCGGCCGCGCGACCGCGCCCGCCCGCCGCTGCCCGCGCCGCGCGCGCGCCGCCCGCCTGCCGTCTCAGCGCCGCGGCGCGCGTGCGGCCGCCCCGGTCGCCGCAGGCGCGCAACAAGACGTTTGACGTCTGCTATGAGTACCAGCCGGAGCAGGGCCTCGAGCTGTACGAGCTGGTCGCGAGCATACCCAGCGCGGGCCGCAACTACCTCGCGAGCGCGCTCGGCCCGCTGCAGCGCAACACCTGAGCGCGCGGGCGACGCGCGCGGGCGGGGGCGCGGGCGCATGGCGGGGGGCGTCGCCTGGCAGCGACGCGCGCGGCGCGAGCGCCTGTGGGCGCCGCCGCCCGCGCCGCGCCGGGATAAGCTGCTGCCTGATCTCGGCCCTGATTTTGGCACTGCACTCGGGGCGCATCGGACGGCAGCGTGTAACAGGCGGACGCATCGGACACGGCACGCGCGCCGAGCAGCCGCTCGGCCCGGTCGCGCGCGGTGCGCGTCGGCGGCGCGCGCGCGGCCGCGCCTGTGCGCGGTCGAATGCACGCGACGGGCGCGCCGGCGGCCTGGCGCGCCCGTTTGGGCGCGTCGCCTGCCCGCCGCACCAGCGTCACCCGCCGGCGCCGGCGCCGCTGCCGCCGCCGGGGACCCCGTGCGCGCCCCCAGCCCTCCGCGCCGCGGCGAAGAATTATTGAAATGCGGTACTGAGCTCGCACGGCAGGCGCGTTCCGAGTGGAACCATGGAACCCATTCCGGTGGCGTTCCGCCGTCGTCACGTCCCCTGCCCATTGCGGCGCCTGGGGCGCCACAATCGCGCTGTGGCCGCCAGTGTGGACGCCGCCGATTCGAAGGCTTCGATCGCGCACCATGGCCCGCCTCAACGCTGCAGCGACCGGCGCCGCCGCGCTGGTCCTCCTCCTGGCATTGTCTGCCCCCGGGCACGCCTCCGCGCGGCTCGAGAATGCGGTGACCGACTGGATCAATGCCACACAAGCCGAGGTGGCCATCAGCGGCATCCAGAACCAGCTCTCGGCCAAGGTCTACGCGCTCGTTGCGCTCCCCATCCTGCAGGCCCTGGAGACCGGCGGCGCGCCGGACGCGGTGCTCGTTGCGTACGCCGGGCACGCCGCGCTCTCCGCGCTCTTCCCCTGGTGCGCCGCGCGCGGCGAGGCGCTGGCCGGCCGTCGCGGCGGCGCCGCGCGCGCGCCCTGGCGCCCGCCCGCTCACCTCGTTCCCCCGCCGCTCCTCCTCGCGCCGCGCGCAGGCGCCAGGGCAACTATGACGTGCTCCTGGCCAAGCAGCTCAAGGCCGCGGGCCTGAGCGCCGACGACAAGAAGGCCGCGACCTCGGCCGCGGTCGCCAAGGCCGTGCCGTTGGCCGCCGACCTCGTGCGCGCGAGGTGCGCCGCCGCCGCGCGCCGCGGCTCCCCTGTGGCCGCCCGCGCACCGCCCGTGGCTCTTCCCCCCGCCCGGCCCACCCTCATGAGATCACCCACCCTCACCCGCCCCGCCCGCCCGCACCGCCAGGACCGCCGACGAGTCCACGCGCTACTCCGGCTTCACACCGGCCGCCGCGGGCACTCCCTACGAGTACCAGTTCGTGGAGGGCCAGAAGTACGCGCTCTACCCCCAGCTCGCCGACGCGACGCCGTTCGTCCTCGACGAGTCCGTGATCGACGCGGTCGTGTCCAACAAGAACGCGAGCACCGGCCCCGTCTTCAAGCCCGCCAAGGACGATTACCTGCTTACGTACGAGCTCGGCGGCGCCAACTCGCCCGACCGCAGCGAGTACAACACCGGCAGCGCGTGGTTCTGGGCCGACGGCGCCAACACGTCGGCCATCACGGGCCACTGGATCGACATCGCGCGCGAGG
Organism: Scenedesmus sp. PABB004; assembly: GCA_014905635.1. Lineage (NCBI taxonomy): Eukaryota > Viridiplantae > Chlorophyta > Chlorophyceae > Sphaeropleales > Scenedesmaceae > Scenedesmus > Scenedesmus sp. PABB004. Next base: position 957,935 of record JABVCE010000013.1, read on the forward strand.
TGCGCGCCGCGCGCCCGCGCCGCGCCGCCGCACGCCCGCCGCGCCCGCCCACACCCGACACATCGCTGCCCCCCCCCCCCCACCTCCACACACACACCGCCACCGCCAGGTGCTGCCGTCCGACTTCAGCCTCAAGGACACCGCCCTCTACTTTGCCCGCGCGGCAGCGGCGACGTACGACGCCTCGATCGCCGGCTGGAAGGTCAAGTACAGCACCCTTCACTGGCGCCCCGTGACCGCCATCACCCAGGGCTGGACCAACTTCACGGCCGACCCCGCGTGGAAGCCCCTCCTCGGCCGCACGCCCGCGCACCCGGGTGCGGCGCGCGCGCACGCGCCCGCGCCAGGGCACCGGCGACCCGCCCCTGCCCCGCCGGCCGCCCGCGCGCGCACGCGCGCGCGCTCTCACCCGTCTGCGGCCGCCGCTCGCAGAATATCCGTCTGGGCACCAAGTGTCAGTCGGCGCGGCGCTCGAGGTGCTCGTGCGCACGCTGGGCACCGACAACGTGAGCGCGCGCTGCCGCGCGGGCCGGGGGCGCGCTGGGGGTTGGACTGCGCCAGGCCGGCCCGGCGCTCACCCCCCCCCCCCCTTCCCCCTGGCCCCTCGCGCGCAGGTTACGTTCAGCATCGGCAGCGAGGGCGCGCCCTGGCTGGGCAAGCGGAAGTACAAGACCCTGACCGCCGCGGCGGAGGAGGTCGGCGACTCGCGCCTCTTTGGCGGCGTGCACTTCACGAGCGCGAACGATGACGGCCTGAAGCTCGGCCGCCTCATCGCCGGCAAGGCCTTTGACGCGTGGCCGGGCGCGACGGGGTCGATCAAGGCCGCGAGCGCGTCGGGCGGCGGCGGCGGCGCCAAGACCGAGTCCGCAGCCGGCGGCGACAAGAAGGCGAGCAAGGCCTCGTCCTCCATCTTCAGCTTCATCCTCGGCCGCCGCCTGCTCCTGTGAGCTGGCCGGCGCATGTATGGCCGCGCGCCCCTCTCTGCCGCAATAAACTGATCTGGCTCGATTTAAATTAATCAATGGCGCGGCTGACGCCGGACGGGGGTGGGGGGCGGAACGGACGGCGCGCGGGCGGGTCGCTGCAGCCAGCGACGGCGCTGCCGCTCCCGGCGCCGTGTGACATCATGATGTGCCGTCACGCGGTGCCGTCGCTCTGTTACTCGGCGCCGCGCCGCAGCCCGCACCCGGCCGCGTCGCAGCGGCCGCCCGCGCTGCGCCCGCCCGCCCCGGCCGCCGCCCCGCCCGCGGCACACTGCTCAGCTGACCGGCCCCGCGACCGCAGCCGGCGCCTTGGTGTGGTCAATCTTCTCGACCTTGACCTCGCCGTCGATCAGCTGATACACGTAGATGGTCGCCTGCACCGGCAGCGGCGCCCAGGGGGGCGAGGCGGTCAGCGGGGCAGCCTCCACTGCGCCAGCGCTCTCTTCTCGCGGAGGCGCGGCGGCGGCGCGGCCGCGCCCCGCCCGGCCGCGGGCCGGCGGCTCGCCGGGCGCGCTGTGCGCGCTGTGCGTGCTGCGCTGTGCGGCGCGCACCCGCGAGCCGTCGAGGTCCATGAGCACAAAGCTGGGCGCCACGTCGTGCGTGAGCGTGCTGTACGCGCCGCTCGCGCTGCCGGGGTTAATCTGCAGCCGGTCCTCGTAGCTCACCGCCTGCCCGGCGCGGCAGGCGCGGCGGCGGCGCGCGGGCGCGGCGCGGCGCGGCGGCGTCGGCGGCGGCGCCCCGGGGCCGGCTCGGCGCACGCGCGGCCGCTGCCCGCGCGCGCCTTGAACTCGTGGGTGTGGCCGGTGACCAAGATGTCGACGCCCATCTGGCGCTGCAGCATCGCCAGCGCCTCCTTGTCGCCCCAGGGCACCACCTGGTGCCCGTGGCACACGCCGACCTTGAAGTCAGCGACCTGCACCACCTGCGCGCGCGCGCGCACGGGCGGGGGGGGGGGGGGGCGTTCGCTGCGCGGGGCGCTGCGCGCTGCCAGGCTCGCCGCCGCCGCGCGCCGGCTGCGCACCAGCTGCTCCGGCGACTCAAAGTCGTCAAAGTCGCCCTGCACCACCTTGACGTCGCTGCATATGCCGCGCAGGAAGTCCAGCGTCGCCTGCAGCGGCAGAGAGAGACAGAGCAGCGGCCGCGCAGCGGCGGCGGCGCAGCGCGTCGGCGCTCTCCGGGCCGCGCGCCGGGTGCACACACGCGCAGCGGGCGGCGCGTGCGGGGCGATCAGGCGCCCCGGCGCGCCCCCGCGCGCGATCGGAGCTGCCGGCGGCGGCGGGCGACGCGCAGCAGGCGCTGCGGCGCACTCTGCTGCACAGGTTGCCCGTGCACAGCACTTGGTGAATCTTGCCGGGTTTGAGCAGCTCCCGAAACTTGGCGGGGATGTCCGTGGTGCGGTGGGGGATGTGGATGTCGCCGATGCAGAGCACCAGCACCATCTCGGGGCCGCGCCTGCCGCCGTTCGCCGCCGGGGCGTGCTATCCGGGATCTCACACACGCTAAGCCACGCCGGCAGGCCTTGCAGGCGCGCGCACGGCAGACGCGGCGGGCGAGCAGCGAGCAGCGGCGCGGCGCGCGGGCGGCGGCGTGTGCGGGGCGGCCGTGGGGCTCACGCACGCTGGCCTGGGGTCAGGGCGGAGATGTGCCTCCGCAGCAGCGCGGGCGCGCGACCCCAAGCCGCAGCGTCAGGCTGAGCCGCCAAAACCCCGCCGGCGCACAGGTTGGTTTCAGTGCCGGGCCCCGGCCTGCTCGAGTGAGCAGGAATACGAGTACGCAAGCGCCGACAGATCCCCGCTCCGCTCCCAAATGTGAATGCAACGTGACTCGGCGCCCACTGCTGCTCAGCATCTGAGCCATGCGACAAGAGTGCTGTGCGCCAATCGGGCGCCCCATGCAGTGCCAGCGTCACACGCGCAGTGCCGATCATGGCCCATCTGCCGTGCTGCGAGTCGCCCAGCGCCCCCACATGCGGCGACGCCATGTAGAGTTGACGTGCCAGCAGGCCAGGGAGACAGAGGCAGAGGGACAGAGAGAAAACAGGAAAGGGTTGTGTGCACAGTGCTGTGACGCTGACTCTGACTTAGCCCTCGGCCCCGCTCGCTGGGCCGCCGGACGCAGGCTCGGCCTTGAACCTCGCCAGTTCAGCGAGCCCGCCGAGCTCTACAGCACATGGCTCGTCCGCGGCGCCCCCGTCGCCCGGAGCGACCCCGGCGGCGCCGGCGAGCGCCTCCGCCGCTAGGAGGGCGTCAGCGTCAGCGTCGGCGGCGCCCGCCGCGCCGCGCTCCTGCTCCTGCCGCTCACAACGCTGCGGCTGTTGTGCCTCGCCGGCGGCCGCGGCGGCGAGCAGCGCGCCAAGCGCCGCCGCGCCTGCCGGCGCGGCCGCCCCGGCTGCGGCGCGCGACAGCTGCAGGACGCCGGCCAGGCCGCCGCCGCCGCCCTCGTGCAGGGCGGCGGAGAGGGCCGCAGGGCTGCCACCGGCCAGGCTCAGCAGCAAGCCCAGGACGCCTGCGGCGCCCGGCTGCACCTGCGCGCCGCCCTGCTGCGCGGCGGCGGCCTGCGTGCCGGACAGGGCGGCCGCGCTCTGGGCGACGCTCGGCTCCTCGTCACGCGGACGGTCGGAGGTCACCGAGCTGCCCGCAGAGGGGGTGCCGTCCTTGCCGCCCGCGCCCGCGGCCGCGGCCGCGGCCGCCGCGCCCAGCAGGTCGAGCAGGTGGTGCACGCCCTGCTCGCCGCCAGACGGCGGCGGCGCGGCAGCAACCGCGGTGGGCTCCCCGCCCGCGCTGCCTTGCGGCGCCGCGGCCACCGCCGAGGTCCCGGGGACGTCCGGCCCTCTGTGCGGCCTGGCGTCCGGGGCCCGGCTGCCGCCACCAGCTGCAGGGCTCTGGGGCAGGCCGCCGGGGTGCTCGCGCGGCACCCCCAGCTGGCTGAGCGCCTCAGCTGCTGCTGCCAGCTGCGCCTGCTGCCGCTGCGCCTCCGCCGCGCCGCCCTGGCTGCCCCTGCCGCCGTGAGGCCAGGCAGACGGGGCGCCCGGCGAGCACGGCTCGAGGCCATGGTGCCCTGCCTGCCGCAGCTCCATCAGCGCCTGCATCGCGCCCGCAGGCGGCAGCGCCGCCGCCGCCGCCGCAGCAGCAGCCGCCGCCGCCGCCGCCGCCGCGCCCCGCCTGGCGCTGGCCGACTGGCGCTCGCGCATGGCGTGCACGGTTTTGAGCGTCGTGTGCAGCGCGACCTCCACCGCGGCGAGCGCCGTGTCGGAGCTGCCCGCCAGCGCCGCCTCGGCCTGCCCGGCCGCGACCGTGATGTCGCTGACCGCCTGCAGCATGTCCGCGACCGCACGCATCAGCGCCTGCTGCGCCTGCTGCGGCGCGCCGGCCTTGCCGGTGCCGCCAGGCAGCGGCGGCGGCGGCGGCGGCGGCGGCGGCGGCGGCGGCGGCGGCGGCGGCGGCGGCGCATGCCGCCGCGCATGCGACGACAGCAGCGCCCCCAGCGCCGCCGGCCCGCCCAGCTGCGTCACGGCCACCAGCAGCTGCTCCACCTGCGACGGCGCATGCGCCTGCGGCGCAGCGCTCGGCCACCGGCCGGCGACGCCGTGCGCCCCGCCGCCGTGCGCGCCGCCGCCGAGCGCCGCCTGCAGCAGGGTCTCCAGCCCGGGCGCGTGCTGCGCTTGCGCCTGCTGCATGTGGGCGTGGGCTTGCGCTTGCGCGTGCGCCACGGCGGCGGCCACCTGCTGCTGCTGGTGCTGCGCGGCCGCCGCCTGGCGCTGCCGCTCCTGGGCCACGAGAGCCGCAATCGCCTCAACGCACTGCTGCTGCTGCAGCGCCGACGCGCCGGGCTGCTGCGCGAGCTGCACCAGCTGCCTCAGCAGCGCGGCCGTGCCCGGGTCCATCGCCGGGCCGAGGGCGGCGCCGCCGTGCGCGCCGTGCTGCTGCCCGCCGCCCGCGCGCGCGGCGAGCTCTGCCGGCAGCGGCACGGGCAGCGCCGCGGCGGCGGCGGGGTCGATGTCCAGCGGCCCCAGCCCCGCCGCCGTGGCGGGGTCGAGCGGGCAGCCCGCCGCAGCCAGCGCGGCCGCCTCGGCCGCCGGCGACAGCGCCGGCCTGCCTGGCCCCACCACGGGCCGGCCGCGCTTCGCCAGCTGCTGGCGCGCCCCGCCGTCGCCAGCGTCGGGCGGCGTGCCGCGCTTGCCGGCGAAGGTGCCGGCCTTGCCCCAGGGCGAGTGCCCGCCGCCGACGCCCCGGCCGCCGCCCGGCTCGGGCTTGGGCGCGGCCGGGCGCGGCCGCGCGGCGGCGGCACTGCCGGACGCGCGGCTGGCCGCCTTGCTGCCGCCGTGGCGCTCGTCAGCCTCCGTCCCGACTGCCATCGCGGCTGGCGGCTGCAGCGCCGCCGCGCGCAGCCCGGGCGAGGCCGGCGCCGCCCCGCTGCCCGCCGCCGCGTCGTGCTGGGGCCGCTCCGCGCCGCCGCCGCAGCCCGGGCCCGCCGCGCCGCCAGCGCCGTCTGGCTGCGCGCCGCCGCGGCGCGCGGCGGGCGCGCTGCCGCTGCCGCTGCCGCTGCCGCCGGCGGCCGCCTCGGCCGCCGCGGCCGCGGCGGCCTTGGCCGCCTGCTCCGCAACGACGCTCGTGCCGAGCACGCGGCCCCGGTTGATGCGCTCCAGCGCGGCGAGCAGGTCGCCGAGCGCGGGGAAGCGCGGGAAGCAGCGCACGCACGTGTGCGCGAGCTGGTCGACGAGCGCGTGCACGACAGCGACGGTGAAGAGCTGGTGCACGCCCTCGAGGCGCGCCGCGTTGGACGCGAGCCGCGTCGCCGTGTCCGCGAGCTTGTTGCCCCCGCCCGGCGGCTCGGACCGCAGCTCGCGGTCGAGCTCGCGCGCGAGCGCCGTGTGCGCCGCCTCCACGCTCGCCACGTGCGACGTGTACATCTCTGCGCCGGGCCGTCGGCGCGGGCCAGTCGGCACAGCCGCCGCGCGGCCGCGCCCGCTGCGCGGCCGTGCCCCCAGCTGCCGCCACCGCGCGCCGCGCCGCACCTGAGAGCACCAGCAGCATCTCGGTCTGCCGGCCGTCGAGGCGCACGCCGCTCATCGTCGCGTCGCTGTGCTCCGGGTCGGGCGTGACCGGCTCGCCGGTCATGATGTGGTGCGCCGACACGGCGTGCAGCACCGCGGGGTTCCACAGCACCGTGCCGACCAGCAGCTGCTTCAGCTCCGCGACCGCGAGCATGAGCCCGCCGCGCAGCGTGTCGTCGCTCGCCTGCGCGGCGGCGGCGGCGGCGGCGGCGGGGCGTGAGCCGCAGCGCGGCCGCAGCGGCGCGGCGCCGCCCGCGGGCGGGCCCGCTGCCCGGCGGCGGCGCGGCGCAGGCGCGGGCGTGCCTGCAGCAGCATGAGGCTGAGGCTGCTGATGAGGTTCTTGTAGCGCGCCGTGAAGCTCTCGGGCGTGAGGCCCCGGAACTCGTCGACGTCGAGCCTGGACGGCGCGGAGCGCGCAGCACGCAGCGCGGAGCGGCGGTCAGCGGCGCGGCGCTGGGCGCGCCACGGGCGCGGCCGCCGCCGGCTGCTGCCGGCAGCATGCTGCCGCGGCGCGGCTCGCTCGCCTGTCGAGCTCAAACAGGCTGGTCGCGGTCGGGCGGTCAGCGGCGTAGCCGCCGTACTGCTCGAGAAACTCGTCCAAAAACTTGAGCAGCTTGGCGTCCTCCAGTTCCGGGAAGCCCTGCTGCAGGTGGCGGCGCTTGTGGACCACGATTTCGCTCGCAACCTGCAGGAGCAGCACCAGCGCCATGCCCTTGAGCTGCAGGAAGCCGTTCTCGGCCTGCATCCTGAGCAGCGCGGCCTCCTTGTCGCGGGCCTGCAGCTCCAGGACGTGGCTCTTGGACTTGTAGCCCTTGCGCGCGTGATCGCTGGTGCCCTTGCGGGGCGCGCCCCGGCGCCGCCCTGGCCCGGCCTCCATGGCGCCCCACGGCGCCGGGCAGGGGCCCGGTCGATTTTTCGAGCGCCCCTGCGCTCAGGGAGCCATGCGCGGAGCGACCCGGTCCCCGCAGCGACCAGAGTAATGTCGCGATGGTGCAGTGTCTCACCACGCGCCGCGCGCCGGCTGCCCGGCGCGGTGCGCCGGCGGCGTCCTCGGACGGCGAGGCGACCAGAGCCGGGGCCAGGAGCTTGGGGCGGTGCCTGCGCGCAGAGGTGACTAGAGCCGGCAAGCGGCAGCCAAGAGCAGCGCGTCGCGCGCGAGGTGCAGCTCCGGCGCCAGGTGGTCTCGGGCGGCGTGGCGGACGTCTGGGGCGGCGGCCGGGCGACCGCGGGGCACGGGCGCGCGCGAGGCGGCCGATTAGCCACGACCATGCCGCGCCGCGTGCCCCGTACGGCAAGCCGTACGCCGTGGACGTTGTGCGGCCACCACGCGGCGCGCACGTCCAGCGCCGGTGCTCGCTGCGGGGCTGCGCCTTGCCCAAGGCCGCCCGCCGCGCCTCACCCTGCCCGCGCGCAGCAGGCGGCCGCCCGAGTGGGCCGTGAGGTAGCGCTGTGCCAGGGGCGCCCTGGAGCCGCGCTGGGGACCGCGTGGCGTGCAAGCTGCCGCCAAGTCCGGGTGGTCACCGGGATCACCGCGCGCGCCCTGACGCCCGGCCTCTTGCTCGTTCTCCAACTCGGCCGCGCCAGCGCTCGCCGCTCGACCACCGACGTGTCGCTCGTACACCGCCGCGCCTCTCGCTCGGCGGCGCGACCTCGCCGTGTAGTCGCCGCTCGCGCCGCCGCCGCGCCGCCCGCGGCTGCTGGGGAGCGCTCACTCGCTGTCGGTGTCGGACTGACGTCAGGGCCGTGCCGCACACCCAGCAGCGCCGGTACGAGCTCAGGCAGCAGCCGGGCGGCAGGTCGCGCAGCTGCGTGTGACCGCCGTCTCGGCCCCGCCGGCACCTGCGCAGCACGCTGTGCAGGCAGCGCCCTTGAGCTGCAGGAAGCCGTTCTCGGCCTGCATCCTGATCAGCGCGGCCTCCTTGTCGCAGGCCGCACCTCCGCTCGGGAGGGGCGGCGGGGCAGTGGAATCGCCGCACGGCAGCGCTGCGTCGCGCCGCGAGCGGCCCGCGAGCGGCGCGCGCGCGGGCGGCGCGCGGCCCCGCGGCGTGGCCGCCGGCGGCAAAGTTCGGCGGCGCAGCCCGTGGCCGGGCAGCATGTTGGAGCCCCGCAGCTCCAGGACGTGGCTCTTGGACTTGTAGCCCTTGCGCGCGTGATCGGGAAGCGGGACGCGACATGAAGCGCCTGCGATTACCGCGCCCGCAGCTGGAGCAGCTCACGCCGCCTGCGGCTGGGCACCGCCGACGCCGCCGCCGGCGCCGCCGCCGCGCGCGGGCAGCACCGCCAGGTGCCGCATTGTGGGCCGGCCGTGCGGGCAGTTCCAGGGCGCGTCCAGCTGCGCGAGGCGCGCCAGGATGCGCGCCTGCTGCTGCCGGCTGAGCGGAGCGCCGATCATCAGCGAGGTGCGACACGCGCGGCTGGCCAGCATGTCACGCACGCTGCGGGGCGGCGGGGGCGGCCAGCGGTGGGCGGCGGCCGGCCAGCCCTCGTGGGCCGGCCGCGCGCAGGGAGCGCGCCCCCGCTGCTGGCGCCAGCCCTCTGACCAAGTCCCAAGTCCGCGCAGCATGCGCTGCAAGCGCGGCCCACCGCTTGGGCCGCACGTCCTGCGGCCGCTGCTCGCCCGCGGCGAGCTGGTCCAGCAGCTCGGCCAGCACCTCCTCGCCCAGCACGCCCGCGGCGCCGCTGCCGCGCACGAGCGGCACCGCCGACAGCAGCAGCTCGCCGTCGCCGGCCGCCGGCTCGCCGTGCTCGCCGCCGCCTGGGTCGCCGCCGCCGCGGCCGGCCGCCGCAGCGCCCTGCTGTCCCTGCTGCGCGTGCTGCGCGTGCTGCGCGTGCTGCGCGTCGCCGGCGTTGACAAAGTCAAAGCCGTTGCGCGTGAAGACGTCAAGGTGCTCCCGAATGACCGCCTGGTCGGTCGGCGTCAGCGCGGCCAGCCGGCGCGGCTGCAGCAGCGGCTGGCGGTTGGCCGCGTAGCTCGCCAGCAGCCGCTCGTACGTCGACTTCTCGTCTGCGCGCCGCGCCGCGCGCCGCGCGGACGGGCAGCGCGCCGCGCGGACGGGCAGCGCGCCGCCGCATGCATGGGCGGTGCGCCGCCGCCGCCGGCCGCGCGTCGGCAGCCCCGTGCTCAGCGCCGCCCCGCGCGCGCCGCGCGCCTCCGCCGCCGCCAGCGGGCAAAACACGCGCCGCGCGCCGCCGCACCCGCGGCGTGCTGGTCCACGATGAAGAGGTCCCGCCCCAGGCGGGCGATGATGAACCCCAGGTTGAACTGGCCCAGCGCCGCCATGGCGCCAAAGTCTGACTTTTCAAACACGCGCGACAGCTCGGCCGTCGCCGCGTCGGGCGACGCGGCGGGGTCGGCGGCGGCCGCGGCGTCCACCGGCGGCGGCGGCGGCTCCGCGGCCGGCGCGTCGCCCGCCGCGGCGGCGTCGCCCTGCGCGCGCGCGGCGGCGTGGGCGGGCGCGGCGGCGTGGGCGGCGGCGTGCGCGGGCGCAGGCGCGGTGCGCGCGCGGCACAGCCCCGCTTGGCCGCACCTGCAGCGACGCAGCCGCGAGCTGCAGCCCGCCGCCGGCGCCGGCCGCGCCGGGCGCGGCGGCGAGGCGCTGCTGCCGCAGCCGCGCCTCGACGTCCGCCAGCAGCTGCTGCAGGGAGTAGTCGAGCACCAGCGGCGGCCCCGGCTCCTCCTGCTGCGCCTGGGCGTGCGCCTGCGCCCCCTCGCTGCCCTGCCGCTCCAGCAGCACCACGTCATCGCCTTCGTCGGCGTCGCCGCCGTCGCCGCCGTCGGCGACCGCGGCGGCGTCAGCCGCCGGCCCCCCAGTCTCTGCCGCCGCCGGCGGGCTGCCCGGGCCGGCGCCGCCGTCCAGTGCCATCGCGTCGTCTGCCTGCGCGCACTCCCGCTCCGGCCCCTGCTCCTCCAGCCCAGGCCCCGCGCCCTGCTCTGCTGCCGCCGCCGCCGGCTCGCTGGCCTGCGGGCCGCCGCCAGCCGCCGGCTGCTGCTCGCGCAGCAGCTTGCGCGGCTGCGGCTCCACCACCGTGATCTGGAAGCCGCAAGCTGCCAGGGAGCGCTGCCGGGCGTCGCCGCTGCCTGCGGCGCCCCGCGCCGCCGCGCCGCCGCGCTCGGCGCCTGCCGGCGCCGCCGGCTGGCCGCCGAGGCTGAACGCCGCCAGCCCCATCCCCGCCGCTGCCTGCTGCGCTGCGTGACGGCGCCGCTGCTGCTGCTGCAGCGAGCCAAAGCCGCCGCTGCCGCGCCGGCCGCCCGGGCTGCCCACGCCGGCGCCCGCCTCGCCGTCCGACTGCTGCTTCGACTCCTCGGCTGCCGCGCCCTCGTCGCCCTCGTCGCCCTCGTCGCCCTGGTCCTCCGCCTCGGACGCGCCGCTGCCGCGCCGCGCCCTGGCCGCCCGGCCCGGCGGCGCGGCCTCCGGCGGCCGCGGCCGCTTGCCCGTCGACGGCTGCCCCGCTGGGCTGCCGCCGCTGCCGCCCGGCGTGGCCATGCCAAACGACGCGAGGCTGGGCATCCGGCCGGCGCCGGCGGGCGTCCCCGCTCCCTCGCCGTCGCCTCCCTCCTCCTCCTCGCCCTCCTCCTCGTCCTCCCCCTCGTCCTCGCCCTCCTCCTCGTCCTGCACGTCGTCGCCGCCGCGCCGCGCGCCGGCGCGCGCGGCCGCCGCTGCCGGCGCGGCGGCGCGCTGTGAGTCAAACGCCTCGGCCGGCGCGTTGAGCGCGTAAGAGCAGCGCGACGGCTCCCACAGCGCCTGCAGCGCCTGCGGCGGCGTGGCGGCCGGCAGCGTCGTCGCCTCGGCGGCGGCCGCGGCAGCGCAGCGGCGCAGCGGCCGCAGCGCGCCGCACGCCGCGCCTGGGCGAGCGCGGCCATGATGGCGGGCTCGCGCTGCACAAACACGCTGCGCTTGTCGGGCGTGACGTTGACGTCGTAGCTGCCGGGCGGCAGCTCGAGGCAGAGGAAGGCGAGCGGGCGCAGGCCGACCATGCTGGAGTACAGCGCCCTGCGCGGGCAGCACGGGGGGGGGGGGGGGGGGGAACGGGGGGAGGCGAGGCGAGGCGAGGCGGCGGCGGTCGCCGCGGGCGCGCGCGTGCAGGAGAGGCGGGCGCGCGCGCAGGGCGCGGCCGGCGGCGGCGGCATGCGCCGGCGGCGGCGGCGCCGCCAGTGGGCGGCGGGCGCACTTGTAGGCGTCGTTCAGCGTCTTGGTCGCGCGCGGCAGGTCGACGGGGCGGCCGTTGATGGCGACAAACTGGCGCAGCTTGTCGCCCTTCACGCCGCAACCCGCGCGCGACACCAGCCTGGCGCGCCGCGGCGGCGGCGGCGGCGCGCTGTGGGCTTGCGCAGCGGCGCGGCTCGGCGCGCGGCTCGGCGCGCGCCAGTCCTGCTGCGCCGCAGCGCTGCTGCACACGCACCCCGTGACCCTGACGCCGCCGTCCAGATCCGCCTCGACCGGCTGCAGCAGCGCGGCGACCTTGGCGCCCAGCACCGCCGCGACGCGCTCCCGCAGCCCCGCGCCTGCCGCGGCGCGGCGCGGGGCGTGAGCGCGCCCGCCGCGGCGGCGCGCCCCGCGCGCGGCGGCGGCACGCGCCCCGCGCGCCGCGTCACCCGCGTTGGAGGTGGACACGAGCGTCGTGCGCGGCGCCTTGCCCGCCTGGTCGCTGGCGTAGAGCTGTGCGCCGCCGCAGAGCACCGCGTACTGCTGGAGCAGCAGCTTGAGCTTGCCGAGCTCGCGGCGCGCGTTGCGCGACAGCTCCTGCGGCGGCGGCCGCCGCCGCGCGCGTGGGCGCGCGCGCGGGGAGAGCGCCGCGCGGCGCCGCGCAGCGTCGCGCGGGCGCGCCGCGCGGGCGCGGCCGCACCTGGCGCCGCACGGGCAGCGGGGCGAAGAGGTCCTTCACCGCGACCGTGGTCCCGACGCCGCGCGCGCACGGCGCGCTGCCCGCGAGCCGGCCTGCGCGGTCAAACTCGAGCCGCACCGCGGCGGCCTGCTCCGCGGTGCGCGTGACGACCGAGAGCTCGCCCAGCGCGGCGAGCGAGCTGAGCGCCTCGCCGCGGAAGCCAAACGTGTGCAGCGCCTGAGGAGGGGCGGGGGAGGAGCGGCGGGCGCGTGAGCGCGGCGGACCTCGGGCTGCCGCCCCCGTGCTGCTGGCGCTGCCGCTGGCGCTGCTGGGCCGCCGCCGCCGCCGGCGGCCCTGGGCGCCGCCGCTGCCGCCGGCGGCCGCGCCGCCGTCACCTCGAGGTCCCCGAACGCGCGCAGCTTGCTGGTGTGGTACTTGAGCGCGAGCGCGGCGTGGTCCTCCGGCTTGACGCCGCGCCCGTTGTCGGCGACCTGCGGGCGGCGGCGGCGGCGGCGGCGGCGGCGGCGCGGGGTCCGCGTGCTGGCGCCGCGCGCTGGCATCGCGCGCCACCGCGCGCGCGGGCGCCCCCCCCCCCCCCAGCGCAGCACGACGCGCCGCCGCACCTCTATCAGCGCGAGGCCGTGCTCCTTCAGCCGCACCTCCACGCTGCTCGCGCCCGCGTCGAGCGCGTTCTCCACCAGCTCCTTCACCGCCGTCGCCAGGTCGAGCACCACCTGGCCGCTGCAGATCTTGGCCACCGCGCCCTGGTCGATCGGCCGGATCGCCGGCGCGGCGGCGGGGTGCGGCGCCGCGCTGCCGCCGCTCCCGCTGCCGCTGCCGCCGCCGCTGCTGCCCGGCGCGGCGGCCACGCCGCCGCCGGGCGGCGTGGCCATGGCGGGGGTGTGCGCGGTGCAGACGCCGGTTGCAGCCGCGAGCGCGCTGGCTGGCGGCGGGCTGCGCACGGCGGGCGCAGGTTCAAACGGCGCGGCGCTCTGGGCGAGCGGGTCTGGGCGAGCGCGACGACAGCAGCGGCGGTTGGAGGAGGGCCGGGAGGGTGCGGCGGCGGCGTTGCTTTGGAGGCGCCTGCGCCGCGGCGGCGCAACGGCGCGGCGTGACGGCGGGGCCGCCCAAGACCGCGCGCCGGAGCAGCGCCAACGCCCGCGCCAATCGACAGCGAGCCAGGAACTCACCGGCACCCCGACAGCGCGCGCGCGTCGGTCGCGGACCATGAGCCAGCCGCGGCCCTCGGGCGCGGTGTGCTGCGCCAAGGTCGACCTCGCGCAGCCAGCGCCTTCAAAGCACGACGCCGCGATGGCGCTCCCGGACGGCGGCGCGGCGCCGCAGCGCGACGAGGGGTGGAGCGTGGCGCCGCATCCGCGCCTCGTGGCCGCGGCACCCACGCGCGCGCAGTTTGACGACCCCGCCACCTCGCCCGTGGTCGTGATGCGCAACCCAACCGCGGGCGAGCAGGTGCGCGCTCGCGCAAGCACGTGCGCGCGCGGCGGCGCGCCGCGGCGACCAGCGCTGGCTGTGGAGCGCTGGCCACGCGCCGGGCGGCGCGGCGCGGGCCTGTCGCACGCGCCGGCGAGCCGTCCAGCTCCTGCGCCTTCTGGGGACCAGCAGGGACCTGTCGGCCGGCCACGCCGCCGCCGCCGCGCGCGCCGTCTGCGCAGACGATCGCCGGCAGCTCCGCGCTGGCCGAGCCGGTGCCCATCAACGGCGTGCAGCCCATCCCGGTCGAGACGGCGCTCTTCAAGGGCCACATGCTGCTGCACATCAAGTGCGCGGTGGCGCCACGGCTGGGGCGGGGCCACGCCGGCTCGCCGCCGCGGCCTCACCGCCGCCCGCGCCGCAGGGGCGTGCCGAGCACAGTGCCGGGCGTGTTTGAGGGGAAGAAGCGCTTCCTTCACTTTGCGCTGCAGGGGCGCTTCAAGCGGCCGATCAAGGCCAGCGATTACTGGACGGGGCACGAGTGGTTCAGCGTGAGCGACGTCATGCCGACCAGGTGCCCCGCGGCGCGGCGCGGCGCGGCGCGGCGGGGGGCAGCGCGCGGCGCCCGCTGGGCAGCACGGCGCGGCGCGGCGCGCGCGCGGACGCACGGCGCGGCGCGGCACGCGCGCGCGGCGGGCGGTGGGCCGTGCGCTGCCGCCAGCACCAGCGCCGCGTGGCCGCGTGCCGCGCGCACGCAGCTTTGTCAACATCGGCTACACGGCGGCGGCCAAGATGTTCAGCAGCACCACGCGCGTCTGCGCGTCCACCGCGCACGGCCAGGTTGCTGGCTTCCTCAACCCGGTGCGCCCACAGCGGGCAGCCCGCTGCCGGGGCCCCCGCCAGCGCCCAGGCGCCTCTCGAGGCAGGCTGCCGGGGTTGTGTCTCGCGGCCGCCCGCCCGGGCGGCGCGCGCGGGCCCAGCCCAATTGTGCACGCCGCGCCGCCACCGCCGCCGCCGCCGCGCAGGTGATGGCGAGCTGCCAGCTTGTCAACGCGGCGCGCCCCGGCGAGGAGCCGCCGATCTGGGAGGCAACGGAGGACCTGCGCCTGCTCTGCCCGTCCCTGGTCGACAAGCACGGCAACCCGATGCCCGCGGAGAAGCGGCGCCGCTGGTTCGACGTGCCCGCCAACGCAGTGCGCGCGCGCGCCGCCGCGCCCGGCCGCGCCGCGCGCTCGCGGCAGCCGTCGTCGCCACGCCGCGCGCTCGCGCGACGCCGCGCGCCGGCGTGCCGCAGGCGAGCGTGGAGATGGGTCCGGACCTGGTGTTCACGTGGCACGCGTGGCAGCACTGGTGCTGCATTTCGAGCTACCGCCTCGAGCTCTCCCGCCTGCTCTCCTTCGACCTCTGCATGTTCAGCGAGGGCCAGCCCATGCAGCTCATGGGCAAGGACACCGCGGTGCGGCGCGGCGGCACCGCGGCGGCACCGCGGCGGCACCGCGGTGGCACCGCGGCGGCACTGCGGCGGCACCGCGGCAGCTCACGCAGCGGCAGCGCGGCGCGCGGCGCGCGCCCGCCGGCGCAGCTGGTGCGGCTGTCGGCGCGGCGGCCTCTCTCAGCGGTCCGGGCGACTCACGGCCCCCTCCCGCCGCCGCCACACCTCTCTCTTGCACGCACACAGACTGGCGAGTACTCCATCAACCTCCTGCTTTGGCACAAGCACCTGCTGTTCCAGGACGAGCACAGCCACACCCTGCGCGAGCGGCTCAGCAGCCTGCGCAGCAGCTGGCGCGGCCTGCTCGGCGGCGGCGGCGGCAAGTGAGCAGCTAGCGCGGCGGGGCGGCGGCGCCCGGGCGCGCCGCGCTCTGTGGCGCAGTGGCGCGGGCGAATAAGCGGAAACCAACCAGGTGTGCAGGCGGGCGCTTCTGTACAATTACACTGCGCTGCGCGGGCGGCGCAGTTGAATAACAATGAGCAGGAGCAGGGCGCCCGACCGCGGAACGGGCGCAAGCTGGCGTGCGTGGCTGCTGGGCGGTCACACGTGCTGCAGCTTGGCCGGCGCTGGCCGCGGGCGGCGGCGGCTCGTGAGGTTTGATGAGGGCCGAGGTTACAGAGCTCGAGGCTCGCTCCGGCAGGGAACGCGCGCGCGCCTGCGCGGCGCGCGGCGCGCGGCGAGGCCGACCAGGGGTGCGCGCACGACGACCGTGCCCGCTGTGCCGCGGCGGCGCCGCGCCAGCAGAGATGGCCGGCGCAGGCGCGTCGCACACGAATCAACAAAACCAGCCCCCGCGCGAGGGCGCGCCGCCGAGTTGAGTTCACCGCGGAGTTGGGTTCAGGGACCGGGGCCCGGGGGCGCCCGTGCGGCGCCCATGTGTCGCGCCCATGTGTCGCCGCTCAGTTCATGCTGCTGCCGCCGGCTGCTGGCAGGCGCCGCCGCCATGCGCGGCGCTCTTCAGCCGTAGCGGACGGGGCCCCACTCGTCCGACGTCGACGGGCACCCGCAGCAGCAGCGGCAGGGGCAGCACAGGATGACGGTGAAGCAGTCGCACACGTCGCGCACGACCTTGAAGGGCAGGCACAGCACGTCGGTGATGCAGCCCATGCTTGCGGCTTGGACGGGCGAGCGCGGCGGCGCTGGTCGGCAGCGGCAGGCGTGCGTGTTCGGCTCGCTGGGGGGCTGGTAGGCTGTTGGTTGGAGAGGCTGGATCGCTGCTCCTGGGCAGCGCGGCGGGGCCTTTGAGCGCGGGCGCGGCCCTCACACTGTGCCAGCTCCCGCTTCCGCGCTGCTGGACTTTGATGGAAGTGCGCCCGGCGCTCGAGCGCCCGCGGCGCCTGGCCCGGGAGCGACAGGCTGACAGCTCGCGACCAGTCGCGGCGCGCGGGGGCTGCGGGGAGGCCCGCGCCGCGCGCCGGCGGGCGTTCGCGGGCAGCGGCGCCGCTTTGATGGGCCGGGCGCCGGCGGTGCTTTGCTGGGGCGGGGAACGCCGGCATAGCAGCTACCAGAGGCGGGAACCAGCTGCTCGGGGGTCGCTGCAGCTCCGCGGTGCGGGAGCTCGCAGCGACCCTGCGCGTTGCACAAGCTGGTGGCAAGTCGCCGCCAGCGCTGCCATCCGAAGAACCTCGTGGGCAAACCATGCAGCAGCCAAGAGGCAGTGAAAGTCAGGGAGGCGGGGCGCGCCGCCAGGCGGGGCGCGCCGCGCCGGGCGCCCCCGCCGCCTGCGTTGTGCGTGCGCACGCGAACAGGACGAGAGCAGCAGGGGGTGGTGTTGAGTTGGTCGATGCTCCTCCGCGCAGTAACCGCAGTGCAGCCAGCGCGCGCCCGCCGCGGGCGCGCGGGTGGGGCGCCCGCCCCGCCGCGCGCGCGAACGGTGCGCGGCAAACCCACCCGCCGCGCGCGCCCGCTCTCTTTCGCTCTCTCTCTCTCTCTCTCTCTCTCTTCAGAAATCGGGTCCAATTCGCCGGCCCGGCCGTGCGCGGCGTGCGCGCGCGCGCGCCGCGACGCCGCCCACTCACGCCATATGTGCGGCCCAGCCGGTCACGCCACCTGTGCGGCCTCACGCCATCTGTGCGGCCCGCCCTCAAGCCATCTTGGCGGCCCAGGCGATGATTCCCATCACGCCGCCCGCGACGACGACGGCGGGCTCGAACAGCTTCAGCGTGTCGACCGCGGTGAACGCGACGACGCCGATGCAGAGGCTCGTGGTCTTGAAGTTGCTCACCCCGAGCGCGCCGAGCGCGAGGCTAAACACGCTCGCGACGATGAGCCCCACGCCCGACGCGTTGAGCCCCGGCAGCGCGCGGCGGTAGAGCGCCCAGGTGCGGAAGCGGCCCCAGAACGGCATGACGCCTGGCGCGGGCGCGCGCGGGCGGCGGGCGCGGCGCGGCGCGGCCGTCGGCGGCGGGCCGGGGCGGCCGTCGGCGGCGGCGCGGGGCGTGGCGCAAGGCGCAGGGCAGCTCGCAGCGCGGCAGCGGCGTGGCGCGGCGCGGCGCAGGCAACAGTGCGGGGGCGCACCAAAGATGAGGAGAATGCCGGGTGAGAAGAGGCCGAACCAGGCGAGCAGCGTGCCGACGATGAAGGGGTAGCCCGCTGACGTGGCGATGATGGCGCCGAGGTAGGCGGCAAAGTTGAAGCTGGGGGAGGCGTGGAGGCGTGGAGGGGTGGAGGGGTGAAGGGGTGGAGGGGTGGAGGTTGGGAGGGGGCAGGGCGAGAGGGGAGCGGGGGGGGGGGGAGAGGCGGCGGTGCACACCGTGAGGCGGGCGGCAGGCGCTTGAGCGCAAGCGAGGGGCGCACGGGCGGCGCGGCGCGGTGCGGGCGCGGCGCGGGGGCGGTGCGGTGGCGCTCACAGTGGGCCGGGCATCGCCTGCGCGATGCCGAGGCCGGCGTAAAACTGCTCGCTCGTGACCCAGGTGTCGGGCGCGTCGACGCAGGCGCCGTTGGCGTCGCACGTCTGGCGCACGACGTCGGTGTACAGCATCGGCAGCACCACCTGCGCGCCAGCGCGGCGGCGGCGGCGCGGCGGGTCTGCAGCTGGGCGGGGCAACCGCACGGCGGCCGGCGGCAGCAGGGGGCCCGCGCGGGCGCGGGCGCGGGCGCGCGCGCGCCTGGCCGCCGCCGTAGATGATGGAGCCGGTGCGGTAGAAGACCTCCCACCACTTGAGCGGCGGCGGCGGCGCGGGCAGCGTGGAGCCGAGCACGACCGTCACGATCAGCACGGCGAGCCACACCGCGAGCGTGGCGCCGCCCCACCACACGTTCAGTCCGTGGCTCTTCACGCTCTCGTCCGTCGCCTGTGGCCGTGGCAGCGCCGGCGGCGGCGCGGCGCGTGGGCCGCTGCGCGCGCGCGGCAGCGGCGCGCGGCGAACGCGCGGCGGGCGCGCACCTTGGGCGGCGGCAGCACCTCCTTTTTGTAGTAGCTCCACGCCACCGTGAGCAGCCCGCCGGCGGCGATGACGGCGGGGAAGGTGTAGGCCTGCGCGGCGCGGCGGCGCAGCGCCAACGCCCGCGGCGGCGGCACGCGCTCAGAGGCGGGCGCGCGCTCGGCCCGGCGGGCGCGCGTCAGGCCCGCGCTCGGCCCCCGCGCGCCCGCGCGGCGGGGTGATCAGCCCCCCGCGCCGCCTGCGTCCGCGCCTTTGGCCAGTAGTAGGCGATGACGGTGGCGGCGGTGCAGATGATGGCGGTCAGCGGCGTCGCGCAGAGCTTGCCCGCCATGCCCTTGGCCGCCGACGCGACGAGCGCGACGCCGACCGCCGCGACGCCTGCCGCGGGGCGCGGCGCGGCGCGGCGCGGCGCGTCGGCCGCCGCCCGCGCGCGCGGCGCGCGGCGCGGGCGTGGGCGCGGGCGCCCAAGCAGCGCGCGGCCGCACCCGACGCGACGCCCGCGAGGGGCCCCTTGGGGTCGACGAGCAGGCGGCCGGCAAAGACGCCGACGCCGGTCATGATGACCGCGCCGGGGTACTGGAACAGCGCGCCCGACAGCAGCCCGCCTGGCGCGGCGCCGCGCGGCGACGCGCGGCGCGGCGGGTGGGGCGCGAGCGCGTGGGCGCGCGCGCGTGGGGGCGCGCGCGTGGGCGCCCGCGCGGCCGCGCCCCGCGCCGCGCGGCGCGCCGTGCCCGCCCGCCAGCGCCGCCTGCCGCGCCGCCTGCCGCACCGGGGACGCCCTTTTTTATGACGCCGATGGCGAACGAGACCTGCGTGCTCGTGGGCCCCGGCATGAACTGCCCGAGCGCAAAGAGCTCGCCGTACACCTCGTCGCTCATCCAGCGCAGCTTGTCGACCAGGCGCTGCGGCGGCGCACGCGGCGTCGGCGGGCGCGGCGTCGGCGGCGGCGGCGGGCGGCGGCGGGCGGCGTCGGCGGCGGCGGCGGGTGGCGGCGGGCGGGCGTTCACGTGCGCGGCGCGCGCACCCGCTGGAAGAGTCCGATGTGGGCGGCGGGGCCGCCAAACGCGGTCCAGCCGAGCAGGGAGAACTGCTTGAAGATGTCGCCATAGCTCACGTCCACGTAGGCCGGCTCGGCCGGCTGCAGCTCGCCCTCGTCGGCGCCGGCGTCCTTGTGCGGTGCGGCGGCGCTCGCGATGGCGGCCTCGACGTCGGGGCTGCCGTCGCTGCCGCTCGCGGCGGCGGCGGGCAGGGCCTGGTCCGCCTGGTCCTCCTGCCCAGGCCGGTGGTGGCGCTGGTGCAGGCCGGGCCGCTCCGGCTCGCGCGCGCCAGACATCGGCGTCGTTCGCTGGTGCTCTCGTCTCGCGGTCGGCGGCGGGCGCGCTCTCGCTCCTGGCCGCGGCGCTTGAGCGCGCGAGGGGCTGGCGCGCAGGGAGGAGCCCTGGCGGGCGCGGGCGAGGCGTGTGTGGCGGGCGCGAGTGATGGTCGGTGGCCGGGCGCGGCGCGGGCGGCGGGCTGGGTCGCGGCTGGGCGGCGGGCGACCTGCTCAGGTGCGCGAGGGCTGCGGCGCGGACCGGGAACGCGGGCGGGAGCAGTCTCAGCCGCCGCCACTGCCGCCGCACGACGGCGCTAGGTTCCGTCAGTCGTGTTAGATGCCTTGCCTGCGCCGCCGCCGCTCACCCGTCGCCGCCGCTCGGCCTGCGCACCCCGGCTTGTGCGGCGGCCGCGGCGGTCGCGCGCCGCCGGCCCGTGCTGCGCTGCGCCTGTCGCGAGCGCCCGGCGCCGGCGAGCACGGCCGGCACGCGCGCGCCCTTCTCCTCCGAGCAGCGCGTGAGGCTGGCCTTGCGCCGGGGCCCGGGCCCGTCACGCCGGGCGCGCCATCTCGTGCTCCAGCAGCTCCGTGACGAGGCGCGTGATCGCCGCAAACTCGGGGACCAGGAACCCGGCGTCGGCCGCGCCCGCATGCCGCGCCATGACCTTGCGCGCCGCCCGCGCGGCGACGCGCTCGCCCAGCGCGGCGCTGACCACGCCCGAGCCGAGCAGCGGCGCGAGCACGAGGCGGACAAAGCCGAGCACGCGCCCCGCGACGTCGCCGCCGCCGCCGCCGCTCGGCGCGGGCGGCGGCCCGGGCGGCAGCGGTGGCGGCCGGCCGGGGCTGTCGGGCGCCGGCGCGCCGCCCTCCGACGGCTGCCACGGCCCGGCGCGGCCGCCCGCGCCCGCCGCCGCCCCGGCGGCCGCGGCTGCTTCCTCAGCTGCTGCTGTCTCAGCCGCCTTCTGGGCCGCCTCCTCAGCTGCTGCTCTCTCCGCCGCCTGCCGGACCGCCTCCTCCTCCGCCTCCTCCGCTTCCGCCGCCGCCGCGGCCTCTGCTGCGGCCGCCTCGGCCGCCGCCGCCGCTGCGGCGGCCTCTGCTGCCGCCTGTGCCAGCGCCGTCGCCCGAGCCTCCGCCGCCGCCCGGGCCTCGGCCTGCGCTGCCACGCGCTCGGCCACGGCCGCCGCCGCCGCCGCCGCTGCCGCAGCCTCTGCTTCTGCGTCAGCTGCCGCGGCCGCTGCCCCCTGGCCCTCGCACTCCCGCCGCGGCGAGTAGGGCTGCACGCCGCCGTGCGGGGGCGAGGCGGTGGGCGAGTACCCGCCGGCGCTGGCGGCGCCGTCCCCTGCGCCGGCACGGCCCCCGGCAGCGCGCGCTGCGGCGGCGGCGGCGGCCTCCAACGCCTGCTGCCGCTGTCGGCGCCGCTCCAGCAGCGCCTGGCGCTCGCCCTCCTCGTCCAGCTGGTCGCCGTCGTCGCCGCTGCCGGGCTCGCCGCTGGCACGCTCCTGCCCTGGTCGCTGCTGCTGCTGTTCTGCCTGCTGCTGCTGCTGCTGCTCCTGCTGCCCCGCCGGTTGCTGCTGGTCTCGCGGCGCCTCCTGCCCCAGCTCCTGCTGCCGCGCGAGTCGCTCGGCCTCGCAGGCCGCCGCCGTCGCCGCGGCGGAGGCTGCGGCGGCCGCGCCTGCCGCCGCGACCGCCGCCGCTGCCGCCGCCGCGGCGGCCTTCTTGGCGGGGCGCCTGCCGCCAGGCGGGGCGCCGCGCCCGCCGCCGCCCGGCGGCGCGTCTTCGGCCGCGGGCTCCCCCTCAAACAGGTCGTCCAGCAGCTCCTCCAGCGCGCGCTGCCTGGCCACGGCCGCGGCCGCAGCGCCGCCGCCGCCAGGCGAGCCTGGCGCAGCGCCGCCGGCGTCGGGGGCGCGGCGGCGGCGCCGCCGCCGCCGCCGTCGGCACGGCGCCGCTTGGGCGCGCTCGACGGCTCGCCGCCGTCCGCGGCCGCCGGCGGCTGCCCGCGCTTGGCGGGGGGCCGCTGCGGCAGCGCGGCGCGCGCCGCGTCGAGGAGCTGCGGCGGCACGTGCTCCAGCGAGGCCACGGCGTCGCGGCCGCGCGCGGCGTATGCGTGCGCGCCGGTGACGGACCGATACAGCGCCTCCTCCTGGGCGAGGGTCGCCGCCGCGGCGGCCCGCACCAGCTCTGGGCAGCCCGCGACCGCGCCGCGCTGCTCGGCCGGCGGCACGCCGAGCTCGCCCAGGAGCAGTACGAGCGCGCCGCCGAACAGCCGGGCGGCGACCTGCTGGCGCGCGTGCTGCGTCGTGAACGAGCGCGGGCGGTAGGGGACGAACGGCCGTGCCGCGGGCGGCACGAGCTCTGCGGCCGCGCCAGCTGACAGCGCCTGGCCCCACGGCGGCGCCGCAGGCTGCCCCGGCGGCAGGGCGCTGCTGCCTGTGCGGCTCCCCCCGCACGTGTCGCCGCCCCCCGCCTGGCCGCCCAGGAGTTGCTGCCGCCCGCGCTGCTGCTGCTGCTGCTGCTGCTGCTGCTGCTGCTGCTGCTGCTGCGTCTGCTGCGCCGCCTGCTCCGCCCGCTCCGCCGCGGCCGCCTCGGCTGCTGCTAGTGCCCTTGCGGCCTGGACGACAAGCCAGGCGCCGTTGGCGCCGTGCCGCGGCGCGGCGCTGCAGCGCTCGCGCAGCGCGGCCACCGCCGCCGCCGCGCCGTCCGGCGGCGGCGGCGGCGGCTCCATGCTGCCCGTGGTGTCGTGCTGCGCTGCGGTGCCGGGCGGGCGGGCGGAGTGGGAGGGGTGCGACGCCGCGGGGCGGCGTTCTGGTGCGGCGCACGACGCGGCGCCGGGGCTTTGCGCGCAGCTGCCCCCGCCTTCACCGCCTTCGCCGTCGCCGGCCTCCACACGCACCTGCAGGATCGCACGCAGGCACGCACGCAAGGAGCGCCGCCGCGCGTCCCTCGCAGCGCCGGCCGCTGCTGCGTCGAGCTCGCCGCTGCCCGCTCCGCACGCTCCATGCGCGGCGGCACCGCGTGCGCGAGTCGCCATCATCACGCCACAGTGCGCACGCTGAGCGGGGCGCCGTCGGCGGCGGCGCCGCCGCCAGGCGCGCTGCCGCTGCTCGCGGCCGCGGCGGCGCCGTGATGCTCTCGGTGCTGTCGCCCGCCTGCGGCCTGTCCTACCGGCCCCTGCAGCCTGCGGACTTCCTCGTCGTCAAGGTGGGCGGGTCGCGGGGCCGTCGCAGACGCCCGCGCCAGCAACGCCGCTGGTGCCAGCTGCGCCCCGCCGCCGCGCCGCGCAGGCGGCGCACGCCGCGCTCTTCCCGCTGGACTATGACGACAGCTTCTTCCACCGCGCCACCAACGCGCTGGACAGGTGAGGCGGCAAGCCGGCTGCCGCCCGCGCTGCGCCGCCCGCGCCCGAGGCACCGCGCGCACGCCCCACGCCCCACGCCGCCGCCGCGCGCCGCCGCCCGCCGCGCGTGCGCCAGGATCTGGTCGTGCGCCGCGTTTGCGGTCGGCCCGTTTGGCGAGGAGCAGCTCGTCGGCTTCATCACCGCCAAGCGCGTGCTGCTGCACGAGTGCGAGCCCACGGTGCGCCGCGGCGCGGCGAGGCGCGAGCACCGGCGGCGGCCTCGCGGTGGCCGGCGGCGCCGCCGCTCACCGCCGCCGCTCACCGCCGCCGCTCGCCGGCGCGCGGCGCGCTGCGCAGGACCGGCACCACATGGGCCTGCTGAGCGGGGTGGTGGACCACGACAGCGTGCTCTACATCCTCACGCTCGGCGTGGTCGAGGGCTGGCGCCACCGCGGCATCGCGGCCGCGCTCATCGCCGCCGTGTGCGCGCACGCGGCCGAGGCGCGGTGCGTGCGCCGCCCGCCGCGCCGCGCCGCCCGCCGTGCCGCCCAGCCCGCCGCGCCGCCGCCCGCGCCGCGCCCGCCCACTGCCCCGCCCCGCCCCGCTGCGCGCGTGCCCTCTCTGCCGTGCACATGTGCCCGCAGGTGCCGCGCCGTGTTTCTGCACGTCATCTCCTACAACGCCGCCGCGCAGGCGCTCTACGCCCGCGCCGGCTTTGCCTGCGTCGCCCGCCTGCCCGCCTTTTACTTCATCGCCACCGGCCGCCAGCCCGACCCGGCAACGCAGGCGCGCCGCCGCCGGCGCGCCGCCCCGGGCGCCGCGGCCCGCCGCCGCTGCGCCGCCGCCCACGCCTGCTGCTGCCGCCGCCCACGCTTGCGCCGCGCTCGTCGCAGGTCTACGATGCCTATCTGTATGTGCAGCACATGGGGCCGCCGGGCCTGGTGAGCCCCTGGGACCTGGTCACGCTGGCGTGGAGCCCGCTGCGCTCGGCGCTCGGGCGCATCCAGGCCTGCATGCCCCGCTTCGGCCGGCAGCAGGCGGCGGCCGCGGCCGCGGCGGCCGCCGCGGCGCAGCAGCAGCAGCAGCAGCAGCAGCAGCAGCAGCTCCTGGGCGGCCAGGCGGGGGCGGCGACACGTGCGGCGGGAGCCGCACAGGCAGCAGCGCCCTGCCGCCGGGGCAGCCTGCGGCGCCGCCGTGGGGTCAGGCGCCGCCACCGCCGCCGCTGCCGCCGTCGTACAGCCGGCAGCACGTGCGGCACGGCGGCGGACTGGAGCAGGAGCAGGAGCAGGAGCAGGCGCTGAAGCCGGCGGGCGCGCAGCGGCAGGACACCCTGTACCAGCTCCAGGCGGCGGGCCACGCGCAGCAGCCCTCGCTGCTGCCGCACGCGGCGCAGCACCTGCAGCAGCGCTGCCACGCCGCGCAGCAGCACCAGCAGCCGCCGCACGTGGCGCTGCCGCACGCGGCGCTGCCGCCGCCGCCGCAAGGCGGCTGCGGCCAGCAATCCCAGCACACCATGCTGCGATGGCTCTTCCACCCGCACAGCCGGCCCGGCGCGCTGGCCGCGGCGCGGCGGGAGCGCGAGCGGGTCGGCGACGCCGAGGCGCGCAGCGCGTGAGCGGCACGGCGGCGCTGCAAGAACGCGCCGCGTGACCTGAGCTGTGCTGTGGGTTTGCGCGCCATGTGACGCGCGTCACGGTCGTGCGCCCTGCCCTTTGCTCTGCTCGCTACGGCACGGCGCCGAGGAGCCCGACGCCGCAGTCGCTGCAGGCGCCGCCCGGCGCGTCGCAGCGGTGGTGCACGCGCACGCGCGCCTGGAGCTCCGCCCAGCGCGTGCGCTCGCGCGGCCCCCCAAAGCGCATGAGCTTGCCAAACTGCGCCACCGCGACGCAGCTCGCGATCAGCGCCTGGCCGTCGGCCAGGCACACGCGGAGCTGGTGCTGCAGCAGCGGGCTCGCGCGCTGCGCGGCGAGGCAGTCCTGCGGGCGCACACGCACGTGCGTGTGGGTGTGGCGGGCAGGGAGCTGCGTCGCGCTCCCGCGCGGCTGCCCAGCGGCGCATCGTCCCGTGTACGGTGGTGCGAGCAACGCACGCCGCGAGCTGCTGGGTGTGTGGGTCGGCCCAGGAGACCTCCGACACCAGCGCGCACATGGCCGTCACGCCGAGGTTCACAGCCGACCCGGCGCGCCTGGAGGGCGTCCCCTCGAAGCCTGGATGCTGCTCTTGCGCGCCCTGGTGCTTGCGCGGTCGCGATGGCTGTTGGCACTGACGCACGGAACGGGCTGACCCTCAGGGTGAAGCAAAGCGAGCGATGGAGCGAGCGTGGCAGCTCCGCGATATCACCACAAGTAAGCGAGCTGCAGGCCGAACAGGCATGCAGCAGTAAGTCCGACCGCTGTAGCACGCGCGCATCAGGCGCGCGCCCGCTGCAGTGCGCGCGCTGCAGTGCGCGCACATCAGGCGTGTGCCCGCTGGTAGTGTGCACAGTTTAGCCGTGTCGATGTCCGCGGTGATGCGAGGCGGCGCAGGATGAAGGTGTCGCGCCCGATCGCCTCGACGGCGCCCGGGCGCTGCACCTGCGCGCCGTGGCGCGGCACGGCGGCGGCGCGGCTCTCGGGCGCGGGGCTGGCGCGGCGGCGGGGCTCGCGGGGGCGCGGGTGGCTCGCGGGGTGGTGGTGGGTGTGGGGGCGCACCTTAACCGCCACCTCCTCCCCCGTGACCAGGCGGGCGCGGTAGACCTGGCCCAGGCTCGCCGCCGCGACGGGGCGCGCCGAGAGCGAGGCGAAGACGGACCGCCACGGCCGGCCGAGCTCCTCCTCGATCACCTGCGGCAGGGGGGGGGGGTGCAGGGGCGCGCCGCGGGGGTGCGCGGCTTGCGCGGGGCACGCCGGCACTGGCCGAGGGACCAACGGGCAAGTTTGGCGGCGAGCGGTTACGCATGCTGCGGGGCGGCGTCCATCTCGCCTGCGGCGCGGGTGGCTGTGGGACTGCGCGCGCTGCCGCTCTGGTAGCGCGCGCAGCAGCGGCCGCCGCCCGCCGCGGCGCCGCCTCGCGCCCCCCTGCCCCGCCTCCCATGGCGCTCTGTCTTGCCCCCATCGCGTCCCAGGCGCCCCCGCGGCACGCGCCCTCCCGGCGCCGCCGGCGCCAGCGCTTGCAGCAGCGCGACGGTCGCCGCCGCCGCCGCGCCCCTACGCCGCCGGCGGCCCAACCCACTCCCCATCAACGACCCACGCCTCGGAAGGCCGCGCACGTTGGCTGCACGGGAGCCACCGAGCTGCACGCGTCGGGCGCCCGGGCGCCGGCCGCGCGCGGCTGGTGACGGCCACGGTCGCTGCGGGAGAGCATGGTGGCGCCACGGGGCGTCACGCCCGCCTTTCGCCTCGCCGGGGCGGCGAGCAGTCGCCCGCAACAGCCGGCGCCCCGGTCCGTCTCCAGACACGCGCGCGTGGCTTCCAGGTGGCCATGAGCTACGCTGGATCATGTTTCGATCCACGGGAGCGCGTCCGGTGCCGATCGACACCCGCGCGCGCCGCCAGGGGCAGGCCGCCACTAGCGCAGTCGCTGCCGCGCCGCGCGCTGGCGGCCCGCCGGGCACCGCGGCTGTGCCGGTGTCGCGCCAGACGATGGACGGCGCGCCACGCAGGCGGGGGCTGAGCGGCGCCGCGAGCGGCGGCGCAAGGGCTCACCGTGCTTGCCGCCGCCGCCGATGCGCACGACGCCAGACGAGCAGGCCGGCCCGCGCGAAGTGCTGCACGCTTGCCACACTCCCTGCTGCTTGCGCCGACAGACAATGCTCTTGCGCGCCGCCGCGGCGGCACAGCGGGCGACGGGCGCGACGCGTCCAGCGCTCGTGCGCGCGCAGCCATCCGCGCCGCGCGCCGCCGGCCGCCCCAGTCGCCGGCTCACCGCCGCCCCGTGCCCCCCGTCTCGCTCCCCCCTTCGCCCAGCAGGTCAGGACGATGGGCGGCGGCGGTGATGCACAGCTGGTCGTGGCGCCCGAAATCCCGCGCGTCTCGGCCGAGGAGGTCGCCCAGCGCGTTCGGGGCGCGGAGGGCATCACCGTACTGGACGTGCGCACGGCGCGGGTGAGCAGCGGCAGCGTGGGCTCGAGGCGCGCGGCGCGGAACGCGGCTCGTCGGCGGCGGACGCAGCGCGCCGGCGGCGTGATCGCTCCGGAGCAGCATCGGGCCTCGGGAACGCGGGCCGGCCTCGGCTGCCGCGTCGCGAGACCGCGGCCGCGCTGCAAATGCTGCCTACCGCTGGTGCCGCCACCGCCGCAGGAGTTTGAGGCCGGCCACGTCAAGGGCGCGGTGAACCTGGCAGCCGCGGACTTCACCGACAGCGCCGCGGTGGACGCGCTCGTGGCCAAGCTGGACAAGCCGGAGGTGCGCGGCGCGCTGGCCCGGCGCCGCGCGGGGGCGGCCAGCAGCCGGCGCTCACGGTCGCGCAGCGCGGGCGCCGCCAGCGGCCGGACGCCGCCGCCAGCGGCCGGCGCTCATCCGCTCACCGCCGCGCGCAGGTGGTGGTGCACTGCGCCCTGAGCCAGCGCCGCGGCCCCGCGTCGGCGGCGGCGCTGGCGGCGCGCCTGCGCGAGCTGGGCGTTGAGAAGAAGATCACAGTCATGGCCGGCGGCTTCAACGAGTTTGGTGAGACCTTTGGCGCCGACAAGGAGGTCCTGGAGGGCAGCGGCACGCCCCTGCCGATCGAGCACTGAGCGGGCGGGACGGGCGGGACGGCCCGGGACGCCCCGTGCGCACGCGCTGCGGCCGCTTGGCCGCGCGCTCCCGAGGGCCAAGCCCGCTGCCCTGAGCGGTGGGCGGGCGTCGTCGCAGAGGAGGGGCGCCCCACGCGGCGAGCGCTGATCGGTGTGCGCGCGTGATCGCCGCCGCTGCGACCGCGGCTCCGCGCTCGCGAGCGGAACTGAATTCATGAAACCAATCCAAAGCCGCCCGCTGTGTGCGTGCCGCCCCTCGCCCGTCGCGCCGTCACTCGTCGCGCAGCGCGGCGGCCTCCTCGAGCGGCTCGCCCGAGCCCTCGCCGTCCCAGTCCTCGGCCGCCGCGGCGGCGCCCGCTCCGCCGCAGACGCCCCGCGCCCCCGGGTCGCCCGCCGGCGCGGGCACGCGCCCGATGTCGTCCTCGCCGTCGCTGCCGAGCGCCAGCTCCTCCGCCTCCGGGCCGCCGGCGAAGCGCACGCGCCGCGCCGCCTCGCCCGCGGCCGCGCCGCCGGCGCGGCCGACGCCGGCGCCGGCCAAGATGCCGCCGCCGGCGGCGCGCGCCGCGCGCAGCTGCGCGCCCGCCGCCGCGGCCGCGGCGCGCGCCGCGCCGGCGCCGCCGCCGCGCGGCTGCGGCTCGGGCCGGCCCCGCATGATCGCGTGCGCGCGCCGGCGCGCGCCAAACGCGCCGAGCGCGCCGCCGCCGTCAAACGCGCTGGCCGCGCCGGCGGCGGCGCCGCCGAGGCGGCTGGCGCGCGGGCCGCCATATGCGCCGAGGTCGTCGTCCAGGCCGCCAAAGCCGCCCAGCGAGCCGAGGCCGCCCCCGCCGGCGCCAAAGAGGCCGTGCGGCAGACCCACCTCGCCCAGGTCGGCCGGGCTGAGCCCGTCCAGCGCGCCGCCGCCGTACCCGCCGAGGCCGCGGCCGCGAACGCCGGCGGGACCGTGCCGCGCGCTGCTGCTGGCGCGCAGGAACTGCCAGACGCCCACGCCGACCATCATCACCACCACCGCCGGCTGCAGCATCCGCATCCAGGCGAAGCCGCCGTCGCCGCCGCCGCCGCCGCCGCCCCAGCCGCCAGGGCCGCCGCCGCCGCTGCCCCCGCCGCCCCACACGCCGCCGGCGGTGAACGCCGCGAGCGCGCCGCGCCCAAACGGCAGTAGCAGCAGCTCGCCGTCGCCGGCGGCGGCGAGCCCGTCGGCGGCGCCCGCCGCCGTGTGCAGCAGCGCGCGGCCGGCGCCGTCGTCGGCGGCCTGCGCGCCCGCCGCCGCCGGCGCGCCGCCCTGCTGCTGGGCAAAGTGGCGGCTCAGGCCGTACAACGCCCAGAGCTCCTGCCAGGTGTGTGAGACGAGGTGGCTGCGCTGCAGCTGGACCGGGTGGGTCGTGTCAAACGTTGCCACGCCCTCGGCGTGCAGCAGCACGAGCCGGCCCCGCCCCGCCACCACCAGGCGCACCGGGCCGGGCGGCAGGCCCAGCGGCAGCCGCTGCACGACCTGCCGTGACCCGCCGCGCGACGCAGCGCGCAGGGGAGGGGAGGGGGCGGGGCCGTCAGCGCGCGCTGGCTGGGCGCGACGCGTGCCCCGCGCGCGCACGGCGGCTGCCGCCGCGCACCTTGCAGAACGACGTCCGATGGGCGCCCGGCACCGAGAGCACCAGCAGCTCGCCGCCGGCCGTGACGCCATAGGCTCGGAAGCTGCGCACCGGGTCAAACGCCGCGGCGACGAGGACGTCGGCGAGGCTGCCGCCGCCGCCGGGCTGCGTGAGCCCCACGCAGGGGCGCTGCACGCGGCCGCGGCCGCGCGACAGCAGCACGACGACCGCCATGTGGCCGGTCTGCACGACCAGCTGGTGCTCGGCTGCGGCGGGTGCGGCGCCGCGGTGAGCGGGCGCGAGGGGCGCGCGAGGGTGCGCTGCCGTCCCCCGGGCACGCCGCGCGCCCGCCCGCCTGCCCGCCCTGCGCGCGGCCCGCACGCCGCTCACTGTGCGCGCTGACCGCGAGCGCCGGCGCCGGCAGCTCGCGCGTCAGCAGCACGCGCCCGCTGGCCGGTGCCAGCAGCGCGAGCCGGCCGGCCGCGTCGATCACCGCCAGCAGGCGGCGCTGCTGTGTCCTGCCGGCGCGGCGGGGCGGCGGGGCGGCGGGGCGCCGGCGTCGGCGGCGCCGCAGCGAGCGCGGCTGGTCGCCCGCCCCGCTGCAGCGCCGGGCCCGGCGCGCATACTTAATGGTGACCACGTGCGTCACCGCCGCGCCCTCGCTGTCGCCGCCGGCGCCGCCTGCAGGCGCGGCCGCTTTATTGCCCGCCACTGCGGCGGCCGCGGCGGCGGCCTGCTCCGCGCGGTCAGCGGCCGTCGAGTTGAGCGCCAGGGTGACGCTGCTGACGCCGCTGCCGTCGGGCGCCCTGCAGGCGCGCAGAGTGAGCACGGCAGGCCGCCCGCGCGCTCGCGCGCCAGGCGCTGCTGCAGGCCCGGCGGCTGCCGGGGCGGCGGGTGCGCGCACCCCGCGCTCTCGTGCCCCAGAACCAGCACCAGCAGCCCGCCGTCGCGCAGCCCCACCACGAGCTGCGTCATGTTGCTGCGCAGCGACTGCGACGCAAGCGCCGTGACCGCCACGCGGGCGCCTGCGCGGCGGCGGGGCCGCGCGGCATTCGGCGCCGCCTGCCTGCAGCGCGCGGCGGCGCGCCGCGGCGCGCCGCGCCGCGCACCCGTGTCGTGCTCGTGCACCAGGTTGCCGGCGGGCGTGAAGAAGTAGAGCCAGCCCGCGGCGTCGCCGGCCACCACGTACAGCGGCGCGTCGGGGCCGCGCAGCACGTGCGCGGCCGTGACCAGCGCGTCCGCCGCGACCGCGGCCGCAAACGCCCAGTGCGCGGGCCACGCCGCCGCGCGCGTCGCGAGCGTGCGGCGCGTGTTGGTGGTGGGGGGCACGAAGGGCCCGCCGCCGCTCGGCGCTGCCGCGCCTGCGGGGCGGCGGTGCCAGCGGCGGTCGGCAGCAGCGCAGCCGCAGGCCGCCGCGCCGCCGTTGTGCGTCCACTGCCTACGCGGCCGCCCATGATCGCGCACGCGCGCTCTTACGGACGCACCTGGCGCCCCCTCGCCGCCGGCGGCGGCCGCAGGCGCCGGCGCGGAGCCCGACAGCGCTGCGAGCTGCTGCTGCAGCGCCGCCAGCTGCGCCTCCAGCTCCGCCAGCGCGGCTGTCGGGGTTGTGCGGGACGGCCCCGCCTCTGCGCTGCCAGCGAGCGCCAGCACAAGGGCCAGCGTCAAGGCCAGCGCGCGGCGGCGGCGCGCCGGCGCCATCACGCTTCCTCTGGCCGGCCGGCCTGTGCTGCCGCAGCGGACCGCATGTGCTCGGTGGCCTGGTTACACGCCAGGCGCAGAGCGACCGCCATGGCCGGGCGCAGCGGCCTGCTGAGCCCCGGCCGTGAACCCGCGCTGTCAGGCGGCGAGCGGCCGCGCGCGCTTGCGCGGCCGGCCGCCGCCGCCGCGCCTCGCCTGGCCGGCGAGCTCGCTGGCGTCGCTGCCAAGGTAGTCCGAGTCGTCGTCGCCGGCGTCGCCGCCGGCGTCGCTGCCGCTGCCGCTGCCGCTGCCGCTGCCGCCGCTGCCGCTGCCCTCGCTGCCGCTCTCCTCGTCCTCGTCGTCCTCCTCGTCGTCGTCGTCGTCCCCATCGTCGCCGCCCTCCTCGCCCTGGGCGCTGCCCGCGGCGGCGGCCCCGCCGCCGCCGCCCGCCGGCTCGGCGCCCGGCGCCGGCGCGGGCGCCGCCGCGCGCGACGCCTCCGCGGCGGCCGCGAGCTGCGCGACCAGCTCCGCCTGGCGCGGCGCATAGTCGTGGCGCTGTGTGACAAACGCAAACTCGTACGAGCCGTCGGGCGCCGCGGCGGCGGCGGCGCGGCGCGTGGCCGCCGCGGGCTTGGCCGCGGGCGGGCCCTGCGGCCGCGCGATGGCGTAGGTGGCCTGGCGGGAGGGGCGGTGGGCCGGGGGCGGGGCCGGGTCAGCACGCGCTCGGGGCGCGCGCGTGCCGCAGCCAGCCCCGCCCTGCGGCTGCCAGCGCGCGCAGCACGGCGCGCGCGCGCGCCCGCGCGCCCGCGCGCCTGCTGCGTGCGCTTGTCCTCGTCGGCAGCGTCCACCAGCTGCAGCGTCACGCGCACTGCCACCGACTCAAGCTCGGCCGGGCAGGTGCGGCTGAGCTTCCACGGCAGCGCGCCCGACAGCTCGCGACCCTTCAGCACGCCGGCGGCGGGGCCCTCAAACGCCACCGACGCCGACGCGACCATGGGCAGCGGGCAGGCGGGGCCGTGGAGCGAGGCGATGGTCAGGGTGAAGCCCCAGCTGCTGCCGCCGCACTCGCCAGCGCTCGATGCCGCGCCGCCGCCGCCGTCCGCGCCGCCGTCCGCGCCGTCGCCCGCGCCGCCCTCCTGCCGCTGCCGCTGCTGCTGCTTGGCGCCGCCGGCGCCGGCGGTGAGCGTGTGCGAGAGCAGCACGCAGTCGGTGCGCACAAAGGGCGGGATCGCGACGCCCAGCTGCTGCATGACGACCGCCATCACCTGCGCGCGCGCGCGCGCGCGCGGACGCGCCGCCGCGGTCGCGGCGCGGCGCACGCCCCGCGCGCTCGGTGGTGCCCCCTCGCCGGCCGCGCGCTCGCACCTCGTCGACCTTGGCGTGGATCACCACGTCCGCGCGCTTGTCCTTGGGCGTGGCCTGCAGGTTGATGATGCCCAGCCGGCCCCCCGCGCGCACCGTGCGCAGCGGCAGGTTGGCGGCGGGGATGATCTGCAGGCTCGTGCCCAGGCACAGCGCCAGGTTCTGCGTGGCGACGCCGCGGCGGCGCGGCGTCAGCTCGGCGCGGGCGGCGCCGGCTCCACGCGGGCGGCGCGGGCGGCGCACCGCGGCCGAGGCGTGCTCCTGCGTGGCCTTGAGCTCCGCCGGCGGCAGCGCGTCCTCCCAGTCCAGGATGTGGTCCACCAGCTGCCCCCGGCAGCCCCCGCGCGTGCAGCGCCGCCCGGTGGGCTTGAAGCCGACCTGGCGCGCGCCGCAGGGGCGGCGGCGTCGGCGGCCGCGCGAGCGCGCGCGGCGCCGGGGCTCCGCGGCGCAGCGCCGCGCGCACCGTGTCCATTTCAAAGTCGCGCACATACTCCACCTTGCACTTCTTGCAGCGCTCGGCGAAGCAGTTGCCGTGCAGCTCCGCGAGCTGCTCGCGCGGCACGCCTGCCGGCGCGGCCACGGCTCAGGCGCGGCCGGCTCGGGCGCGGGGGCCCGCGGGGGCGCGGCACGGCGTGGGCGGCGCGCGGCGCGCGGCGGCGGGCGCACCTGAGCGCAGGTGCAGGCTGTCCACGTTCTGGCTGCACACATACGTGAGGCGCCCCGCGGCCAGCAGGCCGACGAGCACCTGGTGCGTGAGGCTGGGCTTGGCGTAAACAAAGCTGGTCGCCAGCTTGGGCAGCGGCAGGCCCTTGCGCTGCGCGGGCGCCGGCGGCAGAGCGGCCGGGTCGCGCAGCCGGACAGAGCAGGAGGGGGCGCGGCGCGGCGCTGCGCGGGCAGTGAGCGCGGGCGGCACGCCTGCAGCGTCCACACGCCGCTGGGGCCGCGGAAGTCTGGGATGCCACACGCCTGCCGGCGGGCGGCGTGCGCGCGGCGGTGGTGAGGCGGGTGAGGTGGCGGGGCGGCAGTACTGTGGGGCGGGCGGCTGCGCGGCACGCGCCGCGCGCGGCCCCTGCCTTCGCGCACGCACCGTGGAGATGCCGGCCCCCGTGAAGGCGATGACGCGCTCCGCGCCCCGGATCTGCCGGCGCGGCGGGCGGGCAACGGTCGCCCTGGCGGCGGCGAGCGGGCGCCGGGCCGCTGCTGCGCCGCCGCGCCGCGCCGCGCTCACGTGCTCCGCCAGCGCGGCCGCCTTGTCCCACACCACGTGCGGCGGCTCGTGCAGCTCCGGATCGCCCAGGCGGCCGCCCAGGTCCTCGCGGTGGCTCAGCCGCTCCGCGTAGCCCAGCGACATCGCGCTGGCACGACCGCGCGGGCTGACGCGGCGGTTGGCGCGGTTGCTGCTGCTCGCGCTGCGCCGGCGCGGCGCCGGGCCGGCCGCGGCTGGCCGCGGCCCCGGCTGGGATGGGCCAGATCAGGGCAGGCAGCAGGAGGGAGCGACGGAGGAAGCGACGGACCGCGGCGCTCCGCTGGCAGCGGGTCCGCGTTCGCGTGCGGCGGTGGCGCGTGGCGGCGGCGGCGGTCGGCAGCAGGGCTTGGCGGTCTCCCAGGAGCTTGGGGCGCCCAGAGTGGGCGCGACGGGCGCGCTCGAGCGGCGCGGGCGGCGTTGTCTGCGCGGCGGCGGGCGGGCAAAGCCCCAGACAACTGCTGCTGTCATGCGCCCGAGCCCTGGTGCCGCCCGCCTTCTGCCACGCGCGCCAGATCACGTGGATCTTAACCATCCTGCGGTCGCGCGCCTTGAGCTTGGCGCGGGCAGGGTTGTCTCCCGTGATGTCTGCCCCGGGCCGCGCGCTGCCGGTCCTGGCGCGCCTGCTCGCGCGCCGGGCTGTGGCGTCGGCATGGGCGGAGGCTTGCGGCGCTCGGTGCGGGTCGAGCGCGCCGCGAGCGCGGCAGCAGGCGCTGCTGCCGCAGCACGCCCCGCCCGCCCGCGCCCACCCTCGCCCCCACGCCGCAGGCCGGGCGCCCAGCGGCTGACGCCGGCGTCCTGGTACGTCGGGGGCAGCGGCGCGCGGCGCTTCAGCTCGCTGCCGCCGCACACGGTGCGGCGCCGGCGCAGCAGCGGCGCGCGGCGCGGCGGCGGGTGCCGCGCAGCCTCGCCGACCGCCGCGTCCCTCGCCCGCAGGAGCTCGCGATGCCCGCGCTGTCGCCCACGATGACGCAGGGCAACGTGCGCGCCGCGCACCGGGGCGGCGGCAGAGGCGGCGGCGGCGCGCTGCGCAGCTCCCTGCGGTCGCCGACCCGCCGACCTGCTGCGCCCCGCCGCGCCGCGCAGATTGCCAAGTGGTATGTCAAGGTCGGCGACGAGATCGCCGCCGGCACGGTGCTGGCGGACATCGAGACCGACAAGGCCACGCTCGCGTTTGAAAACCAGGCGCGCGCCCACGGCCGCGGCTGGGCGGGCAGGCAGGCGCGCCGCCGCGCCGCCGCGCCGCCGCCTCCCCGCCGCCGCCGCCGCCGAGCCGCGCGCTGCGCCGCGCCACCGGCGTCGCGCACCGCAGGAGGACGGGTTCATCGCGGCGATCGTGGCGCCCGACGGCGCCAAGGACGTGCCGGTGGGCCAGACCGTGGCGATCATCGTCGAGGACGCGGCCGACGTGGCAGCGTTCGCGGGCTACGCCGCCGGCAGCAAGGCGGCGGCGGCCGCACCCACGGCGGCGGCGCCCGCCGCCGCGCCCGCCGCGCCCAGCAGCGGCGGCGGCGGCGGGGGCGCATTCCCGGACCACGTCGTGAGTGCGGTGGCGCGGCCTGACGCGGCCGGCGCGGCCGACGCAGGGCGGGGGCTGGGCGCTGCGGTCTGCCCGCCCGGCGCGGCCACCCCACGGCCACCCCCCCCCCCCCCGCCGCCGCCGCCGCCGCCGCCAGGCGCTCGCGATGCCGGCGCTGTCGCCGACGATGGAGCGCGGCAACATCGTGGCGTGGCACGTGAAGGAGGGCGACGAGGTGTCGGCCGGCACGGTGCTGGCGGACATCGAGACCGACAAGGCCACGCTCGTGTTTGAAAACCAGGTGCGCGCGCAGGCAGCGCAGGCGGGGCGGGGCGGCCGGGCGGGCGCCGCGCCGCGCCGCGCCGCGTGGCGCCCGCCCGGCGCGGCGGCGGCAGCTGCGGCGGGGCGAGGCGCCCGCGCGCGCGCCCGCCCGCGCCGCTTGCAGGACGAGGGCGTCATCGCCCGCATCCTCGCGCCGGCGGGCAGCAAGGACGTGCCTGTGGGGGCGGTCGTCGCGGTCATCGTCGAGGACGCGGCGCAGATCCCCGCGTTTGCGACCTACACCGCCGGCGCCGGCAGCGGGAGCAGCAGCGGCAGCAGCAGCAGCAGCGGCGGCGGCGCGAGCAGCGGGAGCAAAGGCAGCAGCGCCGGCGGGGCTGCGTCCGCGCCCGCGGCGCGCGCGCCGGCCAACTTCAGGCTCGGCCCCGCGGCGCGCAAGGCGCTGGCCGAGGCGGGGCTGAGCGCGGCCGACGTCACGCCCAGCGGGCCCAACGGCATCGTGACCAAGGCCGACGTCGCCGCCGCGGTCGCGGCGGGCGTCCGGCCCGGCGGCGGCGGCGGCGGCGCGGGCGCGGCAGCAGGCGCTGCCGCGGCGCCCGCGGCGGCCAAGCCCTCGCCCGCGGCCGCGGCGCCCGCGCGGCCGGCCGCGCCCGCCGCGGCGGCGCCGCCGCCGCCGCCGGCGCCGCCGGGGTCGCGCTACACGGACGTGCCGGCGAGCCAGGTGCGGCAGATCATCGCGAAGCGGCTGCTCGAGTCGAAGCTCACGGCGCCGAGCCTCTACGTCAGCGTCGACGTGGCGCTCGGCGCGCTGACCGCGCTGCGCGCGCGCCTCGCTGAGGGCGGCACGAAGCTGTCGGTCAACGATTTCGTGCTGCGCGCGGCGGCGCTCGCGCTGCGCGACGTGCCCGCCGCCAACGTGCGCTGGGACGACGCGGCCGGCGCGGCCGTGCCGGCGGGCGGCGTCGACGTGTGCGTCGCGGTCGCGATCGACGGCGGGCTCGTCACGCCGGTCGTGCGCGGCGCGGACGGCAAGGGCCTCGCTGCGCTGAGCGCGGAGGTGCGCGACCTCGCGGCGCGCGCGCGCGCGCGAACAAGCTCAAGCCCGAGGAGTACACGGGCGGGAGCTTCTCGATCAGCAACCTCGGCATGTATGGCCTCTCCGAGTTCAGCGCCATCATCAACCCGCCCCAGGGCGCCATCCTGGCGGTCGGCGGCGCGCAGGCGCGCGTGTCGCGCGCGCCCGGCGGCGGGCTCGCGGCCGAGAGCGTCATGACGGCGACGCTCAGCGCCGACCACCGCGCGATCGACGGCGACGTCGCGGCGGCGCTGCTGGGCGCGTTCAAGCGGCACCTGGAGAACCCGCTGAGCATGGTGCTGTGAGCGCGGCGCGGCGCGGCGGCGCCGCGTGGCGCCGCGACAGCGGCGCGCGGCCTGGGCTGCGTGCTCCCCTCCTCCTCCTGTAGCTGGCTGGATACGGAGTGCGCGTGTGACACGGCCAGGGCGGCATGCGGTGTGGCGGCGCGGCCGCTGTAAAATCGCGCGCGGCAGCGCCGCCGCCGACGCTCAGTAACGCGCGTCGCAGAGCCCGCGCAGAGCCCGCGCAGCCCGCCCGGTCGCGCCCACGGAGAGCTCGCACACGCCTCGCCGTCGCCCCTGCTCCCCGCCCTTGAGCCGTTGGGCGCCCTCAGCCTGGCGAGCCCCAGCCCCGCGCCCCTCGCGCGCCCGAGCGTCTGCGTGCCCGCACGGAGGGCGCGGCACACGCCCACCTGCGTCCTCGCCCGCAGCGGCAGCCCGGCGGCCCCGCGCCACGCCGGTGCTGCTCCGGGCGAGCTCGGGCCATTTTTCTGCGCTTCCCGGACGCCCGCGTCAGCAGCAGCCAGCGCCCTAGCTCGCCCGAGCCGATCGCGATGCCGTGGTGCTCGGCCTAGCGGAAAATGACGCTGCGCGTCCTGGCGGCGGACCGGCCGCCGCTCGTCTTCATCGACGACACCGCCGGCGGCGCGCCCATCTTCCGCGGCTACCTGGTCGACCTCCTGCCCACGCTGCTGCAGCATGCGGGGCTGCAGCTCGCGTACGACGTCACCGCCTTCACCGGCAGCGGCGGCACGCTCGGCGCCAACGGCACCTGGAGCGGCGTGATGGGCCAGCTCACGAGCGGCCGCGCCGATCTCGCGCTTTTCCCGCTGACCCTCACGAGCCAGCGCGCGACCGCGATCGCGCACACTGAGCCGTTCATGGATGACGGCTACGGCATCCTCGTCCGCACGAAGCAGGTCGACCCGGGCTACTCCTTCCTGCTGCCCTTCCAGCCGCTCACGTGGCTCTGCTTCCTCATGGCCATGCTGGGCATCATGCTCCTCGTCAGCGCGATCGACGCGGTCACGCGCCGCGCGCGCCTGCGCGCGTTTGCGCGCCTCCACGGCGAGGGCTTCGTCGCGAAGCGGCGCCGGCGAGGTGCGCACCTCGCCGCTGTCACGCGCCGCCGCGCGGCCGAGGCTGCGCGCCGCGCGCGCGCGCCCACACCGCGCGGCCGCGCCCGCGCGCAGACAAGCTGATGAGCCACGCGATCGAGACGGTGATGATGGCCGTCGGCAGCGGCTCGGCGCCGACGTCGCGCAGCGCGGCCGTCAAGCTGCTCTTTGTCGCGTGGGCGGTATTCAGCATCATCATGCTCAGCGCCTATACCGCCAACCTGACCGCCAACATGACCGTCAACCAGATGGGCCTCGCGGTCTCGAGCCTGCGCGACCTCGCCGCCGCGCCCGCGCCGTTCGGTGAGCGGGGCGGGTGCCTACGCCGTGCCTTCGCCCGCGCGCGCGCACTCACTCGCCCTGCGCCCGCGCCGTCCAGGCGTGCCCGCGCAGTCGAGCGTGTCTGCCTACTTCGCCAACAGCAGCGACGCGGGCGCGCGCGCGCTGCGGCACAAGATGCTGGAATACCCCTCCACGCCCGACGGCGTGCAGGTGCGGACGAGCCCGCCGCGCCCACCCGCCCGCGCGCCCGCCCGCGCCGCCGCGCACGCCGCCCGCGCGCGCGCCGCCGCCCGGCTGCCGCCGCGGCCGCGGCGTCACTTCCCGCGCGCCGCCCGGCCTGGCAGGCGGTGCGCGACGGCAAGATTGCCGCGTTCATCAATGACTACGCCACGCTGCAGTACAACACCCAGGCGCGCGGCGCGGCAGCGTTGATTGACCGGCCGGGCGGCCGGGCCCCCGCAGCGCGCCAGCTGCGCGCATCGCAGCGCGCGGCCGACGCGCGGCGCCCCGCCCGCCGCCGCCGCGCCGCGCGGCGCGCAGGTCCCGCCGTGCGACCTCGCGCTGGGCGCCGAGACCATCGGCAGCGGGCAGCTCGTGCTGGGGCTCGCGCCCAACGCCTCGCGCCTCGCGGACCGCCTCAACGCAGCGATGCTGCAGCTGAACGAAGCCGGCTACATGGCAGGTGCGCACCTGCCACGGCGCTCCTCGCCGCGCGTCGCGCTCCGCGGCCCCGGCCCAGCAGCTGTGCTGGCCCTGCTGGGCCGGCAGCCACCGCCGCGGCCGCTCCCGACGCCGCCGCGTCCCCGCGTCCGGCGCAGAGCTGCGGCGCAAGTGGTTCACCGAGTCGTCGAGCTGCCTGCAGGAGGACAGCAAGGCGGGCGGCGACGGCCGGCTGTCGATGGCCCAGGCGTGGAGCGTGTTCCTCATCCTCGCCGCGGGCGCGGGCGCCGCGCTGCTGGTCGCGGGGCTCGAGCTCTTGTACTGGAAGCGCGGGTTCAAGGGTGAGCGAGGCCGGCGCGGGGTCAACGCTCGCGCCGGCCGTCCCGGTTGCCCCCGCCCGCGCCCGGCGGGCCCCCGCGGCGCGGGCGCCTGAGCCCCCCTTCCCCCGCCACCCGGCCCGCGGCGCAGGCGTGCACGAGCTGAAGCGCGACGTGAGCGCCCTCGGCATCCGGCCGGCGCTGCGGAAACGCCTCAGCCGCGGCAAGCTCTCGGCCGACCTCGGGACGCCGGGGGAGGCCGGCGAGTGCGGGTGCGGCGCGCGGGGCGGCGTGGCGCGCAGCGCCGGCCGCCGCGCCCGGGCGGCTGCCGACACGCGGCGTGCCGCCGCCGCGCCGCGCGCAGGCCCCGCTCCTGCGGCGTGCTGAGCGGAACGAGCCTGGACAGCGAGGACTCTGCCCTCGTTCGGGACCAGGCCGGCTGCGACTACGCGCTGCCCGGCAAGGGCGGCGTCGCGGCGGCGGTCCGCGCGCCGCCGGCGTCGGCCGGCAGCAGCCCGCTCAGCCAGCAGCAGCACAGCGCGGGCGTGCAGCTCACCGCGCAGGCGGCGGCGGCGGCGGAGCCGCGGCGCCAGCGGCAGGACGCGGTGCACTGGGGCGCCTGCGTTGAGAGCGGGCAGGGCGCAGGGGGCCGCGGCGGCCGCCGCGGTGGCGGGCACGGCGGGCACGGCGGCACGACCACCGACGACTCGTCGGACTCCGACTGACGGCGCGCCGTGGCGCCTGTTCCCCCAAGCGATCAGCGTGCCGAGCGCTCAACGCGTGCGCCTGCAGGAGTGCTTGACAGACCAACCGGGCGGCCAGTGGGTCTCCTTTGATATCCAACTTTGAGTCGCGCACAACACTGTTTGCTTTGACCATCGGGGTCACTCGGGCTTTGTTGTTCTTCCAGCACCTTTTGATTCGGGAGTTTGATCTGAGAGGCGGTGGGCGCAACCCCCACCTCCGTCCGCCGCCTGCCGACGGGCGGGCGGCGCGCTTGGGCGCGGGGCGCCGGCGCCCAAGCGGCGCGCCGGGTGACACCGGCGCGGCGGCCCCGTGGCGCACGCGCACGCTCGTCGGTTCGGCAGACGTTCCGCGCACGCCGCGGCGCGTGTCAGACCGGGAGTTCAAAGCACGCGAGCGTGAACATGTCACTTTTACGATGCCCGTCCAGCGCGTATAGACGCTCGCTGCGCCGGCGCCCGGCACCAGACGCTCTCGCGTGCTCTCAGAAGAGCTTTCCCCCGCACAAGCCTCCACGTCGTCCACCCCCGCACGCCCCGCCGCATTGGGCCTCTCCCGCGCCGCCCGCCTGCGTTGCCTCCGTCGCGTGGGCCGCCATGGCGCGCGCCCAGCAGCTGGCGCTGGTGATTGCGCTGGCCTGCCTCGCTGCCGCCGCGCCAGGTAGGGAGAACTGGGGGCGCCATCGCGCGCGACCAACGCGCGGGACCTCCCGCCGGGAGCGGTCCCACGCGGCCGCGATCGCGCGCCCCCGGACAGCGCGCGCACGGGGCGCGCGACGACGGGCTGCGGGCGGCGCTGGGGCCGGCGGCACCCGCGGCCCGCGCTGCTCGCGCGCAGGGCGGCGGCGGCGGGCGCGCAGCCGCCCGCCCGCGGCGCAGCCGCTGCCGCGGCGCGGGCGGTCGACGTGCTGGGCGCGCGGCCGGGGCGCGCCCAACCACCCAAACCGCGCCGACCCGCCGCTGCCCCGCCCCGCCGCGCCGCGCGGCAACCGCCCAACCTCCCGCCGCAGTGCACGCCGTGGACTGCACGACGTTGTCCATACCCTTCGCCGGATGCGTGAACGTGTCCTCAGGTGTGCAGCGCAGCGCACAGGCAGCCGCGCGGCCACGCGCGCGCGCTGACCGATGGCCGCCCTCGCTACCCACTCCTCGCGCAGGCGTCATGGACTCAAACTGCGCCGCGGGCAGTGGCATCTATTGCCTTGATGTGTCCGATGCAGGTACAAAGTGCAAGTACACGGTCAAGGTCAACAACACCGTCTGCCGCGCGGCCAACGGTGAGTGCGCCCGGGCGAGGAGCTGGCATTGTGCAGCCAGGGCGGGCGCGGACGGTGTCCTTGCAGGAGCGGCAGCCGCGCACGCTGACGCCCTGCACCCCGCGCAGGCGCGTGCGACGTCGCCGAGGTGTGCGACGGCGTCAACCCCGGCTGCCCCACGGACGCGTTCCAGCCGGTCAACACGGTCTGCCGCGCCGCCAACCTCACAGCCGGCTGCGACGTGGCGGTGAGCGCCTGCAGCGGCGGCGGCGGCGGCGGCGGCAGCTCAGAGCGGTGGCGCGCGTGCTGCGCGCAGCCGGCCGCGTCACTGGCGCACGCACGCTGCGCCACCGCAGGAGGTGTGCAACGGGACGAGCGCGGCCTGCCCCGCTGACGCCGTGGCCGCCAACGGCACCGTGTGCCGCGCCTCCAACGGCACCTGCGACATCGCGGAGACGTGAGCGCCCTGCTGCGGTCCCGCAGCGCACCAGCCGAGGGCCGAGGGCCGTGGCAGCTGAGCAGGCGGGGGCCGCCGCTCGCTCACACGCCCGCCCCGCCACGCCACACACAACCCCTGGCGCACCTGCAGGTGCAACGGCGTGTCCGTGCTGTGCCCAGCAGACGTGTTTGTGGCGAGCACTGTCGTGTGCAGGAACGCGTCAGGTGCGCCTAGGCCTGCAGGCAGAGCCACCAGGGCCGGCGCAGCGCTTATGGCGCCAGCAGCAGCACCGGAAGCGGCGGCCTGACGGCGGCGGCCCCGCATCCGCGCGCAGACGTCTGCGACCAGGCCGAGTATTGCACGGGCAACTCGTCAAGCTGCCCTGTTGATACGTTCAGGGCCAACGGCACCGTGTGCCGCAATGCAAGCGGTGAGTGGGCAGAACGGGCGCACGCGCGCGCCGCCGTGGTGGGCTGAGCGCGCGGAGCAGGTGCAGCCAGCGAGCGGGCCCTGTCCCACTCGCATGCCCGCTGCCCCTGGCTGCAGGCCTGTGCGACGCGGCCGAGATGTGCAACGGCTCGTCTGCAAGCTGCCCAGCTGACACGTACCTCGCCAACGGCACCGTGTGCCGGGCGGCCGCTGGTCTGTGCGACGTGGCGGTGAGCGGGGGCACCTGGCCTGCGCACACGCGAGCGGCCGGCACGCTGGGATGCAGGGAGCGGCCTGGTCGCAAGGGCGGGCAGCAGCCCCACGGCTGCTGGCGCTTGCCGCCCGCAGGAGGTGTGCGATGGCACCAGCACGTCCTGCCCGAATGACGTCATTGTGCTGGCTGGCACCGTGTGCCGCGCCTCCAACGGCACCTGTGACGTCGAGGAAAAGTGAGCGCCCTGCGCAGCTGTCCCGCACAGCGCGCCAGAGGGGTCGTGGCAGCTCAACGGGCGTGGGCCGCCGCTCGCTCACAAGCCCGCCTGCCCCCGCCGCGCGTGGTGCGCCTGCAGGTGTGATGGCACGTCCAAGGCCTGCCCGGCTGACGTGTTCGTAAACAGCACAGTCATGTGCAGGAACGCGACAGGTGCGCCTAGGCCTGCAGACGCTGCGGGCCAGCCGGTGCAGCGCGCATGGCGGCAGCACCAGCCGCGGGAGCTGCGCCGGAAGCACCAGCAGCCTGACGGCGGCCACCCCGCACGCGCGCGCAGGCGCCTGTGACCTGCCGGAGTTTTGCACGGGCAGCGCGGCAAGCTGCCCTGTTGACACATTCAGGGCCAACGGCACCGTGTGCCGCAACGCAAGCGGTGAGTTGAGAACGGCCGCGCGCGCGCGCCGCCGTGGTGGGCTGAGCGGGCGGAGCAGGCGCAGCCAGCGAGCGGGCTCTGCCCCACTGACACCCCCGCCACCCCCGCTGCCCCTGTCTGCAGGCCTGTGCGACGCGGCCGAGGTGTGCAGCGGCTCGTCTGCAAGCTGCCCAGCTGACACGTACCTCGCCAACGGCACCGTGTGCCGGGCGGCCGCCGGTCTGTGCGACGTGGCGGTGAGCGGGGGCGCCTGGCCTGGTCTGCACGCACGCGGCCGCTGCGTGCTGTCGCTGGGAGCGGCTGGCAGATTGCGAGGGCGGGCAGGAGCCCCACGGCTGCTGTCGCTTGCCGCCCGCAGGAGGTGTGCGACGGCACCAGCTCGTCCTGCCCCGCCGACGTCCTGCGGTCGGCGGGCTTCGTCTGCCGCGCTGCCGCCGGGGACTGCGACGTCGACGAGACGTGAGCGCGCCGCACGGGCTGCCGCACGGCCAGCGGCCGCTGGCCGGGGCGCCGCCGCCCGGTCAGCGCGACCGCGCCGCGCTGACGCCTGCCCCTGTCGCCCGCCCGCCCGCGCGCGCGCAGCTGCAACGGCACCACCGCCCTCTGCGGCGCCGACCTGTTCAAGCCCAACACCACGCAGTGCCG
Organism: Scenedesmus sp. PABB004; assembly: GCA_014905635.1. Taxonomy (NCBI): domain Eukaryota; kingdom Viridiplantae; phylum Chlorophyta; class Chlorophyceae; order Sphaeropleales; family Scenedesmaceae; genus Scenedesmus; species Scenedesmus sp. PABB004. Next base: position 1,001,225 of record JABVCE010000013.1, read on the forward strand.
CGCGGCCAACGGCAGCATCCCCGCGCAGTTCTGCACGGGCGACCGCGCGCTGTGCCCCGCGGGCACGCTGCCGACGGCGACGGTCTGGGTGACGATCGACGGCGCCTGCAGCGACATCACGCACACAATCATCCTGGCCACGACGCTCAGCAAGCTGCGCAGCGACGCCGCGGCCGGGCTGAGCGACAACATCGACGGCGCGAAAATCAACTGCACGCAGACCAGCAGCAGGCGGCTGCTTGCGGGCGGCAGCGACGGCGGCGCCGCGCGCGCGCTGCTGGCCGTGTCAGCGACGTACGGCGTGCGCGTCTTCACGGTCGATGCCTTCACCCGGACCGAGCTGGAGGCGCTGACCACGCAGTTTGCCGCGTTTGTCAACACCGTGACGACGTCGGGCATCGGCGTCGCCGTGCCGGCCCTGCAAACCGCCTTTGGCGCTTCGATCAAGGGCTCGAGTGAGGCCCCGCGCCCGCGGCTGCGCCGCCGCTGCTGCCGCAGCCCGTGCGGCGCCGCTGGCCCCGCCCGCCGCCCCGCCCGCGCGCGCCGGGCTCACGCGCCGCCGCTCACGCGCCGCCGCGCCCCCGCGCCAGGCGCGACGCTGACCAACGACCCGCTGCCGTCGGAGAGCCTATCGCTGAGCCTCGTCAGCACCGGCGTCATCATCAGCAACGCGCCCTACCAGATCGAGGCCTTCTACTCTCGCGGGCCGAGCATCCCCATCACCAACGCGCCCGTCTCCCTCTCCACGCCGTCCGGCACGCTCTGCCGCCCCTCGTCGCCGTCCAACACCAACGCCAACGGCAAGCTGCTCTTCAACTGCAACTCCGACACCAAGGGCGACAAGGCGTTTTCCGCCACCGCCAACGGCCTGGTCGCGCCGCTGATCGTGTCCGTGCGCAACGTCCAGCTCACCGTGCGGCGCCAGGACGGCCTGTCCACGCCCATTGACAAGGGCTCGACGCTGACGATCGAGGCCGTCCTGGCCTTCGACCCGCCCGGGCCGAGCGTGTCGGGCCTGCGCGTGACGCTGACCGGGCCCAAGCCGCCGCCCATGTCCATGAACACCGACCAGACTGGCGTCGCCGACTTTGCCGTCACCTTCGGCGACGCCGGCACCACCCGGCTGACCGCGACCGCGTTCAACGGCGCCGCGAGCGGATTCACTGACTTCACCGTCACCGGCCCCGTGGTCCCGCCCACGCCGAGCCCCAGCCCCCTGCCCCCCGCGCCCAGCCCCAGCCCCACGCCGCCGGTGACCGGCGCCGTCACGTGCGGGTCATGCACGCTCGGCAACAACGTGTGCAGCAGCAGCCAGTGCCCCTGCGTGGCGAGCACCACGCCCGGGCCGCAGGTCTGCTCGTGCGACGCCAGCCGCGGCCTGGTGCAGCGCACCTGGCCAAACCCCGCAATCCCTGGCAACGGCCTGTCGCGGTGCACGTGGGACGTGCGCCTGCCGTCCGGCCCGCTCGTCGCCACCGCGGGCGGCAACAGCCGCGCCCGCACCACCAACGTCAACATCCTGGCGGTGCTCGACGTCACGCTCGGCGGCTCGAGCAACCAGCGCCTCTGCCCGCCGCGGACCGGCAACTGGCGGAGCGCGCGCGCGCGCGTCATCTCGTCGGCCCGGCTCGACGCCTCGCCCTTTGCCTGCGGCGCGGGGCCCTACGCCACGCTGCAGACGACGCGCTGGGGCGCCGCCGGCGAGACCTGCCTCGGAAACACCGCCACCGCGCTGGTGGCCCTGAGCACGCGGATCCAGTGGGACAGGTTTGGGCCGGGCGCGAGCGAGCGCTGCTTCACGCTGACCATCAACACCTCCGACGGGGTGACCAAGGCCATCCCGCTCAAGCTCACGCGGTCGCGCCGCCGCTGAGCGCGCCGGCGCATGGCTGGGCGGCCCGGCCGCCTCGAGAACGCACACATCACATCACCCCGTCGAACAAACACTCTGGCGCGCAACGCTACGCCCAGGCCTGCCTGGCGTGCGTCGCGGGGCCGGCGCGCGGCTGCTGGCGTGCAGCCTGCGCGCGCGCACAGAACAGAACAGCTGCAGCGCAATGAGGGGAGGTCTGTCTGTCGCGCAACGCTCTCTGTGCACAGCTCTGTGCACAGCCGACGAGGGCTGACGGGAGGGGGTGCACACTGTGACGGGGGGCGCCGCATTTTCCAGGCTTGGTCAGACCTCCCTGGTGCTGGTGTGCCGGCCTGCTCCCACACCAGGGTGGGTGGGTGTGTGCGTGATGCGTGGGAGTAGGCTAGGCAGCAACGTGTGGCGCTGGGCTCAGACCCGCGCCCAGGCTGGCGGCTGCGAGCGGCGGGCTGACCGGGCGAGGTGATCCGCCGCACGCCAACGCGACTGCACAGTGGCTAGGCATAAGAAGCCTGAAGGAGGTGGTGAACCAACGTCTGCTTTGCACACACACACACACGTTCTGCTGCCGAGTCGGGCACGAGCCCAGCGGGCATGGTCTCTCTGTTTAACACCCCCCCCTCTGCTCACGCCGTCAGGGCCGCGCCGCCGCTCCCGCCGTCTGCTGGCTGCTCCTCCTGGTGCAGTCGCTGCTGCGCTGCCGTGACGCGCTTGGCCAAGCCGTCGATCCAGGCCACGAGCAGCGGCCGGCGCGCGTAGTCGTCCGACAGGCTGCCCCGATAAAGCGCGGCCAGCCACGCGGGGCGCGCCGGCGACGGCGCAGCCAGCACGGCTGCGGCCACGGCGTCCAGCGCCGCGGGGAGCTGCCCAAAGTCGAGCGCCTGCAGCGCCAGCGCCACCTGCTCGACCAGGCTTGCTGCCGCGGCCGCCGGCGCCGCCGCCGCCGCCGCCGCCGGCCCCTGCTGCGCGGCATCCTCCCACGCCAGCTCCACCGCGCGCGCCGCCGTGCGGCGCACGACCAGCAGCGCCATCGGGTCGCGGGGCGGCAGCTCCCTCAGCAGGCACACGGAGCCGATGGCAAACCCCTCGAGGCTGCCAACGCTTGGCAGGTACTGCAGCGAGCGCTGCAGGTACAGCGGCACAGCCTGCCGCAGCACCCCTCGCAGCGCCGCCTGCGCCGGCGCCGCCGCCACCGCCGGCGCCGCCGCCGCTGCCCACAGGCCGGCGAAGGCCGCGTGCGCCGCCTGCGCGACGTGCGGCACGCCGTGCGGCAGCAGCAGCAGCACGAGCGGCAGCACGCGCGCCGCCGCGCCCGCGGGGTCGCGCGCCGCGCCGCAGGCCACCGGCACGAGGGGCAGCAGGAAGGCCAGGCGCGCCACGAGCACGGGGCTGGCCATCCAGGCGCGCTCGCCCGCCGGGCCGCCGGCCTCGCCGGGCGCGTGCAGCTCGCGCGTGAGCGCGCAATACTCTGGCAGCGCCGCGCCCAGGAACGCGTCCGCCGCCTCGGCGTCGCCCGCGACGGCGCCCACCAGGCCACGCAGCAGCTCGGCGCACGCGGGCAGATGGACGCTGCAGAACTGCAGCGCGCCGAGGCCCGCGAGGCCCTGCGCCGCGACCGCGGCGCGCGCGACGCCGCCGGCCGCGCCGGGGCGCCGCTCGCACGCGCCCCACAGCGCCGCGAGCAGCGCGACGTGCAGCGCGAAGCCGCGGTCCAGCTGCTGGCGCAGCGCCGCCGCGTCCACGCGCTGCACCACCGCCGCGGGCGCGGCGGCCAGGTAGGCAGCATACGCCTCCGCCCGCGCCTCGGCCTCGCGCCGCAGCGCGCCCAGCAGCGCGCGCTGCTCGTCGTCGGGCAGCCGCGCCGCCGCGCCGGCCAGCCAGCGCGCAAGCGCGCCGACCGCGTGCGGGCCGTGCTCGCGCTGCTGCGCCGCAAGCCACGCGCTCGCCGCGCCCGCGTCGCCGCGCACGCCGGCGTGGAACAGCGCGCCCGCCAGGCCGCAGCCCTGGTGCAGCACGTAGCTGAGGCCGCACAGCAGGCCGGCGAGGCTCGGCGCGGGCTGCTGCAGCGGCCGCGGCCACTGCTCGAGCGCGTCAAGCGCGGCGCCGTGTGCCGAGGCGAGCCTCGCAAAGGCCCCGCCCGCCAGCAGCCGCGCGCACCAGCCGGCGGCGTCGTCCGGCGCCGCGCCGTCGTCCTGCGCGCAGCGCGCGCAGGCGACCGACAGCGCCCGTGCCAGCAGCAAGGCCTGCTGCTCCACGTGCTGCCGCCACAGCGGCTGCAGCGGCGGCGCGGCGCCCGCCGCCGCCGCCCACACGTCCTCGGCGGCCGGCAGCGGAGTGAGCGCCTCGAGGCTGCCGCTCGCCGCGCCGGCCGCCACTGCGCCGGCCAGCGCCGCCAGCAGGGCGTCGCCCTCACTGCACGCGTTCAGCAGCAGCGCCGCGCCGGCCGCGAGGCCCCGCAGCGCGCCGGCGTCCGGCGCGCCCGCCGCCGCGGCCGACCTGCACGCCGCGCGGCCCCAGCGCTGGCCCAGCGCGGCCAGCCCCGCCAGCGCGCCCGCCGCCTGCGCGCCCGCGAGCTCCGGCGCCTCGCTCGGCTCGGCCAGCGCGGACGGCAGGCCCGCCCGCAGCGCGCCCAGCACGGCTGCCAGCAGCCAGCACAGCTCGTCCGGCTGCTCCGCGCACGCGGCCAGGAGCGGGCACGCGCCCTCCGCGCACGCGGCCAGGAGCTGCAGCGCCGGCGCGGCGGGCGCGGCGCCCGCCGCCGGCCGCCCCAGCGCCGAGCACGCCGCCGCCACGGCGCGCCGGCGCCGCTCCGCGGCGGCCGGCCCCGCGGCTGCCAGCGCCGGCAGCGCCGCGCCGACAAAGCCCAGCGCGGGTCCCAGCAGCTGCGGCGCCGCCGCCACGTCGCCGCGCTGCAGCGCGCCCGCGACGGCGTCGAGCGCCCGCGCCAGCGCCGCCCGCACGTCGTCGGCGGCGGCAGCCGGCTGCTGCTCCGCCGGCTGCTGCTGCTGGGCCGCCTGCCGCTCCCAGGGCCGCACCGGGCGCGGCTGCGCAGCGGGCGCCTGCGGCGACGCAGCGAGGCGCGACAGCGCCGCCAGCAGCGGCGCCCAGTCGGCGGGCGGCGCGGCCTCCAGGCCGTCCGCCAGGCGCCGCGCCGCCGCCAGGTCGGCCATCGCGGGCGACAGGAGCGGGAGGGCCGCTCCGCAGCACCACACGTGGCGGCTGGGGCGCGGGCGCCGCCGCGGGCCGGCCCCGCTGCCGGCGTGGAGCGCGCCGCGAGCGTGAGCCAACGCAGCGCCGGCGTGACGATGGCCCTGTCGCCACGCGGGTCCGGCGATGAGCTTCGCTCGCCGCCGAACGTGCTCGTCACGTAGCGCGACGCCGCGGCGGCGCAGTGGCTCGCCCGCCCCCGGCCATGCAGCGCGTATCCACTTCGCCGTCCCTCCCCGGCTCCCCGCGCCTGCCCCGCGCCGGCCCTGCGCGGCAGCTTCCCCGCGTCGCGCGCAGCAGCGGCGCGGCCAATCGTCGCCACCTGCGCGCCCCTGGCCCTGCCACCTGCCTCGAGGCTTGCCGGCTGCTTCGTTTCGACGAACCAGCGGCAGCGCAGTGGGCTCGGGCCTTCGAGCGGTGCGCGGCGGCGGCTGCTTGCAGGGGCCGGCCCGCGGGCGGCCAGCCGGAGCGCCAGGCGCGGCGCCGCCGATGGAGCGCCGCGACGACCCCGTGGCGCGCCCGGGCAGTGGCAGCGGCGGCGGCGCGCCTGACGGCGCCGCGCCGCACGCGGCGGGCGCTGTGGAGCAGGGCGGCGCCTGCTGCGCGCACGCGGGCGACGGCGCGAGCACTGGCGACGGCGCGGCGGCGAGCGACAACACCACCGGCGGCACGCCGAGCGCCAGCGGCGGCCGCGGCGCGGCGGCCGCGGCCGAGCGGCGCGGCGGCGGCGGCCCGCGCGCGCGGTCCGGCGGCGCGCTCCCTGCGTTCGTGCAGACGTCGGCCCTGATCGCCAACGTGCGTGCCGGCGGGAGCGGGCGGGAGGCCCGCGCGCCGGCGGCCGCGCGCCGCCCGCCCACTGCCGCCCCGCGCTGCGCGCGCAGTCGTGCGGCTACTGCGGCACGCGCAGCACCTCCGGCTGCTGGCGGCGCGGCTGGGAGATTGACGGCGGCCGCTTCATCAACCTCTGCAACAAGTGAGACCGCGCCGCCGCGCAGGGGCTCACACGGGCGGGCCCGCGCGCGGGCCGGCCTCCGTGGCCAGCCGAGGGCGGCTGCGGCCGGCGTCGACCGCGCGCGCACGCCCGCGCCGCCGCCGCCGCCACCACCGCCGCCAGGTGCGGCCTGCGGCACAAGGCTGGCAAGCTGCTGTCGGTGCCGCTGCCCACGCCGCCCCAGCCCCGCCCGCGCGCCGCCGCTCGCGCGAGCGCCGGCGCCGGCGGCGCGGCGCCGGCGAGCCCAGCCGTGGCCGCCTCCGGCGGCGGCGCCGCGACCGCCGCGGGCGCGGACGCGCCGGGCGAGGCGGCGGTGCTGCGCGACGCCGCGACCGCGGACGCCCTGGCGCGGCTGCTGGCCTTTGCGCCGGTCGGCGGCGGGCAGCCGGGCGCGGTGGCGGGGCTCGACCTCGGCCCGGCCAGCGGCGACGCGCTGTTCAGCGCCTCGAGCCGTGGCCTGCACCTGCCCGACCTGCACGCGGCGCTGGGGCTGGACGCCCTCGGCGCGCGCATGCCCAGCGGCAGCAGCAGCATGGGGGCCGGCCCCAGCGCCGCAGGCGGCGAGCCGCTCCAGCTGGGCCCCGCTGCGGCCGCGGCGGGCACGCGCCCGCTGGCGGCGCCGCTGGCCAGCCCGGCGCTGCCGGACGGCCTCGCAGCGCTCGCAGGCCTGGGCGCCGGCGACTCGGCGGCGCTCGTCGCAGCGCTGGGTCTGCCGCGCGGGCTGGGAGCCGCGGCGGCCGCGATGCCAGCCCTGGGCGGCGCGTTCGGGGGGCTGGAGCCCACGCAGCTGAGCCCCGAGATGCTGGCGCTCCTCGCCGGCCCCGAGGACGCGGCGCTGGCGGCCGCGGAGCCGGCGCCCAAGCGCCGCCGCACCAAGAAGGCAGCCGCCGCCGACAGCACCGACGGCGCCGGCGGCGGCGCCGGCACCGGCGGGGCCAAGCGCGGCAGCAGCGCCGCCGCCACGGGCCGCCAGCAGCAGCAGCGCGCGCGCCAGGGTCAGCAGCGGGCCGCGGCCGAGGCCGCCGCGGCGTGGCCGGGCCCGCCGCGGCGCGACGACTCCCTGGCCGCCGGCGCGGCCGCCGACGCGCTGCTGGCGCTCAACCGCAGCAGGCGCGCTCGCCGCCGCAGCCGCACGCCCGCTCGGCCGCGAGCGCTCACCTGCGCCGCTGCCGCCCCGCCACCGCAGCGGCGCGAGCGGCAGCCCCACCGCCTCTCCCCAGCTGCTGGGCGCGCCGCCCAGCGCCGCCGCCGACGCGGCGGCGGACTCGGCGCTCGCGCACGGCGCAGGCGTCAAGCGCGCCCGCGGCGGCGAGCTGCTGGTGCGCCGGGCGTGCGTGCGCACGGGCGGAGCCGTGCCTGCCGCCTCGGCAGGTGCCGCGCAGTCACGGCGCGCCAAGCCCGCACCCGGCCCCGCCCACCCACGCTGTCGCCGCAGGCTGCGCCCGCCGCCGCCGCCGGCGCCGCCGCCGCCGGCGCCGCCGCCGCCGAGCGCCACGAGAGCGAGCCGGGCGCGGCGCTGTGGGCCTGGACCGCGGCGCGCGTGGCGGAGTGGCTGCGCGCGGCCGGCTGCGGCGAGGCGGCGGCGGCGGCGTTTTGGGAGCGCCAGATCGACGGCGCGGCGCTAGCGGGGCTGATGGCGGCGACGCAGGTGCGCGAGAGCTGCCCCCCCCCCCCCCCCCCCACAAACCCACCCACTCCCACACACACCGCGCGGCGCGCCACTCACACCGGCGGCCCGCCGCACCGCGCCGCACCGCCGGCCAGGGCCCCGGGAAGGCGCTGTACGCCATGCTGGGCGACCTGGGCATACAGGACGTGGCGGCGCGGCTGCGGCTCGTGCACACCCTGCTCGGCCTCCTGGCCCACGCGTAACGCGCGCAGGGGGGGGGGGGGTGCGGCACCGCAGCGGGACGGCGTGCGCGCGCAGACGGCGTGAAGCTGGCGGTGGGCGCGCGGGCGGTGAGCGGAGCAGTGGCAGCGATCCTGGGCGAGGCCTGCGCAGCGGGGGCGCGTGCTGGCACGGAGCTGATGGCGGGTGCCGGGCATTTGATGATGACACCCCACCCCCAAACACACACACCACCACCTCGTTTTTGCTGCTGGCCTGATGCCGCGGCGGCGGCCCAGCCTGTGCGGGCGCCGCACGCGCGCCTGGGCGTGAGCGGCGATGACCACCCTGCTCACTGTTTCATGTCGGCAGGCGCGGCTGGCTGGCTCGGAGCTGGGTCGTGCTGCGGAGGTGGGGCTGCGGAGTTGGGGCTGCTGCCTTGGTGCAACAGCCGAGTTGCCATGCCGCGCGCTCAGCTCTCGCCGCCGCCGCCGCCGCCTGGGCTGCCGCCTGGGCCCTCGCCGCCGCCGCGCTGCTGCTGGCGCGCAATCTCCGCGAATATCGACTTGTCGCCCAAGTCCTCTGCGAGCGGCTGCGTGTACTTGCGAGCAGCAAACACGCTGCCGGCGGCGCACGTCGCGGCGAGCAGGCCCCCCTCCACAGCGGCGGGCGCGGCACCGCTCAGGTGCGCGAGGCAGAGCGCCGGCAGCAGGGCCGCGAGGGCCGCCGCCTCGGCCTTGCCGTAACACAAACCCTCTTTAATGGCGACGCCCGTGACCGCTGCAGCCGCGGGTCCGACCAGCCACGTGGCCCACGGCTGCTGCGCAACGAGCAGCGGCAGCGGCTCGGCGTGCGTCGCGGCGAGGTAGGCGCCGCCGAGCACGCCCGCGAGCCCCAGCGCCTGCAGCGTGCGCTTGATGGGGGAAAGGTAGATGTGGATCTGCACGAGGCTCACGCCGAGGCCCGCCGCGCCCAGCGCCGCGAGCGGGTTGAGCAGGGCGCCGAGGCTGCCGTCGCTGAGGCTGCCGGCGCCGCCGCCGGTCAGGATCGCCGCCGCGCCGATGAAGGCGCCGACGGCGGCCGAGAGGCCGAGGCGGTACGTCCAGACCTCCACGATGTCAGCCTGCTCGATGCTCCAGGGGCCGTAGCGGCCCTGGAAAACCTCTGAGGCGGCGGGCGGGCGGACAGGGCGGGCGGTTGGGCGGCCAGGGCGGTGCGCGCGGCGACATTGTCTGACAGCAGCGCCGCTGCCGGTCCCGATGGCGCCGGCGCAGAGCAGCCGCCGCCCACCCTTCGCCTCGCCGTCCGCGGCTTCACAGCGCGTCCATGAAGCGCGGCGCTGCACGCACGGAGCGGGCCGCGCGGCCGGCGCGGGGCGCCGGCCGGCGCACCGCTGCCGCTGCTGCTGCGCGGCGCCGCGGGCGGTCCGCGGCGCGGCTGCCGCGATGGCGCTCATGTGGCAGTACGTGCCGAGGCGGCGTCGGGAGGAGTGCGGGCGGGCGGAGGTGCGTGCAGGGGGCTGGCGCGTGCGGCGGCGCGGTTGCAGCCAAAAAAACGACGGCCCGCTCAACCCTGCTACACGCCAGCGCCCGCAGCTGCCGACCTCTTACACTTGGCACCCCGCAGCTCCGCCGCCGACGCCGGTCGCTGCGCTGAGCAGTGTGCTGCGGCTGGCCGTCGCACGGGCCAGTCACACGCGACCCCCCCTCCCCCCTCGCCTGCGTCGCCTCACTGCTCCTTGGCGGGCGGCGGCGGCGCCTCCTTCTGCGGCTCGCCCGCGGGGGGCTTCTCCTTGGGGTTGCCGGCGGGGATGGGGTCGGGGCGGCGCTCTGCGCGGCGCGGCGCGGACTCGTGGGCCGCGGCGCGCGCCCGTTCCCCGCGCGGCGGCGGCCACGCAGCCGAGCGCGCACACGCGCGCACGGGCGCCGCGCGCGGGGGCGGCTCGCGGCGCACCGGGCATGGCGGGGCCCTTGGGCATCTCCTTGGCCTGCTCCGGCAGCTCCGCGGGCTTGAACTCGGGCGCGCCCGGCGTGTAGAGCGGCTGGTCCTCGCGCCTAACGCGGCGGCGGCAGCGGCGGTGGTGATGGCGTGTGCATGGTGCCGCCGCGCGGCAGCGCGCAAGGGGGGGGGGGGGGGCGCGGGCCGCGCGCTGCGGCCGAACGCTGGCGCAGAGCGCGCGCCCTGGCTAGCGCCCCAAGCGCCCTGGCGGCCGCCGCGGGCGCCGCCGCACCGGTAGGGCTGGATCACGGGGCTCTGCCCCGGGCTGGGGACGTAGGAGGGTCGCGTGAACTCCTCGTCGCGGTCGGGCGTCGGCCGCGTCCACACGCGCGCCGGCGCCGGGCCGCGCCGCCGCGTCTGCTGTCGCCGCGCCGCCGCCGCCGCTCCTCCTGCGCCGCAGGTGCGGGAGGGCCGCGGGCAGCGAGTCGGCAGGGCCGGGCGGGTCGGCGCGCGCTGCTGGGCGCGGCGCGGTCGCCGCTGCCGCGCCGCGCCGCCGCGGCCAGGCCCGAGCGCCGGCCGCCGCGCGGGTGGCGCCCGACAGGCGTGCCAAGACGGAGGGTGACGCCAGGGGCCGCAGCGCGCGCAGGGCGGCCGCAGCGGGGCGGGTGGGCCCGAGAGCTCGCGGGCCATCACCGCACGCACCGGCTCCCGACGCGCCGCTCCGCTGCTGCTGCGTGCGCGCGCGCTCGGCGAGGCCGCGGCTGCGTGCTGCCAGCATCGTGGCGGCGTGTGGTGGTGGGCTGTGGCTGCGCGTGCTGCTGTCGTGCTTGCTGGCTGCGTCGGTCGTGTGGGAGCTGTCCTGCTGCGGGCCTGGCGCAGCGCCGCGATCGCGCGCGGCGCCGCCGCGATCGCGCGCGGCGCCGCAACCGCAGCGGCGGCGCTGCGGCGCCAAACCGCGCAACGCAACCGACGCCGCGACGCTGCTCTTGTGCTCCCGCGCCGTGCGTCGCTGGGCCCGGCACCACATCACATCACACGCGCACGGCGGACCGCTGCCACGCAGACCGCAGCCGCCGCACCAGCCGCCGCGCCGCACCAACCGCTGGCTCAGGCCGCCACCGCTGCTCATGCCGCGCCGCTGAGGCCGAGGGCCGCCGGCGCCGGCGCTTGATGTTGCGCACGAGCGAGAGTGCATCGTCTTCGGGAGAGCGCGGCAACGGCGGCGGCTCGCCGTCGCCCTTCTCGCCGGCGCACGCCAGCATCAGCATGCCTGTCTCGACCGGGGCCCCGATCCTGCGCTTCGGCGCGCCGCCGCGAAAAATCGTGCTGCCGCGCCGGCAGGAGGCGCTGGGCGACAAGCTGTGGCGGTGCGGGGAACCCGGGGGGTGCGCGGCAGCGCGCGACGGCGCCGCGCGGCCGCTTGAGCGCCGCCGCCGCCGCGTCGCCGCCGCAGGAGCCGCGGCGTGCTGCTGGTGACGGTGGTGCCGGTGAGCGGCCGGGGCAGCCGGCGGGGCAGCCGGCGGCGGTTGCAGCGGCGGCTGGCGGCGCGCCACGCGGCGGCTCGCCGGCGGTCGGCGCGCCCAGCCGCGCCGCCGCCGCTGCGCCGCCGCAGCTGCTGGTGGTCGGGGCGATGGTCTTCTGGCTCTTCCCCTCGACCGCGCCGGTGCGCGACCTGCGCGCCTTCACGGCGAGCCACCTGCACGCGCACGGCGGCGCCGCCGCCGGCGGCGCCGCGGGCGCCGCGTTTGCGTACAGCATCGTCCTGGACGCCGGCTCGACCGGCAGCCGCATCCACGTGTTCAAGTTTCGCCGCGACGGCGCGGCGCTGCACCTGCTGAGCGACGGCTTCCACCAGCTCAAGCCCGGGCTCAGCGCGTTTGCGGGCGACCCCGCCAAGGCCGCGGAGAGCCTGCGCCCGCTCATGGCTGAGGCGCTCGCGGCGGTGCCGCCGGAGCAGCAGGCGCGCGCGGGGCCCCCTCGCGCGGCGCGCACGCGCGCGGCGCGCACGCGCGCGGCGCGCACGCGCGCGGCGCAGGGTGCGCCCCCACGGACGGCCGCAGCGCGAGCGCCGCTGCCCGCCGCCGCCCGCCTCCGCCGCCGCTGTCGCTGTCCCCAGGCGAGCACCGGGCTGTCGCTCAAGGCGACCGCGGGGCTGCGCCTGCTGCCGGGGCGGCAGGCTGACGACATCCTAGCCGCGGTGCGCACCTTCCTGCGAGGCTACCCGTTCAAAATCGGCAGCGACAGCTCGGTCGAGGTCATGGACGGCGCGCACGAGGGCGCGTTTGCGTGGCTCACACTCAACTACCTGCTCGGCCGCCTCGGCCGCGGCGCCGAGGGCACCGTCGCGGCGATCGACCTCGGCGGCGGCAGCGTGCAGGAGGCGTTCGCGCTGCCGCCCGCCGCCGCGGCGGCCGCGCCGCCGGGCTACGTCACGCGGATGCGCGCGGGCGGCGTGACTTACGACGTCTACGTCCACAGGCGCGCGCGCACCGCCGCCGCCGCCGCTGCTGCGCTCCTCCCCCGGCACGCCCCGCGCCCAAGCGCTCCGCGCGCACCCGCGCCTGCCCGTCCCCCCCCCCCCCCCCCCCCCCCCCCCCACACACACACACACACACACACACACACACACACACACACACACACCACCACCACCACCACCGCGCAGCTACCTGGGCTACGGCCTCATGGCCGCGCGGGCCAAGGTCATCCAGGCCGCCGGCGCGGGCGGCGGCAGCCACCCCTGCTTCGCCAAGGGCTCGGGGCTCAAGTACTCGTACGGCGGCGCCGAGTACGCGGTCGGCGAGGTGTCGGACGCGGGCGACTTTGCGCGCTGCGCGGCGGTCGCGCTTAAGGCGCTCGACCACGACAAGGACTGCGGCGGCCCGCAGGCGCGGCGGCGGCGCCGCGCCGCGCGCGGCGCGCCCCCTGCGCACGGCTGGCCGCGCGCGCGGCCACGCACGCACCGCGCGCACGCGTCCGTCCGGCCGTGCGCACCAACCAACGATGCGCGGTGCGGCGCAGGCCGACTGCTCGTTCAGCGGCGCGTGGCGCGGCAAGCCGCCGGCCATGGCGCGCGTGTACTACGTGAGCAGCTACTTCTGGGACCGCGCGCTCGAGGCGGGCATCATCGCCGACGCCGCCGCGACAGAGTGGAGCACGAGCCCGCGGGCGCGCGGCGGCGCCGCGCGCGCGCGCGCCCACACGCGCGCGCTCGCCCACGCGCGCGCGCGCCCCCGCCCACGTGCCCACCCACCGCCGCGCCCGCGCCCGCCGCCGGCGCAGGACTTTGCGGCGCGCGCGGGCGCGGCGTGCGGGAAGGACCCCGCGGAGCTGTCGGCGTCGCTCGGGCTGCCGCCCGCGCAGGCGCCCTTCTTCTGCCTCGACCTCTCCTTCTGCCACACCGTGCTCACGCAGGGCTTCGACCTGCCCGACGACGCAACGCTCACGCTCGTCAAGCAGGCGCGCGGCGCGCCGCGCGCAGGGGGCGGGCGCTGCGCGAGCCAGCGGCGGCCGGCGCGCGCCGGCAGGGGCGCGCCGCGCGTGCGGGCGGCCCACCCCGCCGCGCCGCGCCGCGCGGCGCCGCGCCGCGCCGCGCCGCGCCGTCCGCTGCCGGCGCGCCGCCCCAGGTGAAGTACAACGGGCAGGTGATCGAGGCGGCGTGGCCGCTCGGCGCGGCGATCGACGAGCTCTCGTCGTAGCGGCGCCGGCGGGGTTTGGGGCGCGGCAGCGGCGCGCCGCGGGCGGCGGCGCGCGGCGGCGCAGCGCGTAGGCAGGCAGAGAGTTCGGTAACCGTGGGCTCATCACGTGCGGGTGGAGGGGACCTGCCGACGCCAGCGATAAGAGGCGGCGGCGGAGCGATAAGAGGCGGCGGCGCCGAACACCAACATCCTCAAGGGCGTCCGCTGGTCCCCCGACGGCTGCTCCTGCCTCACCGTCAGCGACGACAACTGGTGCGCCAGCGCGGCGGCTGCGCCGACCTACGCACAGCAGCGAGGCGGAGCAGCGCCGGCGCCGGTGGCAGCACTCGCCGGCTGCGGCGCCAGCGTGCGCGGACCGCGCAGCTGTACGCATGGAGCAGCAGCAGCCCGCCGCGCCGGGCTACTGGGCCTGCTCCTTTGCGGCGGCGGCGGCGGCGCCAGCGGAGCCCGTGTACTGCGCGTGGCGCGAGTTTGCGGGTGCGGGGCGCCGCAGCGTCGGCAAGGGTGCGCTGGCCGCCCGCCGCGACGCCCGGTCGGGCCGGCCGGTCCCTGCGCGCCGCAGACGGCGGCGGCGCAGCGGCGGCGCCGAACACCAACTTTCTCAAGGGCGTCCGCTGGTCCCCCGACGGCTGCTCCTGCCTCACTGTCAGCGACGACAACTGGTGCGCCGGCGCGGCGGCTGCGCCGACCTGCGGCGGCAGCGGCCGCTCACCGCCGCGTCCGGACGCGCCGCCGCGCCAGGCTGCGCGTGTTTGACCTCCCCCAGGACGCCCTGCAGCACCAGCCGCAGCAGGAGGATCAGGAGCTGCTGGCAGGAGCAGGGGCGGTCGGCAGCGGCTGGTCGTCGGGCCTGCGCGTGCACGCCGGCGAGACCGTGTACGACTACGCCTGGTTCAGCTGCATGTCTGCGGCCGACCCCGCGTCCTGCTGCTTCGCCAGCACCGCGCGGGCGCGTCCGGCGCGCGCGCGCAGCCGCCCCGCCGCCGCCGCCGCCGGTGGTGTGGTGGCAGCGCCGCGACGGCCCCGCCCGCCGCCGCGCGCCGCGCCGCCGCGCCGCGCAGGGGCAGCCGATCAAGGTGTGGGACGCGTGCGGCGGGGGGCTGCGGGCGAGCTACCGCGCGTACGACGCGGCGGACGAGATCACGGCCGCCACGTCACTCGCGTTCAGCCCCGACGGCGCCGCGCTCGTGGGCGGTTACCTGAAGGCGCTGCGCGTGTTTGACGTGGCCCGCCCGGGGCGCGACTGCGCGACCATCCCGACGTACAGGAAGCGGCAGGAGGGCAGCATCTCGGGTGCGCAGCGGCGCGGCGCGCGCGCGGCGGCGGCGCGGGGGTCGGGCGCCGCTGGGCGGCGGGCGCGGCGGCGGGCCGGCGCCCGCCGCGCGGCGCGCCGGCGGCGGCCCCCGGCTCACCACCAGCCCGCGGCCGCGCCCGCGCAGGCCTGATCAGCTGCCTCGCGTTCAGCCCCGTCATGCACGACCTGCTCGCGGCGGGGAGCTACTCGCGCCAGGTCGGGCTCTTTGACGCGCGCAGCCTCGAGCACCTCCTGCTGCTCGAGGGCCACAGGGGCGGCGTCACGCAGGTCGCGTTCTCCCCCGACGGCAACTTCCTGTACAGCGGGGCGCGGCAGGACAGCCAGATACACTGCTGGGACGTGCGCGCGACGGGGCAGGTGCGCCTGGGCGGCGGGGGGGGGGGGGGGGGGCGCGGCGCGGAGGCGCGGCGCGGCCGCGCGGCGGTGCGCCCGCGCTCCCCGACCCGCGACCGCAGACCGCAGACCGCTGCCGGCCGCCGCCGCTGCCGGTGCCGCAGGTGCTGTACAGCCTGTCTCGCGCCACGGCGGCCACCAACCAGCGCATCGGGTTCAGCATAGAGCCATGCGGCCGCCACCTCGCCACGGGCGGCTGCGACGGCGCCGTGCGGGTGCGCGGCCGCGCCCGCCCGCCGCCCACGCTGCAGCCGCGCCGCGCCGCGCCGCGCCGCGCCGCGCCGCGCCGGCCGACCGCCCCGCTGCCGCGCTCGCCCGCCCGCTGCCACAGGTGTTTGACCTGCGCGACGGCCAGCAGGTGGCCAGCTTTGTGGCGGCCGCCGACACGGTGAACGGCTGCGACTTCAGCCCCTGCCTCAGCCTGCTCGCCACCGCGTCGGGGCACCGCCGCCTCGCGCTGCTGCCGGAGGACGGCTGGGAGGACGACGGGGCCACGTCGGAGGGGAACAACCGCGGCGCCAAGCGCGCGCGGCTGGCGGGCGGCGCGCAGCAGCGCGCCGCGAGCGCCGCCGGCCCCGGCGGCGGCGAGGCGAGCAGCAGCAGCAGCAGCGACGTCTCGGGCCTATGCATGTCCAGCTGGCGGCCGGGCGGCATGTGCAACAGCCTGAGGCTGTGGCGCGTGCAGCACGAGTGGGTGGAGCTGCCAGCCGACGCGGGCGACGCGGGCGACGTGGGCGACGCGGGCGACGCGGGCGACCAAGCAGGTGCAGAAGCAGCAGCAGGCGGAGGAGGATAGCGCTGGCGGCGCTGACGGTAACGCAGGCCCTGCATCCGGTCGCCGACGGCGTGGCCAGGCTGGCTGTCGCGCGCAGGCTCGCGCGCGCCCGGGCACGGCGAGCCGCGCCGCCGACAGCCGCCCGTTCCGTACAGCTGAGCCCCACCCGCGGCCGGGTCCCCGCCCCAGCAAAGCACCGCCGGCGCCCGGCCCATCAAAGCGGCGCCGCTGCCCGCGCCCGCCCGCCGGCGCGCGGCGCGGGCCTCCCCGCAGCCCCCGCGCGCCGCGACTGGTCGCGAGCTGTCAAGCTATCGCTCCCGAGCCTCACGCCGCGGGCGCTCGGGCGCCGGGCGCACTTCCATCAAAGTCCAGCAGCGGGGAAGCTCGGGAGCTAGGACAGTGTGACGGCCGCGCCGCGCTCAAAAGGCCCCGCCGCGCTGCCCTGGAGCACACCAGCGATCCAGCCTCTCCAACCAACAGCCTACCAGCCCCCCAGCGAGCCGAACACGCACGCCTGCCGCTGCCGACCAGCGCCGCCGCCCTCGCCCGTCCAAGCCGCAAGCATGGGCTGCATCACCGACGTGCTGTGCCTGCCCTTCAAGGTCGTGCGCGACGTGTGCGACTGCTTCACCGTCATCCTGTGCTGCCCCTGCCGCTGCTGCTGCGGCTGCCCCTCGACGTCGAACGAGTTCGGCCCCGTGCGCTACGGCTGAAGAGCGCCGCGCATGGCGGCGGCGCCTGCCAGCAGCCGGCCGGCAGCAGCATGAACTGAGCGGCGCGACATGGCCGCCGCACGGGCGCCCCCGGGCCCCGGTCCTGAACCCAACTCAGCGGTGAACTCAACTCGGCGGCGCGCCCTCGCGCGGGGGCTTGTTTTGTTGTTTCGTGTGCGGCGCGCGCCCGCGCCGGCCATCTCTGCTGGCGCGGCGCCGCCGCGGCACAGCGGGCACGGTCGTGCGTGCACCCCCTGGTCGGCCTCGCCGCGCGCCGCGCAGGCGCGCGCGCGTTCCCCTGTCGGAGCGAGCCTCGAGCTCTGTAACCTTCGGCCCTCATCAAAGCTGTTCGCGCCGGCTGCGTCGCAGGCGCGGCGCCGCGCGTCGCGACAGTCGCCACACAACACGGCCGCGCCGCCAATCCGGCCGCCCCGCGCCCGCGCCGCGAAGCACTCTCCCTCCGTGTCCCAGCTCCCACGTCGCCCCACACGCTCGCCACCTCGCCCCCGCGCATCAGCGCTCGCGCTGCGGCACCTCGAGGGCCGGCCCGCGCGTGGACAGCCGGCGCGAGTCCCACGCCACTCTCCCGGTGAGTCTCCGGCGAGCAGCGCGGCGGCCCGCGTGACATGCCTCGCGCGAGCGCCGGGCCGCCAATCGCGTGCAGCCGCGCCGCGGAATGTGCGGCGCGGGGCGCGGCTCGAGGCCCGCACACGCTGCCATTGGCGCCGCCCGCGCCGGCCGGCGTGCCGCCTGGCGCAGCGCGCCAGCCTGTGGCCGCCAGCCGCCACGCGTGCCTGGCCGCGACCGCCGCCCGCCGCCGCCGCAGCCCCGCACGTCGTGAGCGCCTCGCGCGATGTCCTGGCTCACCCTGTGGGCGAGCAGCAAGCACTATCAGTGATTGCCCTCTGAGCGCGACCGGAGGCCGGGGCGCGAGCAGCAGCCGCAGCGCGGCCGGCTCGCACCGTGCACCATGCACCCGTTTGGCGGCCTCGGCGGCGGCGGCGGCGGCTTTGGCGGCTTCGGGTTTGGCGGCGGCGCACACGCGCTGCGCGGCGGCGGCCCGCTGCCGCCCGGCGCCGCCGGCAGCGGCGCCGCGGCGCGGCAGAGCACCTCGCACGCGGCGGCGCGCAGCGGCGCGCGGCTGCGCGTCGCGGCCGCCGGCGCCGCCGCGGCGGGCGCGGCGGGCCTCGCGCTGCACCGGGCGGGCCGGCTGCGGCCGCAGCCGGCGGCGCCGGGCGCGCAGCAGCCGCCGGCGCTGCGCATCCCAAAGGAGCTCGCCGAGGTCATCTGCGGCGCGTTTGGTGAGATTGTGCAGATCGCCACGCTGTACCCGCTGGACACCATCAAGGTGCGCGGGAGCGCGCGCGCGCTGCTGCCGCAGACCGCCGTGGCGCTGAGACGCGGCTGGGGGCCGCCGCCGGGACGCCCCCCGCGCTGCCGGGCGCGGCTCGCCCACGCCGCCGCCGCCCCTGCGCCGCGCAGGTGCGCTGCCAGGCGGGCGGGCTGTCGGCCGGCGCGGTCGTGCGCCAGCTCGCGGCGTCGGGCAGCGCGGGCGCTGCGGTGCGGCAGCTCTACGCCGGCGTCGTGAGCGCGTCGCTCGCGTCGGTGGTCGTCGGTGAGCGCCGCGCCGCGCCGCGCGCCGCGGCCCGCCCCGCCCCCGCCTGCGCTGCGCGCCCCCTGCTCTCTGCGGCCCGCCCATCCCTCTTTGACCAAGCTGGTGACCGCCGCGCCTGCCGCGCCCGACAGGGAGCCTCTACTATTTTTCGTTCTGCGCCGCCAAGCGCGCCGCGACCAAGATGGTGGCAGAGTCAGAGGCGCGCGCGCGGGCGCGCGCCGGCGGCGCGCCGGCGGGCGCGGCCGGCGCCGGCGCGGCCGCGGCGCACCAGCAGCAGTCGCACCAGCACCAGCAGCAGCACCAGCACCACTACCCTCACAATGGCGCGGGCGTGGACTGCGTGCACGACCCGATGCTGGCCATCATCTGCAGCGACGAGGCCGCGACGCGCCGCGCCGGCAGTGGGGCCGCTGGCGCGGGCGGCGCCGGCGGCGCGCCGCCCGCCGAGCCGAGCCCCGACGGCAAGCTGCGCGCCAACCTGATGGCCGCGTGCGGCGCGGCGCTCGTCGGCGCGCTCGTGGAGGCGCCGCTGGAGCTGTTCAAGCACCGCGCGCAGGCGGGCCAGATCAGCGGCAGCATGCTGGGCCACGTCGCCGCGGAGCTCGCGGCGCACGGCCCGCGGGGCCTGTACGGCGCGTTCTTTGTGCCCTTCCTGTTCAAGTCGCTGCCGTTTGACGTCGCCGAGCTGCTGACATACTCGCAGCTGCAGGACGCTAAGGCGCGCGCGCTCGCGCCGGCCCCGCCCGCGGCGGCGGGCGCGGCCGCAGCGCCGCCGCCGCCGCCCGAGCAGCCGCCGCGCGGCGCGGCGCTCGCGCTCGGCAGCATCACCGCGGCCTCGGCGGCGGCGGCGGCGGCGCAGCAGCAGAGTCAGCAGCAGGCCGCGGCGGCGGCGGCGGCGCGGCGCGACTGGCTCGCGGGCGTGCCAGAGCACGCGTGGGACATGGCGATCGGCGGCGCCGCGGGCGCGGTCGCCGTGCTGGTGTCGATGCCGCCCGACTGCATAAAGACGGTCATGGAGACGGGGTCTGGCGCGCCGGTGCGGCCGGGCAGCGGCCCGCTCGGCTCGGCCGCCGCGTTTGCGGCGACGGGGCGGCAGCTCGTCGCGTCGCGCGGCGTCGGCGGCGGTCTGTTCATGGGCCTCGCGCCGCGCCTCGTGGAGAGCGTGCCGAGCACGATGCTCTACTGGCTCGCGGTGGAGGGCTGCCGGCGCGTGCTCGAGCCCTACGTCGCCGCGTGAGACGGTCGGCCGCGGCCCGCCGCGGCCGCGCTGGGCGCGGCGCGCGCACGCGTGGAGCGGCAGCAGCAAGGCAGGCAGCGGACAACGGGATGCGAGGAAGAGAGAGACAGAGAGACAGAACGGGGCAGCGACCGAGAGATAGGCAGGCAGGAGGGCGCGCGGACTGCGTGCGGCCGAGCGCAGGCGTGCGCGGAGTTGAACGCGCCGGAGTTGACCCGCTTTTCCCATCGTGCTTTCGTTCTGTCGCGTTTTCATGTGTGTGTGTGTGTGTGCGGCGGGCACGCGCCCGGCTGCTGGCTGTCGGCCGCGCTGGCCGCGGGCCCGCGCCGCCGCGCCTGACTCGGGCGCGCGCCTGGCGCGCCCGTCCCCCTGACCCCGCACTTGAGCAGCGCACGCCCGCATGATCCCGCGGGCGGACGCAAGCATCAGCAGCAGCAGCAGCAGCAGCAGCAGCAGCAGCATAGGCACTGCCTCTGTCCCTGAGCGAGCCACCCACCATGTGAGAGCGTCGCGCGTCGGCAACTCTCGCCACCGCCGACCCCGCCGACCCCGCCGCCGATGCCGCGTCGTCCCGCTCGTTCTGCGCTCCAGCAGCTCGACGGAGCTGCTGCTGGCAGAGCGGCAAGCTGGGCCTTGCAGCCGTGCGCCAGGCCAGCGCCGTCGGCGACGACGCCGCTGGCGCCGAGCGCGCCGGCCACGTCGCAGCTGGCCGCCGTGGCGAGAGCTTTGAGAACCTCCTCAGAAACTCAACCGCGCAGCGTCGGGAACCGACGCGTCGGGCCTGGTGGTTGGCCCCGGAGCCCGCGTCTGTGACAGAGCCGCCGGAATCGCGCCCCCACGGTCCCTCGCAGGCCACCGATCGCATCCCAGAGCTCGTTCAGCTCGTACCCAGCCGGCACAGCGCCTGCAGACGCCGCACGCCGGCGCGCGAGGTCAGTTGGGCGCGAGCCGCGCCAGTGCGCGGCGCCAAGGTGCGGCCAACGCCGGCGCGCGGCCCCGCGATCGCGCTGCGCAGCTGGATCAAGCCGGCGTGGGCGGCCAGCGGCGCCGGGCGCGCGCGACCGGCTCAGCAGCCGGGCCAGCGGACGGCGCCCGCTGCGCCGCGCGCCCAGGAGGGCCGCCAGGTGGGCCGGAGTCCCACAACAGCCTCACGACACGCCTGCGCCGCCGCGCGCTGCCGTCCGCGCCCCGCAGGCGCCCCGCCGGCCCGCCGCGCCATCGCTCGGTCACCAGCGCGCCGGCCCTTCCCCGGCGCCTCCCGCACGCCGCTCGAGGCCGCACAGTGCACGCAGAGACCAGGCCGGCCCACGCCGCAGCCTCAGTGAGCTCCCGGGGGGCGAGGCGGGCACCGCCAGGCTGGCCAGCGCGCCCGCGCCCGAGCGCAGCTGCAGCCGCCCGCCGCCGCCGGGGCGCGGCCGCCCGGCCGCTCACCCCCGCTCCACTCCGGCCGCGCCGCAGATGGAGGGGCTCGGCGGCGCCGCGCCCGGCCACGCCGCCGGCTTCGGCCTGGCCGCGGCCGGCGCGCCGCTGGGCGGCGCGCACTGCCTGGCGCCGCTCGCCAAGGCCGGCCACGCCGGCCCCGCCACCAGCAACGAGAGCAGCAGGGAGCAGGGCCTCCCCCACGGGCGCGACGGGGAGGACGCGCTGATGGCCGACGTGGCAGCCGACGGCCTCGGCGGCGGCGCGCCCCAGGGCGGCGCGGCCGGCGGCGGCGCGGCCGCGGGGCCGGTGCAGAAGGGCAGCACCGGCAGCAGCGGCGGCAGCCACAACCCCTCGCCGCGCCAGGGCAGCGGCACGCCGTTTGCCACCGCCTCGCCGCCGAGCGCGGGCCTGCCCGGGCCCGCCGGCGGCGTGGGCGGCCTCGCGCTGCGCCTGGAGCAGGCGACGGAGCGGCAGCGCCGCTTCACCGGCGACGCCGCGCAGTCGCAGCTGGCGCCGGGCGGCGGCGCGCACGCGCGCCTCGCCGTGCTCGCGCCCTCGCCGCTCTCGTCTTGCGCGACCGGCGCGGGCTCGTCCGGGCACTACGTGCCGCCGGGCGGCTTCGCGCCGGGGCACGCGCACGGCGGCGCGGGCGCCGGCGGCGGCGGCGCCGCCGCCGGCGCCGGCGGCAGCGCGGGCAGCGCGGGCGGCTACGCGCCGCCCGCGCCCAGCCCAGACCCGCTGGGCATGGGCGACATATCGGAGCAGTACTACTCGCTCGCGCAGCAGCAGCAGCTCCTGCGCGAGCAGCTGAGCAACCTGCAGCAGCAGGAGGCGGCGCTCCTGCAGCGCCGCGCGTCCGCGTCGGCGCCGGGCAGCGCGTTCGACCCCCAGATGCTCGCGGCGTGGCAGAGCTTCACCGCCGACTGCGACGAGGCCGGCGCCGCGCCCGCGCTGCACCTCGTGGAGCTGCGCACGCCCTCGCAGCTCGGCGGCGCGCTCGCGCCGGGCGCGCCGGCGGGCGGCGGCGCGGCGCCGCCGCCCGCCTGCGCGCGCGGCGCCGACCAGGCCGGCAGCAGCGACAGCAGCGGCAGCCACAAGGCGCAGGTGGCCGAGGTCGTGGCCGACATGCTGGACGTGGTCGTCGCGGCGATGGGTAAGCGCGGCAGCAGCTGCTCCGCGGCCGCGCTCGACGCGGCGCCGGCGCGGCGCGGCTGCGCCGCCGGCGGCGCTGGCGCGCCCGGGTCGCCCATGGACGACGAGCTCACCTCGTCGGGCGACAACGAGCCGCCCGCGGGGCTGGGCTGCTGGACGCCCTTTGCCGCGCCGGGGCGCGGCCTGGCGGCGATGGACAGCTGCAGCCCCATGATCCCCCCGCGCCGGCAGCCCGGCGCCGTCGCCGGCAGCAGCGAGTCGCTCGCCGCCGCCGGGTGCGGCGGCCCCGGCGGCTGCGGCGGCCCCGGCGGCTGCGGCAGCGACGGCTGCTGCGCGCCCGGCGGCGCGGGCGCGCCCGGCGGCGCGCCCGGCGCGGGCGGCGCCGCCGCCGCGGGTGCCGAGGCCGGCGCGCCCGGGCTGCACATGCTGGATGTCTTTGACTTTGGCGAGCCCCTCTCGCCCGGCATGATGCTGGAGGACCTCCTGGACTTTGCCTCGCCCCCGCGCGCCGCGCCGGCGAGCCCGCGCGGCGGCGGCGCGCACCTCGCGGCGCTGCAGCGCGCGCACGCCGGCGGCGCCGGCGCCGGCGGCGGCGACGCGCCGCCGGGCGGCTGGGCGCCGCCGCAGCTGCAGAGCCCCGGCGGCGGCCGCCACACGAGCGCCGGCGCCGGCGCGGGCCAGCAGGGCGGCCTCGTGCAGCACCGCTCGCTGCCGGTGGCGGGCCACGGCGCCGCCGCCTGGCACCCCGCCGGACGGCCGACCGTGACCACGGGCACGGCCCAGGCCTTCCACGCCAGCTCCCCGCACGTCGTCAGCACCTGCCAGGCGCACGGCGCGCACCACCATGACGGCGGCGCCTTTGCGGGCGGCGCGGGGCACGGCGCGCCGCTGCTGGGGGCGGCTACCACGGCGAGCTGGAGGCGCACCACCACGCGCACGGCCCCGCGCTGCACGGGGGCCATCACCACCCGGCCAGCCCCTACGCGCCCTACCCCGCCCCGGGCGGCCGCGTGCTGCCGGGCGCGGGGTCGTGCCCGCCCGGCATGCCCGGCGCGGCGTTCGGCCGCGCCGGCAGCGCCGGCGGCGGCAGCGGCGGCGGCTACGCCGCGCCGGCGCACGCGCCGCTCGCGCCGTGCTACAGCCTGCAGCCGCAGTGCCACGGCGGCGCCGGCTTTGGGCAGGCGCGGCACGAGGACGGCATCGACGCGGCGCTGCAGTCGATCATGCACGACCTGCACGGCGCGCCCGGCGGCGGCCCGCCGCCGCTGCGCCACGGCGGCCGCAGCGTCGTCACGGGCGGCGTGCTCAGCCCGGGCCTGCACCACGCCGGCGCGCCCGGCCTGCCGCGCGTCGAGTCGCCGTTTGGGCGCGCGGCGGCACAGGACCCCTACGCTGAGCTCGCCGAGCACGGCGGCGCGCACCACCACCACGGCTTCGCGCTGCCGCCCGCCTACCCCGGCGCCGGCGGCGGCTGCGGCGGGCCGCTGGCGCCGCCGCACCACGGCGGCATGGGCGGCGCGGGCCTGGGCCGCGTCGGCTCGGCGCCGCTGATGATGCACGGCGACCTCGCGCTGGGCGGCGCCGAGCTCGCCGGCCACCACGGCGCGCCGCCGCTGGGCTACTGCCCCTCGCAGCCGGCGCCGCACGGCGCCGGCCTGCTCAGCCCCGCGGGCAGCGTGCCGGGCCTGGTGCCGCAGCGCGAGCTCGGCAGCGCCGGCGGCGGCCGCCCCGGCGGCGGCGCGCGCAGCCTCGCCGAGCTGCTGCACCCGGCGACGGGGCTGGGCCCGTTCCCGGGGCCGGGCACGTACGCCGTGCCGGGCGAGCCGGGCGTGCTGCTGCGCGTGCGGGTCAAGATGGAGCCGCAGAAGATGCCGCGCGGCCGCGGGCGCCCGCCGTCGCGCGCACGCGAGGCGGCGCGGGAGGTCGTGCTCGTGCCCGTCCCGCTCGCGGTGCGCATCGTGCTGCAGCCCGACGGCACCGAGCTGGAGGAGGAGAGCATGCCCCTGCCCGAGTGGGCGGCGGCGGGCATGTCGCTCACGCGCCTCGGCACGCCCGGCGGCGCGGGCGCGGCCGGCGGCGGCGGCGGCTCGGGCGGCTCCGGCGGCTCCGGCGGCTCCGCGCTAGGCGCGCAGCAGCGCAAGCGCAGCAGCAGCAACCTGGAGGCCGGTGGGCTGCGCACGAGCAAGTCGCTCAAGGTGCGTGTCTGGCGCGCCGCGGCCGGGGCGCCGAAGCCCGCGCGCCGCGCCCCGCGCGCTGCCTCGGACGGTCCAGGCGTGCGCTCGCCGCGAGCCCGCCGCCCCGGCTCACCCCGCCCCTCGCCCCCACCCCCGCGCCGCGCGCAGCTGGAGCGCTCGGGCTCGTTCGGCAGCGGCTCCCTCTGCGCGGGCAGCGACCGCAGCGTCGGCGGCGCGCCGCAGCTCTCAGGCAGCACCAGCAGCGGCGGCAGCCCCAGCAGCGGCGGCGGCGCGCTGGCGCGCAAGAAGGCCGGCGGCGGTGCCGGCGCCGGCGCCGGCGCCGCGCCCGCCGCGCCGCGCGCGCCGCCGCCGTCGGGCGCGGGCGACGCGTCGGCGCGCGGCAAGCCGACGTTTGCGGACCTCGTCCTCGCGGGCGCGTTCCCGCCGGGGACGTACGAGTTCAGCGTCGGCACGGTGCAGGCCGTCACGGCGAGCGTGAACGCGTCGGGCGTCATCAGCTACGCGGAGGAGGCGTTCCAGAGCATCAGCAGCTTTGCGCTCGCCGCCGCGCGCAGCCGCAACCCCGCGCGCCAGGCGTGCGACGGCTGGAAGGAGGTGCGCCTGCAGGGCCGCAAGCTCGAGCTCTGGCGCCAGGCCTTCCTCTGCAAGCAGCCGCCGCCGGCCATCCCGCCGGCCTGCATCAGGGACTGAGGGGCGTGTCGCGGGGCCCGGAGGATGCGGACAAACTCGAATAAACGGCGCGGGGCGCCGGCGCTCATTGTGCCGCGGCCCCCTGACTGACTACTGACGCACGCCTGGGCCTCGATTCGAACGCGTGCTGCGCTGCGCTGTGCTTGCTGGGGGGGGGCCGCGCAGCCACGCAGCGGCCCCGGGCTGACTTGACTCATTTGACCAGCATGCTGGGGGGTGGCAGGCCCCCGATTTCCTTGCACGCGCGGCTGCCTGTGCGCCCGCGTGCGCGACCCCACGCCCCCCGCACTTGCACAGCACTTGCAGCCGCGCCAGCGCGCTGGCTGTGCCGCTTCGGCGGCAGCGCTGCCGCGGTCGCGCGGGCGGGCGCCGTCCGTCCATCCGCCGGCCCTGCGACGATTTCATGCCTGGCGCACGCGGGGCGCCGTTTTTGGCAGCGCAGTGGTGGTGTCGGTGTCGCGTGCGGCGCACGGCGTGTGCCTCGCGCCGCCGCCGCCCGGGCGCCCGGCCACTGCCGGCCCGGCGGCGCGCGCCGAGCGGCGGCGGAGAGCGGCGCCTCGGGAACGCTCAGCGGGCGGGTGGGCGCGGGTACGGCGGGGAGGCGCGGGGGAGCCGCGCCGCGCGCGCGCAGACGGGCGGCGCACCGGGGCCGGTGCGCCCGGGCGGGGGGCGCCCCGCGAGGGCGGGGCGGCCCTGTACTACTCGGGGCGGCGCGTGGGGCGGCACACAGCGATGTGTTCTGAGCTGGGCGGTGTGGTGTGTGGTGCGTGGGCCGCGCTGCGAGAGTGCGTGTAAAAAGCCAGGCGAGCCCGCGCCCCGAGCCCGGCGCGGCGGCGCTGCGGCGGCGGACGCGGCGCTAGCGCGCCGTGCCGGCCGCGGCGAGCTCG
This sequence comes from Scenedesmus sp. PABB004, assembly GCA_014905635.1. Classification (NCBI taxonomy): domain Eukaryota; kingdom Viridiplantae; phylum Chlorophyta; class Chlorophyceae; order Sphaeropleales; family Scenedesmaceae; genus Scenedesmus; species Scenedesmus sp. PABB004. The sequence continues at coordinate 1,027,151 of JABVCE010000013.1, forward strand.
TCCGGTCGGGGCCAGCCCCCCTGGAGAGGCGCTGCCGGCCGGGCGCGCGCCCCGCGGCCGGGGCCGAGGCAGCCCGCGGCCGACTGTGCGCCGCGCGGGCTCGGGCAGCGCCCAGGGCACGATCATCGAACAGGCGGTGGACAGGCAGCGCGCGGTGGCCTTCAAAGCGAGCTGCCCGGGTTTAACGTGCTGCTGCTCCGCGGAGCGGGGAGCACGACGCCGCGCCGCCCGGCAGCGCCTGCACCTTAGCTCCGGCTTCCCAGTGAGCAGCCATGGCCGCCGCTCTGCAGAAGTCGGCCTTCGTGGGCCAGGCGGCCTTCGCGCCGGCCACGGCCAAGCGCAGCAATGTGCAGCGCGGCAGCCTGCAGGTGCGGGATCGATGCGCCGCGCGCCACCAATGGGGCGCCCCGCGCGCGCGGCGGGGGGCGCGCGCCCCGGCGCCGCGGCCAGCGCCCCGCGCAGCACCGGCCCGGCACAATTGGGGCGCGCCGGGCCGCCCATGGGGCGGCCGTGGCGGCGCATGACCGCACGGGTCGCGCGGGGGCCGGAGGCGCGCCCCTCTGGGCGCGAGGGCGGGCTGCAGCAGATCCTCGGGCAGCAGCGGCACGCGCCCGGCCCTGGCGCCCTCGCGGGCGCGGGGGAGGCGTCGCACCGGCGGCCTGCAGCGCGGGGCATCGCGCTCCTGCCCGACGGCGGCGCGGTGGCTCGGCGCGGGCGGCGCGCTGATGCTCGGGCGCCCGCGCTGCCCCCGCGGCGCCGCCAGGTCACGGCGGGCCTCAAGGAGGTGCGCGACCGCATCGCCTCGGTGAAGAACACCATGAAGATCACGGAGGCCATGAAGCTGGTCGCGGCCGCCAAGGTGCGCGCCGGCGCCGGCGCTGCAGCGGGCGGGCGGCGGGCCCGCCCCGGCCGCGACCGCGGGGGAGCAGCGACGCACAGCGGTGGCGCGCCGGTGTCACGCAGCAGGGGCGCGCGGGGCCCGCCGCCGGCGCGGGCCCCGCGCGCGGCCGGGCAAGCTCGCGCGCGGCGGCGGCAGGCGGCCGACCGGCCGCGCCGCGCGCCGCGCCGCGCGCCCCGCCCCGCAGGTGCGCCGCGCCCAGGAGGCGGTGGTCAACGGCCGCCCCTTCAGCGAGAACCTCATCAAGGTGCGGCGCGAGTCGAGTCGCCGCTGGCGGGCGGGCTGGCGGGGCCGGCGAGCAGCGATGCAACAGCAACGCAGCAGCCGACGAGCAGCGGCGCCCGGGCACGCGCTGCGACGGCGGCAGCGGCTGCTGAAGTTGTGTCCCCGACCTCGGTCTGACCGGTCGGGGCGTGCCAACTCCAGCAGCTGCCGCCGCCGCCGCTGCAGCGGGGCTGCGGCAGCCGGCGTCGGAGCGCGCCGCTGTCGGGAGCGCGCCGCCGTCGCAGCGCGCCGACGCCGTGCCGCCCCGCCCCGCCCGCACGCACGCGCGCCGCCCCGCGCCGCGCGCGCTGCCGCAGGTGCTCTACGGCGTGAACCAGCGCCTGCGCGTGGAGGACGTGGACAGCCCGCTGTGCGAGGTGCGCCCCGTGAAGACGGTGCTGCTCGTCGTCCTCACCGGCGACCGCGGCCTCTGCGGCGGCTACAACAACTTCATCATCAAGCGGGTGCGTGTGAATGTGTGGGTGTGCCGTCGGCGGGGTTCAGGGCTTAGGGCGCAGGGGCCCGCGGCGCAGCGGCAGCGCAGCAGCGCGCGGCGCCCGCGCGGCGCGGCCGGCCGACACACGCTGCTGCTGCCGCCGCGCCGCCGCCGCGCAGGCGGAGCAGCGCTACCGCGAGCTCACGGAGCTCGGCCTCGCCGTCAACCTGGTGCTGGTCGGCAACAAGGGCAAGCAGTACTTCGGCCGCCGCCCGCAGTACAACATCGTCAGTGAGTCGCGCGCGCCCGCCGGCACGCACGCGCCGCGCGCGCGCGCCCCCGCGCCGGCCGCCCGCTGACCGCCCCCGCCTCCCTCCCTCTCCCACCCTCCCTCCTTCCCTCGCACTCCCCCGCGCGCCGCGGCGCAGAGACGTTCAGCCTCGGCGCGACGCCGTCGACGCGCGAGGCGCAGGCGATCGCGGACGAGATCTTTGCCGACTTTGTGTCGGCCGAGGCGGACAAGGTCGAGCTCGTCTACACCAAGTTTGTCTCGCTCATCAACTCCACGCCGACCATCCAGACGCTGCTGCCGCTCACGCCCACGGGCGAGCTCTGCGACGTGGACGGCAAGTGCGTCGATGCGGCTGAGGACGAGATCTTCAAGCTCACCACCCAGGAGGGCCAGCTCAAGGTCGAGCGCGAGAAGGTGACGATCGAGACGCCCGAGCTCGACCCGAGCCTCATCTTTGAGCAGGACCCGGTCCAGATCCTCGACGCGCTGCTGCCGCTCTACATGAACAGCTGCCTGCTGCGCAGCCTGCAGGAGGCGCTCGCGAGCGAGCTCGCGGCGCGCATGAACGCGATGAACAGCGCGACCGACAACGCCAAGGAGCTGCGCAAGGTGCTGCTCGTCAAGTTCAACAAGCAGCGCCAGGCCAAGATCACGCAGGAGATCTCGGAGATCGTGTCGGGCGCCAACGCGACCGGCTGAGCGGGCGCGGCGCGGCGGGAGGCGGCGCGCGCGCGGCGCGGCGCGCGGCGCGGCCCGGGAGGGGAGCGAGCGAGCGAGCGGCGGCGGCCGCGGCTGCCGCTGGGGAGCGCTGTGCTAGGGTCTCTGGCCAGTTGCGCGCGCGGGCGCGCGCCCGGCCGCGCCGCGGCAGCAACGCCTGCCGCGCGCGCCGGGCGCGGCCGCCGCCGGCGCGCGTGCAGCGATGCGGGCGCGCGGGCGCGCGCTGGCGCGCCGGTCGCAACCACGCGCGCGCGGGAGCTGTAACTGGTGGGTTCTGCTCCTTGCCCGCTGCCGATGCGTGCGAGCGGGGCGGGCTGCGGCGGCGCTCGCCGCGCTGCGGCTCAGCGCTCGCGCGCGGTTCAACGGCGCCGCCGCTCGCGCTGTGCGCCGCACAACCACTGCGCCGGGGCGCGGACGCTGCTCAGACGAGCCGCGCCGGCACGCAGCGGCAGCGGCGCGGAGAGCCAGCGGCGGCGACCGCGGCAGCAGCAGCCCCCGCCCGCCCGCCGGCGCGTGCCGCGCCCATCACGCGCGCTCGACCGCGCTGCGTGGCCTGGGTGGCGTCCTCGTGCGCCAGCTGCCAGCTCGCGGGCTCGCGGCCTCCCGCGCCGCCGGCGCAGGCGCGGACAGCAGCAGCACACCGGCGGCAGCGCGGCCCGCGATGCGCTGCCTGCGGCCGCTCAGCGGCCCCACGGCGCCCCGTGCCGCCAGGCCTGCGCCCTGCGGCCTCCACGCCGCGCCGCGCGCCACGCCGGCGCGCGGCCGCCCCGTCGGCAGCAGCGCTGGCGTGTTCGGCAGCGGCCGGCGCCGCCGCGGCGGCGCGCCGCCGCCCCGCGCCGCCGGCGCCGGCGCCGCCGAGCCCTGGCCCTGGCGCAGCCCCGACTGGCGCGCGCTGCAGGCGCAGGGCCGCGCCGCGGGCGCGCGCGAGCGCGAGCGCAGCGCGCTGGTGAACGAGGAGATTGTGTACTTCATCTTTCAGCTCGAGCTCGACGCGCAGCTGCAGCGCGCGCTCAACTACGAGGCCTACGAGGCCGCGCAGCAGATCCGGACCAAGCGCGAGACGGTGCGGCCGGCCGCGCCCGCGCGGCGGCGCCCCGCGCGCAGCGGCCGCGCGCGGCGCTCGCAGCGCCCCCAGGTCAGGGCGCGGCGACCCGACCGGCGACACGCCGCGCGCCCCGCGCCGCGTCCGCCGCGCCGCGCAGGTGGACCTCGCACTGCGCGACATGCAGGAGCGCAAGGCCGCGAGCGCGGCGAGCAGCATGAGCGAGGAGGAGGGCGTGCTCGGCGGCGCGCCGCAGGCGAGCCTCGACCTCTCCGACTCCATGTCGGAGGGCCTCCGCCTGCGCAGCGAGATGCAGCGCGCGGTGCAGGAGGAGCGCTACGCCGACGCGGCGCGCTTCCGGGACATGCTCGCCGCGCTCGACCGCACCGCCAAGCAGGCCGCCGCGCGCGCGGCCGAGGCGGGCCCCGGCGGCGCCGCCGCCGTCGCGCTGCGCCTCGGCCAGCGCGTCGTGCACCGCACGCTCGGCTACCGCGGCGTCGTGGTCGGCTGGGACGTCGGCTGCTGCGAGGGCGAGGACTGGCAGGCGCGCGGCGCGCGGCGGCGGCCGCCTGCTCGCGCGGCCGCGGGCGCTGCAGCGCCGCCTGCGGCGGCAGCTGCAGCGGCCGCTCGACGCCCGCCGCCGCCTGACGGCCGCCGCGCTCCGTGGCCGGACCGCCAGGCCGTGTCGGGCGCGGGCGAGCTGTCGGGGGGCCTGGCGCAGCCCTTCTACCACCTGCTGGTCGAGGTCGGGGACTGGGGCTACGACGCGGCGCAGCCGCCGGTCGCGTACGCCGCGCAGGAGCTGCTCGCCGCGCCCGAGCTCGAGGATGACGGCGCGAGCTGGGGCCAGGTGCGCGCGCGCGGGCTGGGGCGCGCGGCGCGGCGCGGCGCGGCGCGGCACGGCAGCCCCGCAGGGGGGCCGGCGGCGGCACCCTACGAGCCCGCCCGCGTCGTGTGCCGCGCGCCGCCAGGTGTACGGCACCGAGACGCTGCAGCACCCCTACAGCTACGTGCTCTTCCTCGGCTCCGACGCGCGCGGTGACATGCTGCCCTGCCGCCAGCTGCGCGACAAGTACAGCGCGCGCAGACGCGACGTCTACCGCCCCGGCACCGAGGGCGGCGGCGACGACGACGGCGACGACGAGGGCGGCGACGAGGGGGCCGGCGGCGGCACGGGCGGCGGCGCGCTCGCGTGACTGGGGGCGCTGCCGCGGCGGACTCGGGAGGTAAACAACGGCGTCTGCGGCGCCGCGCGAGCAACAACACACGGGCGATCACGGTTGCCGCGACCGGCGCCGGCCGGCATGCGTTCAGTGCGCCGACGGCGAGGGAATGCCTGGTCAGCGCCGAGTGGCAGGAGCAAGGCAGACAGACAAGCAAGGCGCCTCTGCGCGAGGCGGTCCGGTCACGGCCAACGACGCAGCAGCTGCTGCAGCACACGCGTTGTAATGCACACGGGGCGCGACACGGGCGCGGCGCGCCGCCTTTGTGCAGGCGGCGGCGTCGGGCGCCGGGCGGGCAGCGCACCCCAACACACGCGGTCAAGGGCGCGCGCGGGTCCCTCCGCGCGCCGTCATCTGTAGTCATCAACAGAGGGCACACACGCGCTGCTGTCTGGCGGCCGGCGCGCCTGCGGCGCCGTCGCAGCGCCCGTATCCGGCGCGCGCACACACCGCCTGCGCAGGCAATGGCGGCCCCCGCGAGGCCGCGCGTCAGGGCCTCCCCCCTCCAACTCGGCCTGTGCCGCTGCCCTGGTTGTCCTCCCATCGCACAGGTACAGTGCCCGGCGAGGCAGCGCCGCGCACGCCGCCGCCGGCTCTACTTGCGGGCGGCGACCAGGCTCTTGGCCGCAACGACCGCGCCGCCGGCGACGCCGGCCGCGACGCCGGCCGCAAAGTAAGCCTGCTCAGGCGGGCGGGCGGGGAGCGGTGAGCGCGGGCCGCACCGGCAGGGCAGCGCGCGCCGCGCGCGCGCCGGCAGCGCGCACGAGCGAGCGAGCGACCCACCGGCGTGGCCCAGGCCTGCATGACCGCATCGGCGCGGCGCGCGAGCGCCGCGGGCGGCGCCCAGGCGCGGCGCGCCGCCGCCGGCCTCGGCGCCGCCGGCGCGGGCTTGGCGGGCGCGCGCGCCGCGGGCGTGGGCGCGAGCTTGCTCGGCGCCGGCTCGGCGGCGGCCGACGACGGCGGCAGCGGCGCGGACGGCTGCTCGCCGGCGCAGGGCTTCTCCTCCACGCTCAGCTTCAGCTCCAGGGGCTTCTCCGGGCCCTTGCTCGGCGACAGCACCACGCCCACGTGGCAGACGCTGCTGCCGTCGAGCAGCACGAGGCCGGGCGCCGCAGGCGGCGCCGCTGCCGCGCGCGGTGCCGGGACTGCCGCCGCGGAGCCGGGCTGCGGCTTTGATGCCGCGGGGCCAGGGCCGCCCGGCCTCCTCGAGGCGGCCTTGGCGGGCATGGCTGCGGCGATCGAGCGGCGAAAGAGAGCCGCTGCTGTTGTGTGCCGTGCGGCGGCGATCGAGCGGCGGCGGGCTGCGTGCGGCGCTGCGGGAGGCTTTAGAGTTCGGGGAGCGGCAGTGCGAGGCGGGGCAGCGGCGGCGGGCGGCGCGAGGGTTGAGCCCGATTTGAATGCCCCAGCACGCAGCCCGACGCTCCCGCAACACGCATTCCACTCGCTCACGCAACACGACGCCAACCGCCGACCTTCCCGCTCGCAGCCCCGCCGATCCCGGTGCTGCCGCTGCTGCCGCTGCCGCCGCTCCGCTGCCGCCCAGCGACGGGCCGGGGCGAGGCCTCCAATCGCGCCACGCCGCTCCCGCCCCCACGCTGCGCCGTCCGGCGGCGGCGCAAGAAGGCGCCGCCGCCCCCCCCCCCCCCCCCCCCCCCCCCCGCCGCCCTCACGCCGCGCCCGCGAGCTGGGCCTCCTTCTTCTCCAGCTTGACCACCTTCAGGTAGTTTGCGACCAGCACCAGCCCAAACACGCCCGCGCCGGCAAAGCTCACGCTCGCGCCCGTGGCCATCGCGCTGACGCTGAGCACGGTGCCCACGTTGACGAGCGTCGACGCGACGAGCGCCGACGCGACGACGCGCTGCCACGCCTGCACGCGCCCGAGCGCGCGCTCCGCCTCGAGCGCGCGCACGCGCAGCTTGAGGTCGCCGCTCTCGATGCGCTGCGGCGCAGCGCGGCGCGGCGCGTGAGCGGGGCTGGCCGCCGCGCCGCGCGGGCCCGCGCGCTCGCCCCTCGCCTCGCGTCTCTGAGCCCTCGAGCCCGCCGCCCGCACGCCCCGGCGCTGGGCCCGCCCCCGCCCCCGTCTCCCGCGCGCGCACCTGGATGGTGGACGCGATGTCCTCGATCTGGTTGGGACCGCGGAACAGGTTGACCACGGCGCGGTTCTGGTTTGACCAGCGCTTGGAGAGGTCCTTTGAGAGCGCCGCAAACGCGGGCTGGCCCTCGAGCAGCAGGTTGCGCGCGTACGGCGCGGCGATCTCGCTGATGTCAAACCTGGCAGGGGCGCGCCGGCGCGGGACGCCGGGACGCGGGCGCGGGGCGGGGCAGCGGGCAGGCGGGGGCGTGAGGCGGGCTGGCGCCGCGCGCGGCGCGGCGCCCAGACGGCGCTGGCCGCGGTGTGGCGCGCGGCGTGCTGCACAGCAGCGTGGCGCGTGCAGCGCGCCGCACCGGGCGTCGAGGCTCTTGCCGATGCCGTCCAGCACGGTGAAGCTGCGGGGGCGCAGGCAGGCGCGACCGGCGCGGCTCAGGTGCAGGCAGGCCTCGGGGGCGCGGCGGGGGGCCCAGCTGGGCGCGCGCGCCGCCGCCGCTGCGCAGCTGCAGCGCGCCGCCGCCGCCGCACCTGCGCACGACAAAGGTGAAGGTCGCGGGGAAGCGGAAGGGCTGGTCCGCCGCCGCGAGCAGCAGGTCCTCGCCGATGCTCGACAGGATGGCCTTGCGCCGCTCCTTGGCCTCGTCCTTGCTGCGCTGCGGCTTGAACTCGGCGCTGTACTGCTCCCCGCGCGCCGCGCGCTCCGCCTTCTGCTGGTCCAGGCGCTCCTGCGCGCGCGCGCGGGCGTGGCCGGCGGCGCGGCGGGGTGTGGGCGGCCGCGGGGCGTAGTCCAGGCGGCGGCGCGGCGCGGCAGCGCGGCGGCAGGCGCCCTCAGGGCGCCCATGTTGTGTGTTATCCCCCCCATCCCCTGCCCACCTGGAACGACTTGAGGAAAAACTGCGCGGTGCGGCGCACAGCGAGGCGGTCGCCGGTGGGCACGAGCACGCCCATCGCCACGAGCGCGTCCAGGCACCTGCGGCGATGGGCACAACACGCGCGGCGGGCGTGATGTTGGGACGCCGCGGCCGCGCGGCCGTGCCGCCTCCTGCGCCCCCGGCCCTCCACACTCGCGCCTCCCCCGCGCCGCGCACCCCCGAGCCCCGCCGCCTCCCCCGCGCCGCTGAGCCCCGCGCCGCTGAGCCCCACGCGTCCTCCCCCGCGCCGCTGAGCCCTGCCCCACTGAGCCCCTGAACCGCGCCTGTCTGCGTCGCGCTCGTAGACGCCGTAGAAGAGCTCCATCAGCCCGCCCCGCACGCCGCCGGGGATGCTGCCCATCATGCCAAACTGGGGTTTAAACGGGGTTTGAATCGGCGTCAGCCGCGTTGGCCGATCAACCGAGTGACCGATTGGTTGGGCAGAGCGTCGGGGGCGGGGCAGGGGCGCGGGGCGGGCGGTGAGGAGCGCACGCAGAGGGGCGGGGCGCGGCGCCGGCGGCGGCCGCGCTGGCTGGGCCCCATCCATCCGCGCCGCGCCGCGCCGCGCCGCGCCGCACGTCGTAGTAGATGAGGCGGCCGCCGCCCTCCGCGTCGACCGCGACGTTGCCGGGGTGCGGGTCTGCGCCCGGCGGCGGCGGCGGCGGCGGCGGCCCGGTGCGTCGGCGCGCGCCGCGCCACATCTGCCGCCGCCGCCGACCCGCCGCGCCGACCAGACCCTGGCGTCGCTGCCGCTCACCTGCGTGGAAGAAGCCGTGGGTGAGGATCTGCTGCAGGTAGCTCTCCACCGCGAGCCGAGCGAGGCGCTGGCGGTCGAGGCCCTGCGGACAGAGACGCGGCGCGCGGCGCGGCGCGGCGCGGGCGGTGAGCGGTGAGCGGTGAGCGGCGAGCGCGGCGCGCCCGCGCCCGGCGGCCGCAGGCGCGCGCCGACCGCACGCTGCGGGCGCGGCGCGGCGCGCGGGCGCGGCGCCTCGCGCGGCGCCGCGTGCCTGCGCGTCGAGCGCGGCGGCGTCGTTGATCTTGGTGCCGGGGCAGTACTCAAGCACCAGCACCTCGGGCGTGGAATAGTCCCAGTAGACCTTGGGCACCTGGGCGCGCGCGGGAGGAGAGGGCGAGGGCAGCGGTGTGGGCCGCGCGCGTGTGGCGTGCGGCGCGCCGCACGCACGTGCGCCGCACGCAGCCGCGAGGCACACGCACACACGCACACACGCGCACACAAGCGCACCTTGACCCAGTCCAGCCCCGCAAAGTTCTGTCGGAACTTGTCCGCGTTGCGGCCCTCGAGCGTGTAGTCAATCTCCTGCGGGGGGGGGGGGGGGGGCGAGAGCAGCGGCGCGGGCACGGCGCGCAGGTGGGCGGGCGCTCGGGCGGGCGACGCCGGCGGCGCGCGAGGGCGGCGCGCGCGAGCAGCGCGCGCGAGCAGCGGCAGCGGCGGCGGCGGCGGCGGCGGCAGGGGCTGCAGCAGGGGGCGGGCGGCGCGCCGCCTGCCCCGCGCACCTGGTAGAGGATGCGGCTGCACTCGTCGTAGATGGCGACCCAGTCGCGCGCCGCGCCGTCGGTCTTGGGGTCGACCTTCTGCAGCCACACCGCGAGCGCCCTGGGTGTGGGTGGGCGGCGGCGGCGGCGGCGACGCGGCGACGCTCGGCGCCGGCGGCCGGCGGCGGCGGCGGCGCGCGGCGCGCCTCCGCCCGCACGCCCACACGCACACGCACACACGCAGGCGCGGCCGCGGCCGCGCCGCCCCCGCCAGTGCGCGGCCGGCCCCCGCCCCCGCCAGCACAGCGCGGCGCGCGGCCGGCCCCCGCCCCCGCCAGCGCCAGCACAGCGCGCGCCTGATGTTCTTGAGGTCGATGTCGAAGAGTTCCTTCAGCCCCGGGCGCTGCACCTTGACCACCACGCGCTCGCCCGTCTTCAGCCGCGCGAGGTGCACCTGGCCCAGCGACGCGGCGGCGATCGGCTGCTCGTCAAACTCGGCGAAAAGCTCCCCCGGCGGCGCGCCGAGGTTGTCCTCCAGGATGCGCAGCGCCGTCTGCGTCTCAAACGGCGGCACGTTGTCCTGCGGCGCGGGGGCGCACGGCGGCGGCGGGTCGGCGCGGGCTGCGCCGCGGGCGTGCCGCGGCGGCCGGCGCAGCGGCTGCGGCCACGCCCGGCGCCGCTCCGCGCCCGCGCCGCGCCGCGCCGCGCCCGCTCCGGCGCGCCTGCAGCTTCTCCAGCTCCTTGACAAACTCCGGGCTGAGCACGTCGACGCGCGTTGAGAACTGCTGCCCGATCTTGATGAACGTCGGGCCTGGCAGCGGGGCGGCGGCGCGCGGCGCGCGGCGGCACGTGAGGCCGCGCGCGCGCGGGCGCGGCGGGGGCGCGCACGTGAGGGCCACCGCGCGCGCCCGCCGCGGCGCCGCGCACCGAGCTTGACCAGGCCCTCGCGCAGCCAGACGGCGAGCTCGCGCTTGCGCGCCGACACGGCCTCGGGCGTCATGCCGCCCGCCTTCTTGGGGTAGGTCCACTTCTGGCCCAGCAGGAAGTAGCGCCACGCAAAGGAGAAGGCAAAGCCCCAGATCTCGCACGTGCGCTGCGGCGGCGGCGGCGCGCGGCGGCGGCGGCGTTGGCAGGGCGGCGTCGGCGCGCGGCGTCGGCGCGCGGCGCAGATGGGCCCGTGCCGGGGCTGGCCCGCCTGCTGTGCTTGGCCTAGCAAGCGAACAGCAAGAACCAGTCACCTGCCAGACCGAGTACGTCTTGAACTTGCTCCAACTGCCGCCGGGCGCCTTGTACGGCGTGCCGGCGGCGCTGCGCGGCCGCCGCGCGCCGCCCGTGGCGGCCGCGAGCTCGAGCTGCCCCGCCGCCTCGGCGTTCTGCTCCTCGTCGATCGTGTTGAGCAGCCGCGCGCGCTGCTGCTCCGCGCCGGCCGCCGCGACGGCCGCGGCCGCGGCGGGCGCGGCGGCCACGGTCGCGGCGGTCGCGAGCACGGCCGCGGCGCCGCCGTTGGCAGGGGTGGCCGCGCCGTTGGCCGCGGCGGCCGGCACGACCACCGTCACGGCGGCGCCGTTGCCGTTGCTGGCGCCGTTGCCGTTGCTGGCGCCGTTGCCGTTGCTGCTGGGCCCGGCGACGGCCTCGACCGTCTCGGTCGCCACCGCCTGCGTGCGGCGCGGCGCACGTGCGCGCGTGCGCGCGCGTGGGCCCGGCGGCAGCCTCCCAGCGGCCCGGGGCGGCCTGGCGGCCCGGGGCTGCGGCGCGCGCGGCGCGCGCGGCGCCGAGATTCTGCCGGCAGCGGCGAGCGGCAGCGGCGGCGCGCGCGCCGCGCCCGCGCCCGCGCCCGCCCGGCGCGCCGCCCGCCGCGCCGGGGGCGCGCATGGCGGCCTGCGTCGCCAATTGGGCCGCACCTCGCGGACGGTCACGCCCTCCCGACGGCGCGGGCCCGAGTGCGCGGGGCGCGCCAGGCCCGCCAGGCGCGGGCGGGCCGCGCACGGCGCGCGCGGGCCGCCCAGGGCCGCGGGCCCGCGGGCCCCCGGCCGGACAGCCAGGGGCGTGCTCCGCGCGGCGAGCATGGCAGCAGGATGTGCCGCAGCGCTCGCGGCGTTGCTCCCTGGAAATAAATCGAGAGCGACGCGCGTGCGGGGAGTGCGGTGCAGCGCGTGCGGTCGGCTGGGCGAGCGCTGCGAACGGGCGGGCGCGTCCGGCCAACTCCCTGCGCTTCCCGAGGTCCTGCGGTCCTGCAGCGCAGCGCCAGGACCGGCAAACAGCACCCAGCTCCCGCCGCCAGCAGCAGCGCCAAGCCCGCGCAGCCCGCCACACAGCCCGCGCCGCGCACGCTCCGCCGCTGCCGCGCGCGACGAGCGGAGCTGCCGCCGCCCGCGCCGTCGCCATGGCCGCTCTGGCGAGCCGGCTGTCCAAGGAGCTGAAGCGCCTTGCGCGCGCGCCGCCGCCGGGCGTGGCGGCGTGGCCCGCGGGCGGCGCGGCGCTGTCGCGGCTCGACGTCTCACTCCAGGGGCCCCCTGACTCGCCCTACGAGGCGGGCCTCTTCCGGCTCACCGTCATCGTGCCGGAGCGGTGAGCCCGGCCAGCGTCGGGCGGCGTCGGCGCCCACACGCACGCGCGGCGGCGCGCGCTGCTCAAATCAAACGCTCGTCACACGCGCGGCGCTGCGCCGCGCCCGCAGCTACCCCTTTGAGCCGCCCAAGGTCCAGTTCGTCACCCCTGGTGCGTGCGGCGGCCCGCGCCGGGGCAGGCGAGGCTCGCCGCCGCGCCCCGGCGGCGTGCCGGACCCCCGTCAGCGACGCGCCCGCCGCGCCCGCCGCACCCCCGACGCGCCCGCCGCACCCGCCGCAGTGTACCACCCAAACATCGACGCCCAGGGCCGCATCTGCCTGGACTTCCTCAACATGCCGCCAAAGGCATGTTGTCGCGCGCGCCCGTCCTGCAAGCGCGCGCTGCCGCGCCGCGCAACACCCGCGGCCGCCGCCGCGCCGCGCAGGGCTGCTGGGGCCCCGCGCTCGACCTGTACAAGGTGCTCGTCGCGGTGCGGCAGCTGCTCGCGGAGCCAAACCCAAAGGACCCGCTCGTCGCCGACATTGTGAGCGCCGCGCCGCCGCCCCGCGCGCGCCCGTTGCGCTGCATGGCTGCCGCCAACGGGTCCGCCGCCGCGGCGCCGCGACCGGGGGGCGCAGGCGGACGAGTGCGTGAGCGCGCCCGAGGTGTTTGCCGCCAAGGCGCGCGCGCACGTCGCGCGGCACGCCGCGCCCGGCGCGGCCGCGGCGCTGTCGGCGCAGGAGCGCAGCGGCGACGGCGGCGGCGGTGGCCGCGCAAGCTCGAGCGCGGCCCAGCTGCAGCCGGCACCGCCAGGTGCCGGCGGCGACGGCAAGGAGAACGCCGCGCCGGCGGCGATCGAGGGGACGCAGCAGGAGAAGCAGCAGGAGAAGCAGCAGCAGCAGCAGCAGCTGGAGGAGCGGCGACGCCCGCCGGCGTGAGCTCGGCGGCGCTCGCCGTTGAACCTTGAACCGCCGCCTGCTGCAAATTCGGACGGCGCGCGGCCGCGCGGCGCCGCGGCGGTGTGTGTGTCTCGCTCGCGCGCCCCGGTCGTGACCGGCGCGCCCAGCCGCAGGCCGCCTGGCAGCGCGCGGCAGCAGCAGCGCCCGCACCGCGAGACGGCGCGGCGTTGATTAGCGCGCGCCGTGGCGCGCCGTGACAGGGGCGGCATGCCCAGCGCGCCGTAGCGCGCGCAGCCCGCTGCGCGCGGCCCCGGGGCAGGGCCGGGCGATGGAGGTGCGCCGCGCCGCGCCGGGGCTCGCCGCGAGGGCAGGGGGCGGGCTAAGGTCCCTTGCGGGCTCTGGCGGTGCTGTACGCGCCGCAGCAGCGAGCGCCGGCAGCGGCGGCAGCGGGCGCAGCTGCGGCGGCAGCAGCGCGCGGCGGCGTGGCAGCGGCGCCCTGCCCGCGACGCGGCTGCGCGGACGGCGTGGCCAGTGGCGCCGGCCGGGCGGGCGCCTGGCGGGGGCGCCGCGCCGGCGCGGCTCCGCGGCGCCGGCGACGCCGTTTGAACAGCGCCGCTGCCGCGCGCGCCCCCGCGCAGGGCGGCGGCGCCGGGAGCTGGGCCGAGGACGAGCTGCGGGCGTTCTACGCCGCGCACCACGCCTGCGGCGGCGACGCGTCGCAGGTGGCGGCCGCGCTGGGCGGCGCCCGCGGCGCGGCCGAGTGCGCCGCGCTCGCCGCGCAGTTCCACACGTTCCTGGGCCTGCCGGCCGCGCCCGGCCGGGACGAGCAGTTTGTGGGCCTGGTGCGTGACGTGCAGGCCGAGCGCGGCGGCCGCGCCGCGGGCGAGCAGCAGGGCGACAGCGAGGACGACGAGCCCGCCCGCACCAGGCAGCAGGCGGAGCAGCAGGCGCAGGAGGCGGAGCGGCAGGCGCTCCACGAGCAGTCAGGGTCGCAGCAGCAAGCGGAGCCGGCGGAGGAGGCGGACGGGCAGCCCCAGCAGCAGGCCGCGGCGGCGGCGCAGGCGCACCGGCAGCGCATGACCAGCCTCGCGCAGCGCCTCGCGGTCGAGCTGGGCGGGCTCGGCTCGGCCGCGCCCAGCGCCGGCGGCTCGGCGGCGACGTCGCAGGGCGCGCTGGACACGGAGGCGGACGAGGTCGACGCGGCGGGCGGCGGGGGCGGCGGCTCGCAGGGCGGGCCCGCGCGGCCGCAGCGCGTGCGCAAGCCCAAGCAGTACCTCGGCGAGCCGGTGACGACGCCGCGCGGCGGCGGCGCGCGCGGCTCGCTGCCCGCGACGCCGAGCAGCAGCACGCGGCGCAAGGGCGCGCGCGGCGGCGCGCGGCGCCGCGGCGGCGCGGCGCACGCCGCCGCCGACGGCGGCAGCGCGCGGCGGCGCCGCCCGCGGCGCCTCTTTGGCGACGCCGGCGCCGCCTACGCCGACGGCGGCGCCTACGAAGGCGGCGGCTACGACGAGGGCGGCCTGCCTTACCCGCCGCCCTGGGCGGACGACGGCGGCGAGGGCGAGGACGAGCCGCTGGACGACGACGTCGAGGAGGGCGTGGACGCGCTGCTCTCGCTCGCGAGCATGGCGCACGCGAGCAGCAGCGCGGCGACGGGCAGCGGCGCCGCCGGCGACGACGGCGGCGCGCCGCACCGCGGCCGGCGCGCCGGCGGGCGGCGCGGCGCGCGCGGCTGGGACGGCGCCGGCGACGGTGCCGGCAGCGGCGGCGAGCTGCGCGGCGGCGGCGGCGGCGGCTACCACGGTGGCAGCCAGGGCGGCGGCTACAGCGGGCTGCTGGAGGGCGACGACGACGCCGAGGACGCGGCGGGCGGGCTGGCGCAGATGCGCACCGGCAGCCAGGGCTGGGGCACGCCGAAGCGGGCCGAGTCGCTGTTTTACACGACCGGCACGCCCGGCGGCGTGGGGCGCAAGGGCCTGGAGTTTGTGCTCGCGAGCCCCGCGCTGAGCGACCGCCCGCACGGCCTGCCCAGCCCGGGCGGCCGGCGGCGCGGCAGCACGGGCCCGCGCAGCCCCGCGGGGCGCTCGCGCTCCGGCGCGCGCAAGGCGGGCGCCAAGTCGCGCAGCGGCGCGCGGCGGCCGGGCGGCGGCGGCGGCGGCGGCGGCGGGCGCGCGGGCGGCGCGCGCGCCGCGCCGCGCGACAGCGGCGGCTCCAGCGGCCGCGCCGCCGCCGCGCCGCTGTACGGCGAGCTGGGCAGCGAGGAGGGCGAGGGCAGCGAGGACGGCCACGGACTCATGGACGCCGCGGAGCTGGCAGGTGCGGCGCGGCGCGGCAGGGCGCGGCGTCGCGGGGCGCGGCGGCGCCGCCGGCGCGGCGGGGGGCGGGGCCCGACGCGCCGCCGCTGGCTGCGCCCGCGCCGCAGCTGCTGTGTCGGCCGGCCCCGGCCTGAGCTCGCCCAACCTGCGCACGACGAGCGCGAACGAGCCGCCGCGCTCGGCCCTGCTGCTCGGCAAGCGCGCCGGCGGCGGCGACGACGCGGACACGCCCGCGTCGCACCGCAGCGTGCGGCAGCGCGTGGACGGCGCGGGTGCGCGCCCGCCGCCGAGCCGCGCCCGCGCCGCGCCCGCGCCGCGCCCGGCCGACGCCCGCCGCGCCCCCGCCGCGTCCGCGGCTGCCCCGCAGGCATGGTGGCACACCTCATCCCGCAGCCGCTGTTTGCCGCCGGCGGTGCGGGCGCGGCAGCGGCAGGTGATCTGCTGCCGGGCGCGCTCGACGGCGCCGCGGACGGCGAGGCGGCGCCGCCGCCGGCCCTGCCCTCGCCGGCGGGCCGCAAGCGCGGGCGCGAGGAGGAGGAGGAGCAGCCGCCGCCGCCGGGCCGCGGCACGCGCAGCGGGCGCGCCAAGCGCGCCAAGCAGCAGCAGGCGCCGCGCAACCAGCGCAAGCCGCGGAACGGCGGCCGGCTGGCCATCGCGCGCGGCGTGCGGGTGCGCCGCCGCGCGCTTGGCCCGCACTGCCCGCCCGCGGCCGCGCGCTTCCGCCCGACCCGCCCGCCGCGCCCGCCCGCTGCGCCCTCACGCCATCCCCGCCGCCGCCACCGCTGCCGCCAGGGCCTGGACGCGCCGCCGGCCGAGGGCGCGGTGCTGCCCGGCGCCGAGTGGGCGCTGCGGCACATGCTGGCTGGCCGCGCGCGGCGGTGGGTGCAGTATGAGTTCCACTGCTCCGCCATCGATCGGCCCTACTTCATGCGAAGCGAGATGCACGTGCGCTCACGGGCCGCGCCGCGCGCGGGCCGGGCGCGCGTGGGCCGGGCGCGCGTGGGCCGGGCGGCCAAGAGCCTTGCGCGCGCCGCCGCCGTCGCCGCCGCGCAGGACCTGCTTGAGGGCCTCGGCCTCGGCGGCGTGACGGCGCTCACGCGCTGCGAGTGGAGCGTGCTGCGCGGCGCGGCCGGCCGGCCGCGGCGGCTGAGCCTCGCGTTCCTCAAGCAGGAGCGCGTGCGCCTGGAGCAGTACAGGTGCGCGCCGCGCGCCGCGCCGCGCCGCACCCCTGCCGGCGGGCCCCGCGCCCGCCCGCCGCGCCCGCCGCCGCGCCCGCCGCCGCCGGCGGGCCGCGCGCCGCGCAGCGCGGCTTGGCCGCGCCGCGCGGCCGTCGCTCAGCGCCCGCAACGCCCGCCGCGCCCGCGCGCAGGGAGCGCGTGCGCGCCGCGTACGAGGTGTCGGGCGTGGGCAACGAGGTGCCGCCGGACATGCCGCGCCCGCTGCGCGTCGGGCAGGGCGTCGTCGCGCGGCACCCTGCGACGCGCAGCCTGCATGACGGCATCATCCTGACCATCAAGCCCAGGCAGTACCGCGTGCAGTTCAACCGGTGCGTGCGGACCCACGCGGCGGCAGCGGCCGGGGCGCGGCGCGGCGCGGCGCGGCGCGGCGCGGCGCGGCGCGGCGCGCCGGGGGCGCGGGCCGCCGCTGGCGGGCGCGCCGGCTCTGCGCCGCGCGCCCTGGCCGACGCTGACGCATGATGCCGCGCGCGGCCGGGGGGCGTGGTCGGCGGCGCAGGACGGAGCTGCTGTCCGAGGTGGTGCGGGACGTGGACGTGATGCCCCTGGACCCCTCCGAGTCGCTGCCGGCCGCCGTCGCGCACAGCGCTCACGCGACGCGCCACGTCCCGCTGCTCAACGGCCGCCCCACCGCCGCGGGCGCGGCGGCGCTGAGCGCGGGCGGCCTGCTGCGGCGGCGGCCCGCCGCGGCGGCGGCGCCGGCGCGGGCCGAGGCGGCGCGGCAGGCGGACCAGCAGCTGCTGGCGGAGCTGTCGGGTGCGCCGCGCGCGCGCGCGCGCGCGCGCCCGTGCGCGCGCCGGCGGGGGGCCGGGCCGGCCGTCGCCGCCGCGCGTGCCCACCTCTGCCCCACACGTCCGCGGCCGCCCGCCCCACACCATCGCCCCGCAGCCGTGCTGAGCCGCAAGGAGGCGCTGCTGGCCCAGCTGCGCAGCATCAGCGGCGAGGCCGAGGCCGCGCCGGCCGCCGACGGCGCCGCGCACGCGGTGCTGCAGGCGCGCTACGGCGCGGCGTACGCCCAGGTGCAGGCGGCCAACGCGGAGCTTGCTCAGCTCATGCCGCGCCTGCACGCGCGGCCCCACCTCGGCGTGGTTGCCGCGCCGCTGCCGCGCGAGGCGGGCGGCGGCGCGCGCGGGGCGGGCGCAGCCGACGCGGGCGGCGCGCCGCCGGCGGGCCCGGCCGCTGCGGCCGCCGCGCTCGTGGCGGCCGCGGGTGCCGAGGCGCACGCCCTGGTCGCGCGCGCGCGCACCAAGCAGGCGGCGCAGCAGCAGCAGCAGCCCGCCGCGGCGGACGCCGACGCGGCGGCCGCGGCCGCCGCGCCGCTGGCGGCGCCGTCGGCGGCGGCGGCCGCGGCGGACGGCCTGGTCGCGTCGTGCCTGGCGCTGCTGGTCGCACTGCAAAAGGCCACGGCGCCGCCGCGGCCGGGCGAGGCGCCACTGGGCGCCGCGGGCGTCGAGGCGACGCTGGACGGCGCGCTCGCGCAGCTGCGGCCGGCCAGCGCGGCGGGGCGGACGGCGCTCGCAGAGGTGGCCGCGCAGGTGGGGCAGCTGAAGGCGCTGCTGGCGCGTGCGCACTAGCGAGCCCGGCGGGCGGCGAGGGACCGGTGCGCGGCGGCGGCCGGCGCCGCGGGGGCGAGAGCGGAACGAACGCAGGGCGGGGGCTGCACACTGACCTGACTGCACAGTCTGTCGATAGACCCAACTGGCGCGGTGGTTGCGGGAGCGTGTTGCCGCGGTTGCGCGGCGCGGGCGAGCTGGAGGCCGTGATCGCCGCCGGCCCTGCGCGCCGCAGCTGCGGCACTGCGCGCTGTGGAGAGCGCGCGCGCTGCGGCTCTGGGGCTGGCCGCGGCGGCGGGCTGATGTTGAGGGCCGAGGTTACAGAGCTCGAGGCTCGCTCCGACATGGGAACACACGCGCGCCTGCGCGGCGCGCGGCGAGGCCGACCAAGGGTGCGCGCACGACGACCGTGCCCGCTGTGCCGCGGCGGCGCCGCGCCAGCAGAGACGGCCGGCGCGGGCGCGCGCCGCACACGAAACAACAAAACAAGCCCCCGCGCGAGGGCGCGCCGCCGAGTTGAGTTCACCGCTGAGTTGGGTTCAGGACCGGGGCCCGGGGGCGCCCGTGCGGCGGCCATGTCGCGCCGCTCAGTTCATGCTGCTGCCGGCCGGCTGCTGGCAGGCGCCGCCGCCATGCGCGGCGCTCTTCAGCCGTAGCGCACGGGGCCGAACTCGTTCGACGTCGAGGGGCAGCCGCAGCAGCAGCGGCAGGGGCAGCACAGGATGACGGTGAAGCAGTCGCACACGTCGCGCACGACCTTGAAGGGCAGGCACAGCACGTCAGTGATGCAGCCCATGCTTGCGGCTTGCACGGGCGAGCGCGGCGGCGCTTGTCGGCAGCGGCAGGCGTGCGTGTTCGGCTGGCTGGGGGGCTGGTAGGCTGTTGGTTGGAGAGGCTGGATCGCTGGTGTGCTCCAGGGCAGCGCGGCGGGGCCTTTTGAGCGCGGCGCGGCCCTCACACTGTGCCAGCTCCCGAGCTTCCCCGCTGCAGGACTTTGATGGAAGTGCGCCCGCCGCCCGAGCGCCCGCGGCGCGTGGCCCGGGAGCGATAGGCTGACAGCTCGCGACCAGTAGCGGCGCGCGGGGGCTGCAGGGAGGCCCGCGCCGCGCGCCGGCGGGCGGGCGCGGGCAGCGGCGCCGCTTTGATGGGCCGGGCGCCGGCGGTGCTTTGCTGGGGCGGGGACCCGGCCGCGGGTGGGGCTCAGCTGTACGGAACAGGCGGCTGCCGGCGGCGCGGCTCGCCGTGCCCGGGCGCGCGCGAGCCTGCGCGCGACAGCCAGCCTGGCCACGCCGTCGGCGATCGGATGCAGGGCCTGCCTTACCGCCAGCGCCGCCAGCGCTCGCCACTCTGCCACCTGCTGCTTCTGCTACTTCCTGCACGGGCCAAATGGTGCCGCAGGGTCCGATTGTAGTAATCATGCATCGATCAACCCCGGTCGCCGCGCGTGAGTTTGCAGATGAGCGCCGAACGCGAGATTGAGTGTTTAGGGGCAAAAGCACTGCTGGCGGTGCACACACAAAACAGTTCAAGAGGTGGCGCACACGTGAAAAAGCTGGCACGCACCGGCGCAGTGTGGCTCGCTCCGTCTGGCAGACCCAGCGGCAGCAGGCGCTGCCGCGGCTGTAATCAAGGGGGTGGGTTGGTCGTGCTCGCGTCCCTCGGAGCCTTGGTTGGTTTCTGCTGCGCCGCTCCCCCACCAGGCAGCGCTTCCGGCTTGCGTGCTGCTGCTCAGGCCAGGCTGGCGTTGCCGAGGTACGCCAGCGCCGCCTGCTGCGTGGCCATCGGGCCGATCAGGCTGTGCAGCGGCCCCTGCTGGCCCGCCGTCGCGGCGCTGATCTCAGCCGCCTGGGCGGCGAGCGTCGCGTTGCCGGCCGCGGCGCCCCGCGCGGCCAGCAGGCCGGCGGCCGCGTTGCTCGAGGCGTTGAGGTACGCGCCGACGGCGATGCGCTCGTGCACGCTGCGGCCGCGCCGGCGGCGGGCGCGGGCGCGCGGGTGAGCGGCGCGCGCGGCGCGCGCGCGGCCCGAGGCCCGGGCGCGCTGAGCACGCGCCCCGCGCCACACACACCTCGCCCTGTTGGGGCTGTAGAGCCCCTGCGCCATGAACAGGCAGGTCATCGTCACGGTGGCGATCACGGTCACGATCCACCCTGCAAGCGGGGCGCGCGGGCGCGCGACGCTCGGCCGCCGCGCGGCGCACGAGGCAGGGCCCGCCCGCGCCCCGCCCCTGCGCAGCGGACGCAGGCGCAGAGGGCGCACCGCACACAAACTTGACAAACAGGCGGCCGTTGAAGCCGCGGCTCCCCTCCCAAAGGCCGACGCCGGCGATGGCGCCGACGGTCGCGGGCGTGGAGCTGCAGCGCGGCGGCGGCGCGCGGGTGCGTCGGGCGCGGGCGCCCGGCGCGGCAGCGGGAGGGCGGGCGGGCGCGCCAGCGGGCGGGCGCGGCTCACGAGAGGGGGATGCCGAACCGCGACGCCACGATGACGACCGCGGCGACGCAGAGCTCAACGCAAAAGCCCCGCGAGTTCGTGAGCCGCGTCATGCGCACGCCCATGCTCTGCATGACCTTGTACCCGTCTGCGGGCGCGTGGGCGCGGTTGCGCAGGCGCAGGTGCGCAGGAGCAGATCTGCGCGTCTAGAGCCGCGGGCGCGAGGCGCGCGCGCTGCTCACAGGTGGCGAGGCCGAGGCAGATGGAGAGGCCGCCGACCGCGAGCAGCCAGGTCGGCACGGCGCTCTTTGCCGTCACGCCGCCGGTCGCCCACACGTGGTAGATGGCCGCCAGCGGCCCGACCGCGTTGGCGACCTCGTTAGACCCGTGGGCAAACGAGTTTGCGCACGCCGTCAACACCTGAAGCGGCAGCAGCGTCTCGCGCTTGGCGGCACGGCGGCACGGCGCGCGGCGCACGCGCGGTGCGGGCGGGCGCGCAGCGACGAGAGCGCGCGCGCCTGCAGGTATTTGAACGAGGTCTCGGCCTTGGCGTCAAACGTCTCTGCTGCCGCGTGGATCTCGGCGGTGCGCGCGTCGCTCTCCACCACCTGCGGCGGCCGCGGCGCGGGCGCGCGCGCGGGCGTCGGCGCGCGCCGCCGCGGCGTGGCGCGGCGCGCGCTGCCCCGGGGCCCGCCCGCTGGACAGGGGCGCCGCGCGCCGCGCGCGCCTCGTGGATGTCGGCGTCCATGCCGCGCGTCAAGAATTTGAGCGCCGCCGCGCCCGCGGCGCGCGCGCCGCCGGGCGCGGGCGCCGGCGCGCCGTCCACGACCGCGCCCGCGTCCTTGCCGGCGCCGGCCTTGGCGCCGGCGGCGGCGGGGATGCTGATCGTCGCGTCGCCCACCGCCGCGGCGGCGCTGGGGTGCGCGCGGGCGCGGGCGCGGCGCGTGCGTCAGGCGGGGGCAGCACGCCTGGCGGCGCCGGCGGGCCGCCCGGCGCGTGCGCCGCGCGCTCACTTGGCCGCCTGCTCGTCGAGGTCGCGCTGCACCTTGCGGCGCAGCAGCGGGATGCCCGCGGCCGCGGCGACGAGCGCCGCGCCGACCGCAACGACGGCGCTGATCCAGGCCTTCTTGGTGTCAGGGAGCTTGTCCCAGCCCGCGCCGGGCGCGCCCCTGCAGGCGGCGCGCGGCGGGCGCGCGGGCGGCGGCGGCGGTCGGCGGCCGGCGCGCGGCGCGCGGCGCCGGCTGCGCCTGAAACCCCGGGCCGGGCTGAGCGTTTGAGCTCGGCCTTTTCAAATTCAAATTCAAACGCGCAGCGCCGCCGCACTTACTTTGCCATAATGAAGAAGGACAGCGTGAAGAAGGTCACGAGCGTGAAGAGCGGCAGCAGCGCCACGGAGCGCCCGTACGCGTTGGCGCTGCGCAGCACAAACGTGCGCACCGCCCAGAAGAGCAGGAACGCCGCCACGCCGGCGAGGAGCGGGCTGAAGAGCCAGGACAGCACCTTGGGGGGCGGCGCGCGGCGGCGGCGGCGGCGTGGGTCGGGCGGCGTGCGCGGGGGGCGAGGCGAGGCGCGGGGGCCAAACGATGTCTGGGCGGGCGGGCCGCGGCCGCCCTCTCCCCGCGGCGGCGCGGCGGGGCGGCGGGGCGTCGGCGTGGGTGCACGCACGATTGCGGTCATGCCCTTGACATAGGGGAAGGCGGCGGTGCGGGTCGACCACACGACCGCGCCCCAGCCTCGGCCACGATCGCCCTGCGCGGCGCGGGGCGGGGCGGGGTGAGGCGGGGGTGGGGTGGGCCGCGGCGAGGCCGCTGGCGGTGGGCCAGCAGGCCGGGTGGAGGGGGGGGGGGGGGGGGGGGACGGGCCGGGGCGGCGCTCACATGCCGGCAATGGAGGAGACGATCGACTGCGTGGAGCTCACCGGCAGCTGCGGCGTGGCGCGCACGCGGGCGCGTCGGCGGGCGCGTCGGCGGGCCGGCGGGCGCCGCGCGCGCGCGCGCGCGGCGCCGGAAAAGAGCGCGCGCGGCGGCGGCGCGCGCGCGGCGCGGCGCACCCCGAAGTACGTGGCGGCCATCATCCAGATCGCGGTGCCGGCGAGGGCGCAGAGCATGCCATAGGCGAGGACGTCGGGCTGGCCGACGAAGCGGTCGATGTTTGTGATGCCGCTGCGCATCGTGTCGACGACGCCGGAGCCCTGGCGGGGGCGCGTGCGCGCGTGCGTGCGTGTGTGTGAGAGAGAGAAGGGGGGAGGGGTGCGGGGCAGCGGCGGGGCGCGCGCGGGCGGGGCGTCACCATCAGCACGGCGCCGAGGAACTCAAACACCGCGGCGATGAGCAGCGCCTGGCGCATGGTCAGCGCGCGCGCGCCGACGCTGGGGCCAAACATGTTGGCGACGTCCTGCGTGCGGCGGGCAGTCGGCGGCGGCGTGGCGGTCGGCGGGCGGCGGCAGGGCGGTCAACGCGTGTGCGGCCGGCGCCGATCATGCCTGCGCTGCTCACATTGGCGCCCAAGCCGAACCCAACGGCGACCGCTACGGCCACGCCGACCGCGAAGACTGCGGGAGGGCGGGAGCGCGGCGATCAGCTCGGCGGCGTTGGAGGAGCCGCCGGCGGCCGCGGCCGCGGCAGGCCCGCGCGGCGCCGATCATGCCGCTGCGGAGGACTCACTCCAGGTCACGGCGTCGTACATCGTGCGCCGGCGCCCGGCGGCCAATTCGGGTGTGTGGTGTGCTGCTGTCCGCTCGCAGCACGGGCTCGGCGGGGGGCTCTGGCCAACTGAAACCGTCTCAGAGCTTCTACGCCGGGGGCCGCGGCCGCTGCAACACGTGCTGTCTCTGCGGCGGACGCCGGCTTGCGCGGCGCGCAAGCCGGCGCGTGCGCGGGGCGTGTGCCGGTGCCGCCCACCAGATGTTCCCCGGCCCCCGCAGCCGAGCGGCCGGAGGACCGTCACCAGGTGAGCGGGCGCACGGCCGCGCCGCCTCGCCGCCGCGGCCCGCGCTCGAGCACGCCCGCCACGCTCAGCGGCGCGTCGTCGGCGCGCACGCCCGACCCCGGGCCGATGAGGCGCCAGAGGTCGCCGGCAAGCTTGGCGTCAAAGGCGTCCGGCTGCTGCGCGCCCCGCGCGCCCCGCACGGCGGCCAGGTACGCGCCGAGCTCGGCCGCCGCGGCCTCGGGCTGCCCCGCGTGCAGCAGCAGCACCGCGAGGTCGCGCCTGCAGCGCGCGGCACGGGCGGCGGCGTCGGCCGCAGCGGCCGCGTCGACACGCGCGCCTGTGGCTGCGTGCTGCGCGCGGCCGCGGCCGCGGCGGCGGCTCACCGCTCCTGCGGCTGCTCGTCGCCGACCAGCATGACCAGCCGCTCCGCCGCGGCCACGCAGCGCATCAAGTCGCCGGCGCCCTGCGCGGCAGCGGGCTCGGCGCTCGCCGGCGCGGCGGCGGCGGCGGCGTGCCGGCGCGCGCGCGAGCGCGCGAGTGCGGCGCCGCGGCTCACCGGGCTCGTCCAGATGCCGCGCTGCAGGCGGTGCGCCGCGGTGGCCGACACGGCGCGCAGCGCGGCCGAGATGTCGTCCGACCCGAGCGCCGCCTTGGCCGCGGCCCTGCGGGCGCAGGCGGGCGCGGGCGGTCGCCGCCGCGTCGCGCCGCCCCGCGCGCGCCGCGACGGCGTCACCTGACAGGCAGGGGCCCCCCTGCCGCCGCCGCACCTGAAGCCGCCGGCGCTCGCCCGCCCGCCCTCAGCCGGGTCATCGACGTTTGTGTCCCACGGAAACGGCCAGTAGGCTCGCTTGAGATGCCTTAGCAGCTCGGCCAGCGCGTCGCTGCTGCACGTGTTGAGCAGCTCCGCGCGCGCGTCGCCGCGCGCGCCGCCCGCGCCGGGCGGCGGCGCCGGCGACAGCCGCATGCGCGCCAGCGGCGCCGCGGCGGGCAGGCTGCTGAAGTTGCCGTAGTCAAAGGTCACGGTGAAGTCAATCGCCCCCGCCAGCAGCAGCTGCGCCGCGACCTCCGAGTAAAGGATGGCCAGCGCTGCGAGGGGGCGGGCGCGCCGCGCGCGGCGCGGGCCCACCCCGTCGGGCGTCGGCGGCGGCGCGGCCGCCCGCAGGCGCGCGCGCGCGGAGGGTGCGGCGCCAGCGCACCGGCGGGGCAGCCGCGGCGCTTGACCAGGACGTCGTTGAGGTACGCCAGCCGCGCGTCCTCGTACACACCCGGGTGATCCAGCAGCGTGCGCCGCGGCAGCGCGCTGCGGCCGTGCGGCGGCAGCGCGAAGCCCGCGCTGCGCACGCCGGCAAACCACGGCGCCGCCGCCGCCGCCGCCTGCTCGGCGGCGGGCGCGCGCGCGAACAGCGCGTGCTCCATGGCCGCCACGACCTGCTGCGGCGGGAGGCGGCGCAGCGCGGCCCAGCGGCCCTCCCCGGCGGCGGCGGCGCCGGGCCCGGCGGCGGCCGCCGCCGCCGCGTCGAGCTCCGCCGCCACGTCGGCGGCAAGGCGGCTGATGCGAGCGAGGTACGCGTCCACGGGGAAGGGCACGGTGGAGGAGGAGGCTGCGGCGCGGCGGCGGCGACGTCGCCACGCGCGCAAGACAGACAGCGAGCAAGATATAGGAGGCGCGCGCACGTGCTGCGCGCGCACCGACGGCGTCATCCTCCGCGGCGACCAGCAGCGCGGCCCGCGCGAGCTGCAGCCGCGCCTCGCCGGCCGCGAGGCACGCGGCAAAGCCGACGCGCGCCTGCGCCGCCAGCTCCTCGCTGAAGTCGGTCCGCCGGTAGCGCGGGTCCGCCTCGACGTCGTGCCGCGGCCGCACCTCCGCCGGCCGCAGCGGGTCCTCCCTGCGCCGGCCGCGGCGGTGCGCTCGGCCGCTGCTGCCGCGCGGGACACAGCTCGGCCGCTGCCGCCGCGCTCGGCCGCGCCGCGCCGCCCTCACTTGAGGCGCTGGTAGTCGGCGTGGCGCCCGGCGTGTAGCCTGGAGCGCCGGTCCCATGGCCGCGGCGGCGCTGCCGGGCCCCGCGCCGCGAGCATTTTGGCGTGCCGGTGTAGCAGCGGCTCTCGGCGGCGCGCGGGGCGGGCGCCGGTTCGCGGCGGGGGGTGCGTGGCGGGGGTCTGGAAGCGCAGGGCGGGCGCTCCACGCGGCGTGGGCCACACCCTGCGCGTCACAGCGGTGCAGCGGGCGCGGACGCGCCGCCACGCGTCCCCTCCCGCGCCGCCGCCCGCCGCCCGCGCAGAGGGCCGGCGGCAGCACACGTGGCGACCGGCCTGCCGACCGCGCGCCCGCCGGCATGGGGGGCGCCAAGTTCTACGCCGTGCGGCGGGGCCACCGCCCCGGCGTCTACACCAGCTGGCCAGACTGCCAGGCGGCCACGGCGGGCTTCTCGGGCGCGGTGTACAAGTCCTTCAAGACGCAGGAGGAGGCCCAGGCCTGGCTGAGCGGCGGCGCGGCGCCGGCGCCCGCCACCGGCCCGACGCGCGGCGGCGCTGCTCGCGCGGGAGCGCCCGCCGCCGGCGGCGGCGGCGGCGGCAAGTTCTACGCCGTCTGCCGCGGCCGGCGCACGGGCGTGTTCCAGGGCTCGTGGGCCGACGTGAAGCAGTGGGTCGAGGGCTACTCCAACCCCGTGTTCAAGGGCTTCGCGACCGCCGCCGAGGCGGAGGCCTTCCTCGCCGCAAACGGCGCGGCCGGCGGCCGGCCCGCGGGCGCGGGTGCGGCGCCGCCCGCTGCGGGCGCGGCGCGGCCCGGCGGGCCGCCGCGCGCGCGGGGCGCCGCTCACGCGCGCCGCCCGCCCGCCCGCCGCCGCCGCCGCCGCCGCCGCCGCCGCCGCCGCCGCCGCGTGCAGGCGACGCCGCCGGCAGCGCCAAGCGCCAGCGCGGCGCCACCTACGAGCCGCCGCCGCCGCCGCCGGCGTTCGGCGCGGGCGCGCCGGCGGGGCGGCAGGGCCAGCAGCAGCCACTGCCGGGGCTGGCGGCGCAGGCGGGCGCCGCTGGTGTGCCGCCGCAGGAGCCCATGGTCACCATTTTCTTCGACGGCGGCTCGCGCGGCAACCCCGGGCGCGCGGGCTACGGCTACGCCGTGTTTGACCGGCAGACGAACGAGCGGGTGCGGCGCCCGCGCGGCCGGGCGCGCGCGCGAGCGCACACACGCGTGGGGCGGGCGCCGCCCATCGCCGCGCGCCCGCGCGCGCAGCTGCGCATGGGCTGCCGGCCGCTGCCGTTCAACTCGACCAACAACGAGGCCGAGTACGCGGGGATGATCGCGGGCATGCGCGTGAGCGGCGCTGCGCCGAGCTGCGCCGAGCTGGGCCGAGCTGGGCCGAGCTGCGCCGAGCACCGCCGAGCGCCGCCGAGCGCCGCCGAGCGCCGAGCGCCGCGCCGCCCCGCAGCACGCGCTGGAGGTGCTGGGCGCGCGGCACCTCGTCGTGCGCGGCGACAGCCAGCTGGTGGTGCGGCAGATGACCGGACAGTACCAGGTGGGCCGCCAGGCAGCAGCGGCACCCAGCAGCAGTGCCGCCCCGCCCCGGCCCCCAGCGCGGCGCCGGTGGCGCGGCGGCTGTTGCGGCGCCCGGGCCGCGCACGGGCCGCGCCCGGCCGCGCGTAGCGACGCCCCGCCGCGCCGCGCCGCAGGTCAAGGGCGAGCGCCTGCTGCCGCTGTTCCGGGAGGCCAAGCTGCTGCAGGAGCGCGCGGCGAGCTTCCAGATCGAGCACGTGTATCGGTGCGGCGCGCGCGCGCAGACGCGCCCTCGGCCGGCTGCCGCCGCCCGCGCGCGGGGCCGCCGACGCGAGGGCGCCTCCGCCGCGCCGCCGCCGCCGCCGCCGCGCTGGCCGCCCTGGCGGCAGGGAGGACAACGCGCTCGCGGACGCGCTGTCCAACCTGGCGATGGACAGCGACGCCGCGGTCGACCGCGTCGTCGTGCAGGCGGCGGGCGGCGCCGACCGCGGCGCGCTCGCGGGCCTGCTCGCGGCGGCGGCCAACGTGGACAGCGACGTGCGGCTCGTCAACGCGCTGCGCACCAGCCCCACCCTGCTGCGCGGCGCCGCGGCGCTGCTGGCGCAGGTGTGGGACAACCAGCCCGAGGAGGAGGTCATCGCGCAGCTCTGCGAGCGCGGCTGGGACGACGACACCGGCGGGCCGCCCGTCGCGCCGCTGCCGCTGCCGCTGCCGGACGGCGGCGGCGAGGGCGGCGGGGGCGGCGGTGACGGCGGCGGGCGGGGCCTGCAGGCCGTGGCCGTGGCGGCGGTCACGCTGGGCGCGGGGTGGGGCCGGGAGATCCGGCGGCAGGAGGAGGTGCTGCGGCGAGAGCAGCTGCAGCACCAGCGGCAGCAGCAGCACCAGCACCAGCACCAGCAGCAGGCCGGCGGCGGCGGCGGCGGTGGCCCGCCCGCTGCGCTGCGCGCGCAGCAGCGGCTTGCGGCCGGCTGGAGCTGGCAGGCGCAGCAGCAGCAGCAGCAGCAGCAGCAGCAGCAGCAGCAGCAGCAGCAGCAGCAGCAGCAGCTGGCGCACCCGCCGCAACATCCGGCGCTCGGCGGCGTGCTGGCGATGCGGGCGGCTGGCCGCCCCAGCTGGCAGGGCGGCTGGCCAGCGGGCAGCAGCGGCCGGCAGCTGCCTGGCCTGGCGGGCGGCGGCAGGGCCCTGCCGCGCGTGCCGCCGTCCGTGCAGCCGCACCACGAGGCGCTGCGGCCGCGCTGGGGCGCCGGCTGCGGGCAAGCGCTGCGGAGCGGCAGCCCGCGCGGGCGCGCGGCGAGCATGGCGGTGACGGCCGCCGCGCTGGCGGCTGCGGGCCGGCTGTGGCGGCGGCGCGGGGGCGGCGGCGGCGCCGGCGGGGGCGGCGGCGGCGCCGGCGGGGGCGCCGGGCGGCAGCGCGCGGGGCGACAGGCTCAGCTGCGCGCGCTCTCGGCGTGAGGCTGGCGCCACGTGCAACTACGACACCGCGGCAAGCGCGCAGCTGAGGGTACCGCCGCGGGCAGGCCGTCAGCAGCGGCGGCGTCGTTTTGGCGGGTGACGCCCGCCGACCGCAGATCGGCGCAGGTCGCCGCCGGCGCTCGCCGTCGCCGCGCTCCCTTGCGCTGCCGTGGACCAGCGCGCGACCGCCCGGCCGGCCTGCGCGCCGCGCGCCCGCCACCAGCTCTTGCGCTCGGCCTGCCGAGCTCCTGGGCCGCGTCTTGGGCCTCGATCAATCCCGCGGGCACGTTGCGCTGCCACCCACCTCGCCGGCGCACCGCGTCGCGGCGGCGTCGACAAACCCGGCATCGGCAGCCTGGGCCGGCCTTCCCCAGCCCGCCCCGCCCTCGCCGCGTGGCCCGCAGGCCACGGTCGAAGCCCGCAACCCCCGCGTCGCGCGCTGGGGTGCAGCCGCTCATCATCAGCAGCCGCAGGGAGCAGTCGCCTGAGAGCGCAAGATGGCCGGCGCCGGGGGCCCGCTGGAGGTGCCGGCATGGGGCGTCGCGCTGCTCTTCATCGGCTTCCTCGTGCTCACCCTCATCTGGGACAAGGCCATGCACTCGCTGGAGTGCCTGCTCAAGCGCAAGGGCAAGCGCGGCCTGCTCGAGGTGCGGCGCGGCCGGCGGCGGCGGCGAGGGCCGCCCGCGGCGCGCGGCGGCATCATCGAGCCCGCGCTGCGCGCAGGTGGTGCACCACCTCAAGGACGAGCTCCTGGCGGTGGGCGTGATCTCGCTGCTGCTGCCCTTCGTTGAGGTGCGCGGGGCGCGCGCGCGATCGGCGACGACCGCGCCGGCGCCGGCGGCGGCGGCCCGCCGTCGTCGCCCAGCCGCTCACGCACGGCGCTGCCCTGCTCCCCGGCCCGCCCTGGGCCTGGCGCTGCCCAGGTGTACATGATGCTGATCTGCGTGCCCAAGGGCCTCGCGCTCTCGGCGCCCGCGTACGGCAAGGTCGGCGTGACCGGCGCGCGGCGCCTGCTCGCCGCGGCAGCGGCGCTGGCCGAGCCGGCCGGCCACGCGGCCGAGGCGGCCAGCCACTCGGCCGTGCCGCTCGGCGGCGGCGTCGGCGAGAAGGCGGACTACGCGACGAGCAGCAGCCACGCGTGCGGGCCGGGCAACGTGCAGCTCTACCCCGTCGAGGCCATCCACGGCACCCACATCTTCATCGCAATGGTGCGCCGCCGCCGCCGCCGCCGCCGCCGCCGCTGCCGCGGGCCGCGCTGTGCTGCTGTGCTGGCGGGCGCGGCGGGGCGGCGGCGCGGGGCGGGCAGTGGCGCGTGGCCGGGCGGGCGGGCGGGCGCGGCCGCGCCGTCGGCCGAGCGCGCACGCGCCCCCTCCTCGCCGCCAGGTGGCCATCGTGCACATCGGCTACTCCTGCCTCAACATGCTGCTCTGCCTCGCGCGGGTGCGGCCGCCCACCCCGCCGCGCCGCGCACGCTGCCACGCGCCGCCGTGCGCGCGCCGCGCGCTGCTGCCGCCCGCCGCGCAACTTACGCGCCCGCGGCGCCCTGCCGCGCCCGCCGCGCCCGCCGCACCTGCGCCGCGCCCGCCGCCGCGCGCAGCTGCACCGCTGGCGGCGCTGGGAGGCGGCCGCGTGCGGGAGCCCCGTGATCCGCGTCAGCCAGCGCATCGTCGCGGCGCTCGCGCGCAACCCCTTCACCCACGGCCTCGTGTCGGTCGTCAGCCAGTTCAGCCTGAGCGTCAACCAGGACGTCTACTGCGCCGTGCGCCGCCTCTTCCTGGAGCAGCTCAAGCGCCAGACCGGCAGCGAGAAGCTGCCCTCGGCCTTCCCCTTCCTCAAATTCGTCAAGGCACGGCGGCGCAGCCTGGGCCAGACGCACGCGCCGCGCGGGGGGCACGCGCGCACCACGCGTGCGCGCGCGCGCTGCGCGCCGCCGCAGCCGCCGCGCTCACCGCGCCGCGCCGCGCCGCGCCGCGCCGCGCCGCGCGCTCGCCGCCCCGCAGGAGACGACCGAGACGTCGCTGGGCAGCGTGATCGGCGTGTCGTGGTACATGTGGGGCTTTGCAGTCATCCACCTTATCATCCCATACCCCTACCGCGCCTACAGGTGAGCCCGCCGCCGGGCGCCGGTGCCCGCGGCCACACGGCGCGCCGCTGGCGGCTGCCGCCGCCGGTGGCCGAGCGGTCACCGCCGTGTGTTGTTTGTTTGTTTGCTGTGCGCGGTGCGCGACTGCCGCCACGAGCGCCGCCACCAGCACGCGCCCGTCCACGCGCCCGCCCACCCGCCCGCGCCCGCGCGCCGCGCCGCCGCGCCCGCAGTCTGGTGGCCATCTGCGTCGTTGGAATGATCCTCATGCTCATCGCCGGCGCCAAGCTGCACAGCGTGGTCGTGCACCTCGCGGCACGCGCGCAGGCGCTGTACGGCGTCGAGTCGATCGCGGAGCACGCGGCGAGCGTGTCGATGCGGCGCGAGAGCTTCCTGACGTCGCGCGGCTCCGCCGAGGTGCCGGCGCTGCCGGCGGGCAAGGACGCCGCCGCGGTGCCGAGCAAGGACGCGGACGACGCGCCGAGGTGCGCGGGCGGCGCGGCGCACGCGCGCGCGCGGGCGGCGTGCGGCGGCAGCGGCGGCGCGGAGCCCGCGCGCGCGCGCCGGCGGCCGGCGCAGCGCCCCAGCGCGCCTCGCGGCCCCCGCACACCCGCGCCCGCCCGCCCGCCCGCGCCGCCCGCCCGCCCCGCCCGCCCGCCCGCCCGGCGCGCCGCAGCCGCGTGAGCAGCGCGCAGAGCGATGCGCGGCCGCGGTCGCCCGCCTTTGGCGCGGCCGCCAAGCCGCAGCACCGCATCCGCCACCACCTGCACAAGCAGCGCGCCGGCATCGGCCGCCTCCACGACGGCATGACGCACCGCATCAAGACCGACGAGGCGCTCGAGGAGCTCTTCTGGTGCGCGCGCGATCTCCACAGCGCGATCTCCACAGCGCCGCGCAACCCGCCGCGCGCCCCCCGCCCGGCCCCACGCCGCGCCACCGCGCCGCCGCGCCCGCGTTCTCACGCGCGCCCGCCCGCCCGTGCCCGCCGCCCGCAGGTTCAAGCGCCCCAAGCTCATCCTGTTTTTCTACAAGATCGCCTTCTTTGAGAGCGCCTTCTGCCTCACGCTGCTGCTCTTCGGGCTCTGGTGCGCGGCGGAGCCGTTGTCCAGGGCTGACGGGAGGGTTGACCGAGGCTTCTTCGCGCCCAGCCGCCCCGGCCGGCCGCGCCGCCGCGACCGACCGCGCGCGCCGCGCCGCGCCGCCTGCTGCCTTTTTTTGCAGGAAGGACAACCAGTTCCTGCCCGACTTCAAGTACTACCGCGGGCAGTTTGTGGCCTACATCATCGTCTTCATCGTCAACATCGGCCTCTGCGTCTACCAGGCACGCGGTGCACACGCGCACATGCGCCGCGGCGGGGGGATGCGCGGGGCGGCGGCGCGCAGGGCGGCGGGGATTCGCAGGGCGGCGGCGGCGCGGCGGCGGCGGCGTGGCGGCGGCGCGGCGGCGGCGCGCAGCAGCGGGAGCGGGGGAGCGCCGTGCGCGGGGGAGGCGGGCGCCTCACGCCGCCACGCGCCGCCCGCCCGCCCGCATGCACGGCCACGCGCGGGATGCGCAGAGCGGCGCGGTGCTGCCTGTTTATGCCCTGGTCAGCACGGCGGACAGCCAGGCGGTCACCGCGGCGGGCCTCTTCCTCAGCGCCAACCTCAGGCGCGCACCCGCCGTCGCCGCGGGCCCTGCGCGCCGCCGCCGCCGCGGGCCTCGTGCGCCGCCGCGGGCGCCGCGCGCCGCCGTCGACCCGCCCCGCCCCGCGCTCTGCTGCCGCCGCCGCCGCGCAGGCACAAGGAGGCGCGCGCGGCGGGCGAGGAGGCGGTGTCGCGCAAGGAGGCGCACGAGGCGATCCTCAAGCTCCAGGTGCTCAACACCATCAACATGCTGCACAACCTGGGCGGCCCCAGCAACGGCGGCGCCCGCGCGCCCATCACGGGCCACGGCTGGGCGCGCGTGCGCGCGGCGCTGCACCAGGGCGCGTTTGCGCCCGGCGGCGCCGCCGCGGCGGGGCGCGACGCCGCGCCGGAGCGCGACCTCGAGGCGGGCGCGCCCTGAGCAGCAGCGCGGCGGGGCGCGGACGTCCAAGGGGAGGGGGGGGAGGGGCTCGAGCGGGCGCTGTGCTGCTGCGCGCGTTGACGCGCGGCGCCGCTGCCACATGCCGATGCCGCGCGCCGGCTGCGAGCGCACGTTGAAAATGAGTTGAATAGCGGGCGCGGCGTCTGCCGCCGCGGGTGCGTCGTGGGCGAGGCGTATGCCAAGAAAGGGCGGGTTGCTTGCGTTGCTTGGCAGCGCCAAGCGCATGAATGACTGCCGCGCGGCGCCCCGCGGGCCGCCGCCGCGCCGGCCGGACTCGGCCTATGAATTGCTGTGCAGCGTAGCGGGTCACGAGGACATGTCGGACGGTGTGCACCCGGTGGGGTTTCAAATGGCTGAGGTGCTGGGACCGCCAATGGAGTCGGGGGTTTCCATCGCGCTGGCGGCGTGCTCGGCACTTGCAGAACTAGGCTTGTGCCGCGCCAGTGCAGCAACGGCTCGACTGAACTGGAGTCCGGCAGTGGTGTGCCGCCGGGCGGCAGCGCTGCAAGGGATCGCTGGCCCGTGTGTGGACGCGCGAGGCGGCTGCGCGCGCCGGCCGCCCGCGCCCTGGACCGCGCGCCGCGCCCTGAACCGCGCGCGCCGCGCCTGGTCCGCGGCGCCCGCCGCCGTGCTCAGAGCCCGGCTGCCCCGCACAGCTGCGCGGCCCGACGCCCAGCAGCAGCTGCGCACGCGCCGTCCACGCAGCAGCAGCGCCCGCCGCGCGCCGCAGCGCCGCCGCAGGCCTCGCCCTCCGCGGGGCGACCTCGACTTGCGCGCCCGGCGCTGGTCGCCACCGCACGCACCCCCCGGCGCGCCCGTGGCGAGGGCAGCGCGGCGCCGCTGGCCGCGGGCGCGCCGCCGCCAGCGCGCACAGCCTCTCCCGGCCAGCCGCTCAAGCCGCTCCCTGCCCGCCGACCGGCCAGGCGCGTGCTGCCGACGCCGCCGGCGCACGCTGCGCGCCACACGCGCACGGCCGCGCCGTCGACGCCGCCGCTGCTGCCGCGTTTGCAGGGGTGCGCGCTGCGATGTCTGACAAGGCCAGCGGCGGGCGGGCTGGCCCCAGCAGGCGGCAGGCCGCCCGGGCGACGCCCAGCGGCGACGCCAGTGCGGCAGGCGCGGCAGGCGCGGCGGCCGCTGGGCAGCAGCAGCGCGAGGCGGGCGGCAAGCGCGCACGCCACGCCAGCGAAGATGCCGCGCCGCCGGCCAAGAGGCGGGGCGTGGCCAAGGCCGAGCCCAAGCCCGACGCGGCGGCGGACCCGCAGCAGGCGGTGCTGGCCGCGCTGCAGCAGGGCGAGCAGGGCGCGGCAGCGGCGCAGCTGGCGGCCATGGCGCAGCCGGCCTTCCTGGACAGCCTGGGCGCAGCCTTGCAGCCGCGCGGTGGCGCCGTGCGCCTGCTGGCAGCGCTGGCGGAGCCGGCGCACGCGCAGATGGGGCGCCTGCTGCGCATCGCCTCTGACGGCGGCGAGCCCGAGGCGGCGCGCGTGGCGGTGCGCGTCGTCTGGCAGGCGTTTGACCTGGCGGGCGCAGCGCCGATGCTGGAGGCCGTGCTGGCGGCCGAGCAGGGCGTGCTCCTGCTGCTGCGCGCCTGCAGCGTGCAGCAGCAGGCGGCGGGCGGCCAGGCGGGCGAGCCCGACCTGGAGGACGTGGCCGCCCGCATCACCAGGGCCGCGACCAGCAGCTCCTGGCCACAGCTGGTGCCTGCTCTCGTGGAGGTGATTGCACAAGAGCAGCAGCAGCCGCAACAGCAGCAGCAGCAGCAGCAGCAGCAGCAGCAGCAGCAGCAGCAGCAGCAGCGGCGGCGCTGGTGTGCTGCAGCAGCGACCGAGCTGCTGGACGAGGTGACCCAGGCCCGTGCGTGTGCGCAAGAGCTGCTGGCACCTCACGCCGCGACGCTGCTGTCGGCGGCGATGCAGCGCGGCGAGGACGCACAGATGCAGATTTTGGCAGTCAAGGCCGCCAGGAGAGTCTCTGCTCACGCCAGCCTGCGGCCGATGCTGCCTGAGCTCCTGCAGCTGATCGCTGCTGCCGGGAGCACGCAGCTGCAGGTGGACACAGGCATACGGGTGGGGGCTTTGGTTGGGCTGCGCAGCGCGGCGGGGCGGCACGTGCTGGTGCAGCACGCCGGCGCTGTCGCGGGCGCGGTGGCGGCGGTCCTGCGCATGCCGTTCTCGGGCGGGGCGGCGTTCGGGTATCGAAGCTATAGCCGGCAGCAGGATGCGTTTGCACTCATCACTTGTGGCACAGCATGGCGCGTCGCAGCTGGCGCAGGCGGGGGCGCCGCTGGTGCAGCTCGTGGACGCGTTTGCCAGCCTTCCTTCCGGCACAGGTGGCATTGTTTCCGACACAGACATTGGCAGCGCTGTCCAGGTGCTGGCGCTGCTCGTGCCACTGCCGGCCGCGCACCCCGTGCTGCTGCGGAGCGAGGGCCTGGACCTGCTGGTGGGAATGACGGATCGGTATGTTTGGTATGGGATCGGCGGCGGCGAGCAGCGCGTGTCCGCGTGCCTGCGCAGCCTGGGCGTGCTGCTGGCGCACTCGCGCGCTGCGGCGGCCGGCGGCGACGCCGCCCGCGCGCGGCTGGGCGCCGCCGTGACCGTGGAGCACGTGCAGCTCCTGGTGGACGGGCTGGCGCGTGTCGAGCGCAGAGACTTGCACGTGGAGCGCGCCGTGTGCCTCTGGGCCTGCTTGCTCGCCGAGGTGCCGCGCGCCCAGCTGTGCGTGGGGCTGTTCCTGGACCAGCTGAGGGCCCTTGTGGAGCGGGTGGCGGCTGAGCAGCAGCGCACGGGGGACGGCGACGGGGCAGCCGCCCTGCTCGCTGAGCTGGAGGCAGCCGCTGCCGCCGTCGCGGCGCTGCGGCAGGAGGCGGTGCGCGCGCGGCTGGACACGCAGCAGCTGGCGGTGAAGTGCGCCGAGGCGTGCCTGCGCGCGCACACGGTGCCCGGCGACGGCAGGCACGCGGCGCTCGCGTCTGCGGTGTCGCGCAAGCTCGCAGCGGCGCTCGTGGCGCACGAGACACTCGCGGCGGACGTGGCGCGCTTTTGCGGCTGAGCTCGGCCTCTTGAGAGGGCGCTCGTGTGGCCCTCGGTCGGTGACGGTTGAGTTGCGAGGCGATGTGTGTTAAGTGACACATCACGCCGTACGACGTGCAGCCGCCAGACCCGTTCGTTCGCGGTCCGGCCAGCGCAAGCTGGCGAGCCCCCGATCAAGAGGGGCAAGCCAGGTTCGAGGATCAGTCCAGTTCAAGGACCACTCAGCCACAGCCACAGCCGCAAGCGGATGAAGCAAGGGGATGAGCGCGCAAGCAAGGGAATGCGCGGCCAAGGCAAGAAGAAGGGAATGACGCTGGGCGCACGCCTGCAGGGCACAGGCACGTGCCTGCTCCGCACAGGTGCCCGCATATACCTTCTCCGCGTTTCTGTCTGGTAAGGGTAAGTAAGAAAAGAAGGCCGGACTAATGAGGCTGCACATGGTAGCTGGTGCGCCCTCCAGCTAGCTCAACTGAATGCAGCTAAAGCCCCCGCCCAACACCCACAGACGCGCGCTTGACAAGGACAAAAACCATGGTGTTTGCCCCACCCACCCCAGCTGGAAGGTTTATCCATGCCCGCACTGCGCGCCTGGTAGGCGTTCGTGCAGGCGGCTGCTGTGCAGGTGCGCCCAGCCCTGCGACGTACGTGGTGCAACTCGCGTCGCCGCAAGACGCCCCGTGACGCGCCTCTTGGGCCGCAGCCAGAAAAAAAGCAGGGCTTTAGGACGCGGCGCTGGCCGCGTGGCCCGGCCGCATTATGCAACGCGTGCTGCCGCACGAGGCCACCCGACGCGGCCGCGGGCCCGCAGTCGTTCAAAGGGGCCTCGCCGTGGCGTCGGCCGCGCGTGTGCCGAGGAGACTCGATGCGCAGAGACTCCTTGGCGCGGGCTCCAACGCTGCGGTCAACCTGGGCCCCCTGTCGGCACGTTATTCCGCGCCGCCGCCGAGCGCTCTCAGCCCTGCGCGCCCGGCAGCTGGCTGTTGGGCGCGACGCACGCGGTGCCCTTGTTGTTTGGCTCCTGGCCCGCCGGGCACGCGCGGCAGGCGTCGGTGGTGCCGTCGTTGAAGGCGGGCGGGCTCTGGCTGCGGCAGTGCAGCGTGCAGGGCTCCTTGGCGCCAGCGGCGTCACCGTAACCAGCGTCGCAGACTGCGGCGCGAGGCGGGCAGGGCGGGCGTCAGCGCTGCCGGCAGAGCAGTGCGTGGGAAAGCGCGCGCTGCGCTGCGCTGCGCTGCGCTGTGCTGCGCTGCGCCGCGCGCCGCCGCTGTGCTGCCCTGACGCCGCAGCGCAGATGCTCACCAGACGCAGCCAGCGGCGTGCAGAAGCTCGCGCCCGCCTGTGAGGTCTCGTCCGCGTCGCAGGCCTGGCAGCTGCCAAACATGCCGTTGTTGAACGTGCCGGGCGCGCACTGCGTCGTGCACGCCGGCGCGCCGCCGTAGCCGGCGTTGCAGGCTGCGCAGCGGCGGGCGTGGCGGGCGGCGGGGTCAGCGGGCGGGCCGGGACGAGTGCGCGTGGGCCGCCGCGGGGGGTGGCGCGCACACGTCAGCAGGCGCGTGCGCGCGGCAGCGCACACTCACTTGTCCGGGGGACGGCGACACACTCCGCCAGCGCGCGCGCGCCGGCCGCCGAGCTGGTGCCGGCAGGGCAGGGCTCGCAGTCCCGGAAGGTGCCGTCGTTGTAGGTGCCGGCGGGGCAGCGCTGCTCGCACGTGAACAGGCCGCCCGTGCCGGCGGGGCACTTGGCGTCCGGCGCGCGGCTGAGGTCGGCGCGGCCCCAGTCGGGGCTCGCAAACCAGCTGCGCACGCCGATCTGGTCCTCGCCGCCGCGCAGCGCAAAGCCCTTGCCGGGGACGTAGATCCAGCCCCAGCACGCCGCGTTGGTGGCGCACTTGGCGGCGCAGGCGGCCTCGTCGGCGCACTCGCCCCACGACACCGCGTCCACCGCCTCCACCAGCGCCCGGTCCGGCGGCGTGCCGACCTTGCCCGCCGCCGCGAGCGCGGCCATGGGCGCGCCCATCGCGCAGCGCGCAAACGCGCCGGCGCCGGTCTGCTGCGTCGTCTTTGCGGTGACCTTGTCGGCGCTCGCGCCGGCCACGAGCTGGCTCGGCGGCAGCTTGTAGAAGAACGCCGCGCCAGAGTAGGCGGGGCCCACGGGCGCGAGCTCGGCGCGCTTGCACGTGCCCGCGCCGCCGGCCTCCCACTGCACCACGCAGCACTGGCTCGGGTCGCACGCGGCCATGCAGGCCGCCATGTCGGCCGCGCCGGCGTCGACGGCAAAGAGCGAGTCCGGCAGCGCCAGGCGCGCGCCGGCGGGCGCCGGCAGCTGCGCGTAGCGCGGCACGCAGCCGTCCACGCCGGTCGCGGAGGTGAAGGTCACGCCGTAGGACGTGTACTTGTCACCCACGGGGTGGTTGAACGCCGTGGAGGGGCAGGCCGAGCACCACAGGCTGCTGCCGTCCTGCGTCTTGCCGCTCTCGCAGGGCGCGCAGTCGCTCGTGCTCGTGCTGTTGGGCTTGGACGACGGGATGCCCCAGCCAGGCGCGCACACTGCGGGACGCGCGGACAAACAACAGGGACGAGAGGCAGAGAGAGGTGAGCGGGCGGCCGGACAGGGCGCGGCGAGCGCCCGAGGCCAGCACCGCACAGCGTGGCGGCGCGCGGCCGCGGCGCTCACCGTCGCAGGCGGCCGAGCCGGCGGCGGACGACCACTGCCCGCGCGGGCAGGGGAGGCAGGTGGGGTTGCGGCTGGGCTGGCCGGCATCGCTGTCTCCGGGCTGGTAGAGGCCGGCAGGGCAGGCCACAGCGGGCATGCTCGCGTCCGCGTTGGCCGGCGCCCAGGGCTGCGCCGCGTCGTTGGAGAAGACGCCGTACCCGGGCGGGACCTTGCAGTCGCGCACGGAGGCCTGGAAGGTGCCGTTGCCGGGCACGTACGCGGTCACGCGGCCGTCGGGGCAGAGCTGGCACGGCCCCATGCGGCCCTTGGGCGCGTACGAGTTGTCGGGGCACTGGTTGGCGCCCTCGCTGGTGTAACTGTAGCCCTTGGGGTTCTTGCAGTCGTTGAAGCCCGCCGAGCCCGGCGCCGAGAGCAGGTTGCTCGGGCAGGGCTTGCACGGCGCTGCGCCGAGGCCGTAGACCGTGGTGACCGCGCCATACATGTTGGCGGGGCAGGGCTTGATCGCCATGTACGCGTTGTACGTGCCGTTGGCAAACAGGGACGTGTCCAGGCCCATGCCCCAGCCCGGCAGGATGTCTGCGCATGGGCGGCGAGCCGGCGGCGCGGCAAGGCGAGTCAGCGACGGCCGCGGGCGCGGCGCTGCGCGCGTGAGGCGCGCGCCCGGGGCGGGCGCCGGCGCCGGTGCTCACAGCAGGCGGTGGACGTGGACGCGACGTAGCCGGGGCGCGGGTCGTTCGGCACGAGGCCGGCAGAGGCCTCGTCGACGTCCACGAGCGCCGCCAGGATGTCCTTGCCGCACGCCGTGCACGCGGCCGCGCTGTCGGCGCCGCTCGCCTCGGACACGGCCACCCAGCCGGTGCGGTAGTAGCCCTGCCCGGTCGCGACGTCCGTCACGCACTTGTCGAGCCGCGGCGCCGCGCCGGGCGCGGTCTTGATGTAGTAGCCGGGCGGGACCGCTGCGCAAGCGCGCGGCAGCGCGGTCGGCGGCCCGCGGCGGCAGGGCGCGGCGGCGGCAGCGCGCGAGCGCGGCGGGGTAGGCGGCGGGCAGCGCCGCGCGGCCGCGCGCACCGCAGTCGTCGGCGGTCGTGGAGCCCACGTCGCGCGTGGTGGCGGCCGAGGGGCAGCGGATGCAGGCCAGGGTGGTGCCGTTGCCGAAGAAGCCGATCGGGCAAAAGCTGACGTTGGTGGGGTTGCCGGGGCCGCCCACGGCGTGCAGGTTGAGCGGCAGCGTGGCGGTGAGGTCGCCGGGCGTGTAACCGGCGATCATGTAGCCGGGCAGCAGCTCTGCGTGGTGCGGCGCGGCGTGGCGCGGCGTGGCGCGGTGGGCCGGCGGCGGCGTGCGCGTGGCGCGCTGCGAGCAGCGCCGCCCCGCGGCGCGCGCGGCGCTCACGGTTGCAGGCCTGCACGGAGGTCGCGCCCTTGATGGTCGTCGTCCAGCCGGTGGGGCAGCTCATGCACTGGATGGCCTTGATGTCAGTCACGAGCACCATGCCGGAGCGGTACGTGCCGACCGGGCACGTGATCGAGAGCCCGCCGTCCAGGTAGCGGCCGGGCGGCAGCTCTGCGCGGCGGCGCGTCGCCACGCGGTGGGCGTGTGGTGAGCTTGGCGCCGGGGCAGCGGCGAGCCGGCATGCAGCGGCCAGCAGCCGCCGCGGCACTCACGGCAGACTTTGTTCTTGTCGTCCTGCAGGTAGGGGTAGTTGGCGGGCGTCGCAAAGCCCGCCGGGCAGCGCACGCAGGTGACCAGGCGGTTGTACGGCCCCGGCGAGTAGGTGGAGTTGGTGCACTCCGGCGCAGGGTCGCCCGCCTTTTGGGGCAGCACGAAGCCGCCGCGCGCCCAGCAGTCGCTGCGCCGGCTCGAGCGCTCCGCCTTGGTGATGAGGCCGTCGTAGAGGGGCGGGTTGCAGGGGATGAGCTCGCCGGTGTTGATCGACGGAATGGCGGCGAGCCCGACGCTGCGCGGGCCGTTGTAGCCGGGGCAGAAGCTGTTGAGCGGGCAGGGGCGGCACTGGTACTGGTTGGTGGTCCCATCCTTCAGCGCCTGGTAAAAGCCCGGCCGGCACACTGCGGCGGAGGCAAAGGTCTGAGGGCGGGGGCGGCCGCGCGGCGCGCGCGCGCAGGGCTGGTGAGCGCGGGGCGCGCGGGGCGCGCGGGGCGGGCGCTCACCGCACTGCACGATGCTCGAGCCGTCGGGGCCGGTAATGCCGAGGTGCCCCGCCTGGCAGCGCAGGCAGACATAGGTGTCGCGGTTGTCCAGAGTGCGCACGGTGCAGCGCTTGGGCGCGCACGCGGCAATGGAGTCAGAGCACTGCGGCGGGCCCGGCGCGGGCTCCGGCGCCGGGGACGGCGCCGGGGGAGGGGGCGCGCCGCCGTTGACGACGGTGGTCCAGCGCTGCGCGGGGTCGTTCGCGTCGCAGGGCGCCGTCGAGACGTCGCCGACAAATGCACAGAACTGGTTTGCTGCGGAGCAGCTGGTCAGGCAACGGCCATTCGAAGCCGCGCGCAGCATGCGGCCGCTGAACTGGTCGGCCTCGCCGTCGTAGTACCTGCACGGGCGAGGCGAGGCGCGCACAAGGGTGAGACGCTGGCGCCCGCAGCCGCCGCGGCTGCGGCCATGCCCGGCGTCGCGGCGGGCGCAGCGCCGGGGAGGGCGGCGGCGGCGCGCGCACCAGCGCTGGTTGGGGGCATAGTGGCACGGGTAAACGATGACGTTGCCGTGGTCGGTGCCGCCGCACGTGACCCCGATGCACGCGTCTACGCAGTAGCCGCCGCTCTCGAGCGCGAACTGGCCGCCGCCGCGGTCGTTCATGGCCCAGTCTTGCAGCGCCGCGCCGCTGAGCGCCGGCTGGCTGTAGACGTTGTACACGGGCGGCCCGTCGACGACCCACCCTGCACACTCGGCAGACCTGCAGATCTGCATGACCCGGAACGTGGAGGGGTTCAGGAAACCGTTGACGCTGGGACCTGGGCGGGGCGGCACGGGCGGGGAGCGGGGCGGTCAGGCGCCGGCGGGTGGCGGCCGCCGCGACCGCGGCTGCGCAGCCTGCGTCCGCCGCGTGCGCGGCTGGCCGTCGCCGGCGCTCACTGAGGCAGGCCTTGATGGTCATGTCCCAGTTGAGCCCCTCCTGGCAGGTGCACGCGTAGCGGCCGTTGGCGAGGTTGACGCACCCCGTCGTGCCCGGGCGGCCGGTGCAGGGGTCGGTGGAGCATCCTGTGCGCGTGCAGGCGGCGCCCTGGGTCAGGGCGGCCTGGCAGGCAGGCCTGGCGGCCTGGCGCGCCGCCGAGCCGTGCGCTGCGCAGCGCGCGCTGCCCGCGCGGCCGCCGCCGCCGCTTCGCACCGCGCATCACCACCTCCTGCTGCAGAGTGCGGGGACGGCTCTGCAGGCCGTCGTCCTCCGCGAGCAGCGCGGCTGCGCGGGAGCAGGCCGCCGGCGCGACGAGGGCCAGCAGCACCAGCGTCGCGCAGGCCAGAGCCCGGCGCGCCATGGCTCCTGGGCTGCTGATCTAGCTGCTGCGGAGTGGACTGGCAGCAGCGGTGGCGCGCGGCGGCTGGGGGCGAGGAGCGCCCGGCCCTTCGATGGGCGGGCCGAGTGCGAACAACCGGCGACGCTCGCGGCGGGCGCGCGAAACAGCCGGCACGGCCGCACGGCGGCTGGAGGTGAACGCGCAGATCCCGGTCGTGCGGGCCGCTGGCGGCGCAGTGGCACCGGCGCCCGGTGCCGCTGCTGCCGCGCGCGCGGGGCGCAGCGGCCGCGACCCAGGTCGGCGCGCAGCAAGCCTTGGTGTTCCTGTCGTGGCAGGCCGCCGATCTACCGCGCCCGTGCCGTGGCTGTGCACGCCGCAACCGCCGCTGCTGGACCCGCGCTGTGCGCGGCGTGCACCGTGTGTGTGGCACACGCCCCCGCAGCGCTCACTGCTCACCCAACGCTCGCCAAGCGCCCGCCGACATGCCAACGACGCAGCTTCGGCACGCCCCCGCCGCCGAGCCGCCCTGCTCAAGCCCGCGCTGCGCACGGGCGCCGCCGCCGCGCTCCCGGCCGGTCCTGCGCGCGCCGCGCGCTGCGCTCTCACGCGCCGCCCCCCGCCGGCAGCCGCACGCGCGCGTCGCCGGCCATGCTGTCCCAGTAGTCGGCCATGGCCGCCTCGCCAAACGCGTGCACCATCATGCCTGCCGCCTCTTCGCGCCGCGGGAAGCGCCGCCACGCCGCGCTCCGCGCAGCGAGCTCGGCCAGCAGCTGCGCGCCGGCGGGCGGGGAGGACGGCAGCGGGGTGAGCGGCGCTCGCAGGGAATTCGCAGCCCGCCGCCACGCCGCGCGCGGGGCCGGCGCAGCGCGCGCGCCTGCTGCTGCGCCGCGGCGTCCGCGGGCACGGCGTCGGGGCCCGCCGCCGCCGCGAGCGCGCGCGCGTCCGCCGCGCTGTTGGAGCCGCCCGCCGCGAGCCAGGCCGCCCAGATCGCGACGGCCTCGTCCAGCACCCCCCGCGCCGCCGCACGGCCCGCGTCGTCGCCCGTGACCTGGGCAGCGGCGGCGGCGGCGGCGGCGGCGGCGGCGGCGGCGGCGGCGGCGGCGGCGGCGGCGGCGGCGCGTGAGCCCGTGGCGCCAACGACGCGCCGCCTGCCTCCCTGCCGGGGCTCGGGCTCGGGCGCACGGCTCACGGCTCACATTGAAGAGAATCGCCGACGCGCTGCACGCGCGCACGTGCAGCGACGGGCTGGTGAAGCGGGCGAAGGCCGGCAGCGCCGCCGCCCGGGCCTCGAGGCCCATCCAGCTCTCGCCGCGCCCGGGCGGCGGCGCGGTGTAGTATGCGGCCAGGTAGCGCGGGTGCAGCGTCTGCGGCGGCGCGGCCGCGGCGGCGGCGCGGCGGCCGTCGGCGGTCGGGGCGGGGTCGCCGCCTCGGTCAGCCCGCTGCGCTGCGGCAGGGGCCGGCGCCGCGCCGCGCGCGCTGCGCCCGGCCGCGGCGCGTGCCGCGCGGCCGGCCGCACCAGGCTGAGCCGCGGGTCCATGTTGATGTACATCAGCAGGCGCCGCCCGTCGCCGCTGGTGCCCATCTCCAGCTCCAGGTGCGGCGTGAGGCAGTCGTCGGCGGTGAACACGCTGCTCTTGCTGTAGCCAAACGACGGCTGCGCGCGGCGCGCGGCAAGACGCGCGCGGCGCGCTGGCGCCGAGCCCGGGCGCGCGGGCGGCGCGCCCGCAAAAAAAACACGCGCGGCGGCGCGCACCGCTATGGCAAACGTGTGGTGCGCCCAGTCGATGGGCGCCGGCCCCGTGAGCGTCTGCGGCGCGAGCACGGCCGCGTGGCACGCAGCGCCGCGCGGCCGCTGCTGCGCACGCCGCGGAGCTGCGCGCCCCGCCCAGCACGCCGGCTCGCGCAGGCCGACCGCGCGGCCGCGCCTGCACGCGCAGTGCCGCGGCGGGGCCCTCGCCCTGTGTGCGCCGCAGCAGCACGCCGGCGCCGTCGGAGACTGCCGTTGCGGCGCGCCGCAGCGGCGCCGCGCGCTGCACGGCGTCGTGCAGCGCCGCGTGCATTTCGACCAGGAACGAAAAGCCTGCGCGGGGGAGCCCAGCGCCGCCGTTCAGGTTGGTCGGCGGGCGCCCCAGGCAGCCCGAGCGCACGCCAGCAGCCAGGCGGCCCACCGGGCTGCGCCTCCAGGTGCGCCGCGAAGGCCGGCTCGGCCGCGAGCTCCGCCAGCAGCAGCTCCGCGCCCGCCGGCGCAGCCTGCGCGCCGCGCGCGGCCGCGCCTCCCATGGCGACAGGACTGCGCCAGGCGCACCTGCGCGGGCCGTGGAGGCGGCAGAGCGCGCTGCGGGCCTCCGCGGCGTGGCGCCGCTGCGCCGCCAGGCTGCCGCCGCTGCTGCTGCCGCGCATCCTGCCGGCGGCACGGCGACGACCGCTGCGGTGGTCCGCGCTCCGTGCGGGCACGGCGGTGCGGCGTGTCGCGGGCGGAT
Organism: Scenedesmus sp. PABB004; assembly: GCA_014905635.1. Taxonomy (NCBI): domain Eukaryota; kingdom Viridiplantae; phylum Chlorophyta; class Chlorophyceae; order Sphaeropleales; family Scenedesmaceae; genus Scenedesmus; species Scenedesmus sp. PABB004. The sequence continues at coordinate 1,071,155 of JABVCE010000013.1, forward strand.
GAGGCAGGGGGGACCGGGGGCGACGCAGGGGCCGGAACAGGGTTGCGGTTGCTGCGGTTGCGGGCGCCGGCAGCCCGTCGGTACACCGGGGGCCTGTGGCGCCCACAGGCTGAGCACGCGCACCGCGCCGCGACCTGCCGCGCCCCGGCCCCCGGACTGGCTGCCGCGGCGCCGCACCCGCCGCGCGAGCAGCGGGCGGCACCGCGCCGCGGCGGCGGCACCGGCGGTGCGTGCGCCCGGCGCACGGGCTTTTTCGGCTGTGATGTTCGACATGCGCAGATGCTGAGCGACCCGGGGCCGCTCAACCGCGTGGATCCGCGGTCCCGCCCGATCGTCGAGCACCGAGGCTGGGAGAAGAGCTGCACGGCTTCTCGTGCGCCCTCGTCGCCATCACCGCGGCACTTGAGGACTTTTGAGCGGCCGCGCTGGCTGTTTGGCGCCGCTGCGTCGCCACGGGGCCGCGGTCCGCCCATCGACCGCCCCGACGAACGCACGGTCGGCGCCGGTCCCCGCGCGCGCGCCTGCCACGGTGAAAGCGCTTGGCCTGCTCCCGCCGTCGCTATTGCGGCACCTTCTCCCGCGCGCGTCGACGTTCCAGCTAGGAGCACGAGCACGCCCAAGCGGCGACCGCGACGCTCCTCGCCCCCAGCCGCCGCGCGCCACCGCTGCTGCCAGTCCACTCCGCAGCAGCTAGATCAGCAGCCCAGGCGCCATGGCGCGCCGCGCTCTGGCCTGCGCGACGCTGGTGCTGCTGGCCCTCGTCGCGCCGGCGGCCTGCTCCCGCGCAGCCGCGCTGCTCGCGGAGGACGACGGCCTGCAGAGCCGCCCCCGCACCCTGCAGCAGGAGGTGGTGATGCGCGGTGCGAAGCGGCGGCGGCGGCCGCGCGGAGCTTCGCCTAGCGCCATGCGTGGCGCGCCAGGCCGCCAGGCCTGCCTGCCAGGCCGCCCTGACCCAGGGCGCCGCCTGCACGCTCCCAGGATGCTCCACCGACCCCTGCACCGGCCGCCCGGGCACGACGGGGTGCGTCAACCTCGCCAACGGCCGCTACGCGTGCACCTGCCAGGAGGGGCTCAACTGGGACATGACCATCAAGGCCTGCCTCAGTGAGCGCCGGCGACGGCCAGCCGCGCACGCGGCGGACGCAGGCTGCGCAGCCGCGGCGGCCGCACTGCCGGCGCCTGACCGCCCCGCTCCCCGTGCCGCCTCGCCTCAGGTCCCAGCATCAACGGCTTCCTGAACCCCTCCACGTTCCGGGTCATGCAGGTCTGCCGCTCCGCCGCCTGCCAGGGCTGGGTCGTCGTAGGCGGCCTGTATAACGTCTACAGCCAGCCGGCAAGCAGCGGCACGGCGCTGCAGGACTGGACCGTGAACGACCGCGGCAACGGCCAGTTTGCGCTCGAGAGCGCGGGCAGCTGCGTCGACATCTGCTCCGGGCCCGAGTGCGGCACCCAGCACGGCAACATCATCTTTTACCCGTGCCACTACGGCGCCAACCAGCGCTGGTGCGCGCGTCGCCGCCCTCCTCAGCCGCGGCGCGCCCGCCGCGCCGCCGGGCACGCAGCCGCTGCGACGACTGCGGATCGCAGCAGCTCACCCTTGTGCGCGCCTCGCCTCGCCCGTGCAGGTACTACGACGGCGAGGCCGACCAGTACAGCGGCCGCATGCTGCGCGCGGTCTCGACCGGCCGCTGCCTGACCAGCTGCCCCAAGGCGAATGACTACTGCGCGTTTGCCGGTGACGTCTCGACGGCGCCCTGCGACGCGAACGACCCCGCGCAGCGCTGGACCACCGTCGTCAACGGCGGCGCGCCCCCTCCCCCGGAGCCGTCCCCGGCGCCGGAGCCCGCGCCGGGCCCGCCGCAGTGCTCTGACTCCATTGCCGCGTGCGCGCCCAAGCGCTGCACCGTGCGCACTCTGGACAACCGCGACACCTATGTCTGCCTGCGCTGCCAGGCGGGGCACCTCGGCATTACCGGCCCCGACGGCTCGAGCATCGTGCAGTGCGGTGAGCGCCCGCCCCGCGCGCCCCGCGCGCCCCGCGCTCACCAGCCCTGCGCGCGCGCGCCGCGCGGCCGCCCCCGCCCTCAGACCTTTGCCTCCGCCGCAGTGTGCCGGCCGGGCTTTTACCAGGCGCTGAAGGACGGGACCACCAACCAGTACCAGTGCCGCCCCTGCCCGCTCAACAGCTTCTGCCCCGGCTACAACGGCCCGCGCAGCGTCGGGCTCGCCGCCATTCCGTCGATCAACACCGGCGAGCTCATCCCCTGCAACCCGCCCCTCTACGACGGCCTCATCACCAAGGCGGAGCGCTCGAGCCGGCGCAGCGACTGCTGGGCGCGCGGCGGCTTCGTGCTGCCCCAAAAGGCGGGCGACCCTGCGCCGGAGTGCACCAACTCCACCTACTCGCCGGGGCCGTACAACCGCCTGGTCACCTGCGTGCGCTGCCCGGCGGGCTTTGCGACGCCCGCCAACTACCCCTACCTGCAGGACGACAAGAACAAAGTCTGCCGTGAGTGCCGCGGCGGCTGCTGGCCGCTGCATGCCGGCTCGCCGCTGCCCCGGCGCCAAGCTCACCACACGCCCACCGCGTGGCGACGCGCCGCCGCGCAGAGCTGCCGCCCGGCCGCTACCTGGACGGCGGGCTCTCGATCACGTGCCCGGTCGGCACGTACCGCTCCGGCATGGTGCTCGTGACTGACATCAAGGCCATCCAGTGCATGAGCTGCCCCACCGGCTGGACGACGACCATCAAGGGCGCGACCTCCGTGCAGGCCTGCAACCGTGAGCGCCGCGCGCGCCGCGGGGCGGCGCTGCTCGCAGCGCGCCACGCGCACGCCGCCGCCGGCCCACCGCGCCACGCCGCGCCACGCCGCGCCGCACCACGCAGAGCTGCTGCCCGGCTACATGATCGCCGGTTACACGCCCGGCGACCTCACCGCCACGCTGCCGCTCAACCTGCACGCCGTGGGCGGCCCCGGCAACCCCACCAACGTCAGCTTTTGCCCGATCGGCTTCTTCGGCAACGGCACCACCCTGGCCTGCATCCGCTGCCCCTCGGCCGCCACCACGCGCGACGTGGGCTCCACGACCGCCGACGACTGCGGTGCGCGCGGCCGCGCGGCGCTGCCCGCCGCCTACCCCGCCGCGCTCGCGCGCTGCCGCCGCCGCGCCCTGCCGCCGCGGGCCGCCGACCGCGCTGCCGCGCGCTTGCGCAGCGGTCCCGCCCGGCTACTACATCAAGACCGCGCCCGGCGCGGCGCCGCGGCTCGACAAGTGCGTGACGGACGTCGCGACCGGGCAGGGCTACTACCGCACCGGCTGGGTGGCCGTGTCCGAGGCGAGCGGCGCCGACAGCGCGGCCGCGTGCACGGCGTGCGGCAAGGACATCCTGGCGGCGCTCGTGGACGTCGACGAGGCCTCTGCCGGCCTCGTGCCGAACGACCCGCGCCCCGGCTACGTCGCGTCCACGTCCACCGCCTGCTGTGAGCACCGGCGCCGGCGCCCGCCCCGGGCGCGCGCCTCACGCGCGCAGCGCCGCGCCCGCGGCCGTCGCTGACTCGCCTTGCCGCGCCGCCGGCTCGCCGCCCATGCGCAGACATCCTGCCGGGCTGGGGCATGGGCCTGGACACGTCCCTGTTTGCCAACGGCACGTACAACGCGTACATGGCGATCAAGCCCTGCCCCGCCAACATGTATGGCGCGGTCACCACGGTCTACGGCCTCGGCGCAGCGCCGTGCAAGCCCTGCCCGAGCAACCTGCTCTCGGCGCCGGGCTCGGCGGGCTTCAACGACTGCAAGAACCCCAAGGGCTACAGTTACACCAGCGAGGGCGCCAACCAGTGCCCCGACAACTCGTACGCGCCCAAGGGCCGCATGGGGCCGTGCCAGCTCTGCCCCGACGGCCGCGTGACCGCGTACGTGCCCGGCAACGGCACCTTCCAGGCCTCCGTGCGCGACTGCAAGGTCCCGCCCGGGTACGGCGTCTTCTCCAACGACGCGGCGCAGCCCTGGGCGCCGGCCAACGCGGACGCGAGCATGCCCGCTGTGGCCTGCCCTGCCGGCCTCTACCAGCCCGGAGACAGCGATGCCGGCCAGCCCAGCCGCAACCCCACCTGCCTCCCCTGCCCGCGCGGGCAGTGGTCGTCCGCCGCCGGCTCGGCCGCCTGCGACGGTGAGCGCCGCGGCCGCGCGCCGCCACGCTGTGCGGTGCTGGCCTCGGGCGCTCGCCGCGCCCTGTCCGGCCGCCCGCTCACCTCTCTCTGCCTCTCGTCCCTGTTGTTTGTCCGCGCGTCCCGCAGTGTGCGCGCCTGGCTGGGGCATCCCGTCGTCCAAGCCCAACAGCACGAGCACGAGCGACTGCGCGCCCTGCGAGAGCGGCAAGACGCAGGACGGCAGCAGCCTGTGGTGCTCGGCCTGCCCCTCCACGGCGTTCAACCACCCCGTGGGTGACAAGTACACGTCCTACGGTGTGACCTTCACCTCCGCGACCGGCGTGGACGGCTGCGTGCCGCGCTACGCGCAGCTGCCGGCGCCCGCCGGCGCGCGCCTGGCGCTGCCGGACTCGCTCTTTGCCGTCGACGCCGGCGCGGCCGACATGGCGGCCTGCATGGCCGCGTGCGACCCGAGCCAGTGCTGCGTGGTGCAGTGGGAGGCCGGCGGCGCGGGCACGTGCAAGCGCGCCGAGCTCGCGCCCGTGGGCCCCGCCTACTCTGGCGCGGCGTTCTTCTACAAGCCGCCGCCGAGCCAGCTCGTGGCCGGCGCGAGCGCCGACAAGGTCACCGCAAAGACGACGCAGCAGACCGGCGCCGGCGCGTTTGCGCGCTGCGCGATGGGCGCGCCCATGGCCGCGCTCGCGGCGGCGGGCAAGGTCGGCACGCCGCCGGACCGGGCGCTGGTGGAGGCGGTGGACGCGGTGTCGTGGGGCGAGTGCGCCGACGAGGCCGCCTGCGCCGCCAAGTGCGCCACCAACGCGGCGTGCTGGGGCTGGATCTACGTCCCCGGCAAGGGCTTTGCGCTGCGCGGCGGCGAGGACCAGATCGGCGTGCGCAGCTGGTTTGCGAGCCCCGACTGGGGCCGCGCCGACCTCAGCCGCGCGCCGGACGCCAAGTGCCCCGCCGGCACGGGCGGCCTGTTCACGTGCGAGCAGCGCTGCCCCGCCGGCACCTACAACGACGGCACCTTCCGGGACTGCGAGCCCTGCCCTGCCGGCACCAGCTCGGCGGCCGGCGCGCGCGCGCTGGCGGAGTGTGTCGCCGTCCCCCGGACAAGTGAGTGTGCGCTGCCGCGCGCACGCGCCTGCTGACGTGTGCGCGCCACCCCCCGCGGCGGCCCACGCGCACTCGTCCCGGCCCGCCCGCTGACCCCGCCGCCCGCCACGCCCGCCGCTGCGCAGCCTGCAACGCCGGCTACGGCGGCGCGCCGGCGTGCACGACGCAGTGCGCGCCCGGCACGTTCAACAACGGCATGTTTGGCAGCTGCCAGGCCTGCGACGCGGACGAGACCTCACAGGCGGGCGCGAGCTTCTGCACGCCGCTGGCTGCGTCTGGTGAGCATCTGCGCTGCGGCGTCAGGGCAGCACAGCGGCGGCGCGCGGCGCAGCGCAGCACAGCGCAGCGCAGCGCAGCGCAGCGCGCGCTTTCCCACGCACTGCTCTGCCGGCAGCGCTGACGCCCGCCCTGCCCGCCTCGCGCCGCAGTCTGCGACGCTGGTTACGGTGACGCCGCGGGCGCCAAGGAGCCCTGCACGCTGCACTGCCGCAGCCAGAGCCCGCCCGCCTTCAACGACGGCACCACCGACGCCTGCCGCGCGTGCCCGGCGGGCCAGGAGCCAAACAACAAGGGCACCGCGTGCGTCGCGCCCAACAGCCAGCTGCCGGGCGCGCAGGGCTGAGAGCGCTCGGCGGCGCGGAATAACGTGCCGACAGGGGGCCCAGGTTGACCGCAGCGTTGGAGCCCGCGCCAAGGAGTCTCTGCGCATCGAGTCTCCTCGGCACACGCGCGGCCGACGCCATGGCGAGGCCCCTTTGAACGACTGCGGGCCCGCGGCCGCGTCGGGTGGCCTCGTGCGGCAGCACGCGTTGCATAATGCGGCCGGGCCACGCGGCCAGCGCCGCGTCCTAAAGCCCTGCTTTTTTTCTGGCTGCGGCCCAAGAGGCGCGTCACGGGGCGTCTTGCGGCGACGCGAGTTGCACCACGTACGTCGCAGGGCTGGGCGTGCCTGCACAGCAGCCGCCTGCACGAACGCCCAACAGGCGCGCAGTGCGGGCATGGATAAACCTTCCAGCTGGGGTGGGTGGGGCAAACACCATGGTTTCTTTCCTTGTCAAGCGCGCGTCTGTGGGTGTCGGGCGGGGGCTTTAGCTGCATTCAGTTGAGCTAGCTGGAGGGCGCACCAGCTACCATGTGCAGCCTCATTAGTCCGGCCTTCTTTTCTTACTTACCCTTACCAGACAGAAACGCGGAGAAGGTATATGCGGGCACCTGTGCGGAGCAGGCACGTGCCTGTGCCCTGCAGGCGTGCGCCCAGCGTCATTCCCTTCTTCTTGCCTTGGCCGCGCATTCCCTTGCTTGCGCGCTCATCCCCTTGCTTCATCCGCTTGCGGCTGTGGCTGTGGCTGAGTGGTCCTGGAACTCTGACTGATCCTCGAACCTGGCTTGCCCCTCTTGATCGGGGGCTCGCCAGCTTGCGCTGGCCGGACCGCGAACGAACGGGTCTGGCGGCTGCACGTCGTACGGCGTGATGTGTCACTTAACACACATCGCCTCGCAACTCAACCGTCACCGACCGAGGGCCACACGCGCGCCCCCTCAGCTCAGCTCAGCCGCAAAAGCGCGCCACGTCCGCCGCGAGTGTCTCGTGCGCCACGAGCGCCGCTGCGAGCTTGCGCGACACCGCAGACGCGAGCGCCGCGTGCCTGCCGTCGCCGGGCACCGTGTGCGCGCGCAGGCACGCCTCGGCGCACTTCACCGCCAGCTGCTGCGTGTCCAGCCGCGCGCGCACCGCCTCCTGCCGCAGCGCCGCGACGGCGGCAGCGGCTGCCTCCAGCTCAGCGAGCAGGGCGGCTGCCCCGTCGCCGTCCCCCGTGCGCTGCTGCTCAGCCGCCACCCGCTCCACAAGGGCCCTCAGCTGGTCCAGGAACAGCCCCACGCACAGCTGGGCGCGCGGCACCTCGGCGAGCAAGCAGGCCCAGAGGCACACGGCGCGCTCCACGTGCAAGTCTCTGCGCTCGACACGCGCCAGCCCGTCCACCAGGAGCTGCACGTGCTCCACGGTCACGGCGGCGCCCAGCCGCGCGCGGGCGGCGTCGCCGCCGGCCGCCGCAGCGCGCGAGAGCGCCAGCAGCACGCCCAGGCTGCGCAGGCACGCAGACACGCGCTGCTCGCCGCCGCCGATCCCATACCAAACATACCGATCCGTCATTCCCACCAGCAGGTCCAGGCCCTCGCTCCGCAGCAGCGCGGGGAGCGCGGCCGGCAGCGGCACGAGGGGCACCAGCACCTGGACAGCGCTGCCAATGTCTGTGTCGGAAACAATGCCACCTGTGCCGGAAGGAAGGCTGGCAAACGCGTCCACGAGCTGCACCAGCGGCGCCCCCGCCTGCGCCAGCTGCAAGGCGCCATGCTGCGCGACACAAGTGATGAGTGCAAACACATCCTGGTGCCTGCGATAGGCTTGAGACCAGGGGGCCGGAATGCGCAGGACCGCCGCCACCGCGCCCGCGACAGCGCCGGCGTGCTGCACCAGCACGTGCCGCCCGGCCGCGCTGCGCAGCCCAATCCAAGCCCCAACCTGCATGGCTGTGTCCACCTGCAGCTGCGTGCTCCCGGCAGCAGTGATCAGGTGCAGGAGCTCTGGCAGCATCGGCCGCAGGCTGGCATGAGCAGAGACTCTCCTGGCGGCCTTGACTGCCAAAATCTGCATCTGTTCGTCCTCGCCGCGCTGCATCGCCGCCGACAGCAGCGTCGCGGCGTGAGGTGCCATCAGCCGGCTCGAAAACCCGTGGGCCTGGGTCAGCTCGCCCAGCAGCTCGGTCGCTGCTGCAGCACACCAGCGCCGCCGCCGCTGCTGCTGCTGCTGCTGCTGCTGCTGCTGCTGCTGCTGCTGCGGCGACGGCGACGGCGGCGGCGACTGCTGCTGCTGCTCTTGTGCAATCGCCTCCACGAGAGCTGACACCAGCAATGGCCAGGAGCTGCTGGCCGCGGCCCTGGTGATGCGGGCGGCCACGTCCTCCAGGTCAGGCTCGCCCGCCTGGCCGCCCGCCGCCTGCTGCTGGACGCTGCAGGCGTGCAGCAGCAGGAGCACGCCCTGCTCGGCCGCCAGCACGGCCTCCAGCATCGGCGCTGCGCCCGCCAGGTCAAACGCCTGCCAGACGACGCGCACCGCCACGCGCGCCGCCTCGGGCTCGCCGCCGTCAGAGGCGATGCGCAGCAGGCGCCCCATCTGCGCGTGCGCCGGCTCCGCCAGCGCTGCCAGCAGGCGCACGGCGCCACCGCGCGGCTGCAAGGCTGCGCCCAGGCTGTCCAGGAAGGCCGGCTGCGCCATGGCCGCCAGCTGCGCGGCTGCCGCGCCCTCCTCGCCCTGCTGCAGCGCGGCCAGCAGCGCCTGCTGCGGGTCCGCCGCCGCGTCGGGCTTGGGCTCGGCCTTGGCCACACCCCGCCTCTTGGCCGGCGGCGCCGCGTCTCCGCTGGCGTCGCCGCGAGCGCGCTTGCCGCCCGCCTGGCGCTGCTGCCCGGCAGCGGCCGCGCCTGCCGCGGTGGCGTCGCCGCTGGGCGTCGCCTGGGCGGCCTGCCGCCTGCTGGGGCCAGCCCGCCCGCCGTTGGCCTTGTCAGACATCGCAGCGCGCACCCCTGCGCAGCGGCGGCAGCGTCGACGGGCGCGGCCGTGCGCGTGTGGCGCGCAGCGTGCGCCGCCGGCGTCGGCAGCACGCGCCTGGCCGGTCGGCGGGCAGGGAGCGGCCTTGAGCGGCTGGCCGGGAGAGGCGGCTGTGCGCGCTGGCGGCGGCGCGCCCGCGGCCAGCGGCGCCGCGCTGCCCTCGCCACGGGCGCGCCGGGGGGTGCGTGCGGTGGCGACCAGCGCCGGGCGCGCAAGTCGAGGTCGCCCCGCGGAGGGCGAGGCCTGCGGCGGCGCTGCGGCGCGCGGCGGCGGGCGCTGCTGCGCAGACGGCGCGTGCGCAGCTGCTGCTGGGCGTCGGGGCGCGCAGCTGTGCGGGGCAGCCGGGCTCTGAGCACGGCGCGGCGACGGGCACCGCGGACCAGGCGCGGTTCAGGGGGCGGCGCGCGGTCCAGGGCGCGGGCGGCCGCTCGCAGCCGCCGCGGGCGTCCACACACGGGCCAGCGATTCCTTGCAGCGCTGCCGCCCGGCGGCGCACACGCAGGCCCCCGCGCCGCGCCGCGCCGCGCCCGTGAGCCCGTGCTCGCTCACGGGTCCCCGCCGCCGCCGCCGAGCTTGCCCGGCAGAATGCCCGCCATCTTGGCCAGGCCCTCGCGCGTGCGCGCTGCGGTCTGCTGCATGCTGAACGGCTTGAACAGCGCGGGCTTGGCCCCGCCGCCGTCGCCGCGCGGCGCGCCCGGCGAGCCGCCGCCGCCGTCGCCGCGCATCGACATGCTGCTCGCCAGCTCACGCGTAAAAGTGTTGACGCTGAGCTTGAGCGCGCTCAGGTTGGCCGCCGCGCCGCCGGGGCCGCCCAGGCCGCCAAAGCCGCCGCCGCCGCCGCCGCCGCTGCCGCTGCCAAAGCCGGCGGCCGGGCCGCCGCTGCCGCTGCCGACGCCGGCGCCGCCCGGGGCGCCCCCGCTGCCGCTGACAGACCCGCCGGGCGCGCCCGCCGCCGCAGCCACGCCGGGCGGGTGGTGCGGCCCCGGGCTGGCGCCGCCGCCCCCGCCGCCGGGCGCGGCGTCGATGCCGCCGCCGCCGCCGCTGCTGCCGCCCACCTTGCGCCCGTACTGCGCGACCAGCTCGCCCGCCAGCTTCTTGGTCAAGCCCTGCGCGCCGCGCCCGGCGGCGTTGCCGCATTCAGGGGCGCGCGGCGCACGCGCCGCGCCGCGCGCCGCACACGGTCCTCGCCGCACGGCGCGGCACGCCGTGCCCGCGCCCAGCGCGCCCAGCGTGCCCCGCGCGCCCAGCGCGCGCCTTGAGGTCGCAGACGCGGGCCAGGTCGTGCGGCGTGCGCGCGCCGGGGGGCATGAGCAGGATGAAGGTGTCGACCAGGTTCTCCGGCTTGGCCTGCGCCGCCGCCACAGCGCGCGACGTGGCGCGTCGGCGGCGCGCGCGGCCGCGGCGTGCGCGGCGGCGCAGGGCGGCGGCGCGGGGCCCACGGCGCGGGGGCGCCCAGCGCGGGGCTGCCGCCCGCACGCGCACGCGCTGTGCCCCGCCGGCACGGCCGCGCCGGCCGGCCGGGCGGTAGCTCCGCCGCCGGCGCGCGGCGCACCTGCAGGACCTTGACCAGGTTCACCGCGCCGCCCATCTCCCGCTCCACGTAGTGCGCGTACGGCGCCGAGTCGGCGCCGTCGTCGAGCGGGCGCGCCACGCGCGGCAGCTCCAGCAGCAGCCGCCGCACGCTGTCGGCGTCGATCGCCAGCTGCAGCGTGCCCTTCTCGCTCACCCTGTGGGCGCGGTGGCGCGGTGGCGGCGCGGCGGCGCGGCGGCGCGGCGGGGCGGGGCGGCGGGTCGGGCGCCGCCCCGCGCCCGCCTTCTCCCCCCTCCGCGCCTGCTGCCGCCGCGCGCCCCGCGCGTCAGAGGCCCCCCCCCCCCCGCCTCACTTGCGCAGGCGGTAGATGGTCTCAATGAAGCGCGGCACAAACATGCGGCCCATCTTGTCACAGAAGAAGGCAAACTGCCCCCGGTCGAGCGCCGCGCCGAGCCGCGGCGCCGCCTCGACCAGCAGCGTACGCCGCATCGCCGCGACGTACGGCGAGTCGTCGCCCGGGCTGTCGATCGCGTCCCAGCGCACGCGCAGCATGTCCTGCGGCCCGCGGCCGCCCCGCGGCGCGGCGTCGCGCGCAGCCCGCGGCCGGCGCGGCGGCGGCGCGTGCGCGGCAGGCGGCGCCGCGCCGGTCCGGTCCGGTCACCTGCAGGCAGGCGTCGAGGCGCGTGTTGACGCCGAGGACGAGCACGCTGAGGCACTGGCTCGCGACGCCCGTGAACGCGCTCTCCTCCTCGCCCAGGTCCACCTCCAGCGAGGCCCGCGCGCTGCTGCTGGCGCCGGGCTTGACCTCCTTGGCGATGAGCCGCCCCAGGCCCTCCGTCGTCTCCCTGCCAGAGGCGGCGGCGGCGGCGGTCACGCGGCGGCGGCGGCGGCGGCGGCGGCGGCGGCGGCGGCGGCGCGGGCGGGGCTCAAAGGCCCAGCGCCGCACATCGCCGTGCCGTGCTGCGCCGCGCCGCACCGGCAGTACTCTGCCGTGGCGAGGATGGCCGCCAGCACCGCCTCCTCCTCCTCGGGCAGGCGCACGTGCCAGTCGGTGCCCGCGTACGGCGCCTGCGCGCTCGTGCCGCCCGCCGCGGTCTTGGGCAGGCGGCGCAGCAGCTCGCCGGCGTACGCCGACAGCACGCGCTGCGGGCGGCGGCGGCGGCGACGGTGGGCCGGGTCGGCGGCCGGGTCGGCAGCCGCGATCGGCAGCCGCGGCCGGCAGCCGCGGGCGGCAGCCGCGGTCGGCAGCCGCGGCCGGCAGCCGCCGCGCGGCGGGCCTGGCGCGGCGTGCCTTGAACGCGCCCGCGAGGCGGACGAGGGTGATGCCGCGGCTGACGAGCTTGACGCAGCGGTGCAGGCTGGCCCGGATCTTTATGAACAGCGCGTTGGCAGAGCCGAGCACGCGGCTGCAGCGCCACCGGCAGCGGCGGCGGCGGCAGCGGTGAGAGCCGCACCAGCCCCGAGCGCCGCGCACGCGGCCGCCATCATGCGCGCGCGCGCGCGCGGCCCCTGCCGCCGCGGCCGCGCGCCCACCTGCCCTCGCCCTCGGGCGGCTTCCAGCCGCGCTCGCCCTCCTCGCGGATGAGCTGCTCGAGGTGCTTCAGCAGCTGCGGCGCCGCCGGCAGGCACGGGGCGGGCCGGGCGGCGCTCGCCGCGCCCGCCGCACGCTGCGCGGCGCGCCGCCCCGCCCGTGCGCAGCACGCCCCGCGGCGCGGTGTGCCGCACCTCCTTCTGCTCCTCCGCCACGTAGTGCTGCAGCGCGTCCTCAAAGGCCTCGCTGATTGCGCCCTCAAACGCGACGCGCGCCGCCGCCGCCGCCGCGGCCTCGGCCGAGCCGCCGGCGGCGCCCGGCGGCGCGCCGCCGCCGCCGCTGCCGGCCGCCGCGGCCGCCGCCTTGGCCGCCGCCGCCGCGGCCGCGGCCTGCTGCTTCTTCCGGAACGCCTCCAGCCGCCGCCGCGCCTCGCTCGCGGGCAGGCTGTCGACGTCCTGCGGGCAGCGGGTGCGCGGCGCGCGTCGCCGCCCCCCCGCGCGGGACGGGACGGACGCGCCGGGCCGCCGCCGCCGCCGCCACCCCGGGCGCCGCAGCCGGCGCGGTCGCCGCCGCGGGCACCGCGGGCGCCGCACCTGCAGGTCGTCCTCGTCGTCGCCCGCCGCCGCGCCGCCAAAGAGGGCGGCCATCTCGCGCTCAAACTTGTTGGCCGCCACGACCGTCTTGATGAGCGGCCCCACGTCCGCGCGCACCAGGTCCTCGCTGTCGCTCAGCAGCCGCTTCACCGCCGCCTGCGCACGGCGCCGCGGCCGCGGCGGCCGCGCGAGCTCGGCGCCGGCTCGGCAGTGCGGGCAGGGCACGCGGCCGCCGCCGGCGCCGCCGCCGCCGCCCGCCCGCCGCGTCCATCCCCTCGCGCCTTTGTGATCTTGCAGAAGGTCAGGCAGAGCATCTGCGGCACGCGCCACGCGGGCGGGAAGACCTCCCACACCTCCCTGCGCTCCTCCAGGCGCGCCTTGAACCACGCGAAGCGCCGCTCAAACCTGCGCCGCGGCGGCGGCGGTCGGGGCCCGCGCGGCGCGCCGGGACGCTCGGGACTGCTGCCGCGCTGCTGCCGCGCGGCGGCGGGCGCCGCCGCTGTGGGCAGGCAGCGCGCGCCTGTCGAGCTTGGCCGCGTCGCCGCTCATGGAGAAGATGGTCTGATAGACCGTCATCTCCCGCTCACACAGCCAGTCCATGAGCGTGTCGCGCACCTGGTGTTGGGTAACAGCACAGCAGCGGCGCGCGGCGCGGGCGGGGCGGGGCACGCGGCGTGGGCGGCGCGGGCGCGCGGGGGCTGCGCGTGGCGCGGCCCGCAGGCGGCGCCCGCGCCCCCGCGCGCCTTGGGCCCCAGCGCGTTGACCACGAGGCAGGCGTTGGTGAGGCGCTCGACGTTGTCGGGCGTGAGCTTCGCGTCGCTCGTGCCCAGCAGCAGCTTGAAGTCGTCCAGCACCGCGTCCTGCAGCCCCGCCTGCGCGCCGCCGGGCGCGCGCGCGCGCGGGCCGCCGCCGCGTGGGCGCGCGCCGCGGCGTGGCGGCGCCCGCGCGCGCTTTACTGCCGCCGCCTGCGCCCGCGCGCCTGCACGACGGCGAGGCGGCGGCTGAGGCTCTGGATCTTGGGGACGTCGGTGTAGTGCGCAAAGTGCTCGAGCAGCTGCCCCACCGCCTCCAGCAGGTTGGCGCAGCGCTTGTACTGGTCCCGACGGTACCCGACCTGCGCGCGCCGCGCCGCGGCGGGCAGGCGGCGGCGGCGCGTGCGAGGCGGGGCTGCTGAGGGGGGACGAGCCGGGGAGCGCGCGGCGCCGCGCGGCGGCGAGCGCGCCCGTGCGGCGCCGCCGCGCCTGCTCGAGGTCGTCCACGGCCGCCGTGAGCATCGCGAGGCGGCGCAGGCTGGTGATGGTGTGCGTGAGGTGGCGCTTGGCGCAGTCGAGCTGCGCGCGCACGGCGGCGCGCGCCGGCGCGCGGCGTGGGGCGGCGCGCGTCGCCGCCGCGTGGCCGCGCGCGCTGCGCGGCCGTGCCTGCGGCCGCCCGCCGCGCCGCGCCCCCCCCCCCCCCCCCTCGCACCCACCTTGCGAATGTCGCGGCAAATCTCCTGCACCAGCACCTCGCTGTCCGCCGCCTTCTTCTGGATGTCTCGGATGCGGCCAAACAGGTCGGTGATCTGGCCCGTCGCGACGCTCAGGTCCTGCCTGCACGCGGCGCGGCGGGGCGCGGGCACGGCCCGGCGCCGCCGTCGGCGCGCCGTGCCGCGCAGCGCGCGCGTCCTGCGAGCGCGGCACGGCGCCGCGCCCGCGCCCCCGCGCCGCGCGCACCTGGACCGCGCCTGCGTGCCGCTCTGCGTGCGCACCGCCTGCACGATCTCCTTGTCGGCCGACTTGATCTGCGCCGGCGCCCGGAGCGGCGCGGGCGCGGCGGCTGTGGCCCTGCGCCGGCGCCGCCGCCGCCCGCGCGGCGCCGCGCCGCGCTGCCCTCTGCCGCGCGCCACAGCGTGTGGCGGCGCGCTGCGGCGGCCGCGCGCAGTGCACCTGCTTGCGCAGCATGTCGATGAACTTGTCCAGGTCGCCCAGCGAGCTCTCTGCGCAGGGCAGCGGCGGCGCAGCTCGGCGCCACAGGCAGCGCGCCGCGGCGGCGCTCGCGCGCACAACCAGCGCCCAGGCGCACGCGGGGCTGCCGCGTGCGCGCACCGTCGGGGTAGATTTGGTTCACAAACTTGGTGGGGTCGAAGTTTTCGGAGTCAAACACGTCGCTCTTGCGCTGGAAGGGCGACTTGAGCGTGACCGGCGCGGGCGCTGCTGCGTCGCCGCCGCCGCCGCCGGCGAGCGCGCCGGCCCCCGGCTCCGACATGGCCGGGCGGCGCCGGGCGCTCAGCGGCGCATGGGCCTGGGCGCCGGCGGGGCGGCTGCGGGGCTGCGCGCCGCGCGGCGCGGGCCGCGCTGTCCGGCGCTGCTGTCGACCGGGCGGCGCGCGCGGCGAGATCGGCGGCGAGGGTCCGGGTCTGGAGCAGTCAGTCGGCACGGGCCTGCGGGCGGGAGGCGCGCACAGGGCGGCGGCGACGCCGCACGACGGTTGCGACGAGCGCTGCGCCGCAGCGGTTCTCGGGCGCCCGCTGGTAAAGGTCTCGCTCCCGCGGCACCGCCTGATCGCTCGGCTCAGCCAGGCCGCCCCCACCAGCGCCCGCGCGCACGGCGCCAGGCCCGCATCTCGTGGCAGCTGCTGCCGGCACCTCCGCCACGCACGCGCGCCGCCGGCCGCCGGGCGCGGCTGAGCGGCCCGCGGGCGCGGCATGTACCGCATCGGCGACGAGGAGGAGGCGGAGGACCGCATCTTCCTGCAGGCACGCGCGAGCCGTTCACGCGCCGCCAGCGCGGCGCAGCGCAACGCAGCAACGCAGCAACTCAGCCCGCGCGCCACTGACGCACACGCACACGCCTCCTGCAGGGCTTCGACCGCATCGAGCAGCAGAGCGCGCTGCGCGCCCGCTCCGACCTGCACCGCCGCCGCCTCAAATGTGCGTGGGCCCCGCCGCCGCAGCGGCCAAGCCCGGCGCGGCGACCTGACCGCAGATGCCGTGGCGGCAGCGCAGCGCCGCCGGCGGGGCCGCCGACGCTGCCGCGCGCCGCTGCTGCGCCGCCGCAGACGCCATGGCCGGCGCGGGCGCGCTGATCGGCGTGGCGCTGCTGGTGGGCCTCGCCGTCGGCGCCTCGCGGCGGGCGCCGCCGCAGCCGTGGGCGTGCCCGCCGGACGCTGCGTCGTACGACGCCAGCTTTTTTGTGGTGCGTGTGCGCGCCCCGCGCGGCGCGTGCCGCTCTCGGCGGCGCGTGCCGCCCGGCGCCCGCGCCGCCCCTGAGCGCGGCGCGGCGGCCGCGCGCCGGCGCGCGCAGATCGGCGACTGGGGCCGGCAGGGCAACGCCAACCAGCGCGCCGTCGCGCGCATGATGGCCGACGTCGCGGGCTGCATGGCGCCGAGCTTCATCCTCAGCACGGGCGACAACTTTTACAAGCGTGCGCTGCGCGGCGCCGCGGCGGCGCTCACGCGCGCGCCGTGCAGCACCGCGCGCCCCGGGCGCGCGGCTGCGCCGGCGGGGCCACGCCCGCGCGCGCCGCCGTGTCTTGTTTCACGCGCGCGCAGACGGCCTCAGCTCCAAGACCGACCCCAACTTTGTCGAGTCCTTTGTCGACGTCTACAACGACCCCGCGCTGCTGGTGCGCGCCGCCCGCCCCGCAGCCGCGCTGCGCGCCCGCGCGCGGGGCGCCCCGACGCTGAGCCTCGCGCGCCCCGACCCTGCAGCCGCTGCCGTGGTACGCGGTGCTGGGCAACCACGACCACGCGGACGGCATCGACCCCGCCACCAACGCGGCCTGCGCCGCCAACCGCCTCGCCGACTGCCCGCCCGGCTGCTGCTACTCGCCCGCGTGGCAGGCGCGCGCCTGAGCGCCGCCGCGCTCACACAACGCGCCGCGGCGGCTGACGCCCCCGCGCCGCCCCCCGCCGCGCCGGGCCACGCCCGCGCAGTACACGGGCAACATGAACAACACGCGCTGGCACTGCCAGAACGGCACGTACGGCGCGCCGCTGCGCGACGGGCGCCTGGTGGACGTGGTGCTGCTCGACACGAGCCCCTTCATCAGCCGCTACGCCAAGGAGGCCTGGTTCGCCAACGCGGGTGCGTGGGCGCGGCGGCGGCAGAGGGGCAGGCGTTCAGGGCGCGGCGCGGCGCGCGCGGGGTCGTGTTGAGCAGCGGCGTGGCCGCGGGCGGGGCGGCCGGCGCGCGCGCGCGGGCCGCCGCGACCCGCCGCCTCCGCGGCCGGCCGGCGCAGACGGCATCTGGGCGCAGAACGCGACCGCGATCCGGGCGCAGCTGCGGGCGCGCCTCGCGGCGAGCAAGGCGCGCTGGAAGCTCGTGGTCGGGCACCACCCGATCGCGAGCTACGGCGAGCACTGCGACTACGCGATGGAGGAGGACTGCGGGGAGATGGCCTGGCTCGAGGCGGAGCTGCAGGCGCGGCGCTGGCCGCGGCGGCGCCTGGTCAAAAGCCGCGGCGCCGCGCCGCCCCGCGGGGGGCGCTGCGCGCTCCCGCCGCGCGCCTGCCCGCGCGTGTGCGCCGCGCGCCCGCTCACCTGCTGCTGGCCGTGTGCCGCGCGCCGCGCGCGCCGCCGCGCAGGACGCGGGCGTGGCGGCCTACTTTTGCGGCCACGACCACGACCTGCAGTACATCGCGCGGCCCGGGGCGGGCGGCGACGCCGCGTCGCCGCGCCTGCCCGTGTTTGTCGTCAGCGGCGCGGGCAGCGACATCAGGCCCAACGAGCTGCGCTCGTACAAGCAGCGGGTGCGGCGCGCGGGCGCCGCGCGCGGCCGCCGCCGCGCCCGGGTCTGCGCCTCGCCACGCGGCCCGCGCGCCCGACCTCTCGCGCCCCGGCGCTCGGCCGCGCCGCGCCGCCGCGGCAGGGCGGCTACGCGCTGCGCTTCATGGCGGGGGACCAGGGCTTTGTCGCGGGCCGCGCCAACGCGAGCCACCTCGTGCTGCACTACTACGTGCGCTCCGCGCCGCAGCCCGCGCACACCGTCGTGCTGCCGGCGCCGAGCTAGCCAGGCCGGGCGCGGCGGCGGCGGCGGGGGCGTGGGCGCAAACTCAACCCAACTCTTTGTGCTAGCGTTCTGTGCGGTGGCGCGCTGGCAACGCACAGTCCCCCCTCCGAGCGCGCCCGCGCGCGGCAGGCCGCGACAGCGGCGCCCCGGTGACGCGGCGCGGCGGCGGCGCTGGGGCACGCTCCGCGACAGCGGTGAAGCTTTCCAGACCGCCCGAGCGCGGGTGGCAGCGGAGGATGCCGCTGCGCGGCGGGGCGGGCGCCAACGCCCACCACGCGCGCCCGCCCTGCGCCTCGACCCGCCGCGCAACCGCCCCGCGGGAGCAAGTATGTGCGATCGCGCGCTGCACGCCGCGCCCCTGGCCGCGCCGCGCGCCGCGCGGAGGTGCACGGGCGCTGAGCGGCGTGAACGTGTACACGTCGCCATGTTAGCTCCGGCCCCGTGCCGTTCATAGCCCCTCTCGCATCGCCTGTCCCGCATAAATCCTCGTCGTGCGCACCCACGCCCAGCGCGATCCGTCGTGCGCACCTCCCACCCGCCGCTCCGCCGCCCCGCCGCCTCCAGATGGCCGCCGCCGCGCTCCGCGCCTCCTGCTCCGCTCCCATGGGCGCCGCTGCCCGCGTGTCGCGCCCGCGGTCGGTCAGCGTGCGGGCGCACCAGGTCACGCTGCGCACGCCGTCGGGCGAGCGGAGCTTCACGTGCGTGAACGACCGCTCGCTGCTGGAGGGCGCGCTGGCGGCGGGCGTGGAGGTGCCCAACCTCTGCCGCACCGGCACGTGCGGGGTCTGCGCCGCGCGCGTGCTCTCCGGCGACGTCGAGCGCAGTGACTTCCTGCTGGACGACGCGCAGCGGGTGAGTGCGCGCGGCGGCGGTCACGCGCGTTGACTGCCGGCGACCGCGCGGCCACCGCTCACGCGCCCGCCGCTGCCTCGGCCGCAGGAGTCTGGCTTTGCGCTGCTCTGCACCAGCAGCGCCCTGAGCGACGTCACGCTGGCCACAGAGCAGGAGACGGAGCTGCACACGGTGCCCTACGGCCTGTGAGCACGGCGCGGGGCGCGGGGCGTGGGGGCAGAGGCGACGCGTGCATTGCAATTGGCAGCTGTGACGCTGCCGCCGCGGGGCCGCGGGACCAGTTGGGGCGGCCCCTGGGGTCGATTGTATCAACACCATCACCGTTGGCGGCACTCGCCGCGCGCATGTCCATCATCACTGCTCGGCCTGCGCGGCTGGCCTGCACCGACGCGCAGCTGCACGCGTGTAACTGCGCCGTCTGAGGCAGAGGGGCGCACGCGCGGCGCTCGCTTACACGGCCGCCAGCCAGCCGCCACCGCGCTGCCAACACGGCCCACCCAAACGCCAATCTGCACCCCCCGTGTCACACCCGCCCCGCGGCGCCCGCGTCAGCGCCTGCGCTCGCGGCTCCCGCCGCGGTCCCGCCCCCGCTCGCGGCTCGTGCTGCGGCCGCCGCGGCTGCGCTCGCGCCCCGCGTCGCGCTCGCGGCTGCGGTCGCGCCTCGCGTCGCGCTCGCCGCCGCGGGCGCCGCGCTCGCCGCTGCGCGCGCGGTCGCGCCCCGCGTCGCGCGCGCCGCCGCGGGCGCCGCGCTCGCGGCTGCCGCCGCGCCGGCGCCTGCGGTCGCGGCTGTCCGCCGAGTCCTCGCTGTCGGAGCTGCCGGAGCTGCTGTCGCTGCTGCTGCTGGAGCTGCTGTCGCTGCTGCTGCTGCCGCTGCTGGAGCTGCTGTCGCTGCTGCTGCTGCTGCTCGTGCCGCCGCTGCTGCTGCCGCCGCCGGCCGCGCCGGCCGCCGCGCGCGCCGCCTCCTCCGCGGCGCGGCGCTCCGCCATGATCTTGGGCATCTGCGCGCGGGTGGGAGCGTGAGTGTCGGGTGTCAGCGCAAGGCGCGAGCGAGGGAGCGAGGGAGCGTGGGCGTCAAGCGCGGGCGTCGGGCGTGGGCGTCGGGCGTGCGCGTGAGGCGCGGCGGTCGGCGGCAGTGCTGGGAGGGCGCCGGCGGCGGCGCGCTGCTCGCGGGGCGGCCCGCCCGCGGCCGCGCCCCTCCCCTCGCTCCCCCGCTCGCTCCTCCCTCCGCTCGCCCCTCCCCCCTTGCCCCCCCCCCTCGCTCCCCCCGCCCCGCGCGCGCCTGCTTGTAGAGCTCGCGCTGGCGGTCGGTGATGCCGCCGAGGCCGATGCTGGTGAAGAAGTTGATGCTGAAGCGCATGTCGGCCATGGTGTCGGCCGGGAAGATGCCGGTGAAGTAGGGCTGCAGGCTCGGCTCCGCGAGCCGCGCGTTGAGCTTGGCCAGGCCGAGGTACTCGCTCAGCTCCTGCGCGCGCGATTGGGGGGGGGGGAGTGAGAGTGAGAGTGAGAGTGAGGGGTGAGAGTGAGGTGTGAGGGGCGTGTGTGTGTGTGTGGGGGGGGGGGGGTGAGTGAGTGGCAAGGGACGTCGGAGTGAGGGGCACGGGGCGTGTGGGAGCGAGAGGCGCGGTGTGCGTGGGAGCGAGGCGCGGCGCGTGGGTCTGGGTGCGCGCGCGTGCGCCAGCGCTGCGCCTGCGCGTGCGCTGCCGCCGCCGCGCGCGCGCGCGCGGGGTCACCTGGAAGAGGTACTTTATGAAGATGCGGCTCGAGCTCGTCGTGTCCTCCTCGGTGAGGCGGATGACGCCGAGCACGCCCCACGAGATCGCGTCGGCCGCGAGCAGGTGCGCAAAGAGCTTGGCGACGTTGCGGAGCTTGTTGGTCTCGAGGCGGTGGATGATGCAGTACTGCTTGGCAAAGCAGTCCTCAAACGTCGCCTGCGCGGGCGGGCGGGCGTGGGCGGGCGTGGGCGTGGGTGGGCGTGAGAGTGTGTGGGTGTGGGCGTGTGGCGTGTGGGTGGTGGTGATTTAGGGGAGGGGGAGCAGGGCGCAGGGCGCGGGCGCGCGCGGCGCGCGGCGGCGGCGGGCGCGCAGCAGGCGGCGCGGGCACGCGGCGCGCAGCGCGGCGCGCCTGGAACTCGCGGCGCAGCATGCAGAAGCGCGCGCCCAGGAGGGCGTAGTAGCGCACAAAGGTCTTCTCCTGGCTGCAGCACTCGATGATCATGATGGGGATCTCGCCCTCCTGCACGCGGGTGTGTGTGTGTGTGTGTGTGTGTGTGTGTGTGTGTGTGTGTGTGTGTGTGTGTGTGTGTGTGTGTGTGTGTGTGTGTGTGTGTGTGTGTGTGTGTGTGTGTCAGAGGGGCTGGGCGGCAGCGGCCGCGCCCCCGCGCCCCCGCCGCCGCCGCGCGCCGCCCGCGCCGCCCGTTCGCCGCCCCCCCCCCCCACACACACACACACGCACGCGCGCCCCGCACCTGGCCCGGCGCGAGCGCGATCTTCATGAGCTTGTGCCCCGCCTCCTCAAAGTCGAGGCTGCTCATAATCGTCAGGTAGATCGTGCGCCGCAGGTTGACCACGTCCGTGCCCGTCGCGTCCGTGATGTCCTGCCCGCCGCCCCCGGCGCCGCCGCCGCCGCCGCCGGGCTCGTCGTCGTCCGAGGCGCCGCCCTCGGAGCCTGCGGCGCGGCGCGGCGCGGCGCGGCGCGAGCTCGCTCGCTCGCTCCCGTGCGCTGCTCCCGCTACCCCATGCGCGCTCCCGCGCTCCCCCGCGCTCCTCCGCCCCGCCCTCCGTCCCTCCCGCCCGCGCGCGCCGCGCACCCTCGCCGCCGCCGCTCTCGTCGCCGTTGTCGCCGCCGTCGCCGTCGTCGCCGTCGTCGTCGTCGCCCAGGATCTCGCGCGCGATCGCGCGATACGCGGCCTCGTGCGCGGCGTAGTCGGGGTCCTCGCGGAAGACATTGAGAATGGCCTGCGGGGCGCGTGCGTGGGTGGGTGGGTGGGCGTGGGCGTCGGCGTGGGTGGGGGACGGGCGGACGGGCCAGGCAGGAGCCAGGGCCGCGGCGCGTGGCGGCAGGCGCAGCAGACGCAGCAGACGCAGCAGCAGACGCAGCAGCAGACGCAGCGGCAGCAGGTGCAACAGCTGCAGCAGCAGCCGCAGCGGCAACAGACGCAGCAGCAGCAGGTGCAACAGCTGCAGCCACAACCGCAGCAGGCGCCGCGCCAGCCGCAGCAGGCGCCGGCGGGCGCGCGCCTGTGGGTCGTGCTTGTCGTCGAGGCTCATCTCGTGCGTGATCTGGTCCTCGTCCTCAACCAGGTCCAGCGCGGGCGCCACCGCGGGGTGACCGCTCGCGGCAAAGCCCGCCTGCGGCGGCGCGGCACGGCGCGGCGGCGCTGTGGGCGGCGGCGCGGCGCGACGGGAGGGCGGCGCCGCGCCGCTCGTCGCTGGTGCGCGCAGCAGCGGCCGCCCGCCCGCAGCCAGCCAGGCGCGGGCGGGCGCGGGCGGTCGTCGCCGCACCTTGCGCACGGCGAAGAGGCCTTCGATCATGTACTGGCAGCGCTTGTCTATCGCGCCCTCGTGCAGGATCGCGCGGAAGCGCTCAAACACGCTGTGCAGCCCCGCCGGCGCGACGTCCTGCAGGTGCGCGCCGACCTGGCGGCGGCGGCGCGCGGGGCGGGGCGGCGCCGGTGGCGTCGGCGCGGCGCGGTGCGGCGCGGGCCGGGGCTGCGCGGGGCTGGGGCTGCGCGGCGGGGGCCGGCCGCCGGCGGCTGCGGGCGCGGCGCACCTCCTTGCAGAACTCGACCGCCATCTCCACGCTGTCGTCGGTGGGGTTCTCCAGCAGCAGGATGAGCATCTCCAGCGCCAGCACCTGCGCCGCGCCGGGGCGGGGCGGTGCGGGGCGGGCTCGGCGCGCCGCGCGCGGCGCGCAGCGCGCGCGCGGGGCCAGCTGGCGCCCCCTGCCGCCGGCGCGCGGCGCGCGTCGCGCCGCGCCTCGTGCAGCACGCCCTGGTTGATGAGGTGCGCGATGAACTTTGACGCCGCGATGGTGATGGGCTTGTCGTTGCGCTTGTACGCGCGCTTGAACTGCGCGAGCAGCCGGTGGCAGAGCAGCTCGCCGAGCTCGGGAAACTTGGTGTTGACGACCGAGAGCAGCGCGGCGTAGAGGGCGGAGAAGCTGGGGCTCGCGAGCTGCGCCTTCATCATCGCCTGGCAGAAGAGGCCGCGCCCGCGCATGAGGTTCTCGGCAAAGAGCTCCGGCAGGATGTCCTTGAGGTTGGGCGCGTTGACCTGCGGCGCGGCGCGCGCGGCGCGGCGAGCGGTGGGGTGTGTGTGCAGGTTGATGGGGCGCGCGGCGCGCGCGCGAGGCACGGCGCGCAGGGGCGCAGCGCGTGGGCCCCAGGCTGGCGGGTGGGTTGGCGGGCGCGCCTCGGTCCCCCCCCCCACCTTGTTGATGAGGCCGTTGAGGCTCTTGCGCAGCGCCTCCCAGCTGAGGCGCTGCGCGGCGGCGCTGTTCTTGTCGTCAATGTCCGCCATGAGCCGCGCGAGGCGGAAGGGCGGGATGTACGCGCCGCCCGCGCGGCCTGGCGCGCGCGGGCGCGCGCGCGGCGGCGGCGGCGCGCGCGGGCGGGCGGGCGCGGCGTCAGGGTGCGGACGAGGGGGAGGTGCGCAGCGGGCGGCGCGCGCGCTGCCAGCGAGCGCTGCCGAGCGAGGAGGGGCCGCCGCCCACCCGCGGCCGCCGCCTTCTTCTGCAGGAACTCTGCCGCCTTGTCCTCGCCGCCAGCGCCGTTGGCCGCCGGCGGCGCCGCGCGGTCGCCGCCGCGGTCGCCGCCGCGGTCGCGGTCGCCGTCGCGCGAGCGCGAGCGCGACCGCCGCGCCTCGCCCTCCTCGCCCCAGCGCCCGCGCTCGCCGCCGCCGCGGCCGCGCTCGCGGCTGCCGCTGCGGCTGCGGCGGCGCTCCGCGGGCCGCGCGGCGCCGCCGAAGCCGCGGCCCTTGCGCACCTCGCCCGCCTGCTGCCCGCCGCCCTCGCCGCCCTCGCGCTCATACGTGTGGTACCCCCAGCGCTCCGGCCGGCGCCGCGGCGGCACCGCGCGGCCGCCGTCGCGCGGGCCGCGGTCCCAGCCGCCGCCGCCGGCGGCGGCGCCACGCGGCTGCTCGCCCGCCGGCGGCGCCGCGTCGCGGTCGCCGCGGCGCGCGCCGGCGGCGGGGCTGCGGCTGCGGCTGCGGCTGCGGCTGCGCCTCGCCCTGCTGCGGCTGCGGCTGCGGCTGCGGCGGCCGGCGCTGCCGCGGCTGCGGCTGCGGCTGCGGCGGCCGCCGCTCCCGCGGCTGCCGGACGAGCGGGACCGCGAGCGGCGGGCGACCGCGTCCGCCGCCTCGTCGCGCTGCTGCATGCGGTGGTCGTCTGCGTGGTCCCCGCCGCCGTGGCCGTCGTGCCTGCGGCGTGCGCGCGCGGGCGGGCGGGGATCGGCGCGCGGGCGGTCGCCGCGCCGCGCCCGGCCGCCGGCGGCGGCGCCGCTGCTGCTGCTGCCGCCGTTGCGGGGCCGCCGCGGCCCGGCGCCGCACCTCCGCTCCTCGCGCTCCCGCGAGCCCACGCGCCGGCGCGCCTTGGCGCGCCCGGGCTCGTCCTCGCTGCCCGGAGAGCGCGGCCTGCGGCGGGGCAGGGGCGCGACGGGGCGCCAGGTGATGCGCGCCCGCCCCGGCGCCGAGCCGGCCCCGCCTTGTGCACGGCGCCGGTGATCGATGAGGCGGCCGCTCCCGCAAGCCGTGGACACCGCAGCGCCGCCCGCCGGCGCCCGGGCTCGCCGCGCGGCGCACCGCCCGCACCTGCGCCGCGGGGAGCGGTCCTCCGACGACGACGGCATCAGTCCGTGCGCTGTGTCGGTCGCAGGGTGCGAGACCGCTGCGCGGGCCGCCGCTGCATGCGCGCCGACAGCGCCGGCGGCGGAGCGGCCGCGTCCGCGATGCAGGCGAGGGAAGGGGCTGCTGGACGGTGGTGAGGTGCGGGCTTCCAGGAGGGCCCCCCTGAGGAGTGTGTGGAGAAGCGGCCGCGCGGCGCGTGCGAGTTCGACGGACGCGCGGCTGAGCCCTGCGCCGCTGCCGGCCGACGCCGCCGGCGCGCGGCGCGCCCAAGGCCGCGGTGGCGCCCCAGAGCTGTTGCTGCAAGAGATAGCCCGCCCGGCCCCAGTCAGGGCGCGGTGCGGCGTCGGGGAGCAGGGGCGGCTCGGCTTGGCGCCGCCCGCCGACGGTCACACCGGCACGCGCGGCTGGCGGCCGGCTGGGGCCTGCCGCTCGGCCCTGAGCGGCTGCTCTCACCAGACGCACGGGAGCAGCCTCTGGCGCGCCGTCAGGTCAGGTCAAGGCCGAATGCACGTGTTTTTTTTGCGCGAAATACTCGCACGGCGGCGCCCGCACGCCCTCACTCCCCCGGCGCGCCATCTGCGTGCCCGTCCCCCTCCCCAGCCGCCTTGCCAATCAATCGCGATGTTGCCGGCCCTCCTGCGCGCCGGCGCGGCGGGCGCGCCCGCCTGGGGCGGCTGCCTGCTGCAGGTGGGGCGCGGGGGCCTGCTCAGACCGCGTGGGCCGCGCGCCGGGCCCGCCCGGCGCGCCCGCCGGCGGCGCCGCGCCGCGCAGCACCTGCCGGCGGCGGCGGGGCAATCCCGGCGCCGTGCCGCGTCGCACGGCCGCTCGGCCGCGCCGGGAGGCCGGCCGGCGACCGCCGCTCGCGAACGCCGGCCGGCGGCAGGCCGGCGGCGCGACGCCGGCGCGCCAACCGCTGCCCGCCCGCCGCCGCTCCCCGCCGCAGGCGCTGCACGCGGCGGCGCCGGCGGCCGGCGCCGCCGTGCCGCCGCTCTGGGGCCCCGCCGCGCCGTGGCGCGCCTACAGCCGCAGCAGCCGCGCGGCGGCGGCGGGCGCGGCGCCGGCGTCGGCGTTCACGCACGTGAGCAGCATGACCGACCCGCTGCCCGCGATGGCGGAGCCGCTGCCCATCGGCCTCGCGGTGGACGAGATCTTCATCGACCACGACGCCGCGTTCTCCGCGGCAGAGACGCCCGCGAGCGGGCAGCTGCACGACGTGCGCCGGGCCGCGCGCCGCGCGGCGGGGCGCGGGCGGCGCACGGGCGCGGCGCGCGCCGCGCGCGCGCGCGGCGCCGCCGCTCGGCTGCGAGCGGCGCCGCCGCCGCCGCGCGCAGGAGGCGCCGATCACCGCCATCTTCCTGCACGGCCTGCTGGGATCGAGCAGGAACTGGTGCGGCGCGCGCGGGCGCTGGCTACCGCTGCCACCGACGCGCGGCCGCTGCGGAGCCGGCGCCAGCACAGCACAGCACAGCGCGGCGCCGCCCACGCGCCGCCCGCCGCCCGCCGCCGCGCGCCGCGCGCCGCGACGCAGGCGCTCGTTCGCGCGCCGGCTCGCGCAGGAGGCGGCGGCGCGCGCGAGCCGCGACGTGCGCGTGCTGCTGGTCGACCTGCGCTGCCACGGCGCGTCGGCGTCGCGCTTCGGCATGCACCCGCCGCACGACCTGGCGTCCGCGGCGAACGACGTCGCCGAGGTCGTGCGCTCCCACCTCGGCGGCGCCGCGCCGCACCTGGTCGTCGGGCTGAGCCTCGGCGGCAAGGTCGCGCTGCAGCTGCTCAAGCAGTTTGCCGCCAACGCCGAGGCGGCCGGCGAGGCGCGGGGCCGCCTCTACGACGGCGCGCCGCCCATCGCGCCGCCGGGGGAGCGGCCGGGCGCCGCCGGCGGGGGCGCCGCCGCAGGCGCCGGCGGCGGCGCGCCGGCCCCGCCGCCGACGCCCGCGGAGCCGCGCCCGTCGCTGCTGGGGCCCTCCGCCCCGGCGCTCCACGGCATGCCGCAGCAGGTCTGGGTGCTCGACAGTCAGCCGGGCACGGTGCCGCTCGACGTCGACGCGCCCACGAGCGTGGGCAAGATCATCAGCCTGATCCACCAGATCCCGACGCCCCTGGAGAGCCGCGCCGCGCTGTCGGCGTTCCTCACCGCGCGCGGCATCCCGCTCGCGGTCGCGCAGTGGCTCGGCACGAGCCTCACGCCCGGCGGGCGCTACGGCAACCCCGAGATCGGCCTGGACTGGGTCTTTGACGTCCAGGGCGCCGCGGCGCTCTACAACTCCTACCGGTGCGGCCGCGGCGGCGGGCGGGGAGGGCGGGAGCGAGGCAGGGAGGGGAGGGAGGGAGCGAGGCAGGCAGGGGGGGGGGGCGACGCGCCGCTGCGGCGTGCGCTCGGACCTCCGCCGCCGCGTCGCGACGCGCCCCCCGCCGCCCGGCGCCGCCACGCCGCCGCGCGGCCGCGCCGCCAGGCTGAGCTCGTACTGGGACGTGATGTCCCGCCCGCCGCCGGGCGTGGTGGTGCACATGGTGCGCGGCGAGCTCTCCGACCGCTGGACGCCGGGCATGATCGACGCGCTCGCCGACGCGCACGCGCGCTGGGCGGCGGCGTCGTCGGAGGCGCCCGAGTCGGTGGGCGAGCTGCAGCTGCACACGCTCGAGCGCGCGGGGCACTGGCTGCAGGCCGACAACCCCGAGGGCCTGCACGCGCTCATGGAGCCCTGGTGCCGCGACCTGCACCAGAACCGCCTGCTCTTCTGACAAACGGCGGGCCCTTGGCAGCCTGCGCGCGCGCCCGGGCGGCCGCCTTTTGCGGCGCCCGGCGGCGGCAGCGGTAGCGGGAGAGGGGAGGGAGACCCGAGCCGCGCATTGCGAGCCCTGCAAGAGAACCTGATGTAACAGCACGGCGCAGCGCAGCGCAGAGGGGCTCTCCCCTCCCCCCGCCAGTTGCCGTGGTAAACGCTCGACCTCTGCCGGCCGCTGCGGCAGCGGCAGCGGCAGCAGCGCCGACCGCCGCCGCCGCCGCCGCTCCCGCCGCGGATGGAGCGGATGGAGCCCGCGCCCTGGGGACGCACAGAGCCCGCGCAGATCCTCGTGGAGACGAGGTGGGCGGGCGCCAGCAGCAGCGTTGCGCGGAGTGGCGAGCAGCAGCAGCAGCAGCAGCAGCGAAACGGCCCACCAACCGCCGTCTCCGCGTCGCCGCTGCAGCCCCGGCGCCGACCTGGCGGCGCTGCGCGCGTTCCGCTACACGCCGGCCTGCACCGGCGCGCCGCCCGAGGCGCTGCTCGCCGACGCGGCTGGCTGCGCGTGCGGCGCGGCGTGCAGCGCGGCGGCGTGCGCGTGCGCCGCCGAGTCGCGTCGCGGCCTGGACGCGCTGGCGGCGCGCGGCCGCGGCGCGGGCGTCGTCGTGCTGCTCGAGTGCGGCCCGGCGTGCAGCTGCGGCCCGGGCTGCGCTGGCCGCACCACGCAGGGCGGCGTGGTGGTCCCGCTCGTGCTGACCTGGAACGCGGGCAAGGGCTGGTGTGTGCGCGCCCAGGACGCCATCCCTCAGGGCGAATTTGTCTGCGAGTATGCAGGCGAGTGGGTCGGCCGCGCCGAGGCCGCCGCACACCTCGCCAGCTACGACGCCCAGGGCGGCGGCCATGCGCTGCTCGTCGTGCGCGTTACGCTGCCTTCGGGCGCCGCCGCGCTCACGTGTCGCATCGACGGCACGCGCGCGGGCAACGTCGCGCGCTTTGTCAACCACGACTGCGCCGGCGGCAACCTCGAGCCCGTCGTCGTGAGCAGCCGGGGCGCGCTGCTGCCGCGCGTTGCGCTCTTCGCGGCGCGGCGCATCGCCGCCGGCGAGGAGCTCACGTTTTCGTACGCGCACGGCGCGGCCGCGCCGGCCGACGCCGACGGCGCGCCCCGCGCGGCGCGGCGCTGCTGCTGCGGCGCGGAGGGCTGCTCGGGGTTCCTGCCGGCCACGCGCTAGCGTGGCGGGCGTTGGCGGTGGGCGCGCCGCGGTCGGCCATGGCGGCGGCGGCGGGCGCCTCGCGCGCGCAGGCGGGCAACCGTCACCACCACCACCTCCCGTGCCTCGCGCCGCGCGCGCGCGCGCGCCTCACAGCGCGGCGTCGCCCAGCTGCCGCGCCGCCTCGAGCGCCGCGACCTCGCCGCGCAGCGCCGCGACGCGGCCGGCGAGCTCGTCGGGCGCGGTGTGGAAGAGGGGCAGCACCGCCCGCTCCAGCTCCTTCTCGCCGCGCGCCTGGTGCAGCAGCGCCGCATACTCGTTCTGCTGCGCCACCAGGCGGTTCATCTCCCCAGCGAGCGCGCGGCTCACGCCCTCGAGCGCGGCCGCCGCCTCGGCGACCTCCGGCACGCGCAGCCCCGGCGCAGGCGTGGGCGCGCCGCTCGCGGCGCCGCCGCTCGACGCGCTGCGCGCCGCGCTGCGCGTGCTGCCGGCCACCGACGGCGCGCCGCTGCCGCCGCCGCCGCCGCCGCCACCGCCGGGCGCCGCCAGCGGCGCGCTCTGCCAGCCGGGCGGGAAGGCGAGCGCGTGCAGCCGCCCCGCGGCGGCGCGCTGGCGCTCGAGCTGCGCCGGCAGCTCGCCCAGGAGCTGCTGCAGCCGCGTGTCGCCGGCGCTCCGCGCGGCCGCGAGGCTCTGCAGCTGCTCCGTGAGGCGCATGAGCGGGACGTAGCTCGGCGTGCGCGGCGCGCTGCGGGGCGGGCGCGCGCGAGCGCGGCGGGGGCGCGTGAGCGCGCGCGGCGGGGCGGAGGCCATCTGCACGCGCGCCCGCGCCCGCGCCCGCACCTGAGCGACGCGGCGGTGGCGGCCGGCGGCGTGGCGGGCGCGTGGTCGCCGCCCTCGCCGCCCTCGCCGCCCTCGCCGCCCTCGCCGCCCTCGCCGCCCTCGCCGCCCTCGCCGCCCTCGCCGCCCTCGCCGCCGTCCAGCGGCGCCGCATCCAGCGTGAGGGTGCCCTCGGCCGCCGCCTGCAGCGCCAGCAGGTAGGCGTCGCCCGGCTGCAGGTTGCTGCGCTGCTGCCCCTGCTGCAACGCGTGCTGCGCCGCGACGCACCTGCGGCGGCGGCAGCGGCGCAGGCCGCTCGCAGTGCGGCCAGGA
This sequence comes from Scenedesmus sp. PABB004, assembly GCA_014905635.1. Lineage (NCBI taxonomy): Eukaryota > Viridiplantae > Chlorophyta > Chlorophyceae > Sphaeropleales > Scenedesmaceae > Scenedesmus > Scenedesmus sp. PABB004. The sequence goes on from JABVCE010000013.1 coordinate 1,100,441, forward strand.
CGCGCTGCGCTGCGCCGCGCCGCACCGCGCGGCAGCGCGCACCTGTTGATGCGTGCGCGCGCCGCGTCGGCGTGGCCCTGCAGCTGCGCCGCCGCGTCGGCGAGCTCGCCGTGCAGGCCGCGCAGGCGCGCCTGCTCCTCGCGCGCGAGCAGCAGCAGCAGCAGGTGCCGCGCCGTCACGCCCAGCAGGCTGCCCAGCACCGCCTGCTTGCGCTGCCCCGCGGCGGCCATCTTGAGGAGCTGGCGGTCGTAGTCGCCGGCGACGATGTACGTGTCGTTCAGCCGCGCCAGGTCCTCGGTCAGCGCCGGCACCTCGTCGCTGCCGAGCACCTGGCGCCGCTCCTCGAGCGCCGCCACCTCGGCCGACAGCTGCGCGACCGCGTCCTGCGAGGGGGGCGAGCGCACGGCCCACGTGTGCGAACGTGCGGCGCGCGCGCGCGGGCTCGTCCGCACGGGCGCTGCGCCGCGCGCGTCGCAGCGCAGCCGGACTCACCGGCCCCATCTTGTGCAGCCGCGCAAAGCCGCCGCTGCCGGCGCGCACCTCCTGCGCCGCCGCGAGCTGGCCCTTGACGCCTGCGCCCGCCGCGGCAGCAGAGTCGGCCGCCGCGCCCGCGCAGCGCCGCGCCGGCGGCCTGCCGAGCCGCGCGGCCGACGCACCCGCCTCGGCGACCTCTGCCCGTATGAGCTCGTCCAGCACCAGCTTGAACGCCAGGCGCTGCCGCGTGAGCTCGCGCAGCAGCGCCGCGTTGCGCGCCTCCTGGTCGGCGTGGCGCCGGATGTCCGATTCCAGCAGCGCCTCCGCACGGTTGCTCTTGCCGCGCTCGCGCGGCGTCAGCAGCGGCAGGCCCTGCGCGCCCGCGCCCTGCCCGCCCGCCTGCTTCTGCTGCCCCCGTGGCGTGAGCGCTGACGCAAAGCCGCCGCCGCCGCCGCCACCGCCGCCGCGCGCGGTCGCGGCGCCGCCCTTGGGCGGCAGGCCGCCCGCGTGCAGCAGCGCGCTCGCGGGCGAGGCGGCCGCGCCGCCGGGGCCGGGCGTCGCCGAGGCGGGGTCCAGCTGGCGCACCACGCCCGCTGCGTTGAGAAGCTGCATCGCCCTGCGACGTGCGGCCGCGGCAGCGCACGGGTGAGGCCGCCCACGCGTGAGCGCGCCGCCGCGCGCGCGCCGCCGCCGCTCGCGCCCGCCGCACCTGTCGAACAGCTGCCGCGCCGCCTCGTCCTGCTCGCCGTATCCGCCCAGGTCTGCCGCCGCGAGCAGCCAGCGCTCCGGCTGCTCGCGCGCGAGCACCGATAGCCCGCCGCACGTGTCGGCGAGGCCGCGCAGCACGCAGTTGAGCTCGACGTTGAGCGCGTCCGCCTCGGCGCGCGCCGCCGCGAGCTCGTGGCCCGCGCGCGCGCGCAGCGCGGCGGCCGCGGGCTGCCCCGCGCGCGCGGCGCGCGTCGAGGCGTCCAGGCGCGCCGCGAGGCCCTTGAGCTCCAGCACCTGCGCCTCCAGGTGCGCCACGTGCGCGCGCTTCGCCTGCGGCGGCGGTGGCGCGGCCGTGCGCGTTGCGGCCGGGTTGGCGGGCGGCCAGCGCGCCGCCGCTGCACGCCGCCCTGGCAGCGCCCCCCCCACACCTCGACCGCGGCCGCGAGGTCGTCGCCGTCGGGCGCGGGCGCCATCCAGTCGCCGCCGTCGCCGTCGGCCGGCGGATCGTCCTCGCCGTCGTCGCTGGCGCTGCCGAGGGCGTCGTACAGCTCCGCGTTGGGGCCGCGCGCGAGCAGCAGCTCCGCGTGCGCGGCCGCGTCGGCGGCGCTCACAAAGTTGTCCCGCGACAGCCGGCTGGCCAGGAACTTGAACACCGGCGCGCTCTCCAGCCAGGCCACCGTGCTGGGCGGCAGCTCCTCGCTGTAGCCGACGGAGCGGAGGAAGAGCAGGAACGAGCCCGCCGTCACGCCCGCCGCGCGGCCCGCGGCGCGCCGCCGCCGCCGCCGCCCGCGGTGGGGGGCATGGCGGCTCGCGGCGCAGAGCGGGGACGGGGACGGGGGGCCTGGGGCGCGCGGGTGCGGGCGGCGCGGCGCGGAGGCCCACCCGCCACGCCTGCGGCGGCCCGATCGCGGCCCGACGCTGAGGCCCCGCGCGGGTGTTGTGGAGCGGGGTGAGGCCGTGAGGCAGCGCGGGGAGGCGGCGGCGGCGCCGCCGACAGCCCGGTCGAAAAAGAACACGACGGCGGCGAACTGCGCCTGAAAGTGCCCCGCTGCTCCTCACTGGCATCGCAGCCCGAACGCGGCACGGCCGCAGCAGCAGGCAGCGAGGCGCGGCGGCGGCACCGCGCGCGGCAGCGGAGCGCAGCAGCTGCGCAGAGCGATGCGGGCGGCCCGCGCGGCCGGCGGCGCACCACCGCCTCAGCCGTGGTGGCGCTCGCGCTGCGTTGCCGTGGCCGCGGCGGCCGACGGCGGGCAGCCGCGGGCGGCGCCGCCGCCGGTCGTGCTCTCGCCGCTGCCCCCGCCCGGCGCGGCGCCGCAGTCGGGCCCGCTCGGCGCGTGGTGCGAGGAGGAGCCGAGCGACGGCTACGTCGGGCCGGCGCCGGTGCGGCAGCAGCAGCAGCGGCAGCGGCGGGGGCCCGACAACGACGCGCCGCGCCGCGGCGGCGGCGGCCGGAGCGCGCAGCCGCGACGCTGGAAGCAGCAGCAGGGCGAGCCGGGCCAGCAGGGCCAGCAGGGCGAGGAGCCGCCGCGCGACATGTCGCGCCTGCTGACCAAGCACATCGGGCAGCGCGACAGCGCGGCCGGTCTGCTGGCGCTCATGCGGGAGCCCTCGCGCGCGCGCTCGCTGGCGGGCGTGCGGCTCAACACGGTCCACGTTGCGACCGCGCTGCGCGTGCTCGTGGACGTGCGGCGGCAGCGGCCGCCGCACCGCCGCGCCGGCGGGGCGCCGCCGCGCGGCGCCGACGCCGGCGCCGACACCAGCGACAGCGGGGCGCGCGACGACGCGGGCGAGGACGCCGCGGCGGCGGAGCTGCTGCAGCTGCTCGACGCGCTCGCGGCGGCGCAGCTCGAGGCGGGGGCGGGCCCGCCGCCGGACGTTCGGTCGCTGTCGACGCTCGTTTACTCCTGGGGCAAGCTCGCGCACCGGCCGGCGCCGGCACTGCTGGAGCGCCTGCTCGCGGCGTTCCTGCAGCAGCTCGAGCGGCGGACGCAGCAGGCGCACCAGCAGCAGCCGCTGCGGGGCCCGCCGGAGCAGCCGGCGGGCGCAGCAGCTGCAGCTGCGGCCGCGGCACCGCCGCCGCCGGACGACCAGGCGCACTGCCGCGCGCTGTCAAACCTGTGCTGGGGGCTCGCCAAGCTGGGGTACGGCTGCAGCCAGCCGTACCAGCAGCGCGGCGACCCGCTCGCGCAGCCGCCGGCGGCGGCGGCGCTCGTCGCGCAGCAGGCCGCCTGGGCGGCGCTCGCGCGCGCGGTGCTGCTGCTCGCGCCCGCCGCGACGCCGCGCGACCTCTCCAGCCTCTGCTACGCCTTTGCGGCGGGCGGGCACCGCGACGTGGTGCTGTGGAGCAGCCTCGCGCCGCGCGTGACGGCGGCGCTCGGCGACTTCACGCCCCACGACCTCTCCGCCGCGCTCTGGGCGTACGCCACCGCCGGCGTGCCCAACCAGGTGCGGGGGTGCGCGCGGCCGCCGCGGGGGCGGGGCCGTGCGGCGCCGGCAGGCTGCCGGCGGGCAGGCTGCTGCCGCCGCCGCCATCAACGCCCCCGCCGCCGCGACCCTGCGCCTGCCGCCCCGCGCGCGACAGGCGCTCTTTCGCGGCGCGGCGGCAGCCGCCAGGCAGCTGCTGCCTGGCTTCACGCCCCAGGGCCTGGCCAACGTGCTGTGGGCGTTCACGGCCTGCCTGGACCGCGTGCCGCCGGAGCTGTCGTCTGCCGCGTCGGCCGAGTGCCTGCGGCGCGGCAGCCTCGCTGGCTTCGGCCCGATCAACCTCTCACTGCTCGCGTGGGTGGCCGCCAAGGCGGGCTCGATCGACCCGCTGCTCGCGGCGGCGCTGTCGCGCGCCGCGGCGGCGAGCCTGCCCAGCTTCCGCGCGCCCGAGCTCTGCCGCCTGCTGAGCGCGCTCGCGCACCTGGGCGCCGCCGACGCGGCGCTGCTGGACGCGGCCGAGCCGCGGCTGCTTGCCGAGCTGGAGCGCGGCGCGCTCAGCGTGCAGGTCGCGGCGCACGGCGTGTGGGCGTTTGCCGCGGCGGGCGCGCCCGGCGCGGCGCGGCTGCTGCCGCCGCTGCTCGAGCTCGCCGCCGCGCACGTGCGCGTGCTCGTGCGCAGCGGCGACGCGACGGCGCGCCTGCTGAGCACGCTGGTGCTGATGCGGCACCGCGCCGACGGCTTCATGGCGCTGCTGGCCGACACGCTCACGGCGGGCGCGGCGGCGGACGCGCCGCCCGGCGGCGGCGCCGCGGCGGCAGCGGGCGGCGGCGCGGGCGCGGCAGCTGGCGGCGCCGCGCCGGCGCCGGCGCCGGCGGTGAACCACCTGGCGCAGTGGGACGTCAAGTACTTGATGCAGGCGGCCGCCTGCCTCGCGCGGCTGGGCCACACCGAGCACCACGCCCTGCTGGCGCTGCTGACGGCGCAGTTCCTGGCGCGCCTGCCGCCAGGCGTGGCACCCGCCGGCGCCCGCGGCGGCGGCGGCGGCGGCGGCGGCGAGGACGCCGGCCAGGTCGCGGGGCTGCGCGCGGCGCTGCAGCACGCCATCCTGCTGCTCTGGGCGGCGGCCGTGCTGGACGCGCGGGGCGCCATGCCGCAGCTCGTGCGCGTCGCCGCGCTGCTGCGCGGCGCGGGCGGCGTGGCGCTGAGCGACAAGGCGCTGGCGCAGCTGGTGCAGGTGCACATGTGGGCGCAGGTGAGAGGAGCGGCGCGGGGTCCGAGCCGCGCGCCGGGCCCCTGCGCCGCGTCGCGCGGCCCCCTGACCGCGCGCGCCGCGGCCGCAGGCGCTCGGCCCCGCCGGCGCGCCGCTCGTCGCGGCGCTGCCGGCGCGGCTGGTGGCGCAGGTGACGCACATGTGGCAGCACGAGCTCGTGCCCGCGGTGCAGCGCAGCGGGCTGCACAGCCAGGTGCTGCTCGCGCTCACGGCGCTGCGGCTGCGCCCCGTGTGCGAGGGCATCACGCCGGACGGCATGTTCAGCGTTGACGTCATGCTGCGCTACAAGGGCGCTGACGTGGCGCTGGAGGTCATGGGCGCGGAGCACTACACCTCCAACACGCTGCCCCTTGGCATGCCACCGGCGCCACCGGCGCCCGCGGCGGCGGCGGCGGCGGTGCAGCAGCAGCAGCAGCACGTGCAGGCGCAGCGGCGGCACCACCTGCTGCTGGGCCCCGAGCAGCTGCGCCTGCGGCTGCTCGCGGCGCGCGGCTACGCGCTCGCCACGGTCAGCAGCTTTGACTGGGAGGCGCGCGGCGGCACCGCCGCCGGCGCCGCGGCGCTCCTGCTGGGCAAGCTGGACGACGCGGTTGCCGCGCACGCAGCGGCGGCGGCGGCGACGCAGCAGGAGCAGCAGCAGCAGCTGGGCGGCGCGGCGGCGCCCGCGCGCGGGCGTGCGGCGGACCGCCGGCGGACGGCGGCTCGCGGGCCGCAGCCAGGCCGCTACGGCGACGACGGCGGCGCGGCCGCGGAGCCGCCGGCCGTCGTGTCGCGCCTGCTCGCGCAGGCGGGCCGCAGCCGGCGCGCGGCGCGCGGGCTGCTGCGGCGGCAGCAGTACGCGCAGGACCGCGCGGCCGCGCAGGCGCAGGGCGCGGGGCTGCTGCTCGCGGCCGCCGGCGCGGCTGGCGCGGCGCCGTCGGAGCACGCCGGCGCCGCCGCCAGCGCCGAGCCGGCGCCGGGCGCGGCGGCGCTGCTGGGCGAGGGGGACGGCGAGTTTGACATGGAGCTCGACCTGGACGCGCTGGCGGGCGAGTGACGCCCGGTTCTTGAGTAGTGGCGTCGAGAGCGCGTCGCGCGCGCTGCGCGCCGTGCGTGAAACCGCGAGGTTTTTGCTCAGCGGCGCCCGAACCGGCTCGTGTTTACGTTTCGTGCAGCTCGGAGCCAATAGAGCGGTTGCAGCGCCAGCAGCAGCGCGTGCGCCGGGCGCAGGCAGCGCGCTCTTGCTGCGGCCGGCGCCGGCGGCGGCCCAGCGGCGCCCGCCGCAGCCGGACCCACGATGGCTGCGATAACCGCGCAGTGCGATTTCGTGGCGGCCGGGGTGAACCGCATCGTGGGGGCGCTGGACTGGGGCGACGCGGGCATCGCCTACGCCGCGCACGCGCTTGTGTGCGTCTACGACCCAGAGGTGCGGCGCGTCAGGGCCAGCACGGTCTAGCGCCTTCGCACGCCGCCGCAGGCAGGCAGGCGCTGTGTCGGCGGCAGCGCGCGGCGGCAGCGGCAGCAGCGGTGCGGCGGCCGGCCGCCCCATCCCAGCCGCGCCGCGCGGCGGCCTGCGCAGGCGGCGCAGGTGGTGGGCACGCTGATAGGGCACCGTGGGCCAGTGAACTGCGTGCGCTGGCTGACGGCGGCGGCTTGCCCGCGGGGCGCGGCGCTGCTGCTCTCGGGCGCGTGCGACGGCGCGGTGCGCCTCTGGGCCTGGTTCGGCCGCCGCGCCGACCCGCCCTGGTGCTGCGTCGCGGAGCTCCAGGGCCACGCCAGCCCGGTGACGAGCCTGGCGCTGCACCAGCTCCCCGACGGCGACCTGTTGCTGGCGAGCACGTCGGCCGACCCAGTCTTGCGGCTGTGGCAGTGCAGCCCGGGCGACGGCGGCGGCGCCGGCGCCGGCGCGGCCTTGCCGGAGCAGCTGGCGGCGGCGTACGGCGCCGCAGCGTGGCGGCCGCAGGCGTCGGTGCACGTGGGCACCCACATCCAGCACTGCGTCGCGCTGGCGGCGCTGCCGGATGCCCCGCGCTGGCTGATCATGGCCACCGGCGGCACCGACTCGACCGTGCGCCTCTTCGTGCGCGGCCCCACGTGCGAGCAGCAGGGGGAGCAGCAGCAGCAGCAGCAGCAGCAGGAGCAGCAGCAGCAGCAGCAGCAGCAGCAGCAGGCGCCGGGTGCCTTTGTGCTGCATTGCCAGCTGCGGGGGCACGAGAACTGGGTGCGTGGCGTGGCCTTTGCCCACGTCAGCGAGCCCGCGCCGGGCGGCGGGCGGCGGCGCGCGCTGCTGCTGGCGAGCGCCTCGCAGGACCGATACGGGCGCATTTGGTGCATCAGCAGCGACGCCACGCGCGCGAGCGCGGCGGAGCCCGGCGCCGGCGGGCAGGCTGAGGAGGCGCTGCGGCAGCTGATCAGCCGCTACGCCCCGCGCCCGCACCTGAGCGCGGCGGGCGGGACGCTCTGGGTGACGCTGGAGGCGCTGCTGGTGGGGCACGAGGACTGGCTGCACTCGGCGGCCTGGCGCCCGGTCGGCGGCGCCGACGCGGGCGCGGGCGCGGGCACGGGCGCCACCGCGCCGCCGGAGCGCGGCGCGCTCGCGCTGCTCACGGCGAGCCAGGACCGCAGCATGTTGCTCTGGCGCTTCGACGCGCCCAGCGGCCTCTGGCTGAGCGAGGCGGCGCTGGGCGACGCCGGGGCGGCCTGCCTCGGATTCTACGGCGCCGCGTTTGGCCCCGCCGGCGACCGCCTCGTCGCGCACGGGTTCACCGGCGCGCTGCACCTGTGGGCGCAGGCTGCGGGCGCGGGGGCGCGCGAGCTGGCGCCCAGCAGCGGCAGCGGCGGCGCGGCCTGGGAGCCGCAGCACGCGCTCGGCGGGCACTGCGGCGCCGTCGTGGACCTCGCCTGGGGCGGCGACGGCGCGTGCCTGCAGAGCGCCAGCGCGGACCAGACGGCGCGGCTCTTCACCGCCGTGCGGGGGCGCTGGTTTGAGCTGGCGCGCACGCAGGTGCGCGGCCGCCGGGGCGCCGCTGACGGGCGTGGAGCCGGAGAGCGCCTGCTGGGCGCGCGCGCGCGCGCGCTCACACACGCCCCCACCGCCGCAGGTGCACGGTCACGACTTCAGCTGCCTCGCGACCATCCCCGCGCCCGCCGGCGCCGCTGGCGGCGACGGCGACGGCGACGGCCGCGCCGGCGGCGGCGGCGGCGGCGACGACGACGTGCAGCCGGCGCTGATGTATGTGAGCGGCAGCGAGGAGAAGGTGCTGCGCGTGTTTGAGGCCCCGCAGGCGTTCTGCGACACCCTCGTCGCCATCCGGAGCAGCCAGTCGGGCGAGGCCACAGCCGCCACGTCGGCCGCGCTCGCGCGCGCGGCCGCGGCCGCGGCCGAGGCCGAGGCCGCCGGCGCGGGCGCCGGGGCGGCAGCGTCCGCCGCGGGGCCGCGCGGGCGCGCGATCGGCGCGTCCGTGGCGGCGCTCGGCCTGAGCAACAAGGCGCTGTACGCCGACGACGCCGCCGACGCTGGCGGCGAGCGCGCGCGTGGCCGCGGCGGCGCCGCGCTGTGCGGGGCGGAGGCCTACAACGAGGGCCCCGACCTCGTGCCCTGCGCGGCCCCCGCGGTCGTGACCGCGCCGCCGCTGGAGGAGCACCTCGCGCAGAACACGCTGTGGCCCGAGGCACGGAAGCTGTACGGCCACGGCAACGACGTCGCCGCCGTCGCGGCGTCGCCGTGCGGCCGCCTGCTCGCGTCGGCGTGCCGCGCGCAGAGCGCGGCCGCGGCGGCGGTGTGGGTGTGGGAGGTCGGCAGCTGGCGGCCCGCCGCGACGCTCGGCGGCCACGCACTCACCGTGACGGCGCTCGAGTTCTCGCCAGACGGCCGGCACCTGCTGTCGGGCTCACGCGACCGCTCGTTCAGCCTCTGGCGGGTGCCCCCCGGCGCGCTCGCCGCGGCGGCGCCGGACGGCGGCGGCTTTGAGCTCGTGGCGCGGCACAAGGCGGCGCACGCCCGCATCATCTGGGCTGTGAGCTGGGCGGCCGACAGCAGGTACGGGGGGGGGGGGGGGCAGCGGGGAGCGCGCCCGCCTCCGCGACACCATGGGTGTCGCCGCGCCGACCTCGCCGCCCCCCCCCCCACCGCGCCCGCCAGGCTGTTTGCGACCGGCTCGCGCGACCAAACCGTCAAGCTGTGGCGGCTGAGCGACGCCGGCGCGCCGCCGGCGCTCGCGGGCACGCTGCCGCCGTTCCCCGCGGCCGTGACGGCGCTCGCGCTCGCGCCCGCGCACGCGGCCGCCGCGGCCGGCGGCGCGCTGCTCGCGGTGGGGCTCGAGGACGGCGCCGTGCAGGTGTGGCGCCTCGCGGACGCCGCCGGCGCCGGCGGCGGCGGCGGCGCGCCGGCCGCGTCGTGCGCGTGGGCGGCGGCCGCGGGCGAGCGGCACGCGGCGTGCGTGACGCGGCTGCGCTGGGCGCCGCCGGGCGTGGCGCGGCTCGCGGGCGCGCGCGGCGCCGCGCAGCTCGCCTCGGCCGGCGAGGACCACTCGGTGCGCCTGTTCGGCCTTGACTTTGGCTGAGCCGCAGCGGCGGCGGTGCAACGACGATGAGCGGACGGTGAAGCCTGCTGCGCCGCCGCCGCCGCCAGCGCCCCTGCCGCCCCCCCCCCCCCAGCCGCGCCACAAGCTCACCCGGGGGAAGGGGGCAGCGCCGCCGGGGACACAGCTTGCAGGGCATCGAAAGGTCCCTACCGGCTCGCTCGCATCGCCACACACGCCTCGGGCATGGCTGCCCTCGCCGCACTGACGCTGCGGGCGGTGGCTTGGGCGGGCTGGGCGCTGCTCTGGCTGGCCTGGTCGGCGTTTGGCTCAGGCTCAGGGCGGCCGGGCGGCCTCCTCGCCATCGCGGCCCACGCCTGCGCCTTCCTGCTGCCCGCCCTGGTGCTCATGGCCACCGCCCACCGCCCTCCTCGGCCGTCGGGGGGTGCGGGCCCCGGCGCGCAGGCGGCGCCGGCGGCCGGCACGGCCGGCGGCGGCGCGCGGGCAACAGCAGCGGGCGGCGCCGGCGCCGGCGCCGCGCCGCGGAGCAGCGGCGGCCGCCGCGCCCGCGGCCCGCAGCGGGGCCTGGCCGCCCCTACAGCACCGCCGGCTCCGTGCTTGGGTGACTGGGGCGCCGCCGCGGCGGCCCCGATCGTGGCCGAGGCGTCGCTGCGGGACTGGCGCCCGTCGGCGACCGGCGCGGCGCCCGCGCCCGAAGCGGCGCCCGCGGCACAGCCTGCTGCGGCCGTGGCGCGGCCGAGCGAGCAGCGGGCGCCGGGAAAGCAGCAGGCGGCGGCGGCGGCGCCTGCGCCTGCGCCGGCTGCGCCCGAAGCAGCGGCCGCGGCGCAGCCTGCTGCGGCCGTGGCGCAGCCGGGCGAGCTGCGGGCGCCTGCAAAGCCCGGCGCCGCCGAGCGGGCAGCGCCGGCAGAGCAGCGGGCAGCGGCGGCGGCGCCTGCGCCCGCCGCGCCTGATGCAGCGCGGGCGGTGCGGCCTGCTGTGGCCGTGGCGCGGCCAGGCGAGCAGCGGGCGCCAGCAAAGCAGCGGGCGGCGCGCGCGCCTGCGCCCGCCGCGCCTGATGCGGCGCCGGCGGTGCAGCCGGCGGCGGCCAAGCCCGCTGGCGGCAAGCAGGCGCGGCTGGCGAAGGCCGTGGTGGCGCCCACCGGCGAGCGGGCGCGTCCCATCGTGCAGTGGCTGGCGGCCAAACCTGCCGCTGCCGCGCCAGGTGCCGAGCCCCTTGCCAGCGAGGTGGCGCGCCCGGCGTTGCAGCAGGCACCCGGCGAGCCCGCCGCGGCTGCGCCCAGCTGCGCTGCGGCTCCGGCGCCGCAGCCGGCAGGGCCGGCGCTGCAGCAGCCGGTCGCAAAGCCCGGCGTCAGCGAGCGGGCACCGCCGGTCGAGCAGCAGCCACCGCCGGTTGAGCAGCAGCAGCCACAGCCACAGCAGCAGAAGCCGCAGCAGCAGCAGCTGCTGCCGCGCACGGCGGCCGGCGCCGCGCCGCCTGTCGAGGAGCTGCGCGCGCCGCAGTCTCGTGCGGAGCAGCCGGTGGAGCTGCAGCCAGGGCCGCTCGACCTGCCGGAGCCGCACACGCCGCATTTGGCGTTTGGTGCTTTCTCGCAGCGTCCCGCAGCACCGCAGGAGCGGCCGCAGGAGGCGGCGGTGGAGGACGAGGAGGATTACGACGACGACGACGACGAGGAGGAGGGGGGGCCGTCGCCGCAGTACGGCTGCAGCCCGCTGTACGGGCACAAGCTCTTCTGGGCGCATGCGCACGACCGGCCGGACGCGCCCGGCCAGCAGGAGCAGCAGCAGGAGCAGCAGGTTGCAGCCGCGGAGCCGCCGCACACGCCGGGCGGCTGCGGCGCCCCCGCTGGCGCGCGCGCTGCGCTGTCGCCCGCAGCGCGGCGGCCCAGCCTGGGCGCGCGGTCGGCGACGGGCGGCGGCGGCGCCGCCGCGGCCGTGGCGGCGCGCGCGCGCCCGCTGCCGTCGCCGGCGGAGAGCCCGCTGGCGCGGCGCGTGACCAACGAGCGTGACGAGCGGGGCTTCCCCAAGTCGCCGGGCCTGGCGGAGCTCCTGCAGCACGAGGCTGCCGCCGCGCGCGGCGAGGCCGCGGGCCCAGGCGCGCCCGCGCCGTCGGCGGGCGTGCAGCTGCAAGGCACGCCCGCGCCGTGGGCTGGCGTGCAGCTGCGGTCCGTGTCGCAGCAGCTGGGCGACGAGGCGCTCGCGCTCCGCCGCAGCAGCGGCGACGACGCGCAGCACTCGAGCCCGCCGTGGCTGCCGCTGCTGCTGCCGCTCCGGCGCGGCAGCGGCTGCACCCCGGCCGTGGGCGTGGCGGAGGGCCTGTCGCCGCGCGGCCTGCGCCCGCTGCGCAGCAGCAGCCTGTCGCGGGGCAGCAGCTGTGGCGACGGCAGCGGCGGAAGCACGCCCTGCGACGCCGCTACCGCGCCGTCGCCGCTCGGCGGCGCCCGCGGCAAGCAGCAGCAGCAGCAGCAGCAGCAGCAGCAGCAGCAGCAGCAGCAGCAGCAGCTCGCCGCGCCGTTGCCGGGCGTGTGCGGCGGCGCGGCGCTGACGGAGGGCCGCTGGGACGCGCAGCAGCCGCTCGGGCTGACGCGCTGAGCCCCCCGCGGCGGGCTCAACTGATGGACGACGCGCGCAACAACGCGCCCCCAACGCATCCCTTTCATGTTTGACACAGTCCTTTGAATCAAACGTCGCGCCTCGCCAGGCGGCGGCGACTTTTGACGGCCGACGCTTTTGACGCTTTTGCTTCCGGACTCCCTCGCTGCGCCGTGAGCGCCTCGGGGGAGCTCCCGCACGCACTGCCGTGCGGCGAGCACGCACCATCGAGTTCCTCGTGTCGGGCGACGAGCGCGGCGATCCCTCGGCAGGGCGCGCGTGTACACCAGCGCCAGAGTAGGCAGGATGGCGGGGTAGGCAGCAGCAGCTGTGGTCGGCGGGGGCCTTGCTTCGTCATCAGTCGGGACCTGCGCTTGCCCTGGGCTGAGCGCTGTCGGCGGTGCGGTCTGTTCTGGCGGCGCGCGCTTTTGGCTTCGTAACAAGCCACCGGACGGCCGGTGTGGTTCCTCTGCGTCGGTCGCCAGCTCAGCGCGTCCAGGCGCTGGCAGTGAACGCGCGCGGCAGCGGCTGGGCGCCGCATCGCCGCCGCTCGGCAGTGGGGGCATCGACCCGTCGATCGCGCGGGCCTCTCACCATGCTGGGCCCGCGCGCCACCTCCTCGGCCCTTCCGGCGACCGGCAGGGCGCGCCAGCTCGCGCGGGCGCTGGGCGCAGCAGCGGCGCCGGCTGCCGCCGCCGCTCGCGCGCCTCGCCAGGCGGCCGACGGCACCGGCGCGGCGCACTCACGCGTGCAAAAAGCAGACGGCGAGGCGCTCCAGCGGACGCAGCGGCAGGCGGCGACGGCTGGCGCGCGGCCGCCCGCGGAGCCGCAGCGGCGGCGGCAGACGTGGACGCCCCTGCACGCGCGGCTCCTGCGCACGCTGCGGCAGCGGCCGGAGCTGCTGCCGCGCGGAGAGGCAGTGCTGCTGGGCGTGTCGGGAGGCCAGGTGGGCCCGCGGCGGCGCCGGGCAGCCAAGTGCGCAGCGCGCCGCGCCGATTGCCTGCGCCACGCGCTGCGCCTGCGACGCAGGACTCCATGGCGCTGCTGCGGCTGCTGCACGACCTCAGCACCCAGGGCCACTGGCCGCTGCAGCTGGCCGTGGCGCACTGCGACCACCGCATGCGCAGCGACGCGGCGGCCAACGCCGCGTTCGTCGCGGCGCAGGCGGCGCGTCTGGGCGTGCCCTGCCACGAGCGCGTGGCGGGCGCGGCCCTGCGGTCAGAGGTGCGCTCGCCGCCGGGCGCAGCCACCCAGCCAGCAGGCAAGTGAGCCCACATGAGCTCACACACGACCCGCGGCCCCCACAGGCCGCAGCGCGTGAGTGGCGGCACGCGGCGCTGGCGGCCATGGCGTGCGAGGCAGGCGCGTGCCGCGTCGTGCTGGGACACACCGCGACTGACAGGGCGGAGACGCTGCTGCTGCACCTCGTGCGGTGAGCGGCGGCAAGAACGGCAGCCAGCGGCGGCAGCAGCGGCGGCCAGCAGCAGCGGCGCGGCTTGCCGGCGGCCGGCGCGCGGCAGCCCGCTGACTACCGCCCCCCCCCCCCCCCCCGCCGCCCCCGCCCCGCCAGCGGCGCCGGCCCGAGCGGGCTGGGCAGCATGCGCTGGTGCCGCCCCGTGGCGGGCGCAAGCGGGGTGCAGCTGGTGCGGCCGCTGCTGGAGCTGGAGCGCGGCGACACCGCGCGCCTCTGCCAGCTCACTGGCACGCCGGTGAGCGCGCTGCGACCGCCGCCCGCGGCGCGGCGGCGCCGTGTCGCTGCTGCGCCTCGCGCGCCGCGCCCTGCCCCTGGTGCGGCGCCACGCTGGGTGCTGTCGCCGCGTGCGGACGGCGCCCGCATGCCGTGCCGCGGCCGCAGGTGTGGGAGGACAGCAGCAACGCCGAGCTGCGCCTCGCGCGCAACCGGCTGCGCCTGGCGGTGCTGCCGGAGCTGCTCGAGGTCAACGCCGCCGCGGTGGCCCACATGGCGCAGGCGAGCGAGCTGCTGGCGGCCGAGGGCGCGCTGCTGGACGACCTGGCCGACGGCGCGCTGCGCCAGGCGCTCGTGCGGTTTGCGCTCGCGCCCGCGGCCGGCCGCAGGGGCCGGCGGCGGCGCCAGCGGCCGCAGGAGGAGGGGCAGCGGGTGCAGCAGGCCCAGGCGCAGGGCGCCGAGCTCGCCCCGGGCGGATGCGGCGGCGGCCGTGCGCGCCTCGCGGCGGCGGGCCAGGCGCTGTGCGTGTCTGCGCTGCGCAGCGCGCCGCGCCCGCTGCGCCTCCGCGCCGTGCGCCGTTGGCTGCAGCGCCAGCTGCCGACGGCGGTCGGCCACGCCGCGGTGCAGGAGGCGCTCGCGCTGGCCGAGCCCGGCGCGGCTGCCGGCGCCGCTGCCGCGGCCGGCTCGTCGCTGTGCGGGGGCAGGTGCGTCGTGCGGCAGGGGGCGCTGCTCGCGCTGCTGGACCGCGACGCGGCGCGGCGGCTCGCGGCCGGCGAGCTGGCGCTGCGGCCGTTGCCGCCGGCGGGTCGCAGCGAGGAGGACGGGGAGGGGGAGGGGGTGGTGGCCGGAGGAGGGGAGCAGCGGCAGCTGGCCGCCGCGCGGTCTGCGCTCGAGTCCGCGTTTGCCGGCGGCGGCGGCGGCCCTGAGTGCTGAGGCAGCAGAGAGTGTGTGCCGGGCCCGGGCAGCTGCGACACGCTGCCCGGCTGGGCGGGGTGAGGGAGGCGGCGCTGCGGCCTGGACGGGCTGGTCGTGACACAAACTCCCTCTGCCCCTCCCGCAGCTCCCGAGCTCTTTAGCCACTCCCGCAGCGTTGCAAATCACGCTCAGCCAGGCCGCGCACCCGCGCGCACCGAGCTCGAGCTCGCGCGCTGCTCAGCCCGCCGTTTTTTTGCGCAGCCGTCGCGAGCCATCGTCACGACATGAGGGCAGCTCACCTGCTGCTCGCGGTGCTCCTGGCATGTGCAGGCACGCGCGCGCGCCGCGCTGGGAGGCCGGCATCGCGCGCGCCAAACAGCCCGACGCGGGCTGCGCAGTCCAGCTGCCTCTCCCGCCCTCAGAAACTCCGCCCGCATGCTCCGCCACGCAGGCGCGCTGGCCGCGGCGGCGCAGGAGGCGGCGCCCGCCGCCGCGGCGCAGCCAACCCCCGCGGCGACGGCCGCTCAGCAGCCCGCGCAGGCAGCGGCGGTGGCGGCGCAGCCGGCGGCAGCGGCGGCGGAGGTCCAGGCCCCTGCTGAGCAGCCCGTGCCGGCGGTGCCCGCCGCTGAGGTGCCCGCTGCGCAGCCCGCGGCCGAGGCGCCCCCCGCCGAGCAGCCGGCGGCTGAGAAGCCCGCCGCCGAGCAGCCGGCGGCTGAGAAGCCCGTCATCGAGCAGGCCACGACTGAGGCACCCGCCACCGAGCAGACCGCGGCCGCCGCACCCGCCGAGGGCACGGCGACGCCGCTGCCCGCGCGCAAGGCGGCGACCTGGCTGCCCTACAAGGACGCCAACGGCGTGTGGCAGCCCGCCGACGCGGCGGGCGTGGACTACACCAAGCTCAGCCTCGCAGACCTCCCCAGCCCGGCGGAGTTCATCGAGATCGCCATCACCGCGCCCTTCCCCATGCCAGCCATCCCCATGCAGCTGCTCGTGAACAACACCATCGTCGAGCTCGCGGGCGGCAAGGTGCCGCGCAGCGCCATGGACTGGCTCGCGCTGCTCCAGGGCGCCAGCAAGCACGCCGCGGGTGTGCGCCGCGCGCCGCGCGCCGCACGCCCTGCGCGCGCCCGGCAGCCGCGGCCGGCGCAGCGCACCAGAACCCGCTGACCTGCCCCCGTGCTCCGCGCCCGCCGCCGCGGCGCCCGCCTCGCCCCGCCAGGCAAGCTGCCCACCTTCCTCGTCAAGTGCGGGGGGGGGGCGCCGCCGCCGCGCGCTCGCGGCCGCGCAGCCTTAGCCTGTGTCCCCAGCCCCGGCCCTGACGCCCCCCCCCCACCACACACACGCACACCACCACCACCACCGCGACCGCAGGTTCCTGCCCAACATCACCATCGACGGCACCGAGATCAGCCTCGGCGTCGAGGCGTCCAAGGTCATCAACACGCTCGCCAACGGCACGCTCTCGATCGACCTGCCGTCGCCCGGCCCCGGCGTCGGCGTCGCCGCGCCGCCGCCGCTGGAGCTCAACCTTACCGAGGGGCTCAACGTCACACTTGACGTGTTCAAGAAGCTCCCCTCCATGCTCAAGAAGGTGCGCGAGACAGGCCGCCGCAGCCAGGCTGCAATGCAAGGCCGCCCGCAAGCCGCGCTGCGGGGCGCGGCCCGCCCGCGCGCCGCCGCCCGCCCACCCGCGCTGCCCGCGCGCAGGTCGGCGAGACGCTCAGTAGCGCGCCGAGCCGGCTGCCGCCGCTGGAGGAGGTGGTCGGCGCTGACGGCTCCCTCGACGTGAACAAGGTGTGCTTGGGGGACCGCCTGGGGGCTGCCGCCTGGGGGCTGCCGCCGAGGCGCGCGCCGCGTCCGTGCGCAGCCGCTCAGCCCCGCCGCCCCCGCGCGTGCACCTGGCGTCGCAGCTGCTGAAGCGCACGCTGGACATCGACATCGACGTGCCGTCGCTGCAGCCCCCCAATCTCGCCAAGATGGCGGCGGACATCAGCGGCGCGCTGCCCGCGGTCGCGGCCAAGCTCGGCGTCGACACCGCCGGCGTCAAGTTTCCCGAGCCGGTGCGGGCCCGCGCCGGGGAGCACGTGGTGGCACGCGTGCGAGCCGCACGGCTCGCCGCTGCACCCCCGTCGCCGCCGCGGGCTCGGCCAGGCAGCTGGGCGTGGCGCTGGGCACGCGTGCCCACTCGCCCCGCTCGCCACCGCGCGGCGCGCGCAGGCCCAGGTCCAGAAGGTGGTGGCCAGCGGCGGCAAGCTCATCACCAAGGACCAGGGCCGCGTGGACCTGATCGCCACGATGACGGAGCTGCCGCAGAAGCTGCCGACCTTCTCGCAGCGCCTCAGCAAGATTGTGCCGCCGGCGCCGAAGCTCGAGGACGTCATGCGCCTCGCGGCGCGCATGCTGAACCGCTGAGGGTGTGAGATTTGGCTGCTGTGAGGGTGTTGTGGCTGTTGAGCTGCTGCGAGGGTGCTGGGAGCCGCCGCGAGGCACACATGACCGACCCGCTGACCAAACTGTGCAATGACCGGCGCCGCCGCCCCGCGCCGTGGCCGCTCCGACAGCGCGCGGCGCCGCGCATCGAGCTCGAGAGGCGTGCGGTGCGTCCGCGTCCGCCGTGACACGAGTTCCCGGGGTCTCAATCCGCGGGGCGCAGCAGGTCTCGCCCGCTCCGGCCCAGAGCCCGGCAGGCTAACCCGGCCCGCGCTGCCACACTCCCGTCGTCACGGCAACACAGAGAGCAGTCTCCCCGCGCGTGCGAGCTCACAGGCGCGCGAGCAGAGGGGCCGCGAGCGAGCGTCTACCGCGATGGCGCGCTCCCACGGCCTCGCGCTGGCCCTGGTGGCCGTGATTTTCCTCGGTGAGCGACGCGCGCTGACTGTGGCCGCGGCGCGGCGGGCGGCGGTGGCGCGCGGGCGCGGTCCCGCCCCCGCTCCCGCCATCGGCCGCCCGCGCCCGCTCGTTCCGGCGCCTGGCGCCGGCGGTGACGGCGCGAACGGCCTGACACGTGCCACAGAACTCACTGCCACCAAGACAGCGCCCCTGGGCGCTCGTGCGCGCCGCATCACGCCCTGTACTGCTGCACTCACCGCCGCCCGCCACCGCCACCGCCACCGCCCCCGCCCTCTCTGCCCGCCCGCCCGACCACCGCAGGCGCGTCGCACCAGGCCGCCGCGGCGCGCTGGCTGACGCAGCTCACGCCCGCCGGCGGCTCGACCTGGGGCGCGCCGGCGCAGTACGGCGCGGCCGCGCTGCCGGCGCCGAGCGCGCTGCCGGCGCCGACCTTCCAGAGCGGCGCGGCCGGCGCCATTGAGATGCCACAGCTGCTGATGGGCGCCATGCCGGCGCCCAAGCCCACCGCGGTGCCGCTGCAGGCGACGCACGTGCAGCTGCCCGTCGGCGCGCCCGTTGCCGCGCCCGTGCTGCTGGCGCAGGCGGCCGCCGCCACGCCGGCGGGGTCGTTCGTGCCCGGCGCCGTCAGCACGGCGCCGCTGCCGCTCGGCACGCCCGTCGCGGCGGCGGCGCCCGCGGCCGCGGCCGCCGTGCCCCTCTCCCACGCGGCGCCGATGCCGTCGGCGGCGCAGCCCGCGGCGGCCGGCGCGCTCACCGCCAGCAACATGCGCACCGCCGCGCCCGCCGGCGCTGGCGCGGGCATGGTCAGCGTGCCCGCGAGCGCCAACCCGCTGGAGGCGCTCCGCGCGCTCGAGGCGCAGGCGCAGAGCTTCGTGCAGCAGCGCCTGCCCGGCATCGTGAGCGTCGCGAGCAACGTGCTGTCGCAGCTCAACGAGACCGCGCTGCCGCCGGGCATCGAGCGTCTGCTGCCGGCCGCCGGCGCCAACGCCACCGTCGCGTCCGTCCTCGACTCCCTCGCGTCGGGCAGCCTCAAGCTCCCCAGCCTTGCCAACCTCACCGCCGCGCTGCCCAAGGGCCTGCAGGGCCTGCGCCTGCCCGGCCTGCCCGGCGCGGGCGGCGCAGGCGCGGGCGGCGCCGGTGCCGCCGGCGCCGGCGCGCGCGGCGCGCCCGCCGCGCGCGCCGCGCCGCGCGTGGGCGCGCGCATGGTCGACGTCCACGACACCGCCGGCAACGTCATCTCGACCGTGCCCGCCGACAGCGAGCTGCGCTCCTTTGAGCCCGGGCCGCTGCGCTACTACAACCTGGCCGAGCAGGAGGCCCGTCTGCGCGCGCAGGCGGAGGCCATCCGCACGCGCGCCGAGCAGGGCGTGGACGTCGGCCTCACGCCCCGCGCGCCGCGCGGCGCCGCGGCCCGCCGCGCCGCCGCGCCGGCGGCGCCGGCCAAGACCGAGGAGGAGCCGGCGCACGCCAAGGCCGCGCCCGCGCACGCCAAGGCCGCCGCGCCCGCCAAGGCCGCCCCCGCGCCCGCGGGCGAGGACATCACCAAGCTCGCGCCGGCGGCGCCCGCGCGCCGCGCCGCGCCGCGCGCCGCCAAGGCGCACGCGGCGGCCGGCACCCCCGCCGACCGCGACCGGCGCTTTGAGCTGGTGGACGGCAAGGTCGTGCCCGCCAAGCCCGCGGCCGCGGCGGCCGCGGCGGAGCCGACGCCCGCGGCCAAGCCCGCGCCCGCCAAGCCGGCGGAGCCCGCGTCCGCCAAGGCGGCGGAGCCCGCGCCCGCCAAGGCGGCGGAGCCCGCGTCCGCCAAGGCCGCCGAGCCCGCGCCCGCCAAGGCTGCGGAGCCCGCGCCCGCCAAGGCGGCCGAGCCCGCGCCCGCGAAGGCGGCCGAGCCCGCGCCCGCGAAGGCGGCCGAGCC
This sequence comes from Scenedesmus sp. PABB004, assembly GCA_014905635.1. NCBI lineage: Eukaryota > Viridiplantae > Chlorophyta > Chlorophyceae > Sphaeropleales > Scenedesmaceae > Scenedesmus > Scenedesmus sp. PABB004. The sequence goes on from JABVCE010000013.1 coordinate 1,119,790, forward strand.
CGCCGCCGCGCCCGCCGAGGCCGTGGAGGCGGTGGCGGTGGAGGTGGTGGCCGAGCCTGAGGCCAAGGAGATCGTGGAGGCTGAGGAGATTGTGGAGGCTGAGGAGGTGCGCGACCGCACAGGGCAGGGCCACCGACGGCGGGCCGCGCCCCGCCTGGCCGCGCGAGCGCTCGCGCGCCCGCGCCGCTCACGCGCCCGCCCGCCCGCTGCCACCGCGCAGCCCGCCGCCGAGGCCGCCAAGCCCGCTGCTGCCGCTGCGGCGGAGCCCGCCGCCGCCGGGGCTGAGGCCGCCGACGAGCCCGCCGCTGCGGAGCCCGCCGCCGCTGTGGAGCCCGCCGCTGCGGCCGACGCGCCCGCCGCCGAGGAGGAGGCCAAGGAGGAGGAGGCGCAGTCCGCCGCGGCGGCCCCCAAGCACAGCTGAGCGCGCACTGGGGGGGGGGTGCGTGGGCGTAGCCAGCGGTGTAGCGCTTTTGCAGGGCTTTAGGGTTAGACTCTTGGGCAGTCCATGGGGTCCAAGCACCAGCATGTGTTCCCCGCGCGCACGCTGGCACCCTCTGTGTAAGCTTTGGCGCAGCGAGCGCGCTAGGGTTGCCGCCAGGCCGGAGCGGGCGCGAGCAGCAGCAGCGGCGGCGCCGCCAGCACAGGCAGGGACTCGCGCGAGGCCGCCAGTCCCCGTCGCCGCGCTCGAGCGGCTCCTGCTCCCTTCCGCGCCGCGCGCAGCGGGCTTGCGACGGAGGCAGCGCGGCGGTGCCGCTGCCGCTGCCGCTGCCGCCGCTGCCGGCGCCGGGGGCCACAATGATCGTCAAAGTCTCCCAGGTGCCGGACTGGGAGCGGCGAGCGATGCGGCTGTCGCTGGGGCTGGCGTTCTTCACCTCGCTGTCGCTCACGCTTTGGCTCGTGCCAGGTGCCGCGCCGCGCCGCGTGCACGCCCGCGCATAAGCCCGCCGCCGCCGCAGCCACCGCAGCAGCCTGCCCACGCCGCGCACCCCGCCGCGGCAGAGCGCTTCCGCGCCGAGTGGGGCGACGAGGTCGCGCAGTCGTGCGTGTGGGCGGGCGCGACGTGCGCGGTCGTCGCGGCGTCTCCGCTCATCGGCAAGGTCGCCCAGCTCTCGAGCGAGCGCACGCTCGGCACGCTCCTCGGCGGCCTGCTCGGCTTCCTGGTGCGCACCGGACCGCCACGGGGCGCAGGGGCGCAGGGGCGCACAGCGCCCGACGCCGCAGGGGCGCCGGCGCCGCCGCCGCGCCGTCGCGACGCCCCCTCCTCCCGCGCGCCTCGCGCGCGCGCCTCCCTCGCGCCCCGCCAGGTGTACGACTACGGCGTGCTGATGCTCCCGGCGACCGAGGCGGTGCAGGCGGGGTTCATGGTCGCGTGCGCGGCCGGCGTCGGCGCGCTGAGCTGCTGGCTGAGCATGAAGTTCAAGCTCGACGCGTCGATGCGGCTGTTCGTCATAACGTTCATCATCGTGAGCCGCACCCGCTGACCTGGCGCCGACCTGGCGGCGCGCCGGGCTGGCCGCGCCGCGGCCTCGCGCGCCGGCCCCAGAGCGCCACGGCGCCGCGCCGCCGCCGCCGCTCGCGCGCCCGCCGCCGCTCACGCGCCCGCGCGCGTCCGGCCGTGCGTCGCGCCCCAGGTGACGTTTGGCGCGCACAACGCGAGCAGCGAGAGCGCGGCCGGCGTCGCGCTGCTGCGCACGGGCGGCATCATCGCGGGCGTGCTGGTGCTGATGACGCTGACGCTCGTCATCCTGCCCAAGAGCGCGACGATCGAGTCCCTGCGGTGCGCCGCCGCCCCGCCGCGCCGCGCAGCGCCGCCGCGCCGTTGCGGCGCACCGCCGCCGAGCGCCGCCGCCGCGCGCCGGCGCTGGCTCGGCTGCTGCGGGCGGTGCAGGGAGATGAAGAACGGGCTCAAGCTGCTCACCGAGCTCAACACGCTCGTCTGGACGAGCCGCACCGAGGCAGAGGCGGCCATGAAGCAGGCCGCCGCGGCGGCGCGCGAGGCGGAGGCCGCGGCGGCCGCGACCGCCGCCGCCGCCGACGCGGCGCACGCGGGCGGCCGCGCGCTGGCGCGGCTGCTGAGCAGCAGCAGCGCCCAGCGTGGCGAGTACGCGCGCCTGCCCAACGGCCCCACGGCAGCAGACCTGGAGGCCGGCGCGGCGCCGGGTCCGGCGGCGTGCGCTGGCGGGTCCGGCGGCGCTGGGCGGATCTCGCAGCTCACGCGGGCGCTGCAGGGCGGCGCCGGCGGCGGCCCCGCGCCGCCGCCGGCCAAGCCGCAGTCGGGCGCGCCGGCGGGGCTGGCGGGGGCGCCGGGCGGCCCGGCGCTGTCGTATGATCAGATTATGGAGAAGTACGAGGTGTGTGCAAACCCTAAACCCACTCAGGAGGAGCCAGAGTGTGTGTGGGGGGCCGCCGCCCACCGGCCGCGGCCCGCCGCCCCGCGGCGCCGCAGGAGCGCTGCGAGGGCGTGCTGACGGCGGTGTATCAGAGCATGTTCAAGGTCAAGGAGCTCATGGGAGTCGCAGAGTCGGAGGTGCGGCGCGGCGCTGGCGCGCAGGCCGGCGCGGGTCGCAACACCGCATGCCTGACGCCCCGCCGGCGCGCCACACATGAAGGTCTACGTGCACCATTGCTACGGCCACTACGTCTTCGTCCCCGCCCTCTTCTTCACGCGCGCCGCGGTCGACTGGGCGCTGCCGCGGCGCTGGCGCCTGCCGGCCGCCGCGCTGGAGGAGCTCGCCACGAGCGTGCGCATCATCGCGCGCCTGCTGTGGACGGTGCACCTCGAGTATTCTCAGGTGTGGGCCGCCGAGCGCTGCGCGACGAGCCGGTCGTCGCCGCCACCTGCTCACTCGCCGCCGCCGCCGCCGCTCACTCGCCGCGGCCGTGTGGCGCAGGGCTTTGACGACGTGCTCGCCGCGCTGCCGCCTGCGGCGTGCATGGCCAACCTGCTGGAGGAGCTCGGGCGGCTCATGGCGGCCAGCCTGGGCGTGCTGATCGAGGCCTTCCCAAACAAGGACTCCATCCTGGTGGACGACTTCAGCAAGCTCGGCGCGCTCGTGGACCGGTGCGCGCCGCGCCGCACGCGCCGCGCGGCCGCCGTGCGCCGCGCGCACGCCGCGCGACCGCCGGCCACCGCCGGCCACCGCCGGCCACCGCCGACCACCGCCGCCGCTGGCGACCACCGCAGCATGCTGGAGGTGTGTGAGGCGCAGCACGCACACCTCATCACCGACCTGGCCGCCAACCGGCCCAAGGCGCACCGCGCCGCCCGTGCCGGGAGCCCGCCGGCCTCGCCGCACGCGACGCTGGGCGGCGCCTTCGACGGCGCGGCGGCCCTGCTGCCGCCCACGCCGCCACGCCAGGTCGCGTTTGTCACGTTTGACTCGGTGACGGGGGCGGCGGGGGCGGCGGGGGCGGCGGGGGCGCCGCACCTGTACGACAGCCTCACGCTGGAGGGCCTGCCGGGCCCGCTGCCGGCCGAGTCGCCGCCGCTCGCGTCGCCCGACGGCACGCTGTTCAGGCTCTCGGGCCTGGGGAGCCTGCCCGGCGGCGGCAGCGACGGCGGCGGCGGCGCGGACGCCGCGCGCGCGCTGCTGCTGTCGCGCACCGCCTCCGACCTGGGGCCCGCCGCGGCTCAGGCCGCCCCGGCGGCGGCGCTGGGCACGGCAGCGTCGGGGCCGACCGGCAGCCTGATCCGTTCAAAGTTCAAGCCCCACGCCGTGCTTGCGGCGGTGCGGCTGGCGCGCAGCAGCGCGGCGGCCAGGCCCCTCGGCGGGGGCCTCACGCCGCCGCCGTGCGCGGCGCCCGCCGCGCCGGCGCCCGCCGCCCACACGGTGGCGGGCGCCGCGGCGGGCGGCGGCGGCGGCGTCGCGCCCAGCCCCGGCGCGGCGCCGGCAGCTGGCAGCCCGGGCGGCGCGGGCGGCGCGGCGGCGCTGGCCAGCGCCGCCATGGCGGCGCCCGGCGGCAGCAGCGACGAGGCGCCGCGCGGGGCCATGGACCTGGGGTTTGTCAAACTGACCCGGTGGTACAGCTTTGTCTTCCTGGTGAGCGAGCTGTACGACGAGCTCGACCGGCTCTACTGCGCGACGCGCAACGTGCTGGGCGCGCTGCCGCACGGCCTCTGAGCGGCCGCGGCGCGCGGGGACGTGGCGGCGTCGACAGAACGCGGCGGGGCGCCTGCCCCGCTCGCCAGGAGCGCGGACGACGAGCGGCTTCAAACGAATGTAACCACGACGCGACACCTCACCCCCGCTCCCGCCGCCGCAGCGCACGACGCGCGCGCGCGGGGCGCTAGCTCACCCCGCTCTCGCGCTCGGGGGCGCTGCCGCTACTGCTGCGGGCGCGGCGGCGCGCCAAAGCCCGTCCAGCCCGGCTGCTGCGGCCCCGGGGGCGCGCCCGGGTGCTGCGGGCGCGGCGCGCCAAAGCCGCTGTGCGGCGGCGGGCCCGCGCCCGGCACGTAGTACGGCGCAGACCCGAGGTGCGGCGGCTGCTGCTGCGGCGGCGGCTGCTGGTAGTGCTGCGGCGGCGGCTGCTGCGGCGGGTAGCCACCGCCGCCCGGGTGGTGGTGGTGCGCCATCATGGGCGGGCGCTGCTGGTAGCCGGGCGGCGCCATCGCGCCGCCCTGCTGGTACGCGTGGTGGTGCTGCGGCGGCGGGCCGCCCGCCGCCCACGGCGGCGGCGCCGCCTGCGGCTGCTGCCAGTGCTGCGGCGGCGGCCCCTGCTGCATCATCATCATCGGCGGCGCGTAGCCGCCGTAGCTGCCCGCCGCGGCGGGGCCCATCAGCGCGCCGCGCCCGTTGCGCGGCGGCGCCGCGCCGCCGCCCGCCGGCGGGCCGCCCTGCGGCGGGCCGCCGCGCCCGCCGCGCCCGCCGCCGCGCCCGCCGCCGTCCGCCGCCAGGCCCATGCGCTGCAGCTGCGCGCCCGTGGCGTGCGCGCGGAAGCCCGGCGACGGGCCCTCGCGCCCGCCGCCGCCGCCGCGGCCGCCGCCGCCCCGGCCGGCGGCGGCGCCGCCGCCGAAGCGCCCGCGGCCGCGGGCACCGCCGCGCCCCGGCGCGGCGCCGGCGCCGCCGCCGCCGCCGCCGCCCTCCCCCGCCTTGCGCTTCGTCGCGCCCTGGCTGCGCCGCCACTCCGCCTCGGCCTCATCATCACTGAAGTACGGCTCCTCCTCCTCCTCCGCCTCCAGCCCGGGCTCGTAGTCGGCGCCGCCGCCGCCGCGGCCGCCGCGCGCCGCGGCCGCTTCGGCCGCCGCCGCCGCCGAATACACGGCGTCCTCCACCAGCTGGCAGAGCCCCTCGGCGCTGAACACGCGCGCCCCGGCCGTGAGCGCCGGCGGCGGCGGGGCCGGCCCGGCGTAGCGCAGCGCGTAGAGGGGCCCCGCCACGGGGCCAAACACCTCCTCCACGCGCCCGATGGGCGTGCGGTCCTCCAGCAGCAGCACCGAGCTGCGCCGGCGCGGCGGCCAGTGGGCGGCGGCGCGTGGGGAGGGGCGCAGCACGCGGCGGCAGCGCGACGGCAGCGCGGCGGCGGCGCGGCGCGCACCCCTGGTCGAGCGCGCGCGCGTTGGCGAGGCCCTGCACCACGACCATGCCCTCCAGCACGCTGCTGACCAGCCCCGCCTGCTTCAGCTCCACGTCGGCGGGCACCACGAGGTCCCCGAGCGCCGCCACGGGCCCGCCCCAGCCCAGGTCGGCCTCCATGCTGGGCAGCCCGCCGCCGCCGGCGCCGCCGCCCTCCTCGTCCTCGTCGGCCCTGCGCGGCGGCCGCCCGGCGCGGCGGCGGTGCTGCTACTGCTGCGCGCGCTGCCGCCGCCAACGACCCTGCGCCGCCGCCGCGCGGGGCCGCGCCCGCGCCCGGCCGCGCCCCAAGCGCCGCAGCGGCGACCGCTGCCCGGGCGGCGCCTCACCGCGCGTAGGCTTTTTCGATGAACGTCCGCATCTCAGCGTAGTCTATCGACTCCACGTCGCTCTCTTCACTGCTGCTGCTGCTGCTGCTTGCGCCCTCGCCGCTGCCGCCGGGGACAGGCCCACCGCCCGGCCCCTGCTGCTGCACGGCGTGCGCGCTGAGCAGCAGCGCCACGCGCACGCCGCCGTCCGGCGCGGGCGCGAGCTGCAGGCTCAGCAGCTGCTGCGCCTGCTGCTCCCCCGGCGCCGCGGCGGCGGCGCCGTGGCCGCCGGCGGCGTCCGCGTCCGCCATGTCGGCGTCGCCCGGCGCCTCGTCCGAGCTCTCCTCCGCTGACGAGCTCTCCTCCTCGGACGACGACTCCTGCGGGGCGTGCGCGGCGTCAGGCGTCGTCGGCGGCGGCGGCGGCGGCGCCGCGCAAGGGCGTGCCCCACGGGCGGGACGCGGCAACGGCCGTGCGGCGCCGCGGGGGCGCGGCGGCGCGTGCCTCGTCGTCGTCGTCGTCCAGCTGCTGCAGCTCCGCCATCGCCTGCATCGCCGAGGCCGCCGCCAGGGCCGCCACCTCCAGGTCGTCAACGCTCGGCAGCTCAAACGGCCCCGCGTCGCGCGGCGGCGCCTCCTCGGACCACTCCGCTGTCGCCGGCGCGTCTGCGGCCGGCGGGCGCGGCGGCGTTGCAACGGCGCCCGCCACCGGCTGGGTGGAGGCGGCGGGCAGCCCGGGCGCCGCGCTGCGCTGCTCTGCGGCGCCGCCGCCGGCTGGCGCGGGCCGCGGCGGCCGCCGCTGCTGCCCGGCCGGCGCCGCCGGCGCTGCCGGGGCGCGCAGCGGCCCCCGCCGGCACCGCGCCGCCACGCACCCGTCGCCATGTCCACGTCCAGCGGCTCCGGGGCGCCCGCCGCGGCGGCCGCCGCTGCAAGGTCGGCCATTGCGCGCGCCCGCTGTGCCGGGAGCGGCGTCGAGCGTGTCGGAGACGGCGCTGTGGGTGGGCCGGAGCGCGGGCGGCGGCAAGGGGTGCGCCGCCGTCCCGCCGTCGCTGCCGCCGCGTCGCGACGCTGCGCCGTTTGCTGCCCTGCCAAACGGCGACGCCGTGCGGTATGATCAGCACCCACCCGCCCAGATCGCATCCCCGGACGGCCCAGCAGGCGGCGGAGGACGCACAGGGTGCCGGCGGGGCGGCGACAGCGGCGGCGGGCCGCGCGCCTCGCCGCCATGGCGCACCACCACCGCGGCGCCGGCGGCGGCCCCGACCCCTACCTGGTGGCCACCACCAAGCTGGGGCACGACTGGAGCGCCAACCGCGCCGTGCCGCACGTCTCGGGCGCCTGGCTCGAGGCGCTGCTCGCCGACGAGCGCTGGCCGGGCGTGGAGCCGATGCTCAAGCTCCGCCTGCTCCTGGCGGGCCTGGTGGCGGCGGGGCAGGTCTCCGCGCGCGCCCCGGGGCACGCCGCCACGAGCGCGGTCGCGGCGGCCGAGCTCGTCGAGGCGCTCGGCGCGCTGCAGCGCAGCCTCGCGGGCGACGCGGACGAGTGGCTCAAGGTCATGTCTGCCGCGGCCGGCCGCTGCGACGGCCGGCTGGAGCTGGAGCCCGCGATGGAGGCGTCGCCCGCGGTGCGGCGCGCGGCGGCACGGGCGCAGCGCGCCGGGCGGCGGCGCCGCCGCAGCGACGCCCGCCACCGGCCGCGCGTGCACCCGGCTGACCGCGCACGCGCGCGCGCGCCCTCGCCGCCGCCGCCGCGCTGCTGCAGATGGCTGAGACGATGGCCGCGCTGCGCCAGGCGGTCGGCGAGTCGGCCAACCAGGCGCTGTTTCCGCCGCTGGAGGTGCGGCGCGGCGCGCGGCGCGCGCGGTGCCGCCGCGCGGCCCGGTCGTTGAATCCCGCGCGCGCGCGCCCCGCCGCCCGCAGGACGCGTTCCTGCGCGTGAACCCGCCGCCGCCCGACCCCGGCGCGCCGCACTTTGCGCTGCGGGCCGCGCCGCGCGTGCAGCCGCTGACCAGCAGCGTCAGCTACGCGACCGCCACGCCGCCGCCGCCGACGCTGGCCAGCCCGCGGCAGCCGGGTGCGCGCGGCTGCGGCGCGGCGCGGCGCCGCCGCGGCCGCTGCCGCTTGGGGCGCCGCTGACGCCCGGGGGGCCCGCCCGTCCGCCCGGCGGCGGCGCGCGCGCAGGGGAGCACCACGGCGCCACCTTTCTGCGACCGACGCCACGGGCCAATGCGCGCGGCGGGCTGGTGCGTGCGCAGGCGTGCTGCGCGGCGCGGCGCCCGCCCCGCGGGGCAGCGCCCGACCGCGCCCGCCCCGCGCCCGCGCACACACAGGAGCGCGCCCCGTCTGGCTTGGCGGCGGCGGCGGCGGCCGCGGCGGCGGGCGCCGGCGCCAGCGCCGGCACGCCGGTGCTGGCACGCAGCAAGTCTGGCCTGGCGCCCAAGGCCCAGAAGATCCAGCTGCTCGGCGCGGAGGAGCAGCGTGAGATGCAGGACGTGCTGAGCAAGAGCCTGCGGGCCAAGGGCCACGGGTGCGCGCGGCGCGGCGGCGACGGCGGCGACGGCACCGCGGCGCGGGCGCCGCCGCTGCGTGCGGCTTGAGCCACCCCCGTCCTGCCCCGCCCCGCGGCGCCCCGCCGCAGCGTCGCGGTGAGCGTGCGGCACGAGGCGGTGCCCGGCCACGAGCTGCGCCCGCGCGGCGCGTCCGAGAGCGGCGCCGGCCGCGGCGGCGGCGGCGGCGGCGGCGAGCGCGCCGGCGGCGCCGGCGACGTGGTGCTGCGGCAGCTGGAGCAGGAGGGCGGCGTGCTGCAGCGCGCGGGCTCGGGCAGCAGCGACGGCGGCGGCGGCGGCGAGCCGGGGCCGTCCGCGGCGGCAGCAGGCGTGACGGACGCCCAGATTGATGAGCTCTTTGATGACTCTGGCTCGGGCTCAGGCTCAGAGCCAGAGGATGAAATCATGGACGCGGCGCGCGCGGCGGCGGCGGCGGCGGCGGCGGGCGCGGGCCGGCGGCGCGCGCCGCGCCGCGCGCGCGCTGCGGCACGCGGTGCCAGGGGGCGCCGCGCCGCCCGCGGACGGTGCTGCCGCCGCGACGGCGGCGGCGGCGGCGGCGGAGCTTCAGGACGACGGCATGGAGCTGGACGCGGAGCTGCAGGACGCGAGCCCGGACGCCGGCGGCGGCGCGCCCGAGGACGGCGACGACGCCGCCGCCGCCGCAGAGCGGGCCGCGGCGCTGGCGGCCAAGCGCAAGCGGGGGCGGGTGATCATCGATGACGACGACGACGACGACGACTGAGAGTTACCCGGCGGCCGGTGGGCCGTTCCCGGCACACAGGCAGTGAGAGAGGCCTCGCGGGCCGAGAGAGAGGCAAAGTTTACGCGAGCGCCTGCCTCGGGGCGGCCGCCCCCAGGCGCTCGGTCATGTGTGTGCAATGCTGCCGCTCGGTGGGCGTGCCGTTGCCCGCCGAGCATGACCAGCAGCAGCACGACCAGCTGCGGACTGACTCCAAGGAAACCCCGCGACCAGCGCCGCCCCCCCCCCCCCCCCCCTTCACCACCACGACCAACGTGCCGCCATGTAGTGGCCAGGCTCATCGCGCGCACGCGCCTCCAGCCATGGACCCATGCAGGTCGCGGCTCACCAGACTGCAGTGCCACTGCGCCGGATCGCCACACCAGATGACCACACCAGAGCCCCCCGCCCACCCGTGCCACGTTCTCGCACGGCTCAGTGTTCAGTGTGCGCGGCGGCGGCGTCCAGCGCCGCCGCCGAATGCGCGGGCCAGCGCCGCAGCCAGCCGGCGAAGACCAGCCAGCACACGACCAGCGGAACATCCAGCAGGATGTGGAGCTTGAGCAGCTGTGCGACCACGAAGCCCCTGGACGAGGGCGCCTTGAAGGCGACCGGCACCTCCGGCGACGCACGCAGCGCGGCGCGGCCCGGCGCCGATGTGTGGATCCACGCCCACTTTGCCGTGAGCTCCGCGAGCGCCACGACCGCTACCGGCAGGCACACGCCCAGCCATATGGCGGCGACGTCCGCGACTGCGACGCACTGCCCCAGCACCACGCCGCCACACGGCGCGGCGCCGGCACCGGCGCCAGCTGGGCACGCCGCCGCGATGGCGTCGGCCGTGGGCTGCCACGTGCCGTCCGGCAGCGCGCTCCCCTGGCCGGTGAGCTTGTCCAGGCCAGCCGCGAGCGCCGACAGCAGCGCCGACGTCTCGTGCGACGTCGCGGGGTCGGCGAGCGCGGCGGCGCAGAAGCGGCGCGTCCAGGTCAGCACGATCACGATCGAGAACGCCCCCGTGAAGGCGAGGACGTGCAGGGAGGGCAGGCGGTGCATGAGCGCCATGGTGCACGGCATCAGCACGCCCAGCCTGCGGGCGGGGGCGCGGGCGGGCGAGGCGGGGCGGGGCGGGCCACGTCGGCGCGGCGCAGGCTCCTGCGCCGCGCGGCGATTCCTGCCGGCCGCCGGACGCGGCGCGGCCTGCCCTCCCCCGTCCCGCACACCCACACACCTGAAGAGCAGCGTCGCGAGGCGCGCCGGCGCCGACCGCTGCCCGCTGTGGCCGAGCACGGGCAGCGACGCCCACACGACCGCGCTGCAGGCCAGCCAGTGCGCCGCGCACAGCAGGCGGCGGTGCGCGTCGTATGCGGGCCGCCGCCACACGAGCAGCGCGAGCGTGGCGAGCTGCGCGGCCGCGACGGCGGCGGCCGAGAGGCGCACGGCGCGCACGCGGCCGGGGTCGCCGGTGTAGGACGGCGTCAGCACGTTGCCCACCAGCAGCGCCGTCTTGCACAGCAGCGCCGCGAGGTCGTGCTGCCGCCAGCGCGCCTCCTGCTGTGCCCAGAACGGCGCCCACGAGAAGCAGGGCCCGCCGCGCTGCTGCTGCTCGAGCGGCCCATCAGCGGCCCACCGCGCTGGTGCCGCCGCCGCTGCTGCTCCGCTGCTCTGCTCCAGCGGCCCATCACGCGCCGCGGCGCCCTCGCGGTGCATGAGGGCGCCAGCCTGGCCGGCCGGGAGAGCGGACGAGGAGTGGTGAGCTGCTGAGGCGCGCGGCGAGACTGGCTGCTGCGTTGCGGCGTTGCTAGTGACGCTGCGCCGCGCGGCCGCACGGTGCCCAGGGTTGCCCGCGCCCGAGCTCAACGGCACCCCCTCCCCCTCAACCGCCCGCCGGGACCGGCGCCGCGGCGGCGCGGTACGGCGCGAGCGGGTCGGCCACGGGCCGCACGTCGCCCAGCGCCGCCTCGGCGCCGCACATCGGGCAGCGCCCCTCCGCCGCCAGGATCGCCGCGAGGCCCGCCCCGCTCGCCGGCATGCGGCACGCCGGGCACTCGCACCAGTCCGCGAGCGTCATGCGCTTGCCTGCCTCGCCGCGCGGCGCGCGCGCGCGGGTCACTGGTGGCCGGCGCGCTGCGCGCTGGCTGCGCGGCAGCGGCAGCGCTGCGGTGACGCGCCGCGGCGGCCGCACCCGTGGCGATGTCGAACGGCAGCTCGCTCTGGCAGCCGACGCACTGCAGCTCCGTGTCGGGGCCGGGCAGCGCGCAGAAGGGGCAGGGCGCGAGGCCCGGCGGCGGCTCGTCGCCGCGGTCGGGCTTGCGCACCATGAGCTCAATCTTCTTGCGGTGCCGCTCAGAAACGGCGGGCCTGGGCACGGCCGGCGCGGGCGCGCACGTGGCGCGCACGTGCTGGCGGGCGCAGGTGCCGCTTGCTGGCGCCGCCGGGCCCGGCCCGGCAGGGCCCCCCGCGCGCCGCAGCAGCGGGCGCGCCTGTACTCGGGCCGCATCAGCGTGCTCGCGTGCTCAAACGCCGTGCGCCGCAGCCCCGCGCGCGCGCACTCGATGACGGTGGAGGTGAGGATCGGCACGACGTGCTTGGGGAACCTGCGGCCCCGGCACGGCGCCGTCGTCGCAGCCGCTGGCTGCAGCAGTGCGGCGGCGCCGGCCCGAGCCGGCGCGGGCGCGCGCGCGCGCCGCCCGTGCGCCCCACCCCCGCGCGCACGCCTGCTGATGCTGCCCGCGACGCGCACGAGCATGCGCGCCGCGCCGGCGTGGTCGCCGAGGCTGACGAGGCTGCGCACGAGCACGTAGCTGTGCAGCAGCGCGAGGCGGCGCTCCAGCTCGCGCTGCGGCGGCGCGCCGAGGCCGCGCAGCTGCTGCAGCGTGGCAAAGAGCTTGGCGTGAGCGAGCTTGTAGTTTCCCTCCTCCTGGCGGCGCGCAGGTGGCGAGCGGGCGGGCGGGCGGGCGTGTGAAGCGGCGCCTCAGCCGGCCCGCCGGCGGGTGCGCGCCCAGTGGCCGCCGCCGAGCGCGGGGCGCGCCTGCTCGCAGCGCGCCAGCTCGAGCGCGGCCGCCGCCGCGTCGCCGAGCTGCCCGGCCGCCATGTGGAGCCGCAGGCGCAGCGCGTCGCGCGCGGCCGGCGCCAGCCCTGCCGCGCCCTCCAGCGCGTCGAGTATGGCCGGCGCGAGCCCGGCACGGCGCGACTCCTCCACGAGCGCGACGGCCTTGGCCAACGCGGCCTGCGTGCACACCTGGCGGCACGGCACGGCGCGGCAAGCGAGCGGCTGGGCCGCTGGGCGGCCACGGCCCGCGGCCGCCCCGACCGTCGCCGCTGCCGCCGCCCGCACCTGCAGGTACAGGCCCACCGCGCGTTCGGGCTCGCCGCCGCGGGCCCACATGTCGGCCGCCTGCTCCAGCTCCCCCCTTGCTGCATAGTACTGCGCGACGCGCTGCGCCTCCTCGGGCGCCTGCGCGGCGGCGCGGTGGGGCTCGGCGGCGGCAGGCGCGCGCCCCGCAGCAGGCTGCCTCACGGCGCTGGATCGCCGCCGCCGCCGCGCGCTGTGCCGCCGCACCCGCGCGCCATCGGCCACCAGGCGAGCAAAGGCATCCATGGCGCCCTTGGCCGCCGCCACGTCAAACGCCTGGTCCAGCTGGCCCGCGAGCAGCAGGAACTCGACCGCCAGCGCCGCGTCGCCGGCGGAGAGGCAGTGCCGCGCGACCGCCGCGGCGGCGCCCGTGCTGCGGGTGCGGCGCGCGAGCGCGCACGCGCGCGGCGCGTCGCCCAGCCGGTCGAGGCAGAGCTGCACCACCGCGTCGACGTCGCCTGCGCCGCGTGGCGGCCGTGCAGGGGGTGGGCTGCGGGGCGGCGGGGCGGCCGAGCCGAGCGGCGGGCCCCGGCGCTGCCCCCGCCCGCCGCACCCGCGGCCTCGTACGCGGCCGCCGCGTCGGCCCAGCGCCCCTCCGCCTCCTTGGCCTTGGCGAACTGCAGCTGCAGCGCGGCGCTCGCGACGCGGGCCATGAGCGGCGCCGCGGCTGCAAAGTTCTTGGCCGCGATGTGGATGCTCGCCGCCTTCTCCACCTGCCCCGCGCGCTCGTACATCTCAGCCGCCTCGGGCAGCTGCCGCAGGGCCTCCAGGATGGCCCCGCACTCGCGCCACAGGCCGGGGCTGTCCGCCTGCGCCGTGAGCGCGCGCCCCGCGCGCAGGTCGCCAAGCTGCAGCGTCGTGCGCGCCACGCCCGCGAGGCAGGCCGCCGCGAGCCCGGGGTCGGCGCCGCTGGCGGACAGCAGGTCCAGCGCCTGCGCGCGGGCGTCACGGGGCGCCGTCGGCGGCGCTGCCGCCGCGCGCGCCGCCGCGCGCGCCCGCGCGGCGCCGCCTCCCCCGCGCTACCGCACCTGCTGGTAGTGCGTGCGCGCCTCGGCGTGCTCGCCCAGCATCTCCTGCGTCGCCGCGTGCTCCTTGAACAGCTCCGGCACGCTGCTCGGTGCGAGCTCCTGCGCGAGCGCGAGCGCCTGCGGCCAGTGCTTGAGGTCGCGCCGCATCTCCAGCGCCGCCATCGGCCGGCTGCTGCGCAGCAGCAGCTCCTGCGGCACAGCGCGGCGCGAGCAGGGGCTCGGCGTGCGCGCCGCGGCGGCGCGCGGCGCGTGGCTCGCCGCGCAGCTGGCTCTACGCGCGCACGCACCTGGGCCTGGTTGTAGTCTCGCTCCAGCAGCACCAGCAGGCTGCCGGCCAGCAGGTTGCGGTCCTCCACGCCCGCCAGCGGCTCCAGGCTGAGCACCATCGCGGCGTCACCGACCTGGCGGCGGCGGCGCGCGCAGGGGGTTGGGCGCGGCCCCTGTTCCCCTCCCCCTCTCCACACGTCTGTTGGCAGCCCCCCCCCCCCCCTCCCCCCTGGGCGCACCTGCCGGAACGCGGCGGTGGCCAGCTGCACGTCCAGCGCCTGCATCGCGGCGCCGCCCAGCGCGCGCCAGCCCTCCGCCGTGCCCAGCGCCGCCGCCGCGGCGCGCGCCTCCTGCAGCCGGTTGAGCTTGACGCAGGCTGCCAGGCTGCGGCACGGCCGCGACGGCGTCGGCGGCAGCGCAGCCGCCGCGGCCCGCAGCATGCCCCCCCCCCGGCGCGCACCGCACCGCTTTGCGAGCTGCTTCGCGCCGCCGCCGGGCTCGTGCAGCGGCTTGTGGCTGTCCAGCAGCGAGGCGTCGAGCGCGCCGCTGCTGAGCCGCACGGTGAGCCGGCCGTTGGCCAGCACGACGGGCGTGTGCCCGCGCGGCAGGCTCGCGGCGCAGAGCGGCTCGAGGCGCTGCCCGCCGACGCTCTGCTGCACAAACGCGTACGCCCAGAGCTCGCCGGCCGCGTTGGCCGCGGCAAGGACGGCCGCGTCCTCCACGTCCCACAGCACCTGCGGCAACGGTTTGCAGTTGGCGGTTGGCAGCTGGCAGTTTGCAGCTGCCGCGGCAGTTGCCCACGCGATCGCGCCCTGCCCCACGCGCGCACACCTGCGCCAGCGCGCCCTGGAAGCCCGGCAGCGGCAGGAGCTCGTCGCTGAGCGGGCTGTACATCGCGACCAGGCCCGACGCGTCCGCCAGCACGCAGCGCGGCCCCGCCGGCTGCGGGTGCAGCGAGAGTATCGTGCCGCCTGGCGGCGCGGCGGGCGCGGTGTGCGGCGGGTGTGTCAGGCCGCCGGGCCGCCCCCGCGCGGCGGCGCCGCGGCCGCCCGACCGCGCAGCGGCGCCCCCGCGGGCCCGCGTCAGCAACACCGCGCACCCGCATGGCGGAACTCGCTGACGAGCGCGAGGCCGCCGCCGTGCAGCATGTGGTACGAGAGCGCGCCGCCCGCGCTCGCGGTCAGCACAAAGTGCTTGGACAGCGCGGCGGCGACGACCGGGTCGGCGCGCGGCGCGCCCGCCCCGCCGCGCGGCAGGCACAGGTCGGCGCCGCCGTCGTCGTCGTCGCCGGCGTGCTGCACGCCGCTGCCGCCGCCGCCGGCGGCGCCGCCGGGCGCGATCGGGTGCACCAGCAGCCGGCCGTCTGTGAGCACTGCGGCGTGGCTGGCGTTGAGGTGCACGGCCGCCACGGCGCCCAGGTAGGTCCGGCGCGACACCAGCCCGACCGGCCCCGCCGCGCCGTGGCTGTAAAACAACACCTGCGCCGGTCGTGCCGGCCGCGGCGCAAAGGGTCGGGCGCGCCCGCCCCGCCGCGCGCGCCCCGCCGCGCGGCGGCCAGCCAGGCCCCGGTCGCCTGGGCTCAGGGGCCTAAACCGCGCTGCCCACCTGGTTGTTCATGCCCACCGCGAGGTGCCCCGGCCCCAGCGCGCACAGCGCCGGCTCGCACGCGACCGCCACGGCCGTCGCGTCGCGGCTCGCCGCGTCCACGACGGTCACCTCGCCGAGGCTGGTCAGCGCCGCGACGCGGCCGCCATGCGCGGCAAACACGCTCGGCAGCGCCGCCAGGTAGGTCACGAGCATGCCGCCGCTCGTGCCCACCGACAGCACCTGGCGACGGCACCGCGACGCGTGCGCTTTGTCATTGCTGGCGGCGCGCGCCGCTCGGCGCCGCCGCGCCCGCAGCGCGCCGCCGGCGCGGCCGCGGCCGCGGCCGCGGCGCAGCCCACCTGGCCGTCCTGGCCCCAGCCGAGGCGCTCCACGCTGTGCCCCGGCGGCAGCTCCACGCCCTCGCCCGGCGCCTCGCCGTACGCGGCGCCGACGTCGATGATCTTCACCGCCCGCCCGCCGCCCACCGCGACGCGGCGCAGCGCCTCGCAGTGCGCCATGTCGGCCAGCAGCTCCAGCGGGCGGTGGCAGTGAACCTCCTCGCCGATCTCCGTGCTGCGGGCGCGGGCCCCCGCACCAGCGTCGGCGCGCGCGCCGCGCTCGCCGCGCCGCCGCATGCGAGGCCGCGCGCGCGCGCCAGCGCGGCCGCGCCGGCGTGCCGCGCGCGCGCACCTCAGCGACGAGACCACCACAACCTGGCCGGACTTGAAGCCGACCATCACGAAGCCGTCCCCAAACCACACGTGCCGCGCCATGCCGCCGTAGTTCTCCTGAAAGGACAGCTCCAGCGCGGCGCCGCCCGGCGCGGCGGCCCCGCCCTGCGCCGCAGCGGCGGTGGCGGCGGCGGTGGCGGCGGCGGTGACGACGGCGGTGTGCACCACGCCTCGGCCGCTGCTGAGCTGCGCACTCCACCGTGCGCTTCCGCCGCACGCGTGCCTGCATGATGTGCAGCACCCGCTTGCTGGTGATCAGTGAGAAGCCCCCGTCCTGCAAGCAGCGGGGCGCGAGAGGCGCGCGTGCCCGGCTCGGCGGCGCGGCTGCCGCCGGCAAGCGCCGGGCACGGCGCTGCGCTGCGCGCGCCCGTGCGCACCAGCTTGGCGGCGCCGGGCGCGCCGTCGTCGGCCTTGCAGGCCGCCAGCGCCAGCTCGAGCGGCTCGCCCCTGAACGCAAACGACCTGACCGTGTCGCCGCGCTGGTCGCTCACCGTCACCTGCCGCCGGGCGCGGGCGCGTCGGCGCGCCGTCGCCTGCGCGCACCGTCGCCTGCGCGCACCGCCGCCGGCCGGCGCCCCCGCCCGCCTGCCGTGGCCGCAGCGCGCCCGGCCGGGCGCACCGTCTTGTCGAGGCCCGCCATTGCGAGCGCGCCGTCGCCGCTCCAGACGCCCAGCGCGACGCGCTTGGTGTGCTTGCCCACCACCGGCGTGCGGCGGCGCTCGGAGAGGTGGAAGAGCTGCAGGTTGCCCTTCGCCGTCCCCGCCGCCAGCAGCGGCGCCGCGCCCCGCGCCCACGCGACCATGGTGACCTCCTGAGCCTGCGACCGGGCGGCGGCGGCGCAGCTGCTCCTCAGGCGGCGGCTCGCAGGACGGCGTCAGCGGCGGCGCCGCGGGCCCCGCGGCTCCAGCTGGCTCCAGCTGGCTGCGCGCCCGGAAATCGGTGTCCAGCTTCTGCAGCTCCTTGGTGGCGGCGCTCCAGACGTACACAAAGCTGCAGCCCGCCGGCAGCGCCGCGAGCAGGTCGCCGGCCTCGTGCCACTGCGGCGCGGCGCCCGCGCGGCGGGCGCGCGTCGGCAGCAGCGGCGGCGGCCGCCAGGCGCCAGGCTGCCGGCGCGCGCGCCGCGCCGCGCCTGCAGCGCCAGGCAGCTGCAGGCCTTGGGTTCGGCAGGTGTGACCTCCCGCGGGCCCAGGTGGATCTCCTCGACCAGCTTGCCCTCGCGGTCGTACACGTTGACCGCGCGCTGCCGCCAGGCGCGTTTGCGCGGCCGGCGCCGCGGCGGGCGGGCGGCAGCGTTCACACGCGCATCGGGGACGCAGCGAGGCCGTCGGGCGCGCCCCGGCGCACCTTGCTGCCCGCCGCGGCGACCAGGGGCAGCCGCGGGCTCCACGCGAGCGCGACGGCGCCGTCGCCCAGCTCCGCCGCGCCGACGGACCACAGCTTCCTCTGCGGCCGCGCCGGAAGTGCAATACGCAGTCTGTAAATGCAACGCGGGGCGCCCGCGCTGCGGATGCGAGCCGGCGCGGCGGGCGCGGCGCCGCACCATCTCGCCCGGTCGGTCAGCGCGCGCTCCCAACCCAGCCCTGCCGCCGGTTTCAGTGCTCGCTCGCGCTGCGACTGCCGGGGAGCTCAGCGGCGGCAGGGCGGCAGGGCGGCAGGGTTCGGGTTCGGGCGCTGCTGCTGAGGGCGCTGCGGCGGCCGTCGGCACGGGGCCTCGCGTGTTCGCACGCCACGACCCGGAGCTGCTGCTGGTATTACAGAGGCAGCAGAGCGGCGCCGCCGACCAACGAGACGCCCGCGCGCGCACGCGCACGCGCCACGCGCCCCCGCCGCCTGCGTGCGCAGGGGGAGGGGGCGGCCTGTTCAGGGTGGAGAGAGGCGCTAGGCAAGAAGGGCCGCCGCAAGAAGGAGCTCCCTCCCCGCGCCCGTGCACGCGCGGCACGGCGCGAGAGAGAGAGGCACACAGAGAGAGGGAGGCCCCGGGCGTCCGGGAGCACCGCGGTCGCGGTCGCGGCAACACGCCAAAGGCCCGCGACAACGTGCAAACGCGCAAGATACAAAACAAAGGCCGCCGCGAGCGCGCGAGCAGGCCGCGCCGCCGCGCACGCACGGCTGTGCAGGCGGCGGGCGGGCGCCGGCCTGCGGGGCGCGCGTGTCGCAGTCGGCAGCGCGCGTGCCGTCCGGGAACCCGCCCGCGCGGCGCGGGTCACGCGATGATCAAACGCCTACGAACACGGGATGCCAAAAAGAGCGCCCCCGCGCCCGCAAAGGGGGGGACTAGCTGGGCCCTGGGCTGGAGCACGTGCAAGCTGCGGGGAGACGTCGCCCGCGCCGGTCCGGTCGATCAAACGCGCGCCGCCGCCCGTCCCGTGCGCGCGTCACGCAACGCCATGCCGCCGCCGTCGTCGTGCGTGGGGCGCCGGGCTCCAGCGGTCACCCGGCCCTCCCACGGAGGGTCGGAGGTGCGTGCGGTGTGTGCGTACGAAGGCGCTGGTCAGCTCACGAATGACGGTGCCTAGTTCCTGGCCCCGGCGCCGCGGTGGGCGACCGTGGCGCGCTGCGCTGGCGCGCGCAGGGGATGACCTGCCACAGACCCCGTCCCATGTTCACCTAAGCCCTGCCAGACAAGCGGCCTTGGCGCCGCGACACCCCCGCGCCACGCCCACACACGCGGGGTTGCGCGCCGCCCACACACCACACACATGAGCCACGCCCGGTCGGCCGCGCGCCGCGCTGGCGGCGCGGCGCGCGGCGGGTGTGGGTTTTATTGGTTTCCTGCGGTGCGCGCGGCGCCGCTGCCGCTGCGCTGCACGTGCAGCGGGGGTCAGCAGCTCTGCGCGGGCTTGGTCGCCGCCGCTGCCGCGTCCGCGTCCGCGTCGCCCTGCAGCACCAGGTCGAGCCCGGCCGGGACCGACTTGGTGCGCACCATCGACAGCGTGCGCCGCAGCTTGCAGGGCCGGTCGCCCGCGTCGACGCCGCCGGCCGGCGCCGGGGCGCGCGGCCGGCCCGCCTTGGCGGGGCACGGCGGCGGCATGGCCGCCGCGCCGGCGGAGAGCGCGCTGCCGCTGCCGCTGCCCTGCGCGGCGCCGCCGGCCGGCGGCGGCAGGCCCGCGTCGGGCGCGCCGGGCGAGTTGCTGCTGCTCCGTTCCAGCGCCTCGCCGTCCGCGCCGCAGGGCGCCGCCGCGGGGCCGGCCGCGGCGGGCTCTGCCGCCGCCGCCGCCTGCTCCGCGGGCGCCGGCGCCGCCTGCGCCAGGTCGGCCGCGCTGTCCGGGTGCACGGGGCGCGGCTTGCGGCCCTCGAGCCGGCTCCGCCGCACGGGCTGCGGCAGCGGGTTGGACAGCGACAGCTGCGGGCGCGCGGCGCGGCGGGGCGCGGCGGCGGGGTCGGGCCACGCGCGCCGCGCGCCTGCGCGCGCCGCCCGCGCCCGCGCCGTGCGCGCCTCGCGCGCGGCCGGCCGCCGCCGCCGCGGCGCACCTGCAGCGCCGCGAGCACGCTGCCCACGAAGCTGATGAAGTTGGCCACGAGCATCGAGTCGGTCGCGCGCGCGGAGAGCAGCGCCTCGAGCACGGCCACGGGGCCGGCGTGGGGGCGCGCGGGGTCATAGACGGGGACATACACCGTCTCGCCGACGCCCTCCGCCGCCGCGGCGCCGAGCGCGCTGCGCGGGTGCAGCGCGTCGGGGATGATGCGGATGTTCTGCACCACCTGCACGCACCCGCTCTTCAGCACGCGCCCCGGCATGCCCTCGTGCCCAAACTGCGGCGCCGAGAGGCTGCGTACGGCAGGGGCGGGGGGAGGGGCGCGGGCGTGAGCGGCGCGCCGCCGCGCGGGGCGGCGCAGCGTGTGCCGTGCCGCGTGCCGCGCAGCACCTCGCGAGCCGGAACGGCGCGAACGCGGCGTCGCCCATGAGGAAGATCTCGGGGTCGGCGTAGAGCTGCGCCGACAGCGGGTCCGCGCCGGGCGCGGGCGGCGCGCAGGGGCGCCAGACCTGCGCGGGACGGCGGCCGAGCGGCGGCGGCGGCGTGAGCGCGCGGGGTCTGCGGCACAATCCCGGCACGCTCAGCGGCGCGCTGGCGTTGCACGGCCGGCGCGCCGGGCGCTCGGGGCCACGATCTCCCTCCGCTGGGCGTGCCGACTGGCGTGTTGATGATGCGGCGCTGCGGCGCGCCCCCCGAGCGCGCCCGTGCCGGTGCGCGGCTCACCTGGAGCACGCCGATGTTGCGGCAGGGGCTCATGTGACGCGCCAGCGACATGAGCGCGGCGTGGAGACGCGCCCGCAACTCGCGGCCGGCCGAGAGCTCCGCCACCTGCGCCGCCAGCAGCGCCGGGCCCGCGCCGAGCGACGCGCCACCGAGCGCCGGACCCAGCCCCGCGGGCGCCACCATGCTGGGCGCGACCATGCTCGCCGACATCATGCAAGCGCTTCGGCGCTGCCGGCGTGCCGCTGCTCCCCGGGCGCGCCCGCCGCTGGCGGTGGCACTGTCCCGCGCGTCCGCGATCGCCAAGCGCAGCGCTGCGCCGCCGGCCGGTCCTTGGCGTTGCCGGGGCGCTGCCGCTGCGCCCAGGCGGGCCCCGCGCGCTCCGGGGACGGCCGCCGCCTGCCGCCGCGCTCAACTCCCACACCTCCTGACCCGCCGGGCGGGCGGGGCGGCCGCTTTTGCTCCGTCTGGCGGCGGCGGCGGTGGCGCTTCTGCAAGCGCCTTCGCAAAAGCGCCGCCGCGCTGCCGTCAGCCCGCGCGGGGCCTCCCCCGCGCCACACCGAGCCGCCAGCCCCCAGCTCGCGCCACAGCCGCCGCCGCGCCACCGCCGCCGCGGCGCGCGCGACCTCGGCCCGGCGGGTGCGCGCCGCGCCGAGCATGGCCCCCGCTCGCCGCCCGCCCGGCGCGGGCGCCCTGTCCCTGCCCCTGGCCCTGGCCCTGGCGCTGCTGCTCCTGGCGGCGCGCGCGGGCGCGGCGGCGGCCGAGCAGCTGCCTCGGTGGGAGGAGCTCGCCGGCGCCGGCGCAGAGGCCGCGCGGCTCATCGTCGCGCTCAAGCACCCCGCCCTCCTCGCGCGCTTCCGCCCGCTGTGCGCCTTCGGCCGCCCGCCACCGGACAACGCCACGCGCCCGGCGCCGGCGTGCGCCGCGCTCGCGGGCGGCGCGTGCCGCCACGTGTTTGCCTCGGCGTTTGTCGGCCTCGCGGGGCGCTTCACGCGGCGCCAGCTGGCGGCGCTGATCGAGTGCGCGGGCCCGGGCGGCGTGGAGTTTGTGGAGCGCGACGGCACGGTGCGCGCGCGGCCCGGCGCGCAGCTGCGCGCTCGCCGGCGGGCGGCCGCCCTGCCCAAGCGCGCGCCGCTGGTGCGGCGCCGCAGGTGGCCAAGGCGGAGCGCGGCGAGCACGGCGGCTGGTGGCGCCATGCGCCGCCGCCCGGCACGCCGCTGGCGGAGCTGCTCGCGGCGCAGCGCGCGGCCGCGACGGCCGCCGGCGGCGGCGGCGCCGTGCGGGCCTTTGACGACGCCGGCACGGCGCCGCGCAACGACAGCGGCAGCGACGGCAGCGGGCCCCAGGCCGCGGAGCTGGCGCGCTGGGTGCTGGCCGAGGTGGGCCTCGCCGCGCAGCGCCAGCTGGCTGCCGGCCGGCCCGACGTCGCCGCCGTCGCCGCCGCAGGCGGCCCGGCCGACGCGCGCGTGCGCGCGGCCGAGGCGCCCGGCGACGGCGCCGCGCCGGCGGCGGGCGACGGCGCCGCCGCGCTGGCCGGCGAGGCGCGCGGCAGCAAGAACCAGGACCCTGGGCTCCCCGTCGACGCGGCGGCCATCGCCAACCCAGGTGGGGGCGGCCCCCAGAGCCCGCGCCAGCGCCCGCGCGCGCGCCCGCGCGCGCGCCCGCGCGCGCGCCCACGCCGCCCGGCGCGCGCGCCGCAGAGATCGTCGCGCTCGGCGCGCTCGGCGCGGCAGGCGGCGCGGCGGGGGGCGCGCCCGCCGCGCGGGCCGCCGCGGACGCCGCCAACCTCGCAAACGGGCTCAAGGTCCAGCGCCTCGACCAGGTGCCCGCGCTGTGGCACCTCGACCGGCTCGACCAGCCGGCGCCGCCGCTGGACGGCGCGTTTGAGTACGGCTCGCCCGCCTACACTGGCACGGGCGCGCGCCGCCGGCGCCGCGGGCGCCAGGGCAGGGCGTCGGCCGTCGGCGCGCGCGCAGCCGCGGGCGGCGGCGGCTCACGCGCGGCCGGGGTGCCCCCCACGTGGGGCACCCCTTCTCACCCCGCCGCCGCCCGCCGCAGGCAGGGGCGTGACCATCTACATGCTCGACAGCGGGCTGCGCCCCTCGCACCAGGCGCGCAGGCCGCGCCGCGCCCGCCGCCGGGCTGGGGGCGGCCAGGGGCGGCCGCCACGCCTGCGGCCATGCCGTGCGCGCCGCGCCGCGCCGCGCCGCGGCGCCTTTGCAGGAGTTCCAGCCGTGGGACGGCGGCTCGGGCGGCGGCGGCCGCGCGCGCCTGGGGCGAGACTTTGTGGACGGCGACGACGAGGCGCTGGACTGTGACGGCCACGGCGCGGCGGCGGCGGCGGCGGCGGCGGCGGCGGCGGCGGCGGGCGGCTGAGCGGCGCGCCGAGCCCCGCGCCGCGCCGAGCGCCGCACGGCGCGCCCCGCAGGCACGCACGTCGCGTCGACCGCTGCGGGGCGGAGCGTGGGCGTCGCCAAGGAGGCGACCGTCGTCGCGCTGCGCGTGCTGGACTGCGACGGCGCGGGCGCGATCAGCGACGTTGTCGCCGGTGAGCCGCCAGCCAGCGCGCCCAGCTGGCTCGCGGCCGCAGCGGCGGGGCCGGCTGGGCCTGCCGGCCGGGCCTGCCGGCCGACGCGCGCGCCGCGCCTGCGCGCAGCGCTCGACTGGGTCGCGGAAGAGGCGGCCGCGCCGGCGGTGGCGAGCCTGTCGCTCGGCGTGCCCGCCGGCAGCTGGTCGCGTGCGCTCGAGGCGGCCGTGGCGGCGGTGGTCGCGCGCGGCGTTACGGTCGTGGTCGCGGCGGGCAACAGCGCGCGGGACAGCTGCGGCGTCGCGCCCGCGCGCGTGCCCGAGGTGCGTGCGGGGAGCGTGCGGGGAGCGTGCGGCGCGCGGCGCGGCAGTGCGGCCTCGGCAGAGCCGCGCGAGCCCGCCCGCCGCCGACGACTGCGCTCCCCGCCCACCCGCGCGCGCGCCGCGAGGCCATCACCGTCGCGGCATCCAACTATGCGGCCAAGTTTGAGCGCGGCGCCGCCGCGACCGAGACCGCCGACAGCATCTACCGCTGGAGCAACACCGGCGCGTGCATCGACCTCTTTGCGCCCGGGTGCGCGCGCCGGGCGCAGCAGCCCGCGCGGCGCCGGCCGCGCGGGCTGCTGCGGCGCGCGAGCCGGCCGCCGCCGCGCAGGGTGGACATCTACGGCGCCTGCGGCGGCGTCTCTCGCTGCGAGGAGGTCACCGACGCGGCTTACACGTGGAGCAGCGGCACGTCCATGGCCGCGCCGCAGGTCGCGGGCCTCGCGGCCGTCGTGCTCGAGGCGCGCCCGTCGGCGACGCCGGCGCAGGTCGAGGAGGCGCTGGTGGCCGCCGCCAGCCGCGGCCGAATCGTCAGTGACCTGCTGCTCGAGGGGACGCCCAACCGGCTCGCGTTCAGCCGCGGCGAGGGCCTCGTGCCCGGCGGCGCGCGCATCGCGGCGAGCGGCGGCGGCGCGTAGGCCGGGGCGTGCGCGGCGGCGAGCGGCGTCGGCCCCTAGGCCGGGACTTTGCGCAGTCAACAGTCGACGGGCAACGCGGCGCCGCCGGCCGCGCACGCCGGGCTCGGGGCGCGGTCCAGCGCTGCGCCGCCGCCGCCGCCCGCGCTCCGCCGCGGCGGTGTCCCCGCGAGCGCCCGCCCAGCCCCCCAGTGTTCCCGCGCTCATCTCGTGTCCCTGTGGCACCCTGAGGCGTTGCCAGACGCCGCAGCGAGAGGCGAGCGCAGCTCTTTCCCGCAGGCCGCAGCACCGAGAGCGAAGAGAGAGAGAGAGAGAGAGAGCGGAGCGAGGGCGGGGCGTCAAACATCACAGCCGGCCGCGATTAGGGGGCGTGGAAGCAGGCGCAGGCGGAGGCACCAAGGTGGGCGCGCGCAAAAGGTGCCCCCCGCGCTGCGCCAGGCGCCACCCTACGCCGCCGCGCCGCCCGATGATCGGCCCCATCGCCAGCCGAGCGCTCCTGCGGCGGCGGACCGGCAGGGTGCGGGCTCGCGACGGCTGCTCACGCGCCACCCGCTCTCCCCGCGCCGCAGCCTGGGAGGCTCGCCCAATCGCGGCGGCGCGCCAGCGCATGGCGCACGCCCAGGTGCGGCCTGGGGGCTGGCGGGGGCGGCTCGGGGGGCGCGGCCCGCGGGCGGGCGCTGCGGCCCGCATCGCGCCCGACCTCCCGGCGCGCGTGCGGGCGCGCCCGGGCCGGGCACTGCCCGGCCCCAGCTCCCTCCCCCGCCCCTGACGCCGACCGGCCGCGCCCGCGACGACGCGCAGGCGTACGGGCCGCTGAGCTCGAGCCCCCTGGTCGGCGCGCACCAGCAGGGGGGCCTCAGCCTGGGCGGCGACGTCGGCAACGGGCGGTCGCGGCGCAACTCGCTGGAGCTCGCCCCCGGCGCGCCGGGGCTGTACGCTGAGGGCGGCGGCATGGCGGCGCTCAGGGGCGGCTTCAAGCACGGCCCGATGCAGGCCGGGCCCGACGCGCTCGCGCTGCTGCTCGCCGACCCCGCGCTCGCGGCGGCGGCCGCGGCGGCGGCGGCCGCCGCGGCCGCCGCGGCGGCGGCGCCCAACGGCCTGCTCGGCCCGCCCTCGACGGGCGGCCTGGCGTGCAACGGCGGGCTGCTCGCGGGCGCGGGCAGCGGCGGCTACGACGGCCTGCAGCTCGACGCCGAGGAGCCGGGCCCGCTGCCCGTGCTGCCCCGCGGCGGCCGCGGCGGCCCGCCCGGCGGCTACGCCAACGCGGCGCTGATGCTGCAGCAGCAGCAGCAGCAGCTGCAGCAGCACCTCGCGCACGCCGGCTACGGCGTCGGCCTGCCGCTTGGCGGCGGCGGCGTTGGCCCCGGCGGCGCCGGGCGGCAGCCGCGCCCGCGCCGGCACAGCGTGACGATCGGCATGCTCAACGAGCACCAGCAGGCGGCCTTCCTGGCCAGCGGCGGGCAGCTGGGGCCGCCCGGCCCGGGCTGGCCTGGCGGCGGCGGCGGCGCGCCCCCGCGGCCGCCGCTGCTCCAGCAGCAGGCGTCGCCGAACAAGCAGCTGCACGGGCTGGGCGGCATGCAGTCCGCCGCGGCGCAGCTGCAGGGCATGCAGGCGGCGAGCCTGGGCCAGCAGCTCGGGCTCGGCGGCGGCGTGCCGCTGGGCGCCCTCGGCGGCCTCGGCGCGCCCGGCGGCGGCCTCATGGGCGGCGGCGGCGGCGGCCTGGACCTGCCGCCCGCGTACGGCATGGCCGGCCCGCGCATGCCCGGGCACGGCACGGCCGCGAGCCGGCGGCACAGCTGGGCGCCGATGGGCGCGGAGTCGTCCATGGCGTACGCGCGCGGCTGGCTGCTGCAGCAGCAGCAGCAGCGCAGCGCGGGCCTCGCGGCGCAGCTGGGGGACGCGGGGGCGCTGTTCGTCAACCAGCAGCAGGAGCACCAGCTCGGCCTCGCCCCGCTCGGCCCGCCCGGCGCGGCCGTGCACGGCCGCAACGGCAGCAACGGCTACGCCGACGCGTCCGCCGCGTCGGCGGGCTTTGCGGCGGCGCTGCAGGGCGGCCAGGCGCCGTCGATGGCGCCCCCGGCGGCGCCGCTGCCGCTCTTCCCGGGCGAGCAGCTCGGCGCCAAGGAGGCGCTCGCGGCGCACCTGCAGCAGCAGCTCCAGCAGCTGGGGCTTCAGGGCTACGCCGGCGCGCGCGCGCTCGACCCGTACGCGGAGCCGTTTGTCAGCCAGACGGGCCTCGGCACGCTCGACCCCTACAACGCGCTGACGCAGGAGCTGCAGCAGCGGTCGCTCGCGCTCGCGTTCCCGCCGCCCGACGACGGCGGCCCCGGCGCCGGCGGGCCCGGCGGCGGCGGCGGCATGTACGCGCCGCTGCAGGTCAACGGCGTGAGCGTGGACACGCAGCTGCTTGTCGCGCCCTACGCCGACAACTGGGACGTCCTCGGCGGCGCGCCGGGGTCGCTCTCGGGGTCGTCCGGCTCCGGCTCGGCGCCGCCCGTCGGCGGCGGCGCCGGCGGCAAGGGCAAGGCGCTGCCGCCGGGCGCGCTCGGCGCGGCGCGCGGCGGGCCCGCCGCGGCGTCTGCGCCGCCGCCGCACGGCGCGCCGCTCAACGGCAAGTCTGGCGGCGCCGTGCCGGCGGCGGCCGCCGAGGCGGCCGCCGCGTCCATGCTCGCCTCGCTGCCGCCGCTGAGCAAGGTCTGCTCGGACGAGCCCTGGGACCTCGCCAAGGCGGCCGAGGAGGACGCCAAAGCGCTCGCGGCGCAGCAGGCGGCGGTCGCGCGCCTCGCGGCGGCGCTGGAGCGCAGCACGACGCTGCAGGCGGTGCGCGCGGCCGAGGACGCGGCGGCAGAGGCGGCCGCGGGCGCCGGCGGCGCGCCCGGCGCCGCGCCCGGCGCCGCGCCGCGCGGCGCCGGCGCCGCGCCCAAGGCGGGCGAGCGCGGCGCGGCGCTGTTTGGGTACCGCCTGCCCGACAGCGGCGACGACACCTGGGGCGCCGCCGCGGCGGCCGTGCCGGCGTCGCTCGGCGGCGGCTGCATCAGCGAGGACCCGAGCAACAAGCTCTTCGTCGGCAACATCGGCTGGTGCGCCGCCGCGCATCGCGCGCCCACGCGCGGGCCCACGCCGCCGCCGCGCATGTGCGCCACGCCGCGCGTTTGCGCGCCGCGCCGCGCCGCGCCCACGCCGCCGCGCCGCGCAGGTGGGTGACCGAGGAGGACCTGCTGCACTGGTTCGGCCGCTACGGCACGGTCACAAACGTCAAGGCGCGCGCCGCCGCCGCCGCGCCGCGCCGCGCTCCAAAGCCCGCGCCCGCACGAGCCCGCAGCGCGCGCTGCTCGCACGCACGCTCTCACACGCTCGCCCCCACGCCGCTCACACTCGCCCGTGTGCGCACACGCGCAGATCATGTACAATTCGCGCAAGATGCACAAGCCCAAGGACAAGTGGCGCAGCCGCGAGTACGGCTTCATCGACTACGCGAGCCCCGAGGAGGCGGCCAAGGCGATCGTGTGGATGGACGGCGTGGAGCTGCCCGACCTCATGAAGGACACGGCGGGCATCATCGTGCAGTACGCGAAGCCCACGGGCGCGGGCGAGGCCGGCGCGGGCGCGTGAGCGCCGCCGGGACAGCTGGGCAGGGCGGGGCAGGGCGGCAGCCAAACCAATGCACAGCCGGTTTTGGTCGCAGCGAGCGCGGTGGGCGGGGCAGGGGGCCATCGTGTCTGCGCGGGCCGGCCAGCGGCGGCCGCGCCGGCCGGCGCCCCGCCTGGGAGAACGGTCACGTGGGGCGGGCGGCCCCCGGCGGCGGCGGGCCGCGCCGCGGCGCTGGCGACGTTGCTGGCGGCGGCATCTGTCATTCGCATGGCGGCGAGCAAGCGAGCGCGGCCTGCGCTCGTGCCGAGCCGCTGCGAGCTGGCGCCGAGGCTTGGCGAGGCTGCCGCGCGCGCCTGCAGCAGACCTGCGTGACGTGAGCGGAGCGACATCGCGCGGCGGCGTGTTGCGTGCGTCGTGCGTGGCGAGCGAGCGTTTTCGGCCTCGCCGTGCGTGTGAGAGAGTGACGACTGCGGCGCTCCCCCCATGCTCCCCATGCTCCCTGCTGAGGCCCCTGCACTCCCCGCATCCTGTGCGCCCTCGAGGGCCGCCCGCCGATATCGGCGCCGTCTGGCGCCGGCGGGCCAGAGAGTTTGTCTCTGACGGCGCGCCGCCCTGGCCGGGGCGGCGCCCGCCGCGCACGCCGCGGCGCGCGCGCCCCTGGCCCGGGCGGCGCGCGCGATTGTGCGCTGGCCATTCTGTGTGCGCACGCGCCGCAGCCTTATTGGGTATCGGTGACGATTGCGCTGATTTAGGTCCACAAAAGGGACCGCCCGCGGCGGCCGCGCGCCAGCGCGGCCTCGCGGGCGGCGCGTGCGCCGCACGCGTCCCTCGTTCGTTCGTTCGATTGGTGGGCTGCGAGAGGGACCCCTGATCCAGGGCAGGAAGAGGGGGCGCGGACGGCGGACGCGCGTGCGTGCGCGCGGCGCCGGCGCGAGACCGGGTACCTGCGCGGCTGGCGATTGCTGCTGATGCTATGCTAAGCTCACAATCAATGGGGAGCGCCCCGCTGCTGCCGCCAGGGCCGACCATTCCTTTGTAAAACGCCACCTCGACCTCACGCAGGCCGCCGCCTCCACGCGGGCGCGCTCGTGCGCAGCGACAGGCAGCTGCCGGTGGCCGTCTGCGTGCGTGCGGGGGCCGGCGTCAGCGGCGCCGCACCCGCAGGGGCAGCCGCGCGCGGCGCCCACGCGGGGCGCGTCAGACGCGCGCTCACCGCGGGCCGGGGCGCGAGCTGCGGCTGCAGCAGCGACAGCTCCCGCCACGACGCGGCCTGCTGCGCAGCATGCGCGCCCGCGCCGCGCGGCGTGGCGCCGCTCGCGCGACGGCCTGGCGGCGGCGCGGCGGGCTGCTGCGCCGCCGCGCCGCCCAGCAGGTGCAGCCGACGCGCGTCGTCCAGCTGCAGCCGCAGCTCGAGCAGGCTCGGCGGCTGCTCGGGCGGCGCCGGCTGCGGCACCGACCGGCCCTGCGCCTGCCGCCAGCCCTGCGTCGGAGCTGCCTCGGGCAGCGCGCAGCGGCTCGCCCGCTGCGCCGCGTCCGCGGCGTCGCCAGCGGGCGCGAGGCGCAGCGCGTGCTCGCGCGGCTGGCCGCGCGAGCCGCTGCAGCGCGCCGTGCCCCGGGAGAGCAGGTCTGCGTTCGCCGCAAGCTCCGGCTCCCGCACGCGGCCGCGGGCGGGCCCGCCCGCCAGCCGCGGCGGCCGCGGCGACGCGTGCGGGCCGCCGTCAACGCAGGCGGTCAGAAACGTGTGCCCTGCAGGGCGCGGTGGCGCCGGCACCGCTGGCACCGCTGGCACCGCCGCCGGCGCGCCCCCGGCGACGCCGACGCCAGGCGGCGCTGGCGTGAAGGTCTCGAAGCGGACCTGCGGCGCGCGCCGGCAGGCTCCCGTGTGCTCCAGGTCCGTGGCGGCGCTGCTCGCGCCCGGGCGCGCCCGCCGCATCGCCGCCGCCAGCTGGCGCGGACTCGCTTCTGCAGCGAGCAGGGATTTGCGCGTGGAGGACGCCACGGCGCGGGGAGCACGCCACTGCGGGGCCGGCCGCGGCGCAGTCAAGGGCGGCTCGGCGCGACGGGGCGGCGCGGCGCCTGGGCTCCGCTCCCAGCGAGTTTCACTGCCACGGAGCTCTCCCTCCTACCAGCTTTCCATCGCCGCAGATTGACCGAGCTCGCGCCCGCCGCGCCGTCCGCAGCAGCGGCGAAGAGCATGGCGCCCGCCGCAGCCGCGGCCGCGCCCGCGGCCGCGCAGGCGGCGGAGGCGGAGGCGGAGCAGCTCAGCGCGCTGGAGGCCGCGCACGTGCGCCGGCCGCCGCCACGCCGCGCACTACGCACCGCCGCCGCCGCTGCTGCGCCACACGCACAGCGCTGACGCCGCGGCGCGGCGCGCCGGCCGCCACGCAGGCCGCCGCGGTGCTGCAGGCGGCGCTGGACCGGCTGGCGCTGCTGGCGGTCGTGCAGGTGGACCCGGCCGCGCAGGCGCTGGAACTGACGCAGAGCGTGGGCGACGACATCAGCAGCATGCTCGCACACCAGAAGGCGCTCGAGGGCCGGTTCAGCGAACTCATCGCCGCGCAGCCCGCGCTGCGCGCGCAGCCCAACAAGGCGCCGCTGCGGCGCAACCAGGCGGAGCTGGCGGAGGTCTCGCAGCAGCTGCGCGGCGCGACCAAGCAGCTCTGCAGGCGCGCGCTGCCGGCGGCGGCTGCGCGCGCGCCGCCGCCGCGGCATGCTTTGGCGCCGTGCGACGCGCCCCGCCCGCGCGCGCCTCCCGCCGTCCCCAGGAACTTGCAGGACAGCCCCAACGTGGCCGACAACGTGGCCAAGGTCGCGGCGCACCGCGAGGCGCTTGCGGTGCTCCTGCGCGCGACGCTTGAAGCGCTGGACCAGCGCGGCACGGCCACGCCGCTCATCGCTGCGGTGCTGGCGGCCGACCAGGCCGAGGCGCGCGCGCGCGCGGGCGCTGCGCCGCGCGGGCGCGGCGCAGGCAGCAGGGCGCGCCGCTCTCACGGCCCTGCAGGCACTGCGTGAGCCCGCCCCCGCTCTGCCCCGCGCGCCCACAGGCCGCCAGTCGGGAGATGGTCGACGCGGAGCGCGGCGCGACGGCGCTGGTCAAGGCGCTGCGCAGCGACCTGGCCAGCGAGAAGCAGCAGCACGAGGAGCAGGTGCGTCGGCGCGGCGGGGCGGCAGCGCCCCGGCGGGCGCGCCCGACCTGCTGGTCGCGCCCGCAGATGCGCGAGCGGCGGCGAGCGCTGGCGGCGCTCAAGGAGCAGCTGCGCCAGGAGAAGCTCAGCCTGGCGCTGGACGCGCGGTGCGGCGCGGCGCGCTGCGCGGCGGCGACGGCAGTGGTCGGGGCGCCGACGTCGGCGCGCGTCCTGCAGGTTCCAGCGCAAGGAGCTCGCGGCGGCCAACCAGACGTCGCGGCGGGTGCAGGCGGCGAGCCTGGCCGACATGGAGGCCCAGCTCGCCCGGCTGCGCCAGCAACTCGAGCTCGAGCGCAGCGTGCACGGCGCGAGCCTCGACTACCTCGGCGGTGCGCGGCGGCGGTGGCGGCACGCGCGCGCGCTGCATGGTGCCCCCCCCCCCCCGGCTGTGACACCACGCCGGGCACGCGAGCCCGGCCGGCCTCTGCCGGCGCGCAGGCCGCGCGGGCGCGCTCGGAGACGACGCGGCGGCGTGGCACGCGCGGCGCGAGGACGACGGGCGCGCCAAGGAGCGGGAGCTCGAGGTGCTGCGCGCGGCGCACGCGCGCGACCTGAAGCGCCTCGCAGAGGCGGAGGCGCGGCTCCGGGACGAGCGCGGCGCCAAGGCCGCGCGGGACGCGTGCGCCGCGGAGGAGGCGGGCCGCGCGGCGGCCGAGGCGGCGCTGCGCGCGCGGCAGGCGGCGGCGGCCGTCACCATCCAGGCCGCGTGGCGCGGCTTCAAGGTGCGCGCGGCGCGGAGCGCCGGCCGGCAGAGGCGCGCGCGTGCCGCGGCACGAGGCGCTCACCGCGGCGGCCCGGCCCCGCAGGCGCGGCGCGAGGCCAAGGGCCGGCGCCGGGCCAAGGGCGGCAAGGCGAAGAAGGCCAAGCCCAAGAAGTGAATCGTGTTGACCGGGCGGCCAAGCACGGCGGCGGCGGGGGCGGCCTGGGCTTCAACCGACGCCTCTGCGGGCTTGATCGCTGGCTCGCGCCCCCGCGCCGCCGCCGCCGCCACCGCCGGTGCCGGCGGCGCCGGGCGCAGAAGCGCGGGCGGCGCTGCGACGGCCGCGGCCTCAATTTGCCTCGCCCGGCAGTCGCGTGCGTTCCTCCCGTCAATCGCCCGCCCGCGCCCGCCATCCACGCGCGTGCGCGCTCCCAGCGCCGGCAGTCGATTGCAGCAGCCGGCGATCTCCCTCGCCGCCCAGGCCGCCCCGGGGCGCGCATTGGGCAGCACCATGCTCGCGCAGCAACGCTGCCGCGCGCCCGCGGCGGGCGGCGCAGCCAGGGCGGCGCCCGGCGCGGCGCGGCGCCCGGTGCCGCTGCTGCTGCCCGCCGGCCGGCGGCTGGCGGCGGCGCAGCGGCTCGTGTGCGGCGCGGCGTCCGGCGCCGACCCTTACCGCGTGCTGGGCGTGGAGCGGGACGCGGACACCAACGCCATCAACCGCGCCTACACACAGAAGAAGTACGCGGCGCGCAACGCCGGCGACGACAGGGCGGCCGCGGAGATCGAGGCCGCGCACAGCGCGCTCATGATGCGCGCGCTCAGCGCGCGCGTCAAGGGCAAGGCCGTGAGCAAGGACGTCGCGTACGCCGACACGGAGCCGCTCTTCCCCTGGCGCCCGAAGCGCTGGGACGCGACGCCCAAGGTCCGCGCGCCGCGGCCGCGGCCGCGGCCGCTGCCGCGCCGCGCAGGCAGCCGCCGTCGCTGCTGACGCCAGCGCCGCGCTGCGCGCGCGCGCCGCAGGTCATCCTGATTGTGGGCGCGATGCAGATGGCCATGTGCGCGTACGGCTTCAACGCGCCCAACATGTCCAAGGTCATCGGCTGCATGCTCATCGGCATCGCCGGTGCGCGCCGCGTGCCGCGCCGCCGCGCGCGCCGGCCGGGTGCTGCTGCCCGCCCCTGCTGTCGCCGGCCCCGCCGCGCCCGGAGCTCGCCGCGGGGAGCCCTCACCCCGCCGCGCGCGCCGCAGGCAACGTGCTGAAGCAGAACGCGATCAGCCCACCGCCCAAGGACCCGAGCATGGCGACCGAGGAGGAGGCGGGGCGCAGCGGGCGCAACTTTGTGCGCGGCACGCTGCTCGCGCTGCTCGCGACCTTTGCCGGCGTGCTGCTCTTCGGCGCGCCCGAGTACGCGGGCCAGCTCAGCGCGGCGATCAAGCTCCCCGACGCGCTGACCGCGCCGGGGCTGGTCGTGTCGCTCAAGATCGCGGGCGCCGCGCTCTGGTGCGCCCCGCGGCGCCCCGCGCCCCGCACCCGCCCGCACCCGCCCGCGCCCGCGCCCGCGCCCGCCCGCGCCGCGCCGCGCGGCGGCGCCGCCCCGCCCCGCGCGCCGCGCCGGCCGCGTCCGACGCCTCCGCTCCGCCCGCCGCAGCAACTGGCTGATGACCGCCTTCTACTACTGAGGCGGCGCGCAGCAGCAGGGTGCAGCGGCAAGCAGCGGCGGCAGCAGAGGCGGCGCGGGCGGCGGCGGCGGCGGGCAGCGCCGGCAGAGGCGCGGCGGCGGCGCGGCGCGGCGCGCGGCGGCGCGGCAGCTGCCGGGGACGGCGGCGGGGAGGAGGGGCAGGGGAGGCAGCTGGGCGTGGTTGCCGGCAGCAGCAGAGAGCGAGCGAGTGGCACCTCATGCAAGCGTTACCATGCCAAGCAATGCGATCACGCCCCGCGCGCGCGCGCGGTCGTCGCCGCCGTCGTCGTCAGCCGCTGCCGCGCCGCGGCCACGGTCGGGCCGCGCACGCGAGTCACAGACGAAGGAACAAGGAGACCGAGGAGGGAGGTCTAGGGCATGCTGGCGGCGGCGAGCATGAAAGCAAGTGCACCCCCCCCTAGGTGATCTTCGCCGCCAACACAACACGCCCGCCTGAGCTTGCCCCTGCGGCGGCGCGGCCGCGGCCGCGCCGCGCGCCCGGGGCTGCAGGCCCTGTGCACAACCAGATGGCGGCGCCGCGGGCGCGCGTGCAGCTCTCGCCGCCCTGTACAGACAAGACGCAGCCGCGCGCAGCAGGGCAGCGGCTGTGCGCCGGCGAGCGCCGCTCGCCGAGCTGCAGCCTCTGAACCGCGCACACGTGCACGCACCTGCCCCGCCCCACACGCGCGGGGGTCGGGCCGCGCACCGCCGCCGCCCCAGCAACTCCTGCCCCACCGACGCCCGCGAGAGCCCCCGCCCAGCAGCTGCCCCGCGCCCCTCCGCCAGCAGTGAGGTACACGCAAGTGCGAGAGGGCCGCGGCGGCCCCCAGCCGGCGGTGGGCGCCGAACAAAGTCCCCTCGCAGCAGCCCCGCCCGCGCCGCGGCCGCCGGCGCCGCGCGGCGCGCGCGACGCCGCGGGGTGTGGCGCGCCGCGTGCGGTGGCGGGCACGGGCGCGCGCGATAGCAGGCGGCGAGGCCCGCGACAGCAGGGGGGATGAGGGCGTCAGGTGGTGAGGGCATCATGACGC
The DNA here is from genome assembly GCA_014905635.1 of Scenedesmus sp. PABB004. Taxonomy (NCBI): domain Eukaryota; kingdom Viridiplantae; phylum Chlorophyta; class Chlorophyceae; order Sphaeropleales; family Scenedesmaceae; genus Scenedesmus; species Scenedesmus sp. PABB004. The sequence goes on from JABVCE010000013.1 coordinate 1,153,780, forward strand.
AGTCGTCGTCATGTGACGGCGCCGTCAGATGACGTAGTCGAGAATAAAGTCCTCCGTCTGGTCCATCGTGAGCGAGGGCTCGCTGCGCGCGAGCTGCTTGACGATGCGCGCGGGCACGCCGACCGCGACGCTGTGGCAGGGCAGGTCGGAGACGACGACGCTGCCCGCGCCGACCTTGGCGCCGCAGCCGATCGTGACGTTGCCGAGCACGCTCACGCCCGCGCCGAGCAGCACGCCGTGCCCGATCGTGGGGTGCCGGATGCCCTTGCCCGTGCCGCTGCCGCCGAGCGTGACGTGGTGCAGCATCGACACGTTGTCGCCCACGACCGCCGTCTCGCCGACCACCACGCCCGTCGCGTGGTCCAGCAGGATGCCCCGCCCAAACGTGGCCGCGGGGTGCACGTCGACGTGGAACGCCTCGCTGATGCGGCTCTGCAGCGCGACCGCGAGCATCTGCGCGCCGCGCCGCGCGCGGGCGGGCGGGCGGCGGCCGCGGTCAGGCCGCCGCGCGCGCCGCCGCCGCCGCCGCCGCGCGCCCGCTCGCCGGCCGGCCGCTGCTCGCCGCGCCCCTCCGCCGCGCTCCCCGCGCGCGCGCGCGTGCCGCGCGCCTTGCGGCCCTTGCCCCAGAGGTGGTGCGCGATGCGGTGGCACTGGATCGCCTGGAAACCCTTGAAGTAGAGGAGGCACTGCGTGTACTTGTCGCACGCGGGGTCGCGGTCGGTCACGGCCTGCAGGTCGGCGAGCGCGGCGTCGACGATGCCGGGCGCCTCGAGGTAGCAGTCCTCGATGATCTTGACCAGCTGCGTGCTGTACAGCGTCGGCGAGGCGAGCTTGTTGGCGAGGATGAAGTTGAGGCTCTTCTCAAAGCTCGCGTGCCCCAGAATGCTGCTGTAAAGGAAGCTCGCGAGCGTCGGCTCCGCGTCGGCGTCGGCCTTGGCCTCCGCGCGCAGGCGCGCCCACAGCGCGTCCTTGCCGAGGTGGTGCGGCATCGGGCGCCAGCCCTGGCTCGGGTGGTAGTCTGCGCGGCGGCGGCGCGGCGCGGGCGCGGGCGGCGCGTCGGCGGGCGCCGCTGCGGCGGGCGCCGCTGCGGTGGCCGCGGCGCCGTGGTCCCCGGCATGCACACACTGGGCCGCATGCGCGGGGCGCGCGCGCGGCCGCGGCGGCGCCGCAACAGCAGCGCCGCCGGCGGGCAGCAGCTCACCGTCGGCCGGCGGCTGCTGCGGCAGCTGCTCCACCTCCGCCACCAGGCGCGCCGCCAGGCCCTGGCGCACGTCGGGCAGCTCCAGCGGCGCGGGCGCGGGCGGCCGCGGCGCCTGCTGCGCCAGTCCCAGCGCCGAGAGCTCCGGCGCGGCCGTGGCGGCCACGCCCAGCCGCGGTGCGCGCCCTGCGGCGCGGGAGGGACTCACTGTGAGCCGGAAGCGCGCCCCCGCTGCGCCGCGCGAGGCGCGTGGGCGCGGCGCGCGCCTGCCATGCGCGCTGCCCCCGGCGCGCGCCGCACCTGGCCGCCGCCAGCTCGCCGCGCCCGGCGTCGCCGTCACGACGCCGTCGCAGCCACCCACGCGCCGCGCCCGCAGGGGCGCGCCGGCGAGCGAGCGCATGTTGTGTGGCGCCGGCCCGTGTGAGGCGGCCGCCCGGCCTCCGCGAGGCGCACGCGCGGTGCGAGGAGCTGCTGGGCGATGCAGACTCACTGACCCGCGGCCCTCGGCGGCGGCTGCGCGGGTGCCCCGAGAGGGAGGGGCCGCGAGGCGAGAGCAGTGGTGTGCTGCGCTGCCGGCTGCGGGCGCTGGTGCGCCGGCGTGTCGTGGCGGCGCGGGAGTGAGCGGCGGGCGGGTGGGCGGGGGCTGCCAGGGCGGCGGCGCTCAGCGGCGCGCCGTCGTCATCGACCAGCGGAACTGGAAACTTGGCGAAAACCGCCGCGGCTTTGCCCAGCTTTGAGCGGCGGCGCTGAGAACACCACCGCCTATCGGGAAGGTGCTGCACACATCAAAGTGATCGGTCACACCACCCACCTGCAGCGGCCGTGCCGACCGCCCTGGTGCACTGCCGCGTCAAACCTGGCGAGCGTGCGTGAGCACCGAGCGGCGGCCCCCCTCAGTCCCACCTCTACACGCAGCCGGTGGGCGCGCAGCTGAGCGCACCTGGCGCCGGTCACAGTCGGCTGCGCCGGAGGTGCGCCCGAGGGTGCGTGCAACGCACCCGCAGCACGTGCTGCCTGCAGGGGCTGCGTTGCTGTGAGTGACGGCCTCACTTTGCTCGGCGCCGCTTGCTCTGTTACCCGCTGCCGCGCGCCCGGTCAGGGGCGCGCACCGCCGCCGCTCAGCGGCCCAGGTACGCCGGCGGCGCGCCGCTGTGCGGCCGCGCCGCCATGCCGCCGGCGCCGCCGGCGGCGGAGGCGCCGCCGCGGCCGCGCAGCTCCGCCATGGCCGCCTCGACGCAGCGCTTGACGTCAGCGTACGACACCACCAGCAGCGAGCGCTCGTCGCGGCTCTGCAGCAGCACCTGCTCCGCCACGCCCGCGTCGAGCTGCGCGGCGCGCAGCGGCGGCGGCGGCGGCGGCGGCGGCGGCGCGCACGAGGGTGGGGCGGCCGCGGCGCCCCCGCCGCAGCAGCATCGCCCCCGCCGCAGCAGCGTCGCCCCCCGTCGCAGCGCCCCGGCCCGCGCCGGCGCCCGCAGGCCGGGCGAGGCGGGCGGCGCGTGGCCCGCAGCGCGCGGGCGGCCGGGCCGCCGCCCTCGCAGGGGCCCGCCGCCGCCGCTGCACCTTGTTGAGCGCCTCCACGATGTGGCCCCAGTCCAGGCCGCGGCCGCCCTCCAGCTCGCCCTGGTGGAACACAAAGTCACGGAAGAGCTGCAGCAGGTACCTGCGGCACAGGCACAGGCACAGGCGCGCGCCAGGCGGCGGGAGGAGCGGCGGCGTCGGGCGACGCCGCGCGGCGCGCGGGCGCGCGGGCGAGCCCCCCCCCCCCCCCCCCGGCGGCCACACGGCGCGGCAAGGCGGCGCGGCGGCGCGCCTGTCGCCGGTGTCGGCCCAGGCCGCGCCCGTGTGGCCGTGCGCGTCGGGCGCGCGGTCCGTGACAAACGCGAGCTTGGAGGCGAGCCGGAAGAGCCGCCCGTTCTCCATCTCCGCCGACAGGTCCTCCAGCTGCGCCGCGGCGGCGGCGGCGGCGCGGCGCGCTCGCGGCGCCGGCTGCCACGGCCGCCGGCGGCGGCGGCGGCGGCGGCAGCGGCTGCGCGGCGGCGGCGGCGTGCGGCGTGCGGCGCGCCGCACCAGGGCCTCGTTGAAAATGGCGAGGCTGTCCATCTCCAGCAGCAGCCGCTCGCCGAGCAGCGCGCTCACGGCGCGCCAGCTGAAGCCGTGCGGCGCGTCGCCGACGCCGAGGAGCAGCACCAGCAGGCGCACCAGCTCGGGCGAGTGGTGCAGCGCCGCGACGTCGAGGCTCGGCGCCGACGCGCCGCCGACGGCGCACGCGAGCGCGAGCAGCAGCTGGCCCATCGCCTGGCGGCGCGGTGCGCGCGGCGTGGGGCGGCGTGGGGCGGCGTGGGGCGTGTGGGCGCCGCGCCGGCGCGGGCGGGTCGCGGGCGAGGGGAGCGCGGGGAGGCGGAGCCCCCCCCCCCCCCCCCCCGCGGCGCCGGCCGCCGTGCTGCCTCACCGCGACGTCGTCACGCTGCAGTGCGAGCAGCTCGTCGGCGCTGCCCGGCACGGCCTCGCCGCACAGCGCCTCCGCGACGCCGAGGCCCGACACCTTGAGCCGCCCCGCGGGCGTGAGCAGCACCTTGGTCGGCGACAGCGCCGCGGGGCGCAGCGCGAGGCCCGCCGCGTGCGCGGCGCGCAGCGCGGCCGCGAGCTGCACCACATAGCTCCACAGCACCTCCTCGGACGGCGTGTTGCGCACGAGCTGCCCTGACGCGGTCTGGCGCGGGGGCGGGGGCGGGCGCGGGTCGGCGCGGCCGGCGCGGGACGCGGCTGCGGCGCACGCTGCGGCGGCGGCGGCCCCGGGGCGGCGGCCCGCGCCGCGCCGCGCCTGCGTGGGCTGCAGGTGCGCCTGCGCGAGGCTGAGCGCGCCGGGGACGTAGGGCGCGGCAACCACGAGCGAGGGGCTGCCGTCGAGCTCGTGCGACACAAAGCCCTCGGCCGGGACGAGCAGCCCCGGGTGCCCCGCGAGCGGCGACCACGCCTCCACCGCGCCGCGCACGACGCCGAGCATCTCCAGCGAGGGGATGACCTAGACCGGGGCAGGCGGCGCGCGGCCCGGCGGGCGGTCGGCGCGCGCCGGGCGCGCCGCCGGGCGCGCCGCGGCGCCGCGCACCTGCTTGCCGCAGACCACGCGCAGCGCGTAGCCGCGCCCGTCGCGGCTGGAGACGCCCTTGAGGCAGCTCGTGCGCACACCCCACGCGCCGCCGCCGGCGTCGGCCGCGCCGGAGAGGTCCTCCAGCGGGTAGAGCGTGTGGTAGGGCCCCACCCTGTCGGGCAGCGCCGGGTCGTCCGGGCCGGGCACGTACTGCGCGCGGGGCGGGGCGAGGGCGGGGCGGAGAGGAGCGCTCACGGCACGGCGCGGCGGTGGCGCGGCGCGGCGGCGGCGCGGCGGCGGCGCAGCGCGGCGCGGGCGGCGCGGGCGGGGCGGGGCGGCGCGTCGCGGGCGGCGGCGGCGCGGGCGGCGCGCCTGCATCTGCACGAGGTGGCTCGCGTGCGTGAGCTGCTGGCGCAGGCCCTCGCCCATGAACTGCCCCGACAGCAGCGCCTTGCCGGGCGGCAGCCCCGCGCCGTGCCCGCCGTGGAAGCCGCCCGGCCCTCCGCCGCCGTAGCCGCCATAGCTGCCCTGCATCTGCGCCAGGAGCCCGCGCTTGGCGCCGCCGCCGCTGCCGGGGCCGGGGCCGCCCAGGGCGCCGCCGAGCGCGCGGCCGCCGCCAAAGCCGCCGCCGGGCCGCCCGGACCCGGCGGCGCAAACATGCCGCCGCCGCCGCCGCCGCCGGGCAGGCCGGGGCCGCGGTTGCCGCGGCCGCCGCGCGCGGCGGCGGCGCTGCCGGGGCGCGCCGGGCTGGCGCCCAGGCCCGGCGGCAGCACGGGCGCGGGCGCGCCGGGCTTGTGGGGAGACTTGAGCATGCGCGCCGCCGCCTGCGCGACGGCCCTGCGCGGCGCGGGCGGCGAGCGGCGGGCCGTGTGGGGGCGCCGGCCGGCGCGCCGCCGACCGAGGGCGCGGCGCGGCGCGGCGCCGCACCTTGGCTGCTGCTGCGTCGGCGCGCCCGCCGCGGGCTGCTGCGCGCTGCTGCTGCCGGCACCGGCGGCGGTCGTGGGCACGAACGAGGCCGCCGCCGCCGACATGCCGCCCAGCGCCTGCTTGCCGCTCGCGGGCCTGGCCTTGCCCGCCGCCGGCGCGCCGCCTGCGCGCGGCGCCACGCGCGGCGCGTCGGCGGCGGGGCCAGTGCGCGCGCGGGCGGCAGCGAGACCCGCGCGCGCGGGCAGCCAGCGCAGATGCACGGCGCCCCGCACCCGGCACGAAGGGCGCGGCGGACGCCGCCGCGGCGAGGGCGCTGCCGTTGAGCGCGGCCGCGCCCCCGGCGCTGCTGCCGGCGGTTGCGCCCTCGCCGCCGCCCGGCGGCACCCAGGGCGCCGCCGATGCGGTCAGGCCCGACGGGCTCCTGCTCATCTCGTCAGGCATCGCGCACGGGCGTTGGGCCTGCCTGCGGGGGGCGCCAGCGCCGCGGCGCGACCGTGGCAGCAGCGGCGGCGGCGGCGGAGCGCAGGCGTGTCGCGCCGCGCTGCCGCGTGGCTGGGAGCCCGGATGGCCGGTACGGCTGCCACCGCGGGGCGCTCGAGGCGGCGTCAGCTGCCTCAGGCGCGAGGAGCGGGCCGCGATGCGCCTTGCCCGCCTCGCCGCGCGCACCCGACGCTCCGAGCTTCGCCGGGCCCGCCGGTCAGCTGCTGTCTGCCATTGTTCTCGGCGGTGCCGGGTGGGCAGCCGGAGCCGTTGTGCTGCGCCGCAACCGCCGCCGCGCTGCTGCTGTTCGCGCGCCCCCAGGCCGCGGCCCAGCTCGCCGCCGCTGTCGTTGGCTGTGCGGATCTGGCCACCGGGGCAGCAGCTAGCAGGGCGGGGGCACACAAAGCTGGGCGGGGCACAAGGCGCAGGTTTTACCGTCCAGCGCCATCGCAGTGCGCCGCGTCAGGCGAGCCGTTCCGGCGAAGGTGCGTGCGAGTGTGTGTGTGTGAGTTTCGGAAGAGACAAAGCAAACAGCAGGATGCGCAGCGCCGCTGCTGCTGAGCGCGCCGCGGCGCGACGCCAGCAAACGCGCGTCGGCGGCCCCCCGGCCGCGGCGCCGTTCGAGCGCCACGCACGCACGCACGCACGCACGCACGCACGCGTCTGCCTGTGCCCCGCGATATGTACAGAGAAGCCCCCCCCCCTGCCTGGCTGTCGCGAGGCCCGACCGAGCGCGCAGTGCTGCCTGGCTGCCTGCTGGCGGCCGCCTGCCGCCTGCTCACCCGGGACGTCACACCACAAACCCGCCCGCGCCGCCGCCGCTCGCGCCGAAGCCGCCCTCGTCCGCCCCAAAGTCGTCGTCGAGCACCTCTGCCATGGCCTCGTCGATCGCGCCGTCCGCGTCGATGCGCGCGGGGCCGGCCGTCCCGACCGCGCGCGCGGCCTGCACGAGGCGCTGGATCTCCTCCACGCTCTGCTGCGACGGCGACGACGGCTGCATCGCGGGGTTCTGCGGCGGCGGCGGCGGCGGCGGCGGCGGCGGTGGCGGCGGCAGCGGCGGCGGTGGCAGGGCGGCGGCGCGTGAGCGCGCGGCCGCGCGGCCGCGCCCGCGCGGCGCGCCACGGGGCGCGGCGCGGCGGGGCCCCCGCCGCCGGCGCCGCGTGCCGCGCGTCTTCTCTCCGCGCGCACCGCGAGCTCGACGGGCAGGTTGCGCAGGAACCAGGGGTGGCGCTTGATCTCGGCCAGGGTGATGCGCTGCGCCGGCGCGGCGACAAAGATGCGGGCGAGCAGGTCCTGGCACTCGGGGCTGATGCGCAGCTGCGGCGGGATGCTGTACTTGACCGCCAGGATGCGCTGCGCGCGTGCCGGGGGCGGGCGGGCGGGCGGCGGGGCGCGCGCGCGGGTCGCGCGATCGGTGGCGCGGCGCGGGCGGCCGGGGCGCGGCGCGCAGTGCGCGGCGCGCGGGCGGCGGTCTGCTCCGCCGTGCCCCGCGCCGCGCGGCGCGCGGGGTCGCGCCTTGATGGTCTTGCTGAAGTTGCGCGGGTCCGTGTGGTCCTCAAAGGGGTACGCCCCCACCAGCATCACGTACAGCGTCACGCCGCAGCTCCTGCAAGACGCGACACCGCGCCCCGCGCCGGCGCCGTGTCGGCGCGGGCCGCGCCGGCGCGCGGGCCGCGCCGGCGCGCGCGCCGTGCCGCGCCGCGCCGCGCCGCGCGCACGCACCACACGTCGGCGCCGTGGCCGTTGTAGGCGGTGCGCTGCAGCACCTCGGGCGCGATGTACGCGGGCGTGCCGACCGTGGACTTGGGCTGGCTGTCGAGCGCGCTCTTGGAGTAGCCAAAGTCACAGATCTTCACGCGCGGCGCGGGGCTGCCGTCCAGCAGCGTGTTTTCGAGCTTCAGGTCGCGGTGGCACACGCCCTGCGCGCGCGCACGCGGCGGCGCGGGGCGCGGCGCGGCCGGGCCAGCGCGCGGGCGGGCGGGCGGTCGGGCCGGGCGCCCTGCCGCAGCCGCGGCCGCGGCCCGCCGCGCCGCCCGCTGCGTCTCGCGCCGTGCCCGCCCGCCGCGCCGCGCGCCGCGCCGCCCGCTGCGCCGCGCCGCGCGGCCGCGCACGCTCTGGTGGCAGTAGTCCACGCCGCAGATGAGCTGTTGGAAGAAGTAGCGCGCCTCGTCCTCGCTGAAGCGGCCCGCCTTGACGATGCGGTCAAACAGCTCCCCGCCGGCGGCGTACTCCATCACGATGCAGAGGTGGCTCGGCGTGAGGAACACCTGGCGCGCGGGCGGGCGCGGGGCGGCGTGGGCGCGGCGAGGGGTGAGAGGGGGGGCAGGGCGGAGGGGCGGCGGCGCGGCGCGCGGGCGCGAGCGCGGGAGTGCGGCGCGGCGCGCCTCCTTGAAGCCGACCACGTTGGCGTTCAGCAGCATGCGGTGGTTCAGGATTTCGCGCTCCACGTTCTTGTCCACCTGCGCCCGAGCCCCGGGGCGGCCGGCCGCTGGGCGGGCGGCGCGGGGCGGGCGGCGGCGCGCGCGCGGGCAGCGGCGCCGCGCCGGCGCCGCACCCGGTCGCCGCGCTCGATGAACTTGACCGCCACCAGCTCGTTGTTCTTGCGGTCGCGCATGAGCTTCGCGACGCCGAAGTTGCCGGACCCGATGTCGCGTATCTGCGGCGGGGGGGCGCGCTTGCTGCTCGCTGCCATCTGCTCCCCGCCCCCGCGCGCCAGGGCCACGCGCCGCGCGCTCACAAACTCGTATCGCTCCATCTTTGTGTCGGCCGCGTCCAGGCACCCCCAGACGCGGCCCAGCCGCTGATCGCGGGGTGGGAGCCGAGCGCTGCCCTGCTCGGCCGCGAGCGCCCGGAGCTGTGGGTGTCGGGCGGGGCTGCTTGGACCTGGCGCCGCGTGGAGGGACTCTGGGGGCGGCGACAGCCGGCGGCGGCAGGCGGGCGCCCCGGCGCGGCGGCGCAGCGGCGAGGGGCTCTGCGCGCCGCGCGGTCACAAGGGCGCGGCGTGCGCTTCCGTGCCCCTCTCTTGAATGACTCTCTTGCCGCGAGAGTTCTCGCTCGCGGCCGCACGCTCTCGACCCGGCCGTCAGGCAGCAGCCAGCAGGCGCCGCACGGGTGGCGCGCCGCGCGCCGCACGTGGCCACGCCGCGCCTCGCTACGAGCAGCGGGCCACAGGCCGGCCCCTCTGCACACAAGAGTGTCCCCTCTGCGCACACCGACCCTCAAAATGGCGGGCCCGTTGATTGATGCGTCGGCGACGCGCGGCGGCGGCTGGTGCCGCGCGGCGGTGTCGCCGGCCCCCGCTCAGGTCGGAGCCACTCCTCTGCTGTTGGCAGACCAACGAAACAACGAACGAACGAACGGCGCGGCAGCCTGCAGCCCGCGCACACCGTGGCCAGGGAGCGTCCCGCCCGCCCCGAAAACGGCCCCACCCCTCCGGCGCCGCGCCGCGCCGTGGCCGCAGCGCGCGCGGGCGCGCGCGCGCATGCCAACCTGCCGTCGCGCGGCGGCACGCGGCGGCGCTGCTCACGACACGAGCACCTTGTCGGCCCAGCTCAGCATCATCTGGCGCCCGATGCTGGGCAGGTCGGACACGACCTGCTGCACGAGCCGCCCCGGGCTCACGTCGGCCTGCAGCAGGCCCAGCACCTGCCGCACCTCCTCCACGTGTAGCTGGTTGTCCTCCGTCAGCGCCAGGATGGCCTGTGCGCGGCGCACGCACGCGGGCGGGGTGAGCGGCGCACGCGGGGGTGAGCGGCGCACGCGGGCGCGGGTGAGCGGCGCGGCGCAGCACACAGCTCGCGCGGCCCGCGCAGGCGCGCGCAGGCGCGCCGGGGCCCCACCCACCTGGCGCCGGAGCTTCTCGTCCACCATGAGCAGCCGCGCCGCATCGCGGACGGTATCGCTGAGGTCGAGCCCCCGCGCGCCGCTGCCGGCGCCGGTGCCGGCGCCGGCGGGGCTGCCCGGCCGGCTCGGCGGCGCCGCGCCGGGCATCGCCATCGCGCCGCCGCTGCCCTCGCGCGCGAGCGTGATGAGGTTGGTCAGCCGCGCCCACTGGAACTTGCCGCCCTGAAAGAGCACCTGGATCAGGCGCTCGCGCAGCGCGGGGTCCTCGTCCGTCAGCAGGCGCCTGCGGCGACGGCGGCGGCGCGAGCGCGCGCGCGGGCGGCGGCGGCGTGAGCGCGCGCGGCGCGCGCCGGCGCGCGCGACGCGCGCGCGCGCGACGCGCGCGTGGGCCCCACGCGCCGCGCGCGTGGGCCAGCGCCGCGGCGGCGGCGGCGGCGGGCGGCGGGCGGCGGGCGGGCGCACCGCGCGACGTAGGGGTAGGCGACCTCGAGGAAGTGGAACTGCGGCTTGAGCGTCATGCAGATCCCCTCCTGCGTCAGCAGGCTGCGGATGACGAGGCTGTAGCGCTCCGGGATGCTGCGGCGGGACGCAGGCGGCGCGGCGGGTGAGGCGCGGGCGGCCGCGGGCGGCGGCGCGCGCGGTGCCCGACCAGGGGGCGGGCGAGCGCGGCGCGGCGGCGGCGGCGCGGCGCGGCGCGGTGAGCGGTGCAGCGCGCGCACCGGATGGGGTACTGGTACACGAGCTCGTTGAACTTGCTGGTCACGGTGCGGAAGTTGAAGTCGGCGAGGCTCTGGCCCTTGGAGTCGCGCCAGATGTTCTCCAGCGCCGGCACGATCGGGCTGATGTCGGTGCCTGGAGGAGGGCCGCGGCGCGCGGCGGCGGCGGCGGCGGCGGCGGCGGCGGCGGCGGCGCGCGTGCGTGAGCAGGGGCGCGAGTGCGGCGCGGCGCCGACCCCCGCGCCGAGCCGCCGCGCAGCGTGGGCGCCGGCCTGCGCGCACCCGCTGAGAGGAAGCCGAGCTTGATGAAGTCGCCTGCCATCTCATCATAGTCCTCGTTCACCGCGTGCACCACGGCGTCGATCAGCACCTGGCGGGCACAACGAGGGGCAGCCGCGGGCGGGCGCGGGCCGCGCGTCAGCGTCAGCGTCAGCGGCGCCGCGCGCGGCGGGGCGGCGGCGCGGCGCCGGCCGGTGCGCGCGCCTGCTTGTTGGAGTTGCTGAGCTGCGCGACGTTGCCAAAGTCGACGTACGCGATGCGGCCGTCGGCGAGGCAGAAGATGTTGCCCGGGTGGGGGTCGCCGTGGAAGAGGCCGAACTCCAGCAGCTGCCGCAGCCCGCTCACCACGCCCACGCTGCGCGCGCGTGCCGGGCGGGGGCGCGCCGCGTCAGCCCGCCGCCGCCACCGTTGCAGCGGCCGCGGCCGCCGCCGCCGCGCCCGGGCCTGCTGCGCCGCGCCGCCGCCGCGCCCGGGCGTGCGTCGCCGCGGCCGCACCGGATGAACTCGTCCACGTCCACGCCGCTGCTGCGGATGCCGGCGATGTCGGTGCAGCGCGTGCCCTCGATCCACTCCATGACGACCACCTTGCTCCCGCACAGGTCGCGGCGCACCCAGGGGATCTTGACCGACGCGTCGCCCGCAAAGTTGCGCCCAAACTCCTCGATGTTGCGCGCCTCCTGCGCGGCGGCGCGGCGGGCTGGGCGCGCGCCGCGCTGCCGCGAGTGCGCCGAGCGGGGCGCCGCAGCCGCCGCCGCCGCCGCGCATGCGCGTGCGCGTGGGCGCTGCCGCGCCGCGCGCCTGCATGTAGTCGAGCTCCTCCAGCAGCTTCTGCCCAAACTCGTCCACCACGAGCTCCGCGTTGCAGCCGAGGCGGGCGCGGGAGAGCGCGTTGAAGAGGCTGCCGAGGCCCCGGAACACAAACAAGTCCCGCAGGATGATCGGCTCGATGCCCGGGCGCTGCACCTTGACCGCGACCTCCTGCCCGCCGTCGCGCAGCACCGCCTTGTACACCTGAGGGCGCGTGAGGGCGTGGCGGCAGGCGCGCGCGCGGTCAGCGCGGCGGCGGCGGCGGCGGCGAGGCGGGCGCGGCGCGGCCCGCGCGCGCGGCGGCGGCCGACGCCGCGCGGCGCGCGCCTGGCCGAGCGACGCCGCGGCGACGGGCTGCTCGCTGATGCTGCTGAACACCGCCTCGAGCGGCCGGCCGAGCTGCTCTGCGATGATCGCAAACGCCTCCTCGTCAGGGAACGGCGGCACGTCGTCCTGCGCGGCACGCGCGACGCGGCGAGGGTTGGCGGCGCGCGCGGCACGGCGCTGCGTGGGTGCGCGTGCGCGCACGGGCCCCGGTCGCCCGCCTCTCCCGCCCCCTGTCCGCCCTCCTGCTGCTCGCCCGCCCTCGTGCAGGCCCTCCTCCCGCGCGCCTGCAGGATGCAGAGCTCATTCATGTAATCCTCGCGCACAATGTCCGGGCGGTTGGCCAGCACCTGCGCGCGCGCGTTGCACGGTCAAACGCCGCCACCGCCGCCGCAGCCGGCGCGCCGCCGCGGGCTGCGCCGCCGCCCCACGCTGCGCCCGCGCCCGAGCCTTGGGCCCGCCGCGCCGCGCCGCGCCTGGCCGGCCTTGATGAAGCTCGGGCCGAGCTCGGTGAGCGTCTCGCGCAGCTGCTGCGCGCGGCGGCGCACGATCTCGGGGCTGTCCTCGCTGCCGGTGAGGCGGTCAAACGCGAGGCAGGCAAAGTAGCTGCCCAGCGCGGTGACGATGTGACCCACGCGCGCCTGCGCGGCGGCGCGGGTGCGACGCGGCGGCGCGCGCGCGCGCGCCCGTGAGGCGCTGCAAGGGCGAGCCCCGCGGCCGCGCGCCCCTGCCCGGGGCCTCTGATGCGCGCGCGCGCATGGCGCTCACCGCGACCGCAAACGCGTCGCCCGGGGAGCGCAGCGCGCGGCTGCGCACGTACTCCGGGCTGTACTTGGAGATGAGGTTGCACATCTGCTTCTCGTCCTCCAGCAGCTCCAGGCTGCCGCGCCGCTGCTCCTGCGGCTGCCGGCTGCGGCGGCGGCCGCGCGGGCGCGCGGGCGCGTGAGCGCCAGGCTGCGCCGCCGCTCGGGCAGCGCCGGCGCTCGGCGCCGGCGCTCGGCGCCGCTGCTGCCGGGCGCGCGTGGCGAACCCCCGGGCACGACGGCGGGGCGCGGCGCGGGCCCCCCTCGCGGCGCGGCCGCGCGCTGTGGCGCGGGGGCCACCACCACAATCGTGCGCCGCGCCTGCGCCGCGCGCCCGCCAGAGAGCGCGGCCCAGCGGCGCGTCCCCCGCAGCTCAGAGCGCCCGCCCGCACCTGGGCTTCAGCGGGCGCGCCGTGGCGGGCAGGGGCGTGCGCGCGAGCGCGGAGGCCGCGGCCGCGCGGGCCACCGGCGCCCGCCGGCCGGCGGGGCGGGGCCGCAGCGCGCCCGGCTGCATGGTGGAGGCCGCCCTGGCCGGCAGCGCGGTGAGGATTGGCGGGGCCAGGCGGCGGGGCGCGTGGGGCGGGCGTGTGGGCCGTCTCCTGCCTCCTGGTGCGCGGAAGAGAGTGGCGGGACGGGAGGGGCGGACGCGCCCTGGCCGCGCGGCGGCGGCGGCGGGCGGCGGGCGGCGGGGCGCAGCGCCGCAGCGGCGCGCGTGACGACCGACCATCGTTCCGCTCGTGGCCGCGGGCGCGCTCCCAGAGAGGCGAGCTCGCCTGTGAGGGCCGCCGCTGCCACCGCTCACGATCGCTGCGGGCGCCGTGCGCGGCGGGGCGGCCGCGCGGCCGCAGAACCTTGGTCCACTCGCCGCCCCCCACCGGCCGCCGCACCAGTCAGCAGCCCCCCCGCGGCGAGACAGCCACAGTGGGGAGCAGGCGCTAGCGGCGGCAGCCCCCCGATCCAGGCGGCAGCAGCTCCTGCACACTTTGCAGCAGCAGCAGCAGCCCCCACTTGCCCCCGATCGCTCCCGCCTTTCCCGCGCGGTGGGCCCATTGCCCTCGCGCACGCCCCAGGTGCGCCGCGCTCGCGCGCGCGCCCGGGCCTCCCCCGCTGCTGCGCTCGCTCGGGCGCCCGCGGCGCTGCCTGGGCGCGCGGTTGGGGTGTCGCGCCGCGGTGTTGTCGCGGACGGGCGCACCGCTGCTAGTACGCGCGCGCCGTGGGCGCCGGGGGGGCGCCCTCCCATCGCCGCCCGCTGCTGCCGCGCTGCGCAGGCCCGCCCAGGCTCCGTGAGCGCGCGCGTCGCCGCCTAGGTCCGCGGCCCACACCGCCAGCCGGCGCGCGCGGCGCGGCTCGCGGCGGACGCGGCGCGCGCGCGCGACGGCGGCGGCGGCGGGAGCAGGAGCGGCGCGCGCGATGCTCGACCTCCTCGCCGCCGCCGACGGCGGCGCGGCGGCGGAGGACCTGCTGGCGGGGGCGTCCGGGGAGGGCATGGACATGCTCGGCTACACCCCCTACCTCGGCCTGGAGCACAGCGGGCTGCACAGCCCGGGCCGCGACGACGACGGCGGCGGCAGCAGCGACGCGGGCGGCGCGTTCTTCCCCGCCGCGAGCGGCGGCGGCGCCAGCAGCGCGGGCGGCGGGCTGCCGCACAGCGTGAGCATGACGCGGCTCGTGCCGATGCCCGCCGCGGCGGCGGCGCCGGCGCGCAGCGGCAGCGCCGGCCACGCGCTGCCCACGAGCAGCCGCGCGGCGGCCGCGCCGGCGGGCGCGCACAGCGCGAGCCTGCCGGGCTCGCCGCGCGGCGGCGGCGGCGGCGGCGGCGGCGGCGGCGGCGCGCCGTCGGTGGGCTCGAGCCCGCGCGCCAGCCGCGCGCCGCCGTGCGCGACGCCGAGCGACACGCCCGGCGGCGGCGGCGGCGCGCGCTCATCGGCCGCGCCGGGGGACGGCGAGGCGACGCCCGAGCCGGAGCGCCTGCCCGCCACGGCGCCCGGCAGCAAGGCCAACAGCGGCACGAGCGACCTGGTGATGGGCGCGGGGCCCCTGCAGGCCGGCAGCAGCGGCGGCAAGCTGCTGAGCCAGCTGGCGGCGTCTGCCGCGCCGCCCGCCGGCGCGGCGGTGCGCGCCGAGGCGCCGCAGGCGGGCGCCGGCGGCGCGGGTGGCAGCGCCGCCGCGCCGCCGCGCGCGGCGGCCAGGCGCGGCGCGAGCGCGAGCGCGAGCGCCAGCCCCAGCCCGGCGGGCAAGGGCGGCGCGGGTGCGGGCGGCAAGGGCCTGCCGGCGGGGCGCAGCGCCGTGTTCCCGTCGGGCGCCGAGCTGCTGGGCGCGCCGGGCGGGGAGCAGGGCGACGCAGTGCTCCTGCTCAGCAGCGCGGCGCCGTCGGAGGGCGCCAAGCCCCCGAGCCGCAGCAGGCGGCGGGCACGGCGGCGGCGGCGCTCGCGGCGGCGCTCGCGGCCGCGGTGCAAGGCGGCGGCGGCGGCGGCGGCTGGCGTCCGAAGCAGCACCAGCAGCAGCACGTGCTCGACATGCTCTATGACACGCTGCTGCCCGGCAGCGGCGGCGGCGGCGCGCGCGCGGCGAGCAAGCCGCCCAAGCCCGCGCCACGCAGCGGCGGCGGCGGCGGCGGCGGCGCGCTGGAGCCCGCGTGGAGCGACGGCATGGACTGGGCGTTGGAGCCGTCGCCCAGCGGCAGCGGCCCCGCCGCGCGGGGCAGCTTTGTGGGGGGCAGCTTTGTGGGGGGCAGCCGTGCGGCGAGCACCGACGGCAGGCCCAGCGCCGACAAGCACCCCAAGCGGCAGGCAGACGCGGACGAGCCCAAGCGCAGCCAGCGCAAGCGCGTGCGTGGCCGCGCCGCGCCGCGCCGCGCGCTGCCGCGCCTTGCCGCGCGCTGCCGTGCCGTCTTGCCGCGCGCCGCCGACGCCGCGCGTGGGCCGCCACCGGTGCCGCCGCAGGTGCGCACCGCCAAGGTGGTTGAGGCCGAGGAGGAGGAGGAGGAGCTCCTGGAGGCGTGCGGCCTGGCGCGGCGCCGCCCCTCCACCGCGGTGCAGGACCAGCAGCTGCTGCTGCGGCAGCAGCACGCGGCGCTCACCTACGGCGGCCTCAGCGGGCTGGGCCTGAGCCTGGGCATGGGCGCGGCGGGCCTGGGCGCGACGGTGCCGCTCGCGCCGTTTGCGGCCCGCCCGCCGCCAGGGCGCGCGGCGGAGCGCGGCGGCGGCAGCGGCGGCGGCGGCGGAAGCACGAGCGTGCTGGCGCAGCTGCAGGCGGCGGCAGAGGAGATGCTGAACAGCAGCACCTTCCTCGGCAGCGGTGGCGGCGCCCCTGGGGGCGGGCTGCTGGGCAGCCTGGGAATGCTGGCAGAGCTGCCGGGCGGCGGCGACGACTTCATGCCTGGCAGTGCCCCGGCGAGCGCACGCCCCCGGCGGGTGGCGGCGCCGGCGGCTCGGCGCGCGGCGCCGCGCCGGAGCGCGGCGGGAGCGCGGGCCCGGGCGCGGTCAGCGGGGGCGCCTCGGCGGCGGGCAGCCTCGCGCTCGCCGCCGCGGGCGCCGACGACGCCGGCGACGGAGAGCTGCTGGAGGACGCGCAGGGCGGGCAGCGCCCGCGCAGCGCTGCCGTCAAGCCGTCCACGTCGGCCACAGCCGGCTGGCCCGGCCCCGACGCGCCGCCCGCCGACGGCGTCGCGGCGCTCGCGGCGGCGGCCGCCGCGGCTGCGGCGTCGGGCCAGGCGCTGGCGGCCGCGGCCGCTGCCGCTGCGGCGGGCCTCTCCACCAGCTGGGCGGCCGATGGCGCCGGCGGCGGCGGTGGCGCAGCCGGCGGTGGCGGCGGCGACGAGCAGGGCTTTCAGTTCCTGGGCGACGCAGTGGCGGCGGCGGCCGCCGCCGCCGCCGCCAGCGGCGCGGGCCTGCCACCGACGCCGGGCGCGGCGCGGCCGCGCGGGCCGTCGCCGGCCGTCGCTGCCAAGAAGAAGCGGCGCTCGGGCGCGCGCAAGTCTGGGTCGCGCGGGCGCTGCGGCGACCCCGACACGAGCGCCGCGCTCGCGGCGCTTACGCAGCTCGCGAGCGGCGACGGCGTGGCGCGCTTCGTCGGCGACCACGCGCGGCACTCGGACGCCGCGGCCGCGGCGGGCGGCGCGGCCGCGGACGGCGGCGGCGGCGCCGCGCCCGAGCCGCGCGTCGTGCAGGGCGGCCGCGGCGGCGAGGACGAGGGCACGCGCGCCGCGCGCGGCCCCGCCGCCGCGTCGCGCTACATCGGCGTGACGTGGCGCGAGCGCATCCAGCGCTGGGAGGTCTACGTCTGGGCGAGCAGCAGCAAGCGCAGCCACTACATCGGCGCCTTTCCCACCGCGATCAGCGCGGCGCGCGCGTACGACGTCGCGGTGCTCTGGCTCGTCGGCCAGGACGCGCGGCCGCGCACGCGGCTCAACTTCCCGCTGACAGACTACAACCTCGACGAAATCCAGGCCGAGGCGAGCGCGGTCGCGGCGATGCGCGCGCTGGGCAGCCAGATGAGCGCGAGCCAGCGCGGCGCGGCGGCCGCCGCCGCCGCGCAGGCGGCCGCAAAGCAGGCCGCCGCCGCGCCGGCCGGCGACGGGGGCGGCGGCGGCGCCGGCGCGGCGGCGGCGGCGGCGGCGGCGGCGGTGCGGCGCGGCCGGCGTCGCGGTCGGGCGCGCGGCGCCCGGCCGGCGCGGTCGCCGTGGCCGCGGCGGCGGCCGCCGCGGCGGCCGCCGCGGACGACGCGGCGGCGGCGGCGGTGGAGTCGGAGGTCGCGGCGTTCCTCGCCGCGACCGCGACGGCCAAGGAGGGCGCCGCCGCGGCGGCGGCGGCCGCGTGCGGCGACGCGAGTGGCGGCGAGGGCGAGGACGAGGACGACGCGCACCGCGGCATGCTGGACGCGCTCGAGCGCCTCGGTGAGGCCGCGCAGGCCGCGCGCGGCGACGCGGGGGTCAGCGCCAGCGGGAGCGGCGAGTACGGCGAGGAGTGCGACGACGACCTGCTGCTCCCGGGCGGCGCCGCGGGCACCGCGCTCGCCGAGGCGGCGGGCGGGCTCATGCACATGCACCGCAGCGCGAGCCAGCGCGCGCTCGCGCCGCGCGGCACGCCCGGCCCCGGGCCGAGCCCGAGCCCGGGCCCGGCCCCAGGCTCCGGCGGCGGCCCCGGCGGTGGCGGCGGCGGCGGCGAGGTGGTGCTGGACGACGCGTACCTCTCGCGGCAAGCCGCCGAGCTCGACGCGGCGGCGGCGGAGCTCGCGGCGGCCGCGGCGGCGCTCGGCTGCGAGGGCGCGCTCGGCGGCGACGAGTAGGGCGCGGGGCGGCGGCGGCGGCCGCGGCGCGTGTGCAGGTGTGCAGAGCGGGGGGAGGATGCGGTTAGCTGCAGGGCGGGCGGCGCGCGTGATCTTTTGTTGTGTTTCCCGGCGCGGAGCGATTCGTCTCGGTCGTCGTCGTCGTGTGAGGGCCTGCCTGCCTGTCTGTCTCTGCGCGCAGTTGCGTGACGCATGTTTGGGCTTTGCAACACAGCCCCAGCCCCGCCGCCGGCAATGCGTCGCGACGTCAGGGACTGCACCCCCGCCCGCCCCGCGCCGCCGCCACGCGGCGCTGTGCACAGCGCCGCGCTCGGCACGTGCCGCGCGGCGCGCTCAGCACTCGCGTACGACGTACGCCGCGCCGCCGCCCGGCGCGGACGCGTAGTCGTGCGTGTTGTGGTCGGTCACGTTGGTGTCTGACAGCTCCAGGTTGTAAAAGTCCATCGCGTCCGCGCCGTCAAAGAGCGGGCCCGCGTGCCACGTGCCGGCCGCAAACTTGAGGAAGGCGCCGTGCGGCACCTTGAACGCGGCGAGGTCGGCGCTGCGCGGCGCCGCGGCGACGCTGCCGCTCGGGCGGGCGACGACGATGTACCACGGCGCCGGCGGGGAGAGGCCGCCGAGGCACTGCGTGACGCGCGCGTGGTACGTGATGCGCGTGAAGCGCAGCCCCCGGCGCGGCAGGCGCATGATGTAGAAGCGCGGCGTGCCCGCGCCGAGCTCCAGCTGCGCGTCGGCGGCGTCAAAGGGCTTGCCGTCGTCGGTGGGGCCGATCAGCTGCGGCGGCGGCGGCCGATGCGGCGGCGCTCGGCAGCAGCGGAACGCAGCGGCGGGCGCCCAGCCGCAGGCGCCGCCCGGCCGCTGCCGCGGCGGCGGTGAGAAGCTACTGAGCGCCGTTCCAGCGTGCGGCGCTGCCTGCCCGGCAGCCAGGCGCGCCCGTTGGGGCGCGGGGGCCTGTGCAGCGCCGCCGCACCTGACCAAACGGCGCGAAGCTCTCCGGCGTCGCGAGCTGCGCCTGCAGCTCGATGACCTGCTGTCCCGCCTGCTTCGCCGCCACCGCCACGGCCACGCCGCGGGGCCGCTGCTGCTGCCGCGCGCGCGGGCGGCGGCGGGCGAGGCGGCCGCCCGCGCCCGCGCGCAGCTGCTCAGTGTGTTCATGGGTCGCGGCGGCGGAGCGGTTGCAGCATGCCTGCGGCGTCGCGGGAGGACTGGGGCGCACTGGTCCGCGGCGGCGAGCTAACGCTGCCTGGCCCGGCCTCGCGCGGCGGCGGTGCAAGGCGCTGTGCCCCGGCAAAGCAGCGCTGCGTCAGTGATTGCCACACGTCGTTCGCAGGGTCCGTCGACCAGGCCGCCCCAGGGCCGCCCCAGCGCACAGGCGCGGCTGCGCCGCCAAAAGGGACTGCGCGGCGCGCACAACAGATGAGCAGCCCTCGTGCCATCCTGCTGCGCGCGCACATCCCGGTGCCGCCGCTCCTGCGTCGGGTTCAAGTGCCGCGAGCGCGTCGCGGCGCTGCCATAGCGTTCCCCCCTGCTGCCGCGGTTGGGTTCCGAAGCCACGCGCCCCGCCGGCGCGCGCGGCGGGCCGCCCCGGCGCGGCGCCCCGCGCCGCCGGCTGCGGGCGTGCGCGGGGCCGCCGCCGGCACACGGCGCCGCCGCGCGCCTCACTCACACCGTGGGCCCGTCGGTGAGCGCGGAGAAGCCGAACCGGTCGACGTCGCAGCCGTACCAGCGGCTCACGGCGTCAAAGCACACCTCCGCGCCCGGGTGCGCGTAGGGGTCGCTTACCGCGCCCGCGCGCACGTTCTTCTGCTCCAGCGGCGCGACCGGCAGCTCCGGCACGGACGGGTCGCGCCGCGCGTTGAGCTCGCGCACGACCTCGGCCCAGTCCTCGTTCGGCTCGTCCACGCGGCCGACGAAGTCGACCGCCCAGTCGCCGCCCGCGGTGCGCATGCAGTGCGCCTGCAGCGGCGCGCAGAGGCGGCGCGGCGGCGGCGGCGCTCGTGGCGCGCGCGGCCGCGGCGCCTGGCAGGCGGCCGGGTGAGCCGCCGGCTCTCCGCCAGCATCATCATCATCCTTACGAGCAGCTGTATAGCTAAAAAAACAGCTGTGCATCATCCAGTCAGATGACTTGCTGTGAGCCCCTTTGGTCGGCCGCACCTGGTCGGTCATGTGGAAGTAGAGGTAGCTCTTGCTGCGCTTGATGCAGCCCCGGTCGTGCAGCGCCTCGGCCGCGGCCCACGGGTCGGCGCAGAACGACGCCCACGGCACGTGGCACGCCGGGTCCCGCAGCTTGTCGCTGCGCGGCGGACGGCGCGGGCGCCGCGGCGGGGCGTGAGCCGCGCCGCGCCGGCCGCCGCGCCGCGCCGGCCGCCGCCGCGCCGGCCGCGCTGCGCGCCCGCGCCCTGCCGCCACCGCGCGCCCTGCCGCCGCCGCGCGGCGCGCGCGGCGCCGCGCCGCGCACTCGTGCATGCAGCCGTTGGAGTGGAGGTACTTGTAGAGGCTGTACGCGCGGCGCCAGGGGTTGCGCACAAAGCCAAACACAAAGTATTCCTTCCACGTCGCGCTGAGGCTCTGCAGGTCGAGCTCGGTCGCGTTCCAGTAAAAGTGGAGGACCATGCAGCTGCTCGCGTTGTGCCCCGCCGTCGCCCGGTTGTTGCACTCGCCGAGCACGTTGACGATGCTCGTGCTCGCGGCCTTGGGGCTGCGCACGTAGATGTACTTGTACCTGGTGGGAGGCAGGCAGGCGCGCGCGGGGCGGGGGCGCGGGCAGGCGAGGCGCGGGGCTTGGTGGTGCTGTGCGCGCACAGCGCGGCGGCGGCGGCGACGGAAGCAGAGGGCCGCGCGCGCGGCGGGGCCGCGCCGCCAGCCCCGCCGGCGCGCGCGGTCGGCGCGCGCGGCTCGCTCACTTGTGGTTGACGAACACGTGGCAGCCGGGGAAGGGCAGCGGCGGGTGGTCGGGCGCGGCGCAGGTGTAGCTGTCGGCCGTCGCGGGCCCCGGCCCGCCCGCGGCGGTGCGGTTGACGCGCCAGGAGATGAACGCGTCGAGCCGCGCGTCCGAGTGCGCGCCCAGCCACGCGCGCGGGTCGGTCACGCCCGCCTTGGCCACGCGGCCGTGCACCGCGGGGCGGCGCGGCA
This sequence comes from Scenedesmus sp. PABB004, assembly GCA_014905635.1. NCBI lineage: Eukaryota > Viridiplantae > Chlorophyta > Chlorophyceae > Sphaeropleales > Scenedesmaceae > Scenedesmus > Scenedesmus sp. PABB004. The sequence goes on from JABVCE010000013.1 coordinate 1,174,663, forward strand.
GCGCGTCGGCCGACGACCGCACGTCGGCGCTCACGTCGACGAAGCGCGCGCCGCCCGCCGCGCCGGCGGCGCCCGCGGGCGGCCCCGCCGCGCCCTGCTCGTGCAGCGAGCGCGCCATGCCGCCCGCGCCGAGCTGCGCCGTCGCGCCGGCGCCCGCGCCGGCGCCGGCCGCCTCCGCGGCGCGCGCGGCCTTGCTCTGCAGCGCCGCCACCGCGGCTGCGAGCGGCTCAAACGGGGGCTTGCCGCCGCCGCCGCCGCCGCCGCCGCCCGCCGCTGCGTTGTCACTGCTGCCGCCGCCGCCGCCGCCGCCGCGCGCCGCCAAGAAGCTGTGCAGCTGCACGACGCCCGCTAGCAGCAGGAGCGCGCACGCTGCGAGCGCGGCGCCGCGTGCCGCGCGCGCCGGCCAGCGCGCGGCCGGCCGCGGCGCCGCGCCCGGGTAGCTCGCGCGCAGCCGCGGCAGGCTGCCGCTCGGCGCGCCCTTCAGCATGCCGTCCGGCCGGCGCCGCCGCTGCCGCCGCCGCTGTCGCCGCCGCCGCGCGCGGGGGGAGCCAGGGGTGCGGCGCGCGGTGCCTCGCCGCGCGCCGCGCCGCGCCCGCTGCCGGCGGCCCGCACCCTGCGCGTCCTGCGGGCGCGGGTGCGTGGGCGGGGGTTGAGGCCGCGGGGGTGGGGAGCTGCGAGCATCGGCGTCACCGCGCGGGCGCCGCTGCGGGCAGCTAGCGCCCCGGCGGCGCGCGGCGGCCGCCCCGCGCGGTCCGGACGCCTGCGCTGCCTGGAGATGGCACCCGCAGCCGGCCTGCCGCGGCGTGCTGACGCGGCACGGCGCGGCTGGGCGCGAGACGCGCGGCATGGCCGCGCAGCCGCCCAACCACCCCGCGCGCGGCGGCGCCGGGCCCGGCACCGATGTCTGCGTGACCGGGGCGAGCCGCAGCCGGCGCGGCGCGGCCCAGACCCCGCGTTTGCGCGGTGCCGCACCCGAGTCTACTGCTCGCGCCGGTGGTGACCGGCGCGCTGCTCTCTTCGCTCCACGCCTAAATAAAAACGCCAAGAGAGCAGGGAGACGCAACAACCGGCTCGAGTTCAGCCGCGGCGAGGGCCTCGTGCCCGGCGGCGCGGACGGCGCGTAGGCCGGGGCGTGCGCGGCGGCGAGCGGCGTCGGCCCCTAGGCCGGGACTTTGCGCAGTCCACAGTCGACGGACAACGCGGCGCCGCGGCCGCGCGCGCCGGCGCCGGGCTCGGGGCGCGGTCCAGCGCGGCTGCGACGCCGCCGCCCGCGCTCCGCCGCGGCGGTGTCCCCGCGAGCGCCCGCCCAGCCCCCCAGTGTTACCGCGCTCATCTCGTGTCCCTGTGGCACCCTGAGGCGTCGCAGCAGCGAGAGGCGAGGTTTCGAGAGCGTGGGCATGGCAGCACCCACGCGCCGCACCCGCGCGCCCGTCGCGCACGGCATGGCGTCCGTGTGGGTCGCCCGACACCGACGCGTGCCGCTCCGCCGCGGCGCGCTGCCGCGTCCGGGGCGGGCGGGGTTGATCGACATCTGCGCCGCGCCGCCCGCTGCCCGGCGCCCCGCGCAGGCCCGCTCCTGGCGAGCGATGGGCCGGAGGAGGGGGTTATGGGCGGGGGTGAGCGCCCGCGCCGCCGCGCCGCCGCGCCGCCGCCGCTGCTGAGATGGGCGGCGGCAAGCGCCCGTGCCGCTGCTGCGCATGCGCACGGCACGCCGTGGAAGAACACCAGGCTGCGTCGCGTGGTCTTCCACGGCGTGCCGCGGAAGAACACCAGGCGACGCAGCCTGGTGTTCTTCCACGGCGTGCCGAACGGCAACTGCGCGCTGCACCTGCTCGCCGCGGTGCGGCGGCGCCTGCTGCACCTGCTGCGCCTGGCGCCCGGCGCCGACGTGGTGGCTTTGTGCTCTCGCTCGCCGACCCCGAGGGAGGCGGTGCTGATCGGTGCTCCTTCTTGACCGCCGCCGAGCTGCGGCTCTGCTCTGCGTCGCGCACCGCCTGCCGGCGTCCTCGAGCGCCGCGCCGTCGAAGCTGGGCGCGGCGGCCTCGCAGGCGGCGCCCGGCGGCGGCGGCGAGGAGGGCGGTGCCCCGGCGGCGGGCGGCGCCAGCGCCGGGCCGTCCGCCGGCAGCGCCGCGGCTGGCAGCGACGAGGTGGGGGGCCCGGCGGCGGGCCCGCCGCAGCAGCCGCAGCAGCAGCAGCAGCAGCAGCAGCAGCGGCGGCGCAGCCGCAAGAAGCGCCGCGGCAAGGGCAACGGTGCCGCAGCGCACAGCAGCGCAGGCTGGCTGACGGCCGCCGCTGCGCCGCGCCCCGCAGGCACGGTGGTGCGCCGCCTGCGCAGCGCGCTGGCGCGCGCGGCGCGCGTGGGGCGGCCCGCCCTGCCCGCGGCGCTGGTCAACGCGCGCATGCACCTCATCAACTGCCGCCGCTGCACCGCGCGGCGGGTGCTCACTCGCAGGCGTAGTACGTCATGAGCTCGTGCGCCTGCAGCTCGTGACGTTCTACGCCTGCGCGTGAGCGCCCGCCGCGCGGTGCAGCGGCGGCAGCGTGTGTTGCAGGACCTGATTTTTGCTGTCACGAGCCTGCCAGGGCGGCAGTTTATGTTGGCAACGCGCATCCCAGGGGAGCTGCAGCGCATGCTGCCGCTCTTTTGGGCGGCGACGGGCGCGGCCGCGGCGGAGCTGCCGCGCTGGGTGAGCCCCGCGGGTGGCGCGCGTGCAGGCGCACGTTGAGCGCAAACAGCCGGGTGTAGCCTTTTGCACTCAACGTGCGCCTGCACGCGCGCCACCCGCGGCTGCGCCAAGCTGGGCAGCGCGCTCGTGTGCGCCGTGCTGGCGAAGAGCCCCGCCGCGTGGGATGCGGCGTGGCAGCCGGCGGAGAAAGTCCAGCGGCGGCGGCGAGGCGGAGGCGCGCCGCGCGCTGGAGTTTCTGCGGCGCCACGCGCTGGCGCTGCGGCTCGAGCTGCTGCGGCCGCTGCCGCCGCAGCACGACCCCGACGCCGCAGCCGGCGACGGCGACGCGGCGCCCGGCGGGCCGGCGGCGACCGCCGCTGCCGGCGCGCGGGACCGCCCGCCGCCCGCCGGCCGCGCGGAGGACCTGCAGGCCCTGGGCCGACGGCGGACCTGTAGACGTGGCTGCTCGCCGGCCGCGGCTCGGCGCACGCCGGCGGTGGCGGCAGCGACGGCGGCGGCGGCAGCAGCGGCTGGCGCGCGGCGATGGAGGCGCCGCCGCCCGCGGACGCGCCGGCCGACCCCGGTGCCAACGACGACGCAGAGCAGCAGCCGGCCCAACAACCGAGCCACGCGCAGCGCCTGGACGCGCTGCGTCAGGCGCGGCGGCAGCAGGCGCGGCGGCAGCAGGGCGAGGCAGACGCGGCCCACCGCGAGGCCGACGCAGCGGCTGCGTTCGGCGACCTGGCGGTGGGCCGCGTCTGCCTCGCCCTGCTCCCCCACTGCCGCCGCCTGCAGGCGCGAGGTGAAATAATTCGCAGAGCTTCCTGCAGGCGGCGGCAGTGGGGGAGTGGCGGCGCCGCGCGCCAGGCGCGGCCGTGGTGCGGCAGGTGCAGGGGCTGCCGCTGCTGGAGCTCGCCGCCACGCCGCGGGTCGTGGCGCAGCGCGCCGCGAGCGTGCCCGGGCCGTCGGCGCCACCTTCGCGCCTCGCGGCGCTGCAGCAGCTCAAGGCCGACACGGCGGCCGCCCAGCAGCGCCTCGCTGCGCTGGCGGTGCGGCTTGGCGGCGACGTGCTGCCCGGCGCGCTGGTTGCGAGGCCGCCTGCCTGGCCTCCCTGCGCGCCTCGTAGAGCTTGTGACGCGCTGCTGGGCCAACCTCTACGAGGCCCGCAGGGAGGCCAGGCAGGCGGCGCTCGCAGAGGTGCGGCTTGGCGGCGACGTGCTGCCCGGCGCGCTGGTCGCGAGGCCGCCTGCCGCCGCGCTGGGCGCGCTGGCGGACGCGCGCGAGCAGCTCGAGGCGGCCGCGTGGCAGCAGCAGGCGGCGCCGGGGCCCCTGGCTGCAGTGTGGCCCGGCGCGCAGGCCGCCCACGCGGCCCTCGCCGGCGCGGGCCAGCAGCTGGGCGAGGCGCGGGCGCGCGCGCTGCGCTTTGCCGGGCGGCACCTCGGCGATCATGTCGCTGCGGCGGCCGCGCAGGAGCGCGCGTGGCACCCGCCGGCGGCGCTGCCGGCGGCGCCGCCGCAGAGCCTGGCGGCGGCGCGCGAGCTGCTGGACCGGCTGGACGCCGTCCTCCAGCACCTCCGCCTGGCTGCGCCGCGCGGCTGAGCTGCAGGCCGACATCGCCGCCGCTGCCCTGCGCCAGCGCAACCCGGGGTTGCGAGTCGACGCGGCGTCGCGTGCGCGCGCGGCCGCGTTTGCCCCCGGCGTGGACGACGCGCTGCTCGAGCGCCTGCGCAAGCTGAGGGCACGCGGCGCGCTGCAGGTCGAGCGTGTCGCGGTGCAGGTGCCCCTGGGCGCTCTCGAAACGGTGCAAGTGCACCCGCCCGTAGCGCTGGGCGAATGCTCGACAAACGGCTACGACGCGTGCGTGGCGCGGGTGTGCGCCGACCCGGCCGCCGCCGCCCGCGCGCCGGCTCCCGAGCCGGGCTCGAGCGACGCCGAGCCGGGCTCGAGCGACGCCGAGCCCGGGCTGGCGCCGACGCCCGACCCCGCGGCGGCGGCGGCGGCTGCAGCGGCGGCGGCGCCGCCGTCGCGCGACCCGCTGCCGCCCTGGCGCCGGCCCGCCCGGCCCGGCCCCGCCGACCGCCGCGCGGTGTCGTCGGCCTTGAACGTTCAAGGCCGACGACACCGCGCGCGCGCAGGCCGCGCTCGCCGCCGGCGGCGCAGTCCTCGACGCCGTGTTTGACCCCGCCCGGCCGGCCGCGCCGGCGGCCGCGGCGGCGGCGGCGGCGGCGCCCGGCACGCGGCGATGTCGCCGAGGCGGGGGTCCCAGCCGAACACCAGCGCTGGGGGCGCACGCTGGTGTTGGCGCTGTCGCACCCTGCCTACGGCTGCACGCGCCGCGCGCACCGCCGCGCAGCACCGCTGCCCCGCCGCGCACGACGCGCGGGGCGGCGCCGACGTGGTGACGCTGTCGACGCGGGGGTATCGGGACGCATCAGCACGGGGCGGAGGGGGGCCGGGGCGGGGGCACGTCGGTGCGTTTGCGCGCGCGCAGGAGGGCCTGGCCACGCGCGCGCCGCGGCAACTTCCTGGCCGCCGCCGACGCGGCGGGCGCGCGCGTGGGCCTGTTTGACCGTGCATTTTCTGTCTACGGCTGCATGCATGCGTGGGAGTTTCGGGTGCACATGCTGAACGACAAGGAGATGCACCGGGTTAATTTTTCAACGCATTCGTCAGGCAGTGGCGCGGGCGCCTGGGATGCGCGACGGCTTCAATCAAGGTGGGCGCGGGGGCGGTGCGGCGGCCGGCGCGGGCGCGGCGGGCGCGGGCGGGCGGCGGGGGCGAGCTCGCGCCGGCCCAGCCTGACGGCGAGGGCGAAGATAGAGTTTGAGGTCCGAGGTCCGAGGTCCCAGCCGCCGCCGCCGGGGCGCGCGCCCCGCCGGGGCGCCTCTGCTCCCGGCCGGTGGTGACCGGCGCGCTGCTCTCCGCGCTCCACGCCTCAAGGCCGCGGGGCAGCACGGCGCTCCTCCTCCTGCGTCCCCTGCACGGCCGGTGAGCGTGGGCCGCGCCCGCCCGCAGGGCCTCCGGCAAAGCCCGCGCTGTTCAATTCGCGCTCGCTCATCACGCCTCCTCGCTCTCCGCTGCCGCCCCCCTTTACCGCACTCGGTCGCGGCCGCCACCCTCGAGCAGCGCCGCGCCCGCCACGGGCGCCGAGCGCGGCTGCAGCTCCTCAGCACAGCAGGATTCCTTGGCGCGCCCGCCCCGCGCCCCAGCGCCAGCCCCGCGGCCCGGCGCCGCACCCAGAGGCGCAGATAGTCATTACCTAGCCGTCAGGCCCGCCGCATGGCCGCCTAGCGCAGCAGCGCCCGCCTCCTGGCGCGGGAGAGCAGCATGGACCCGCCCAAGCCGCAGCCGCAGCAGGGGGGCGGCGGCGAGGCAGGCGTGTTCGCGGCCCTGGCCGCCCAGATACGCGCCCTGGCCGCGCGGGCAGGCCAGGGCGCGCAGCAGACGCAGCAGACGCAGCAGCAGCAGGCGCAACCTCCACCCGCCGGCGGCGCCGCCCGTGCAGGCGCGCCCGCCGACGCCGCGCAGCTGGCGGCGCAGGCGGCGCAGCTGGCGGCGCAGGTGCGGCAGCAGCAGCTCCTCGCAGCGATGCGCGCGGCGGCCGAGCACCGCGCCGCGGCCGAGCAGCGCGCGGCGCAGCAGCGCGCCGCCGCGGGCGCGGGCGGCGCGGGGGCGGGGGGCCCGGCGGGGCGCCCCCCGCGCCCGGGCAGCCGCCCGCGCAGCCGCTGGCGGCGCCGCTCGTGCCGGGGGGCACGTACGCAGACGGCAGCCGCCGCGTGCTCGTCGGCGCGCCGCGGGGCAGGCGCCGCCGCAGCACGCGCAGGCGGCGGTGCGCGCGATGGTGCAGCGCGCCGCGCTGTCGCAGGCGAGCGCGACGTCGTCGGCCGTGCACCAGCGGGCGATGATCGCGGCGCTGCAGGCGTCCACCGCGCAGCGCGCGCAGCTTGCGGAGCGGCAGCGCCAGCAGTACGAGGAGATCATGGCCCAGCAGCGCCAGCGCGCCGAGGCGGCGCACCAGGCAGCGCAGGCCGCGCGGCGCGAGGCGGTCATGGTGTGCGGCGCGCGCGCGCGCGCGCGCGCGCGCGCCCGCCACGATGGCCGCCGCCGACGCGGCCGCCCGGCCGGGGCGCCTCGCGCCGCAGGAGGCGGCCGACGCGGCGGAGGGCGCGCACGAGGACGAGGAGGAGGACAGCGGCGACATCTACGCCAACTACAAGCGAGTGCTACGCGCGCGGCGCGCTCTGCTCGCGGGCGCACGGCCGCGCGCGCTCGTGCACGCACCGCACGGCGCCCGCCCGCCCGCGCGGCGGCGGGGCGTCACGCCGCCCGCCCTCCCGCCCGCGCCGCCGCGCCGCGCCAGGCCGTCCAAGGTGGTAGGGCCGGACCACCCTGACATCATCGTCGAGACGGCGTCGCTCGCGAGCGTCACGCCGCCCGACCCCGCCTACGACGTCCACCCGCTGCTGCAGGCGCGCGGGCTCTGGGCGCGGGGGCGCGGGCGTGGGCGGGGCGGGCGGCGCGCGCCGCTGCGTCCGCAGGGTGCGCGTGCGCTGCCTGCCGCCGACGGGCGCGCCGCCGCGCGGCGCCGCCGCCGCCGCCGGCTCGCAGGAGGACGTGGCGGCGCGGCGGCTGTCGGGCGCGCAGCTGGAGACCCTGGTGTACGCCAACATGCGCTTCAACGGCCCGCGCCTGCCCGGCGGCGGTGCGCGCGCGCCGCGCCGGCGCCGTCCCCCGCCCACGCGCCCGAGCCGGCGCCATCCCCGC